>JARBWK010000003.1:42384866-42979277 GCA_030556195.1 Anolis apletophallus | reverse complement strand
TCCAAACTCTTGAGATTGCACTCTCCCTCCCCTGAGGGGCCTCCATCTTTGAAACTCCCTTCCCATCCCTGCCGATTGCAGGGGCCTGCTCACCGGGACATGAGTATCTGCCTCTGTCGCCAGATGACGACCGTCTGCCCACACTCCCATGGGAGATCTATGACGCTCAGCGGCTGACGGTTCACCATCCAGCCACGAATAAAAAGTGAAGTCTCCTCCTCCCGGGCACTCCACGCCAATTCCTTGGCTCTCTCCTGGGCATAGCCTGGGACATCCTTCTCATGGTATGCTCCATCGCATCCATTCTACACATCATCACCGCCAACTCCGACAGCGGTTCAGGTTCTGTGGTCTCACTACCACACTCCGCCAGGTCCACCTGAGCTGCGGCACTCTTCCTCTCAGCTTCTCTGGTCCTGCCCTCCACTGGATCCACCTGAGCTGGCCCTTCTTTCAGCACAGCTTCTCTGGTTCCTCCGGCCATCCGAACACCCGCCTGAATCGGGCCTCGCTGCCTCATTTCTCTCAAAGCGCTCACCTGAGCGTCCCACAATCTCTCCGCTTCTCTGAGCTCGTCCCTCTGGGCTGATGCGCCACACGCCGTCACTTCCCTGGACTCGTCCGGGAACCCCACTTGGTCAATGGTCGTCCACTCCCAATCCATGGTTCTCCGGACTTCTTCAGGAGCAATATTCCACATATCGATATACTCCTCTTCCTTCCAAGCCAACCTCTCCATTGCTGGGAAAGTTGAATGGGGCTTTAGCTTCTGTAATGACGCTCCAACTTCGGTAAGGATCACGCGTAGATAGAAGCACGGTCCAACATGATTTTATTGCAGGTACAGCACTTGTAAAGCTAAAGCACCGTCCCGCCACCCAAACACACCTTTTATACCTAAACCCCCCTCCCTTTGCCCATGCAATGTCCAGGCAGGGTTGCACCATATCCGGGTGAATCAGCAAATCCCATAGTCCCAAGGGATGTGACCTCATTAGTCTCTGAGTCAGCATTAACAGTTCATTGTCCAATGTCCAAGTCCAGAAGAGGTTACCTCACTTCCTCTGGAGGCACCTGGAAGTTACATCACTCCCAGACTGACTCAGCATGTCCTTCAGTAACTAGGGCAAAGGTCCCAGAGAACTGGGACAAAGGTCAGCCACCTCATGGCAGGCTGGAAACCTGAACTTCTTCCAAGCTCAGATTTCCCAGATCTGACAAAAATATTCCAAAAAAATATTCCAAGAAAATATTTTAATTTTTTTAAAAAAAAATCTTAAAAAGCAGATATCTTGCAGGAGGGTAGGGGGCCGTGGGGAAGGGGAAGGGGGGCCGTATACGGCCGGGGGCCGCCAGTTGGACAGCCCTGGTATATAACCCCTGTGCAATTAGCAAAAATGTATAAAAATGGGAACGATTGGTGCTGGAAGTGCCAAAAAGAAAGGGGCACCTACTTCCACCAGTGGTGGTCATGCAGCGTCATTAAGAAATTCTGGGTAATGGTGCAGAAGTTGGTGGAGGAGATCTTACAAGATAAGATAGATCTAAAACCAGAAATTTTCCTCTTAAATATTATAGAATCCGGGATGGGGAGAGAAAAGGAAAGGCTATTGTGGCATATTACGATCGCTGCCAGAATAATGCTGGCTAGAAAATGGAAAAAAACGGAAATACCCGACGAGGAAGAATTAGTGCATAAACTATTAGAACTAGCTGAAATGGATAAGCTGACTTGCCTTTTAAGATCGGGAACAACTAACCACTTTATGGACACCTGGAAACCATTCGTGACATACGTCAAAGATAAGAAAAAGATCGACCTGAAAGGCTTTTGGATTTAAGACATAAGACTAGAGTGTTTGTACAGAACAGAGCTCTTCACTCAATTAGGAGGAAAGCGATGCCACCCGGTGAAGTCAACCGTTTGTTTTTTAATTTGTCTGTTTATGTTTCTTACCTGTGATGTAACCCCACCCCAATCCTACCCATCCCCCCCCCCACGCCGCACCCTTCACGACATCCCTGACCCCATTTCTTACATGTATTTGTTTTTAACCAATAAAAACCTTTTAAAAAATTTGCCATTGACTGTTTTACCCTTTTGAAAGTAGTCAATGTGGATTATACTGTGTGCATCCCAAAAAACGGTTGCCATGACTTTATTGGCTGACAAACCCACCTTGGCCTTCTTTGGCGCCGATTCACCCCGAGAAACCCACTGTTTTGACTGCTGTTTGGTCTCTGGTGTGTTGTTGTGCATTCACGTTTCGTCCACAGTTATGAAACGGCGCAAAAACCCGTCCATATTGCAGTTGAACAACGCCAAACACTCCTGCGAAATTGTCACACGATTGCATTTGTGGTCGATTGTGAGCAAACGCAGCACTCATCTTGCGGAAAGCTGTCTCATACCCAAGTGATCATTTAAAATTGAAACCACTGAGCCATGTGAGATGCCGATGGCTTCCACAATCTCTCGCACTTTCATTCTCCGATTGGCCAACACCATATCGTGAATTTTTTCAATTGTTTCAGGTGTAGAGACCTCAACTGGGCGCCCAGAATGTTCGGCATCTTCCGTGCTTGAAGAGCCACAACAAAATTCAGTAAACCACTTTTTTACCATTGAAATTGATGGTGCAGAATCCCCATAGTATTTATCAAGCTTAGCCTTGTTTTGAGTGATGGTTTTTTTCCCGCAAAAAATAATGCTTAATGAGCACACAAAATTCACTTTTTTCAATTTTCTTCTCAAATCACATGGTAGTCTGCTATCAATGGCTGTCAAACACAAACTAAATGACGCAGCTTGTTCAAATTTTGACAGGAGTCAACTGACAGATGCCTGTTGACAGGAGCAGTGTTGCCCTTTCAGTTAAAAGGCGGGAAATTCATAAAGTCATGGACTTATTGACCCGCCCTCGTAATTTCAAAAGCAGTTGCCAAAAGATAAAAAGCAATAAATCGAATATAAAAGAAGTTCATACAGCAATCCAAAAGCAGGTAGATTTAGCCAACCAAAATCCAGGAAGGAGAACCAAATTAGTTTTTAAGTCCAAAGTAAAGTCCACAGGAAAATAGTCCTTAAATCCAAGGAGGAAAGCATCCAAATTCTCTTAAAAAGTCAAAGGCAAGCTTGAGCAAATCCCAAAATCCATTTACAGTAAAACAGGAATAATAACAATAATCAACTTGAACAGGAGTCTTGAGCATGAAAATGCCCTCGCATGGAGGAAGGTCTCTTGGATATCTCGGAGATTCTGGGCTGCCCAGGGGAATCTCGTGGCTGGCGATGCTTTTCGCTGGCAGAACGCCAGGCACTGGAAAAGGCACCCAAGATGGTGGATGGCCTTGAAGATGCCATAGGAGAGCAAGCGTCTTCATCACCTCTACGATCAAGCTGGAAGCGACAAGCACGCAGGCGCCGCTGAAGCCGGAAGGAGAGCACCTTCCTGCCCCCTCACTGGGAACCCGGATGCTCCTCCCCCTCCAAGGGAGGGAATACAAGTGGGTGCCTGGATGCCGCTGAAGCCTGGTGCTTCTGATCAAAGCGGCCTAATGCGAGAGAGCAGCTGCCAAGGAGACTTACAAGAACAACAACCTGGCTCCACCACCATCGTGACGCGGATGAGGCCAGCGCATAGACGCAAGCACCCTCGATGCAGCCAGGGAGAGAAACGGAGGTTTGTCTCTTGTCTCCTTGGGAAGACCTCAGTGGCCCCTCCCCTGTTAGAAGAGACCAGGCTGTTAGAGAACTCAGGTGGGTCTGGTGAGTAGCAGTACTCCGGAAGGATTCTGGAGGACGTAATGCATGAGTGTAAGCATGGAAGTGACTTTTCTGGACAAAAACTGGTTCCCATTATTCCTGGTGAACTCCTAGGTATCAATGAGGGAGCCCCGGTTTCTCTTCAGCAGGTCCCCAAATCAGGGAAGCAAGCTGAGGGGAAAGGGTGTCGCAGAAGATTCAGAACAAGAATCTTCTGGGGAATTCGTTTTGGGAGCTGGACAAGATCAGAGCCATCTAGATCAATGTTAACTCCCAACGAAGAGTCTAAGCCAGGGATGGGCAATTACCAGCCCTCCGGGTGTTTTGGACTCAACTCCCAGAAATCCTAACAGCTAGTAAACTGGCTAGGATTTCTGAGAGTTGAAGTCCAAAACACCTGGAGGGCCAGTAATTGCCCACCCCTGGTCTAAGCCCAGATCAGCTGTCACTGAAGTTGCAGGATGTGCTTCATCTCTACCAGTGCCTAGCAGCAAGGGACCAATTGGACCTTTCTTATAAGCAACATCTAAGGGGCTCAGAGGCTGTTTTTACACCTGCCCCTTGCCAGGCCAAGGTTACAATATGTAGGGATGATGGGGTTGACCTCCTTCCATCTCCTTTTCAGGGGGCAGGCAGATGGCTGGGGACTTAGTGGACAGACATGTGGAAATGTCCCAGGGACTGGATATTCCGGTGATCTCTGGGATGGGGAAGTTTAGCGATAGCAGGAAGGCTGGTTATTAACACCGGCTGGTTATGCAGTGAGTCACCAGAGGAGGACTGGGAGACGGGGGGTGGGGGGTGTAATGATGCTCGTCCGAGAGAAATTTTTCTTCAGGACGGTTCCGGTGCCAACCATTCCTGGTATTGAGTGTGTCGGCCTTGTGTGGGATTCCCCGGAGAGCCTAGCCTTTCTGCTGGTGTACCGTGCACCCAGCGCACCAGCAGACAGCCTACAGAAGCTGCTTGAGGTGGTGGTGGACTGGGCCTTGAGGTTTACCAGACTCATTGTTCTCGGGGATTTCAATGTCCACGCCGCCACACCTTCTGTTTCACCTGTAGTGGAAGATCTAATGTCGTTCATGGTGACACTGGGGCACTCACTTTGCAGTGCTGGGCCTACACATCAGGCTGGACACACTTTGGATTTGATTTTTGTCGACGGAACTCAAGTGTCCCTTATCTCTTCAATCAATCAAAACTTTATTACGGTCACAGACCAGCACAAAGCAGGCACAAGCGCCCTAAAAGGAGAAGGACAACTCCCAAGTAAACAGTTATTTAAAATCAGACTAGAAATCAGCATAAAAATATATTTTAAAAGACAGGCTATTGTTGCCTTACGGTGTCAATCATCACCCGTCTGATATTAAGGGCAGCAGCACAGAACTTAGCAACACTGTAAGTCATTGCAGTGTTAGAGTCCGAAAACAGCAGGGTGGAATAACATCTTTCACTCCTTATCTCTTGTATAGAGGTGCCATGGTCGGATCACTATGTCCTGAAAATCTGGTTAGAGCAGCCTACACCACCCTGCAAGGGTGCCGAACCTATTTGGGTTCGCCCGAAGAGACTTATGGAACCCACTAGATTCCTGAATGCTCTTAGGGATCTGGAACCTGTCAGTGACTCAGTCGAACTGCAGGTGGAAGCTTGGAACAACTGGCTTTCCAGTGCACTAGACGAGATTGCTAGACAATTCGAATTGTGTTTTTATTGTTTTATGGAAACTGTTGTGCCGCATTTTATTTTTGTGTTGTGATCCGCCCGAGCCTGCAGGGAAGCGGAATATAAAATTGACTAATAAATAAATAATAAATAAATAAATAGACGCCCTCTCCAAATCCGCAAAAATCGATCGCCTTGGTTCACCGAGGAGTTACTGTCGAAGAAGCGGGTAAAGAGACAGCTAGAGGACGTGTGGCGGGAACTCCGTGACGGAGCCTCGAGATTGGCTTATAAGCAGTTTAGAGAGGCTTATGAGCATGCTATCGCTGAGGCAAAAAAAATCTTACTATGCCTCTTTGATAGCGTCTGCCAGCTCACACCCAGCACAATTATTTAGGATAATTCGGTCTTTAACTACGGTTCCTACCGTCCCAAAAAGTAATGATTTGGCCCCATCTGCGGAGGCTTTTCAGAGCTACTTTGCAGACAAGATCTCACTGATCCGCCAGGACCTCCCGGCCACGGTTGATACAGTATGTGAACTCGAGACTACGTGGCCACTCGCTGGGCCCACCCTCGACTGTTTCCAACTGCTGGACGCAGAGGCTGTTGACCTGCTACTGGCTGCAGCTAGACCAACTACATGCTCCCTCGACCCGTGCCCCTCCTGGCTGGTTAAATCTTGCTGGTAGAGGTTACAAGGCCCTCTGTTGAATATAGTTAACAGCTCCCTTGAGCAAGGAGTTTTTCCAGAGGGGTTAAAAGAGTCTATGGTATCTCCACTGCTGAAGAAACTGGACTTAGACCGTTCAGTTCCTTCCAATTACCACCCAGTTTCGAATATTTCGTTCCTGGGCAAGGTGATTGAGAGGGCAACAGCGGGACAGCTGCAGCAGTTCCTGTGACACAGCTGGATTAGATCCTTTCCAGTCCGGCTTCCGTTTGGGGCATGGGACGGAGACTGTCCTGGTTTCCATCACAGACCAGCTTCGTTGCCAGCTTGACCAAGGAGGATTGTCGCTGCACATGTTATTAGACCCCATGGCAGCCTTTGATATGGGCAATCATGAACTGTTGACCCACCGCCTAGCTGTGACTGGAGTCAGGGGGACAGCCCTTAAATGGGTGACCTCCTTTCTCCATGAATGGGGGACAGCGAGTGGAGAGGGAAGGTGAGGTTTCTGAGAGACTCCCCCTAAATTGTGGGGTGCCTCAGGGAGCCATTCTCTCCCCTTTGTTATTTAACATCTATATGCGACCACTTGCTCGGCTGGTGCATAGCTTTGGGCTGGAATGTCACCAGTACGCTGATGACACCCAGCTCATTGTACAGTGAGTGAACTCGAGACTCCGCTGCCACTCGGTGGGCCCACCTTCACCCGCTTCCAACTGCTGGACGCAGCAGCTGTCAATAAGTTACTCGCTGCAGCTAGACCAACAACTTGCTCCCTCGATCCGTGCCCCTCCTGGCTTGTTAGATCTTGCCGGGAGGGGTTACGAGACCCCCTGGGTAAGATTATCAGCTGCTCCCTTGAGCAAGGAGTGTTCCCAGGGGGCCGGTTTCCAACTTGCCTTTTAGGCAAGGTAATTGAGAGGGCAGCAGCGGATCAGCTGCAGCGGTTCTTAGACGACACAGCTGGACTGGATCCCTTCCAGTACGGCTTTCGTATTGGGCATGGGACGGAGACCGTGCTTGTCGCCATTACAGACCAACTTCGCCGCCAGCTGGACCATGGCGGGTCAGCCCTGCTCGTGATGTTAGATCTGACAGCAGCGTTTGACACTGTAGACCATGTTTAGCCGCGACTGGAGTTAGGGGGATTGCCCTTCAATGGGTAACCTCCTTCCTCCAAGACTGGGGACAACGCATGGAGGGGGGGGGGAGGTCTCTGGGAGACTCCCATTAACTTGTGGGGTCCCCCAGGGAACCATCCTCTTCCCTTTATTATTCAACATCTACATGCTGCCGCTGGCCCAGCTGGTGCGCGACTTTGGTCTGGAGTGTTATCAGTATGCGGATGACACCCAGCTCGTGCTGAGACTGGACGGCAGGCCGGACTCCGTACCTGGTTGTTTCCAGCAATGCCTTGAAGCCGTGACTGGTTGGCTGCGCTCCAGCCGGCTGAAGGTGAACCCATTGAAGACGGAGATCCTGTGGCCTGGTCACCCTGGACTGGATGAGTGCCGGTTGCCTATCCTGGATGGCGAGCAGTTGAGCCCATCATCTTTGAGTAAAAGCCTGGGGGTTCAGTTGGACCCATTGCTGGCCATGGAGGCCCAGGTCTCCACGGTCAGCAAAACGTCATTCTTCCATCTGCGACAGGCTGGGCGACTGGCCCCCTACCTATCCAGGGACGACCTTGCCACGGTAATCCAAGCGACTGTCGGTCATCTCGAGGTTAGACTACTGTAGCGGCCTCTACATAGGCCTTCCCCTGTCGACAATCCGGAAATTCAAGCTGGTGCAAAATGCCGCAGCTCGCTTGCTGACGGGAGCATCGGCAAGAGAGCACATTACGCCCATCTTGCGGCAATTGCACTGGCTTCCAATTGAGTACCGAGTTGTCTTCAAGGTGCTGGCCTTGACCTTTAAGGCCTTACATGGTCTGGGGCCAGTGTACCTGAGGGACCGCCTCACCCCATACGTTCCCCTGAGATCACTGCGCTCGGAAGAGCGAAATCTTTTGGCGATACCATCTGTCCGCTCCTGCCATCTCTCCAGCACTAGGCAACGAGCCTTTTCAGTTGCCGCCCCAATGCTTTGGAATGCATTGCCAGAGGATGTCCGGGTGATGGCGGCGCTCATCCCTTTTCGGAGGGCTTGTAAAACTGTGCTGTTCAGGCGTGCCTTCGATTGAAGCCCCTGGAAATGTAATTGTCCACTATACTGCCGTTGCACTGTTTGCAACTTTTATTTCGTGTGTTGGTTGTTTTTATGATGTACCACTGCCTCGCAGTGTTTTAATGTCTGTGTAAACCGCCCTGAGCCGGCCGGGAAGGGCGGAATATAAGACTGAACAAATAAATAAATAAATAAATAAATTGTGAGGATGGATGGCCGGCAGGACTCCATGCCCGATAATTTCCAACTGTGCCTTGAGGCCGTGACTGGTTGGCTGTGTTCCAGCCGACTGAGGGTGAATCCAGCGAAGACGGAGATCCTTTGGCTGGGTCACCCGGGTGGGGGGAGCTCTGGCTGCTTACTCTGGACAGCAAAGCATTATGCCCATCGTCGTCTGTAAAGAGTCTGGGGGTTGTGTTAGACTCGCTGCTGACAATGGAGACAGGTCTCTGCTGTGAGCAGATCAGCTTTTTTCCATTTGCGGCAGGCTAGGCGGCTGGCGCCCTACCTATCTGGGAAGGACCTGGCTAAGGTGATCCAGGTGACGGTCACCTCGAGGCTGGACTACTGTAACGCCCTCTACATTGGCCTTCCTTTGTCCCTGATCCAGAAGCTCAAGCTGGTGCAAAATGCTGCCCCCAGACTTCTCAATGGGGCTCCGGCGAGATGCCACATTACACCAATTCTGCGGCAATTGCACTGGCTTCCGATTGAGCACCGGGTCATGTTTAAAGTGCTGGTATTAACCTTTAAGGCCTTATATGGTCTAGGGCCTTATCCTCTACACACCCCAGAGATCACTACGGTCTGAAGACCAAAACCTTTTAGAAGTCCCTAACTTCCAGACTTACGAACTGTCATCTACCAGACACAGGGCCTTTTCAGTTGTGGCACCGAATCTCTGGAATGGGTTGCCTGAAGAAGTTAGAGCCATCCGTGACCTGCTCCCTTTCCGGAGGGCTTGCAAGACCTTTCTCTTCAGGCAGGCTTTCGGTACTGACTGAGGAAGATAATGTAGTTGAAATTGTATTTGTATTTTGTACCTTATTTTTGTTGTTGAATTTCTTGAATTTGTTTTAAACCTTTAAAGTGTTTTGTATGTCTTTCGAGTGTGAACCACCCCAAGCCTTTGGGGAGTGGCGGGTATAAATTGAAATAAATACATAAATAAATAAAATACAATACATGCGTCTCAGCATGAAATACATACAAGATCAGGCCTGAAGCTAGACATTGTGTCAACTCACCACAGCCACTCCTAAATGAACACACAGGACGCCATCTGGGAACACTAGGAATTTTACTGTAGGAATCTAACATGCTAGAAGCCAGAAGTGCCGGCACAGAGCCGACCCGTCCCTCTTATAGCCACCCCCCATTCATACAATCATTTCCTGCGTACAGCAAAACCACGCATAAATATCCTGCCAACTGTGCTGGGTTTCTCTTCCCACGGTGGCGGTGCCAGGTGCGCTATCTTCAGATGATGTCAGTGGCCTTGAATTTGGGAGCCAGAATCCAGGCACCAAATCTCAGGCTCTGACATGGTGCCTTCCTCCTCCTCCTGCAGGGGGCGGAACACAAAACATACGATACTATACATCACCAATGTCCAGGGTGCCCTTATATTTTTTTAGCAAATTGCAATGGAAAACTGGGTGTATTTTCCCTAATCCCCTTGGCAGTTTTAGTTGATATGTGACTTTGTTCACTTTCTTTTGAATACGGAACGTGGGGATAATTTCCTTGAGGGTAACCCAAGTTCAAATTCTTTGTGCTTAACCATACTAGGCCTCCCTCGTTCATCACTTCCCGCTCCTGCCTCTTTCTATCTGCGAACAGTTTATACTTTTTTTGTGTATCCCATCGTGCTTTCACTGTTCCCGGCCAAGCAGCTTGTGTCAGCTCCGGCAAGGGGGGGGTCTAATGAACCACGCTCACTCCAAACGGGGTTGAAGGATAAGCAGTTTAATAGGTCCTTAATCCAGGGTAAGCAAAGATAGACTAAAGTCTTCCCGCGCAACAGTCTCTTCAAAACCCTTCCCGGCCCGCCCCCCTGCTGGGCCTCTCCCTCCCTTGGCTTGACCATCCGGCTCTCCGCATATCAAAGTTCAGGAAAGGTGCCTGGCACTTCAAAGGACGGTTCCAGTTCAAAGCCCGCCAGATGTTGCTGTTATCTGATGGCGCGTGAGGCTTGGTCCGTTAGGGCAACAAATGGGTCAAGCGGCGCTGACATAGCGCCCCCCCCCTCCGAAAAGCGGCCACCTGCAAGGGAGAGAAGAACAAAGGGGAGGGAGAAAATCAGGGTCCCGGCTTGGCTGGGAAGGCAGCATGGAAGGCTTTCAGCAGTCTGGGGGCCCTCACATGCTGGGACAGCACCCACTCGGGTTGTAGGTCTTTGGCAGTCCATTTTACTAAGTAGCTGAGGCGGCCCTTGTGGCGCCGCGAGTCCAAGATTTCCCGAATCTCAAAGTGAGTGCGGGCCCCCACCATGATTGGCACCGGAGCGTCTTCCGACACGGACCACTTCCGGTCGGACACAGCTTTCTTGAGCAGGCTCACATGGAAGACTGGGTGGACCTTGCGCCAGGTGTGCGGGAGGTCCAGCTTAACCGCCACGGGGTTAACAACTTCCACCACCCAGAGGGGCCCCACGAACTTATTAGCAAGCTTGCGAGACTGCTGAGTAGACTTGAGGTGCTTGGTGGACAGGAACACACTGTCCCCGACGGCATACGTGGGTTGAGGGCCCCTTTTCTTGTCGGCGTACAGCTTGTAGGAGTCCCGGGCCTGGCGGAGGGCAGCTTGGATTTGTGGCCAAGCGGCAGCAACTTTGGCACCCCAGTCGGTCAGCGGCGCGGCCGAATCTGCCGCCGGAGCCGCCGCTGGGAAGGGGGGAAAGTCTCGGCCAGAAATGACCCGGAAGGGGGAAGCCCCCGTCGCGGAATGTTCGGTGTTGTTATAGCAGTAGTTCAGCCCAATTGTCCTGCTGGTAGGTGGAGTAACACCTGAGGTACTGTTGTAGGGTTCGCTGGACCCTCTCCGTCGCCCCGTCCGTCTCCGGGTGGAAAGCGGTGCTCAGGGCCCGACGCAACCCCAGTCCTGACAGGAACGCCTTCCAGAACTTCGACGTGAACTGTGGGCCGCGGTCACTCACGACACGGTGCGGGCAACCGTGGAGCCGGAAGACGTGGTGTGTGAACAGGCGACCCAACTCGGGGGCCGTGGGGAGCCGTCGAAGGGGACAAAGTGGGCTTGTTTAGAGAAGAGGTCCACCACCGTCCAGATGGTGGTGTATCCTCCGCTGGGTGGAAGGTCGACCACGAAGTCCATGGCGATCTCGCTCCAGGGCTCGGCTGGATCGGCCACTGGCTGCAACAACCCCGTGGGCCGGCCCGTCTTTGGTTTGTTCTTCGCGCAGACCTCGCATTCAGAGATATAGTCATTAGTGTCCTTTCGCATCGCCGGCCACCAGAACTGGCGTGCTAACAGCTTCAGGGTCTTGGTGAGGCCGAAGTGGCCTGACAGCGTGGAATCGTGGGCCTGGCCCAGGATTTGGCCCCTCTGGCTCTGCGGGACGTATAGCTTGTCTTTATAGTACCAGATTCCTCCTGCCTGGGTGAGGTCGTCTCGGTACTCCTTAAGCCAGGCGTCGGACCCATAGGCGGCTGCCAAATCGACCAAGAGTTCCGGGGATCCGGGGACTGCAGGCTTCAGCGGCTTGGCGGCCTCCCGAGGGCGGGCCACCAGCCCCAGTTGGCGTTTGGTGAACACTGTGCCCACTTCCTCCGGCGCCGAGTAGTCGGCCTCAGGCATCCTGGACAGGGTGTCGGCAAGTACGTTCTTGGCCCCGGGCAGGTACTTTAGCTCAAAGTTGAAGCGGCTGAAGAACTGTGCCCATCTCAGTTGCTTGGCGTTGAGCCTTTGTGGGGATTGTAGTGCTTGTAGGTTCTTGTGGTCTGTCCACACCTCGAACGGCACCGTGGTGCCTTCCAGGAAGTGTCTCCAATGACTCAGCGCGGCCCGGACCGCGAACGACTCCTTTTCCCACACATGCCAACGTTTTTCCGTCTTCGTGAACTTCTTGGAGAGGTAGGAGCACGGCCGAAGGGTGCCGTCCTCATCCCGCTGCAGGAGCACCGCTCCATAGGCCGCCTCGGAGGCGTCACACTGCACTGTGAACGGGCGGTCGGCTTGGGGATGCATCAGCAGCGGTTGACTGGTGAAGCTCTGTTTAAGGCTGTCGAAGGCTTCCTGGCACTGCGGGGTCCACCTTAACTTGGCGCTTGGGGACTTTGCTTTCTTCGTCTCCCCCAGGCCCTTAGTCTTTAGCAGTTCAGTCAGGGGGAGCGCTATTTCGGCAAAGTTCCAGATGAACTGTCGATAGAAGTTGGCGAATCCAAGGAAGCCTTGCAGCTGTCGCCGGGTTCGGGGGGCCTCCCACGCTAGCACATCTTGTATCTTATTTGGGTCCATGGCCAGGCCTCGCGTGGAGATGCGGTACCCCAAATAGTCCAGTTCTTGCCTGTGAAACTCACATTTGGAGAGCTTGACGAAGAGTTGGTTCTCTCGCAACCGCCGGAGGACCTCTCGAGTCAGCTCGACGTGCTCGGCTTCTGATGTCGAGTAGATCAACACGTCATCCAGGTAGACTAGAACACCTTTGTATAGCAAGTCCCTGAAGATCTCGTTAATAAACTGTTGAAATATTTTTGGGGCGCCTTTAAGTCCGAACGGCGTGACCCGGAACTGGTACTGCCCTAGGTGGCAGTTGAACGCCGTCTTCCAGCAGTCCTCGTCCCTCACCTGTATTCGGTAAAACGCCTCCCGGATGTCCAGCTTGGTGAAGAAGCGGGCTCCCCCCAGCTGGGCCAGTATCTCTGACATCAGGGGTAACGGGTAGGGGCTCGATGCGCTGATGGCGTTAAGGCCTCGGTAGTCCACTCACAGACGCAGGGTGCCATCCGCCTTGGGGCGGAACAGCACCGGCGCCGCCAACGGGCTCGTAGATTTTTCAATAAAACCTCTGTCCATGTTTTTGTCAATGAATTCCCTTAGTGCCTTCCTTTCCGGTTCGGACAGGGCGTATAACTTCGGACTTGGCAGCTTCGCGCCCTTTTCAATTTCAATCGCACAATCCGACTTCCGGTGGGGGGGTAGCTGGTCACTTTCCCGCTCGCTGAAGACCTCCTCCAAATCCTCGTACTCTCGCGGGATGCTATGGGATTGGCTCTCTGCTGCCCCCACTCCGGCTTCCTCTCGGCCTGGGGCTTCGCCCCTTCTGAGGGGAATGAATCCCCATAATCCAGCATAAAGTTCTGCACGTTCGTCACAAAGTATGAGAGCTGGCGCGGGTCCCCGTCGAACTTTACCTTCAGCTCCCTTCGGCTTCCCGCCATCTCCTGGCTCTGGTCGGCCTGGCCCAGGTTGAACGTGGAAGCTCCCCTCGGTGGGATGAAGTCATCTCCACTGTCTCGGAAAGTCACTCTCCCTGACGGACGGCCTGGCCGCTCCGATGCTCGGCTCGATCCCCGGTCCCGGGGTCGGGCGTCAGGGAGGGCCCATGGCAACTCTTCCGGTTTGCTCAGCAACAACTCCATCTAGGACTGGAGCTTCTGCACCGCCTCGGTCAGCGCGAACACCTGCACCTCCAGCCTTAATTCTGCTGGACTGGGGAAATCGGCCTCCAGGGCTGGGTCCCTCTCTCCAGATCGCGCTGGTTTCTTGCACCGGGTCACGTCCCTCGCGGCCGGGGCGGCGAGCCTCGGCGTCTCGTTCTCCATCCCCGAGATCACGACCTGGGGTTCTGGCCTCGGGGCTCCGGCCTCGTCTCCTCCATCTCCATCCTCCTCGGCCTCTTCCTCCTCTGGGTGCAGGTCGGCGAGGGATTCCATCTCAGCTTGAGACATCTCGTAAGGTGGCTACGGTCGGAAGGTTTTCACGGCCGTAGAAGTTGGTGAGTCTATCTTTATGTCAGCTCCGGCAAGGGGGCGTCTAATGAACCACGCTCACTCCAAATGGGGTTGAAGGATAAGCAGTTTAATAGGTCCTTAATCCAGGGTAAGCAAAGATAGACTAAAGTCTTCCCGCGCAACAGTCTCTTCAAAACCCTTCCCGGCCCGCCCCCCTGCTGGCCCCTCCCTCCCTTGGCTTGACCATCCGGCTCTCCGCATATCAAAGTTCAGGAAAGGTGCCTGGCACTTCAAAGGGCGGTTCCAGTTCAAAGCCCGCCAGATGTTGCTGTTATCTGATGGCGCGCGAGGCTTGGTCCGTTAGGGCAACAAACGGGTCAAGCGGCGCTGACAGCTTGGATCTGCTTCGCCCAATCTCCTCCATCCTGTGCCTTTCCTTCCCAAACCGGCAGCCTAGGAAGGGGGGCTACCTCCTGCCCATACACTATCTTGAACGGAGAATGCCCTGTTGCTGAATGAATCGCTCAGTTGAACGCCATCTCCGCGTATGGGAGCAAATCGGCCCATTGTTTTGCTGGGGATTTGAATATGCGTGCAAGAACTGGCCCAGTGTTTGTTGAGTCTGTTCCATCCCCCACCCCACCCCCGTTTGTAGCCGGATGGAAAGCTATACTCAGACCTCTTTCAGCCCCCACCAGCTGCACAAATTCACCCCAAAACTTCTCTGTGAACTGGACACCTCTGTCACTTACAATCTTGTCGGGACACCCATGGAGCTTATATATATGTTTTACATACAAATCGGCCAACTTCTCAGCTGACTGGAGTTTTGTTAGAGGTACAAAATGCATCTGCTTCGAGAACAAATCCATAACCATCCATACATATCAGAATCCCTTACTTGGGGGCAGTTGCCCCACGAAGTCCATTGCTACGTATTCCCAGAGTCGGCTGGGTTCCACTACGGTTTGCAACAGACCGCGTGGCTTACCGGGGGGCAGTCTCTGCACAAATGTCACATCCATTCATATAGTCCTTAACACATTTTCCCATTCCTGGCCACCAACCTTGGCTGGTCAGTCTCTTCATCGTTTTTATTAGTCCAAAATGTCCGGCACTCTTATTGTCATGACAATCAACTCATTTCTTAATGTCTTAGGTATGTATAGTCTCTTATCCACAAACAGTAAGTCACCTTGGAGCTGGCATTGCTCTTTATTTGACTTCAACCATTCTTTATTTTCGTATGCTTGTTTCAGTTTCTTTTCCCAAATTCCCCTCTACTGATACAACCATTAGGTCCTTTTCCCTCTTTGTTTGTGCCCGTGTTTGCACCGCTAACCCCCACTGATCTTCCGAGAACACTTTGTCCTTGCCCCCCCCCCCCCGCCTTTGTGTTGGGGTAGCCTTGAGAGGGCATCCGCGGGCATGTTTCTCTTCCCTTGAAAAAAATAGAGTTTGAAATTGAACCTGCTGAAATATTGGGCCCACCAGATTTGTTTGGGGGACAGCTTTTGTTACGATTTAAAATATTGTAGGTTCCAATGGTTGCTCCAAACTTCAAAAGGAATTTTGCTCCCCTCTAGAAAATGCCTCCAGCATTCTAACACTTTAAAAATAGATAGGGCTTCCCTCTCCCACACGGGCCAGCGTCTTTCAGACTCCCTGAATTTCCTCGAGAGGAATGCACGGGGTCTCAAGACAGCTCTGTAAGCATGTTCAGATGCATTGTAATGCAATACAAAAGGTTTTGATAAGTCTGGGTGTTGCAACATAGGTTCTCTCGTGAATCTCCTTTTCAGTTCATCAAAAGCCTCCTGACAATCTTTGGTCCACGCCAATCTCGCCCCTGGCAAATTTTACCTTTGCTGTTTCCCCTCTCCCTTTCGTTTTCAACAGGTCGGTCAGGGGTAATGCATTCTGAGCGAAGTCCTTTATAAAGTCTCTGTAGAAATTGGCGAATCCTAAGAAGGATTGCAACTGCCTGCGGGTCATTGGGGCCTCCCACCCTACCACGTCCTCTATCTTGGCAGGGTCCATGGCTACCCTTTTGGATGAAATCTTATGCCCTAGGAAATCAATTTGCTCTTTATGGAACTTGCATTTTGCCAATTTCGCATATAGCTTTGCCTCTCTTAATCTCTGCAACACCTGCCTCACTACCTTTACATGTGGCTTTTTATTCTCGCTCATGATCAAAATATCATCCAAAAACACAAAGACCCCTTTGTTCAGCAATGGATGCAACACCTCGTTTATGAGTTGTACGAACGCTCCGCCTCCTCCACTGAAACCGAATGGCAAAACACGGTAGTACTGCCCAAAAGCACAGGAAAATGCGAAATTTCCATCTGTCCTCTGGTTTTATTCTCAGTATGCCTCACTCAGGTCAAATTTAGTGAAAATCTCCCCCCCCCGGATAACTGCGTGATCAAATCCTTTACTAGTGGCAGTGGGTATTTATTGACTTTGCTGGTTGTGTTCAACCCTCAATAGTCCACACAACGGCCCATCTTTCTTCCCCCGGAAAAGTATCGGTGCAGCGATGGGGGACTCAGAATGTTCAATAAAACCTCGCGCCAAATTCTTATCTATATAACGTTTCAGTTCTTTCTTCTCCTCAACTGACATCGGGTACACTTTGGGCTTAGGCAGATCTGACCCAGGGATTAACTCAATTCCCACTTCAACCCTCCATTTTGGCGGGAAGCCATCCACCTCCTTTTCATCAAACACATCAGTGAAGTCCTCGTATTCCCTAGAGCAGTGTTTCCCAACCAGTGTGCCGTGGCACACTAGTGTGCCGTGAGCTATCATCAGGTGTGCCGTGGAATATTGGCACTCTCCCCCCTCATAGCAGCCCCCTCACAGGTTTCCAAGAAACAAGTTGAGCCTCTCCGCTTGGAAATGTTTTGGTTCCCCCCTATTTTACTGGATTTTTGAGAGTTGTCCCCTCCCCTCCAAGGAACTGTTTATAAGAGCTTCATGACCCCCATAGCTAACTGGAAGCAAGTTTCACTCAGGGTGAAATTTCACAAAGGTCTGGAGAACAAGCTCTATGAGAAGCGTCTTGAAGAGCTGGGCATGTTTAGCCGGAAGAAGAGAAGGCTGAGAGAAGACATGATAGCCATGTATAAGTATGTGAGAGGAAGTAATATGTTGTGTTCATCGAAACAGGCCCAGGTTTCACACTGAGTGTATAAATACCTTTTAAACATATTAACTATATGTATTACTGTGTTAGAGTATCATTTTGTGTAATTTTGGTTGGTGGTGTGCCCCAGGATTTTGTAAATGTAAAAAATGTGCCGCGGCTCAAAAAAGGTTGAAAAACACTGCCCTAGGGAGCTCGTTTTCTATCTTCCCAACACATGCTAAGCCCTGTCTCTTTCGGGCCTTCCTCCTTGGTGTCCTCCCCTGCTCCTTGGTTGAATATGAATTTCCTTGATTTTCAATCAACTTTTGGGTTCTGTTCCTGTAGCCATGGCATCCCTAATATAACTTGGTACTCAGCTATGGGCGCTATTATGAATTGAACCCGGCCCTTCCATGGCCCCATTTCGCATCGAATGCTTTCAGTGCAATGCTTAGCCACTGTCCCTGAGGCCACTGACCCATCCAGTTGCAAAAACGTTATTGGGGTCCCCAAATTTATCTGATTACAACCCAACTTCTTAGCTAGCTTTGGGTCCATAATGTTCCTGGAACACCCGCAATCGACAAACACTTTCTGATTGGCCCTGATCCTTTTGTGCACTAGTGTCATGGAGAATACCAACATCTCTCTATTGCCACTCACCCCCCCCCCCTCCAGCTTCTCCAAGATGCTGCTCCTCCTCACCTCGCTTCCCGCTCACAGTGGCGTGTTTGGAGGGTCAGCTTTCACCCCCCCCCCCTCTTCAGCCAGCATGCCGCCGCTCAATGCCTCGGCTTTCCGCAAACGAAGCAGCCTGTTTTGCGATCCTTTCCTCCCTTCTGTTCCGCTTTTCCTCTGTTAGCGGCTGTTGGGTATTTTGCTGCCCGCGCTGGTCTGAGACACCTCCCTTAGGACGATCAGCGGTTCATGTGGCTTTCCTCCTCGTCATCCTCGCTCTCCTCCTAAAGCTGGATCTTTGATCGGGCTCCTTCTCCCTGGGCATGGGTAGTCCTGCAAATCCTTGGCTGCTTATGCTGCTGGATGTCCTTATGGATGTCTCCGGAGCTCTGGTTCCCCCCAGCCTCTCCAACATCAGGATGATACTCTCCATCATCTGAGACATCCTGGATATAATGTCTTCTAACATCATCACCCGCTCCTCCAGGAAGGCCACCTTCTGCAGGGAAGGGATCTCCAACTCAGGGTCTTCCTCTCTGCTCTGCTTACGCGCTCTCGTCCGTCTCTCCGTAACCCCGTTTGGGCGGGGGTACGTTGTTGAGGATGCCAAAGCCATGAGTCTTTCAAATTCAGCATGCTCCACATCCAGTAAATGGAGCGGTACTCCTCCCGCAGCCCCAATAGCCTCCTCTTGCGGGCCATCGTCCTCCTGCATATCTACGCCTCACAGATGTTGCTGGATAGCGTAAGAACTTCTGGCTTAAATGTCAGCTCACCACAGCCACTCCTAAATGAACACACAGGACGCCACCTGGGAACACTAGGAATTTTACTGTAGGAATCGAACATGCTAGAAGCCCGAAGTGCCTGCACCGAGTTGGCCCTTCCCTTTTATAGCCCCCCATCCATACACTCAGTTCCCGCGTACAGCAAAACCCCGCATAAATCTCCCGCCAACTTCCCACGGTGGCGGTGACAGGTGCGCTATCTTCCGATGATGTCAGTGGCCTTAAATTTGGGAGCCCGAATCCAGGCACCAAATCTCAGGCTCTGACATGTTGCACCCACTAAAGATCAGGGCTGCAGAGACCCTACATTTATTCAGAAAGACCTACACAAAATGCATTCCGATTCCCATGAGAACTATCCTTTTTATCTCTTATCTTGACAGACTGTTTGACACACACACCCCTCTCCAGGTGGCAGTCCTGGCAGATTTGCCCTCTCCTATCAAAGGTTGCCTCCTCCGGTTTGCTCGTTGGCACATTCCTTTCGTTTTCCCTATCTGCAGACTCAAGCTGGTTCCCATTAGATTATCTCAAAATAATTCTATCTTGGGAACTAACAATCCCAGAGTCCTCCAATTCACTGTGCCCTCTTCTTCATTCACAAACTCCTGAGAATCTACATTATAATCCAACATGGAAATCTCTGAAGGGTCCTGCTCTGAAGGGAACTGAACATAACCATAATCATCTTATTGGGGCACGAAACAATCCCAGTTGGCTGGGCTCCTACAGGAACACTGTATATGATGGCATTCGGATGGCTTTTAGGAACCTTTGATTTTAGGATTCGATAATTTTATGCCAATATACAGGTTTTAATGTTTTCAGCACTGTCGAATATCTGTTTTTTATGTTCTGCTTTTAATATTTGTATTGTTTGTATTTTATAGATGCTGTTAGTCACCTTGAGCCCTTGAGTGGGCAAAGATGGGATAAAAACTGCCTTAAAAATTAAAAAATAATCGTTGCCATGTCAACTATGACTTGTGATAGTCCCATAAATTCACCCTATCATCAACAACCCTGGTCACATATTGATCCTGATTGTCAGGAATGGAATCTCTATGCCTTGGGCCAGAGTAGATTCCACTCTGCCATGAGTGGGATGATGTTCAGCTGAGTCAGAAGGATAGGACTGCAGCCATGAACTTTGCTCCACTTCTCTGCTGAGGATCACAATGGGTTTGTGAACTTTGCTCCAGTTACCAGGAGGATATGAAGTAATATCCAAGAGGACTCTGGGTGGGAAAAGGATTACTGGGTATGCTGAGTCAGGGTGGCTGATGTAATCTTTACAGGATGTTGCATAGGGAGGGGGTTGGTATTTAAGGATTGTGGTGGATGGGTTCGGGTGTCTTAGCTTTACAAGTTTGCTGTACTACAATAAATCACCATTGGAAGACGAAGGACTTTTGGCGTGTCTTTTCTGGTCGAATTGGAGTTCCTGACAGAAGCTAAGACCCCTGAAACTTTCCCAGGCAATGGAGAGGTTTTTGCATGAAGCGGAAGAATACCTGTAGAGCTGGGATTTCACTACGGATGCAGCCCAGCAGGCCCAGGATGAGGAGTGGAATACCATGGATGTGGTTGGCCTCCCTGATCGGATTGGAGACCCAACAGGGGCGTGGGGCGGCTCCTTTCCAGAGATAAGTGATTTCTACGGAGACCCAGCGATGGCATGGGGCGGCTCCGTTCCAGAAAGAAATACTCTCCGTTTGGTGCTGGAGATGGAAGTTGGATGTTCCCATCCCAGCGTGTCGGTGGAGCGGGGCTCTCGGCTGCAGCGGCGGCGGTGCGCAGTAAGTCTAGAGATGCGGCGTATGGGAGTGAGACCACGGAGCCACGTTCTCCCACGGAAGTGGAAGTGTTGAAGGCCCAAATGGAGGCTATGGAGAAGACGCTCCAGAGGGTGTCACAGCGGTTGGCGAAGAACCCTAGCCAAGACTCCATGTGGGGCCCGGTCGGCGGAGGTGATTTTACCCGCTATTCCTGGATGGATGAGGAGAGGGTTGAAACCCGCCCTAGATCTCTTGCGGGAGTGTGGGGGGTGGACGCCCGGACTAGAGGCCCGAAGGGAGCGGTTGGAGGAACCCGGCCTAAAGTGACGAGTGAGGGGATTCCAGTCCAACCCAAAGCTGCGGGGCTAGGCCGAGGTATTCAGTTGTTAAGGAGGAATGGCGGAAGTGGTCATGTTCCTGTCCCGGCCCCAGCTGGTGCGGAAAGAAGACCCTGGTATGGTGAGAGAGAGCGGCCCGGAAAGAACCACTTCGGGTGGAGTTCAATGGCGAGGCTTGCAAAGTGGCCTTCTTTGTGGCGGCTGTGGGGACCATATGGAGGACTACGGCCACCTGTACCCCAGTGAAGGCAGCAGGGTGCGAGCTGTTGGTGCGGTGTTAAAGGGAAGAGCGGCGGACTGGTACGTCCAGTGCCATGACCGACGAGATCCGTGTTTGGGTGATCTACGAGAATTCCTTCGAGCGGTGAGAACTCGTTTCCGTGATCCGTTGGAAAGAGTAAAGGCGAAGGAAGCGTTGAGGTGCTTGAAGCAAGGCAGCAAGTCGGTGATGGAGTATGCGGAGGAGTTCATGAGCCTGGCGGGAAGGTGGTGGAGTGGTCACAGGCAACTCTTTTGGAACTGTTCAAAGAGGGATTGCGGCGTGAACTACTGGAATGGTGTTTGCATCGTGGAGACCCAGTTAATGTTGATGGATGGATTCAGTTGGCTGGTGCTGTCGAAGGAATCCTGGCTCAGGTCCAGCGACGGAAGTCTACTTCTGGACCTTTGCGGAAACCACGGCCTACGCTGAGGCGGCCGGCTGGGAGTGAGCCAACTGAGAGGAACGGGAACTGGTGGCAAGTTAAAAGGGAAAGGCTTGTGCTACATTTGTTCTCAGTCTGGACATTTCGCAATTCAGTGTCCACAAAGAAGAGGCCCTGATGGCAGACCTGTGGCGGTGGCTAGAGGGGCTTTAGGAGAGAAGGTCGAGGAGAAGGAAGGGTGAGCGAGAAAGCCCCAAGTATTATGTGTGATATTGAGTTAGAGAAGAGGGGACAATACCAATTACATCAAGCATTAATTGACTGTGGGTTTTACGAAAATATTATATGTCCCACATTATTTAAGAAGCTAGAATGTGAAACTCAGGAGTTACCGATTCCGGTGCATTTTGCTCAATTAGATGGTACTTTTGTGGGGGCTTTTCCTTAGGGACCAAATGTTTAAAGGGTAAGGTTGACAATTGGGAGGGAACACTGGATTGTGTAGTGGCTCCAATTAAGGAACATGATATAATTTTAGGATTGCCATGGTTACAGCAGGCTGACCCGGTTATTGATTGGAAAGCAGGTACCCTAAAGTGTCGGCCGGAATTGGATGTGAATGTGAGCATGACTGAGGGGGGAGGGGGACAGGAAGAGCCGCGGATTCCGGAAGAGTATGCTGATTTAAGGGATGTATTTAATCTGGTATTAGCAGATAGTCTTCCCCCCAGTCAGGAGGGTACAATGTAAGGTGGAATTAAAGGAAGGAGCTGTACTGCCCAAGCCCAAAATATACCCTATGACAGAGAAAGAGAAGCTAGCGTTAAGAGAACAAATCGATGACTATTTGAGGAAGGGATTTATCCAAAGGTCTGAGTCCCCTATAGCTGCTCCAGTCCTGTTTAGGGAAAAGAAGGATGGCAAATTAAGACTGTGTATTGATTACCGAGGGTTAAATGCTATCAGCACGATCAATTGTTATCCCTTGCCTCTGATTAAGGATCTATTGGGACAGATGGGAAAGGGAAAGTACTTTACCAAATTGGACATTATAAATGCCTTCCATATGGTTCGGATGAAGGAAACGGATAGGTGGAAGACAGCTTTCTCGTGCCCACTCGGATTATTCGAGTGGTTAGTCATGCCCTTCGGATTATCCGGCACCCCCGGCATTTTCATGCAGCTGATAAATGAGGTGCTGCACCCCTTTTGTATAAGGGGGTATATGTATATCTGGATGACATAGTTGTGATTTCGCAAACCAAGGAGGCGCATGTGCGGTTGGTCGGGAAGTGTTAGAAAGATTGAAGGAGGCAAGGCTGTATGTGAAACTGAGCAAATGCGAATTTATGAGAAATGAGATTGACTTCCTGGGATACAGGATTAATAGAGAGGGGGTGAGTATGGACCCGGCCAAGGTGGCAGATGTATTAGCTTGGGAAGCTCCTCGAACCAGGAGGCAATTGCAGGCGTTTTTGGGTCTGGCCAATTTTTATAGATCGTTCATTTCGGGGTTCGCAACGATCGTATTGCCCCTTACCGAGTTGTTAAAGACAAAAGGTATGGGAGAGGGTAAGAAGGTGAAGGCACCTGGGGCTAAATTGAGTTGGACACCAGGGTGCCAGAAGGCTTTTGAGTTACTGAAGAAGGCGTTTACTGGAGGGCCTTTATTGAGACATCCGGACCCCGCCAAACCTTTTGTAGTGCAGAGTGACGCCCCTGCTTGGGCGTATGGAGGGGCTCTATTGCAGAAAGATGAAGGTGGGGTGCTGAAGCCCTGTGCATTTTTTTCTAAAAAGTTTAATGAACAGCAGCGGAATTGGCCCATATGGGAGAAAGAGGCGTTTGCCATTAGATATGCTCTGCAGACGTGGCGGCAGTTTTTGGAAGGTGCTGTTCATCCCTTTGAGGTGTTGACGGACCACCGGAACTTGCAGTTCTTGAGGGAGCCCCAAAAGTTGTCACCGAAGTTGTTGAGATGGGCTCAGTACTTGGCTCGATTTAATTTTGTGCTGAGGCATATTAGAGGCAAAGACAATGTGGTGGCTGATGCGTTGTCACGTTATCCGGTGATGGGGGGGAGATCCTCCTGCCGGGGTAGGGAGGATGTTTACTAAGGATCAATGGGGTTTGAAAGTGCAGACCCGAGCCCAATGTAAACTGGAAGTGAAGCAGGAGAATGAGGGATTGGAAGACTGGATGAAGG
Organism: Anolis apletophallus; assembly: GCA_030556195.1. Classification (NCBI taxonomy): domain Eukaryota; kingdom Metazoa; phylum Chordata; class Lepidosauria; order Squamata; family Anolidae; genus Anolis; species Anolis apletophallus. Next base: position 42,955,521 of record JARBWK010000003.1, on the reverse strand, counting down.
AGTTCCAGCGATGTTATGAAGGGGATGAGTGGTTAAAGTCCCATGAGATTGAGTGCAAGAGAGCCAAGGGGTTGTGGCTAGTGCGGGATAAGTTGTATGTACCGGCAGTACTGAGGAATAAGATAATGGAGTTGTTTCACGATCATAAGTCTGCAGGGCATTGGGGATTCACCAAGACCTTCTTGGCGATTAGGAGTAGATATTGGTGGCCGGGAATGAGGTTGTTGGTGAAAGATTATGTGAGGCTTGTGCTAGGGGGAAGTTGTCTACTGCTAAGCCTCCAGGATTAGTTCAAGTAGTAGCCGCTCCTGTTAGACCGTGGACCCATGTAAGCACTGATTTTGTGGGGGAGTTGCCCTCTAGTAGGGGATACAAATATATTTGGACGATCCTGGACATGTTTTCAAAGCAGGCTCATTTTGTTCCTTTAACAGGATTGCCGTCTGCGGAGAAGTTAGCCAGGCTATATGTGCAACATGTATATCGATTACATGGATGTCCCGAGCAGGTGCTCAGTGATAGAGGGGTGCAGTTTACTGCCAAGTTTTGGGAGAGGTTTTTAGAGACGCTGGGGGCAGACCGGAAGTTGACCACCTCTTATCATCCATGTTGTAATGGAGGCGTTGAGAGAACGCAAAAATCATTAGCTAGCTACTTGCGGATCTTTGTGAATGAGCAGCAGAGTGACTGGGCGGATCTTTTGCCATATGCGGAAGTGGCGTATAATGGCTCTGTGCATTCCTCCACGGGAAGACTCCGTTCTCCGTGGTGTATGGGCAGGAGATAGTCCTGTTGCCGGTTGGACTAGGTGCTTTCGTGAAAGATTCAGGGGAGTGGAGGAACAGAGCTCAGGAGGAGTGGAGGAGAGTGACGGAATCTTTGCGGAAGGCTCAAAGTACATACAAGCGTTTCGGAGATAGGAAGCGACAGGAAGGAGAGGTGTATAAGGTGGGCGATCTAGTATGGTTGTCCACCCAAAATTTAAAGCTGGGGTTACCCTCTCGTAAGTTGGGTCCAAAGTTTATAGGGCCGTTCCGGGTGAATGAGTGTGTGAATGAGGTTTCTTATCGGTTGGCTTTACCAAAGATTATGGGAAAGATTCATCCTGTATTCCACTGTAGCTTATTGAAACGGTATGTGAATCCCCTTGTACCACGATCTTGATCAGTGCTTTGTTTCCCCAGGGGGGGGACGAAGGAGGCATAATGTCAGGAATGGAATCTCTATGCCTTGGGCCAGAGTAGATTCCACTCTGCCATGAGTGGGATGATGTTCAGCTGAGTCAGAAGGATAGGACTGCAGCCATGAACTTTGCTCCACTTCTCTGCTGAGGATCACAATGGGTTTGTGAACTTTGCTCCAGTTACCAGGAGGATATGAAGTAATATCCAAGAGGACTCTGGGTGGGAAAAGGATTACTGGGTATGCTGAGTCAGGGTGGCTGATGTAATCTTTACAGGATGTTGCATAGGGAGGGGGTTGGTATTTAAGGATTGTGGTGGATGGGTTCGGGTGTCTTAGCTTTACAAGTTTGCTGTACTACAATAAATCACCATTGGAAGACGAAGGACTTTTGGCGTGTCTTTTCTGGTCGAATTGGAGTTCCTGACACTGATACTTTAAGATTTTGCATAGTTCTTTCATAGCTGTCCTTTCAAGTCCTTTGATTCCAGATGGTTTCCTTCTAATATATTTAAAGGAATACTTATTGATGAACTTCATTTTGTGAGTCGGGGATATGCTTGCCAAACTCAATTTTTCCAATTTCTTATTGTCATATTAGTTTTAATCGTTTGTGATCTTTTCTGTTCCTCTGGTCTGAATTCTGTTCTCTGTAATATTACTATTGCCTACAAAAATGGGCAGCTTCCTGAACTTGTTGCTACTACTCTTCTGGCACTGTAGCACATGCTCTACCTAACCTTTTCTGTAGTTTTCAGAAACATCCATTCATCTCGGAGACACTTGACGCTGTTTATGTTCCATTGATTTCTCAGAACTATAGGGTTTACAATTTAAAAGTATGTCTTGTTAATTACGTTGTCTGCTTTGACTTAAGACAACTCTTATGAATGAGAGACCCCTAAGGCAGTGTGTTATTAACAGCTATGCACAAGTCTGGCAAAATCAAAAAACACATCTTACCATAGATTAGTACTGCTCTACAGAGAAAAATGATAGGGACTGAAAGACAAATGTGGAAGTTAATTTGTAAGAGAGTAAACTATGTCACGATTCTAAAAGAAGTTACTAAGAGGGCTCATAAATTAAGGCCAGGGCATTTACTTGCAATTTCTCTGTATGTTGGTATGAGTGGAAGGAGAACGGTTTCTATGATCTTGGGACTGAATTCTTCATCTTTTTTTTCCATTGTGCCCTGCCCTCAACCTTCAAATATCTTCAACTATCTCTGTATACAACAATCTAATGTAGGAACCCAGGCAATCTAAAGCAAAGCAGTGGCTGATCCTTATACCTGGGAGGTATTGTATTTGAACATCTAACATGCAGTTTTCAGTGTTGTCTCATGTTGCCCACTAACATTTTTTTTCTGGCTGTGCAAATTCAAATTTGTTAAATCCCCCCCTATGAAGAGCTACTCGTTAAAAAACAAATTTATATATACTAAATGCAGACTGCATATATAGTAGCATGTGATGGTCACATCAGCAGAAGAATAATACATCTTAATGAATGCTTCCTATGTGAACAGAAACCATTATGTTCGCAAGCTTTCTATAGTTAATGACCCAAAACTGGCTAACAAATTCACATATTTAGCTAAGTCCTCTGTCAGCAATAATATGCCTATTAATAATTGATGTTACCATAAAAATAGGCTGCAATATAAGATCCGTGTGTTTGTCAAATGATAGGACTATATGGCCCATTAACTTAAAATGCTTATCTAATGTTTGATGGGTTTTGTCTTAAACCATTGTTTAAATTGATAAAGGAAAAAAGGACATTAGTCTACAGAAAAATCATTTCCACCTCATCAAGCATTTTCAAAGAGCTTCTCTGTTTAGTTCTTTTGTGATTCATAGATATTCCATTTGTCAAAAAACAAAATGGGCATTTGTTTAATTCCATACATGATGGTAATATACTGTTTCAATATCAAGGTCACTTGAAAATTAAGAAAAAATAACACGATAGCACTGCAAGCTGCAGTCTCAATGATTAACTTGTAGGTACAGCTCTTCATATACAATGACAGCATTGTAATAAATAAGTAAGCTTTACCTTCAATGATTTTTTAAAAAGAATCTTGAAAAGGAATCTTGAAAAAGGATCTTGAAGTGGTTCTAGGTGTTTCCTTTGAGCATGAATTTGAACTGGATTTGATTCCCTCATTCCAGGAAATATTGAGAAGGTCCAGGATTTATGGGGGATTCAAGACAGGGCTTTGAGCAGACATCCAGATAAAGTAATACCTGATTATCCAAATGTGATTGACAGATGAGTCCTTATTTCTATGGTAGCAACATCTTGCGCACTTAGTCCACAAGATCCATGTCAGGAAATCCAAACCTACACTGTTCCTGCTGTCCATTAAAATGCAAAATTTAAAAAGATCCTTTTCCACTTTAGTACCTGTTGAACTGCCTTCACAGTATTATTCTAAAATAGGGAAATACTACCTTTATGGCTATTGCTGTAACACAAGTAGTTTAACGAGTGAACAACTGAGCAAACCCCTCCCCAGATAAACCAGAAATATCAACTCTGTCACAACTAACCACCTTGAATTCAGACACTTTCCTCTCTTGTTATGTTCTTTTACATGGAAATCTTCTCAATTTACACCTTTGGTATCACAGAGGTCAAGTGTCCTCAACTAAATACATAACTTCCTGACTCACGAAGACTGTTCAGTTTCCACTGTCTTTATTCTATTCCTGATTTTCCTTCTCAAGGATAGAAGTTAAAATTTTCCATACAGAACAATAGAGAAATCTGGGTTTGGCAAAACATTTGGCAGCTGCATATCCACATCAAGAAACAAAGGCTGAAAGAGGATTTCCTACATTTGGCATTCAGTGAAAATTTCCATGTTCTCACTGAAAGAAATTTTCCTTTCTAAACAATAAGTGAACTGCAGTATTTTTCCATCTCCTTGTCTTCAATATTCCAAATATTCGAGAATCTTGCAGGGCTTTACTGTATATACTTCTGAATAGCTAGGGAATCCCCAAGAATGTAGAAACCATGGTCTTATTTTAGGGTTGTTTCCAGTTTGCTTCTAAAACCAATGAACGCTTTCATCACCAGAGTTCATCATTAGAGAGGATTACGATCCTTAACTAGCCATCTAGTTTAAAATGGAAAGTAAAGATGGCTGACAGACATATCCTTTTATTTGGTGCATACCTTTCAGGGAATAGTTCTATTTTCCTGTGAAATGAGAGTGCATTGTACTCACGTGCATGCACACATGCAAAAACACAGTTGGGGTCAATCGCAAGTATTAAAAGCATGCAAGTTGGGAATAACGAGATCATGAACATAGGACCAAACTCTAGAGAATAAATGTAAAACATTTAAAAAGCCAAAAATGGCATTTTAAGATGTACGTTTAATGGGAAAGACTTTTGATACCCCTTTAGCGATGTTATTTGCCTGTTCACAGAAGCTGAAGAACATTCACGCTCTACTTATTTATAAAGCTTGAAGTTTTGCTATAAGCAATCTAATTATTTCTTTAGCTACCACTCACATTATTTATAATGAGAACCTTTCTCCAACTTTTCAACTAGCAAAAACATGGCACTGTATAGACTATATTATTCAGGCCATTCAATTAAATAAACATATTTTATTGGAAACACACATTAACAGAAAGAGGATACATGCTTATTTATGATCAAATAATGTCCTTTTACACAGAAAAGCTACTTTTAGGTATACTGTACCCAAAAAGTAGCATAATAAGAATAAGCTGCTATAAAGTATAATTTTAGAGCTAGTAAAATATTCTTAACCCCCAACAGGACTGTCACAAATGGAACATTGGTTACTAAAATGTTACTTCAATTTCAATTTCAATGCTCTATTCCCCTCCATAACTGAAAGCAGTGCTGGAAATCATATGACCCATCAGTTGTTGCTGGACTATACATCTCAGCATAGTCAATATTGAGGAATGTTGAGAATTGCAATCTAATAGATAGGGCAAAATGATCCCCCAAACCTACCCTATGACATAAGTTTTCTTCTATTCAGGTGTCTCAAACACATTTTGCCGAAGGCTACACCAGCCTTACCGTTGACTTCAAAGAGCCATTTGTAACAGTCAGACTAGAAATGTAGTTATCCCTTAACATATTGTTAAATAACACAAGAAACCTTTTCATACACCATCCTCATGTTCTGAAAATAACAATGAACACAAAACACAACACAAGCACAACTATTAAAATGTATTCTAATTCAGGTGTTTTTTAAAAATTGACACTGAATTTGTGTTTATTATTTCAATGTGTCCTATGTCTCCTAATACATTTTAAGAATAGTGGCTTGACTCTGAAGGAGCTAGGGGAAGTGACGGCCGACAGGGCGCTCTGGCATGGGATGGTCCATGAGGTCATGAAGAGTTGAAAGCTACTGAACAAATGAACAACAATATGAGAGTATAGCTTGTTTTATATCATGTTATTTTTTGTATGGAATATAATATTCTTCTTAAAGAGTCATGCACAAAGTGCTTTAAGTCTGACCATGATATATCATTACTTCTTGTGATGCAGACAATATGCTTTTGTTGATGCATTCTACAGAGGCATCAAGTCATTTCAGCAGCTACTCTGTATTCACATTTAGATTGTGATTGACTAGTCCCTGATGAGGAATGGTTAAGTTCTGTTTCTCAAATTAATTTTAAACAATCCTTGGTCTAATTTCAAAATTTCTCTATGAGCAATTAGTTCAGGCTTGTAGCAAAAGCAGTCTTCGCTTCTCCTGGTACCCAAATGGCAAAGAGAGAAGGCTGAGTTAAATATAAAGAAGAGAAAGAAAGAGAACGGATGTGAGGGGGGAGGAGGCCTTGGAAGGCAAATTGTGACTCTGGCTCCATTTTGTAACACTTAAGCAAAGAAAGATTGCCTAGCCTTGTCCTAGATTTTTTTCACATTCTGCTGTCAAGTCAAGTGTCTCTCCTCCTACATATTTGATTTACTACACTTCACTTGATCTTAGCCAAAAGGTCAAGAAGTGATGTATTTGATTTACATTTTCTTGGCTGAATTTGTTTGGGGGGGGGATGCTGGCTTAGTTCTTCATTTTGCCAAGAATCCCTCTATTCTCTTCCCCCCCCCCCTCCCCAGTTCAGTATCATCCTCAAATTTGATTAGTGTTCCTTCTAATCCTGCTCATTTATAAGAACACTGAACAACACAGGACATACAGAATCAAGCCCACTTGTCAGTTCCTCTTACCTGGCATATAAGGAGCAGTTGATAAGCAGCTTAAAGTATATCCCAACTATAAATCCACTGATCCATTCTGGGTTTCTTTTCTAAATGTTCAGACTAACTGCTTAATGATCTATTAGAAATACTTGGGGCATCCCCCTGGGTCTCTTTTTTGCCACTTTTAAAAAACAGGCAACATTCAGTTCTTTCTTACATCTATCTATCTATCTATCTATCTATCTATCTATCTATCTATCTATCTATGACTCTCTCTGAATCTCTCAGGGAGGGAAGTTTAGCACTGCACTACATCACTGGAAAACAGGGTCAGAAATCCACTGGATGGCCTTAAGTAAGACACAAGGCAGACAAAGGCAAATGCACTCTGACCAAATCTTGCCAAGAAAATGGTGTGATAGGTTTGTCTTTTGATCATCATATCTGGCATTACTTCACAAACGAAGATTCTTAGGAAGGACTCATCCCACACTTTTTACAAGCGCGTTGATGACTAAAAAGGCCAATTGCTCTCCTTGGTTTACTTGAGGAGAAGAGACGGCTAGAGGGCGTGTGGCGAGAAATCCGTGACGAAGGCGCGAGATCAACTTATAAGCTATTTAAAAAGGCTTATGAGCATGCTATCAAGGAGGCTAAAAAGTATAATATGCCTCCCTGATAGAGTCTGCTAACTCACGCCCAGCGAAATTGTTTAGTATTATTTGGTCCTTAACTATGGTCCCTACCGTCCCAAACAGTAATGATTTGGCCTTTTTTTGCAGACAAGATCTCGTTGCTCCACCGGAATCCGCCCGCTACGGTTGATACAGTTAGTGAACTCGAGTCCTCATGGCCATTTGATGGGCCCACTCTCGATTGTTTCCATCTGCTGGACGTAGAGGCTGTCAACGAGATCATGACTGCAGCTAGACCAACTACCTGCTCCCTTGACCTGTGCCCTTACTGGCTAGTTAGATCCTGCTGGGAAGGGTTACATGGCCCTCTGTTGAAGATAGTTAACCACTCTCTTGAGCAAGGAGTGTTTCCAGAGGGATTGAAAGAGGCGATGGTGAGTCCGCTACTGAAAAAACTGGATTTAGATCGTGTGGTTTCCTCTAGTTACCACCCAGTTTCGAATTTACCATTTCTGGGAAAGGTAATCGAGAGGGCAGTAGCGGTACAGCTGCAGCAGTTCCTCAGCAACACAGCTGGGTTAGATCCCTACCAGTCCGGTTTCCGTTTTGGGCATGGGACAGAGACTATGCTGGTCGCCATCACAGACCAGCTCCGCTGCCGGTTGGAGCCAGGAGGATCAGCGCTGCTCGTGTTATTGGACCTCACGGCAGCTTTTGATACGGTAGATCACGCATTGTTAACCCACCGTCTAGCTGTGACTTGTGTTAGGGGACTGCCCTTAAATGGGTGTCCTCCTTTCTCCTGGACTGGGACCAGCGAGTGGAGAGGGGAGGCATGGTTTCCAAGAGACTCCCACTAAGCTGTGGGGTCCCCCAGGGAGCCATTCTCTCCCCTTTATTATTTAACATCTACATGCGACCACTTGCCAAACTGGTGCGGAGTTTTGGTCTGGAGTGTCATCAATATGCTGATGACACCCAGCTGGTGCTGAGGATGGACGGCCGTCCTGACTCTGTACCTGATTCTTTCCAACTATGCCTTGAAGCCGTGACTGGTTGGCTACGAGCCAGCCAGTTGAAAGTGAATCCATTGAAAACAGAGATCCTATGGCTGGGTTGCCCGGGGGGGGGGGACTCCGGCTGCCTACTCTGGACGGCGAGGCATTACGCCCGTCATCCCTAGTAAAGAGTCTGGGGGTCCGCTGCTGACAAATGAGGCCCAGGTCTCCGCTATCAGCAGATCTGCTTTTTCCCAACTGCGACAGGCAAGGAGGTTGGCGCCCTATCTCATTGGGAATGACCTTGCTACGGTGATCCAGGCAACGGTCATCTTGAGGCTAGAGTACTGTGACGCCCTCTACATTGGTCTACCTTTGGTGGTTATCCGGAAACTTAAACTAGTTCAGAATGCAGCAGCGAGACTCCTGGCCGGAGTGCCGACCAGGACCCATATCACCCCGATATTGCGGCAACTGCACTGGTTGCCTATTGAGTACCGGATCACCTTCAAAGTGTTGGTTTTGACCTTTAAGGCTTTATATGGTCTGGGGCCAGTGTACTTGAGGGACCGTCTACTCCCATATGTCCCCCAGAGATCCCTCCGATCAGAAGATCAAAACCTGCTAAGGGTCCCCACTATACGATAGATTCATCTATCTTCCACCAGGCAGAGAGCCTTCTCTGCTGTGGCACCGAGTTTATGGAACGCCCTGCCGACTGAGGTTCGAATGATCAAGGAGTTGCCTGCGTATTGTAAGGCTTGTAAGACAGCTCTCTTCCGGCAGGCGTTTAACTCTTAGTCACCTCCCTAGGGTGCTAAAATAATATTGCGGGCGAGCGGCCTTGAACATTCCTTTAGCACAAGCCTCATTTGCAGCTATCTACACAATCACTAACTGGTATCTTTTGTCACCTTTGGATGGGCCCGCTACGAGGAACCCTCTATGCTTGGGGTATTGGCTTTGTCTTCCTAGTATGGACTGTTATTAAGGACTTTTGTTGGCCACCCCTATTGTACTCTCCTATTACTCCGTTCCACATTTTCCCATCCTCTGTGTGCTCCTATGATATCCTTGTACTTTATACTATTGGACTCTGATATATGCTGCTTATGAGCTTGCTTTATTTTGTGATTTCGATATACTATTAATTGCACATTACCTAGAATTCTATTTGATAGTTATATCCCTCTCGTGTTGTTAGTTAGTAACCTTTCTACAGTATTACTGTGTGTAAGACGCAGCTTTCAGCATGCGTCCACTTGTGAAGATCTTTTTCTTCAATCTCTGTGGAGAACTGTGGCAGGGTAGTTTTCCTTTGTATCCACTGCCACCAATTATATGAGGATCTGAATTCGAACTGTGGTTTAAGTGTGGAGAGAATGTAAGGAATCGAACTCAGGCTGTGACAGGGCGGAATGTCCTACCAATGCCACCACAATATGTAGATACTCCTTTCATTTTCACTTGCTGCCACCATATAATTTACTGTGCTTGGCTACCCACTAGAAGAGAGTTATTTTCAAGGCTTGTGGGAGAAAGAACCACTAGAAGAGACGTTTTAATCAAAGAACTATGAAGTTTATTCAAACAAAGGTTTAAGCGTAGAGGTTTCAGAGTTCAAGAGCTTGGTGGTTACAATATCTACTCAGAGGCACTTTTCTTAAGGTTACAATATACTAACTATGGAGATACAGTCTGCTACTATATCACTGCTCTCCTAGAACCAATAACTCAGCAGTTTTCTACACTCTGCTGGTCCTTAAATCAAACTGCTTCCCTAGCAGTTAAACACAGCTGTACTGCTACTCTCTCCCAGAGTAGAATCAGGCTTCACTGCTACTCTCCCTCAGAGTAGAACCAGAGTCTTTTTAACACTTGCTGATAGCTGGTTAAAAACAGACTCCCTAACTCTCCACATACCCTTCTGCTTTCGCAGTTAACCACCAACTGACATAGTTTGAATCTCAAGATTCCAGAGCCACTTACAGGCTCAGCCTCCTGTTTCCACGGTAACTGAGGTTCTGTCAGCTAATATTCCTGTTAACCCTTTAAGGTAAGCTAAGTTTTACCCTTACAATACACACACACACACACACACACACACACACACATATATATATACGCATCAACCACATTTAAAACCTGTAACAAATAAATATGACTTCATCACACCTGCCCTCTTTGGGACAAGTCTGCCCATGCCAAGTAGGTGAACATAGCATTAAGTGAAACATGCAGAATAATCACAGGATGCCTCAAATCTACACCTGTTAATAAACTCTACAAGCTAGCTGGCATTGTCCCCCGTCCCTCCGAAGTGCGACGGGAAGTTGCTGCCAATTGTGAGAGAAATAATAATAACTTTATTTTTATACTCCGCCACCGTCTCCCCTAGGGGATCGGGACAGCTTACAGAGGGACAACTCCAACAAATTACAGATAAAAACAGAAGCACAATTAAAATCTATCAATAAAATCATAAAACAAAATCGCCGAGATAAAGTGAACATAACTGGATTCAGGCTAAAATATGCAAAATTCCTAAATTCCTAAAAAGAAGCTCATGGAAGTGCCAAAATCAAATGAAAGAGTCGAGGGAGCCGAGAAGAGGGCTGAGATAAGGTGCAGGACTTAAAGTAGGGACTGTAAGGTTCTGTCAATTAGAGCGAAGAGTGCTCTAATCTTAGACCCTTCCAACACTGGTAATCCCTGCCAGGTGCGACCTTGGAGGCAATAGCAATGCAAGGAGTGAGCCTTGAGCCACACCACACCAACATGAGAAGCACTGCCTTGTAATATGCTGGCTCACGGAGGATATGACTGAATATCCATTGGACAATTGGACTCATGACACTAACTCTGTGACCCCTGGGGTCATGCCCCAATGGACTACTGGGATTGCTGAATCATTTGGATCTGATGCAACCTCTGTTAAGCATTGCATGCTAGGGGGGTTGGGTCTTTGGGATGATGGACAGATGGTGGAGGCGGAGACTGTATATAAACTGTGTTGGGTTCTGGGAAAGGCAGATCTGGCTTCACAGGTTTTGATACCTGGAAAATAAATCTGATAGGACCGAGTCGCCGGGTGCTGTCGTCTTTGCAGGGATGTTTCCAGCGTTCATTACAGAAAAGCCAGATCTCCCTAAGCCTGTCATGAAGAAATTCATTGAGGGCTTATCCAGTAAGATGCCATCCGTAGTGCCATCCTTGATTGAAGTGGAATGGGTGAGTCCCGAGGAGTTTTGGGAAGATGCGGATGAGGACGATTCTTGGGTCCCAAGTGAGGTGGAGCAGCAGCAGGCTAGAAGGATCCTGCAAGGCTTGTTCCCTCACTGGGTGATGGAAGGATCGTCAGATGGTGCCCCTTCTTGGGAGAAAGAGGAGGAAGATGCACCCAGAGAACCGGAGGGGCGTAGGAGCGCTCGCCTGGCAGAGGATCCGGAGAGGGTTGGAGCCAGAGAACCGGAGGGGCGTAGGAGCGCTCGCCTGGCAGAGGATCCGGAGAGGGTTGGAGCCAGAGAACCGGAGGGGCGTAGGAGCGCTCGCCTGGCAGAGGATCCGGAGAGGGTTGGAGCCAGAGAACCGGAGGGGCGAGGGAGCGCTCGCCGGGCAGAGGATCCGGAGAGGGTTGGAGCCAGGGTGACTGGGCCAAAGGACAGGCCAGTTTGGAAGGACCTGGCAGAGGGTGGCAGAGGAGCCACAGAGCCTGAATCAGATGGGATGAAGGCCGAGGTGACTGGGCAGGAGAGCTCAGTTTCCTGTATGGACCAGAAGTGAGGTGGTCCAGGAATTGCAGTGGTGTTGTTGGAGGCTGCAAGTATTGCAGAAAGCTCTTCATTGTGGGCGGCATGATGTGAGTGTGCTGCAGAGGGAAATGGATGTTTTGCAGGAGAGAGTCAATAGGCTCCAAGAATTGATGTGTCTCCAAGGATGGATGTGTCTCCCAGGTGAAGGGGATGGACGTTTTGATGATGCTCCGGAAAGGAAAGAAGTCCAGCCGGAGGCATGGAGTGTGTGTGGGCCTAAACCAGCTGCAGAAGCCGTTTACCAGAGAAATTTGTGTGGACGGCCGAAGAGACGGAAAAGTGCCCTGCTGAGATGAAAGCCAAGCCTCTGGAGGAAGAAGCAACAGAGGAATGTTTTCCCTTTGATGTCCCGGCCTGCAGTAAAGGAGAAAGCGAAACTGTTTTAATTACAGAGGCCGTGGGAAGTTTGTTGGTGTGGGGAGTGATTTTGCAGTCCCTTGAAAGAGTGGAAGTTGCTGCAGAGAAGAAGCTCCCTGGCAATGACTGTCTTGCAGAAGTTGAGGGGAAGCTGCCAGTGGTGTTGGAAAATCAACTGACTGGTAGTTTGGAAGTCCCTGTCGCTGATGGTGAAGACGGGTCGGAGCTGGAGGAAGATGCCTTGCCGGGGAGGATACCTCCCGTCCTGGAGGGTGAGGCTTCCAAGGAGATTGAAATTTTAGAGAGGGCTTCTCAGCCGGAGAAGCCTGGGAAGAGCCCAGAGGACCCCCTCCTCCAAAGCGTCTCAATTGCGCTTGCCTGGTCTGCCACTTTCTGGTGCCTATGTTTTGAAGATGTGAGTGGGAATTCCCATCAAGTTTGTGAACTCCCTGAAGAGAATGGAGAGAGCCGTCTGAAATGGGTTGTGCTGATGGAGAAAGCTGCGGGAAGGGCCTTGCTGTTGGAGGATTTCCCTCTTGAAATGGAGGAAGTATCGGCCATGAGGCAGCTGAGCGGAGATTTCCAGTGCGAGCAGTCGGCGAGATCCATGGTGGCTGGTGCGACTGGGTGGCGACCGTTGGCTGTTCCCCTGAAGGAAGGTGTTAGGAGTGCCCTGTTGCTGGAGCATTGGCTTGCCGAGCTGGTGCTGGCTAATTTGGCCAGGGGTTTTGTTCTCTCGGGGGGAGGGAATTTATTTGGGCCTGAGCAAGATCTATCAAAGAAGGTAGCTGAGTTGTGGCTGCGAACCTTTGCTGGGTCGAAAGAAGAACTTTGGAACAAGGCGAGCCTTGGGAATGAACTATGGGCCAGTTGTCCAGTAACCCGCATATTAATTTTGACTTTGGGAAAAATTAGTAACATGATTGTATTATGCTTCTTATGGAGTAAAATGCTTTGTATGGAAAATGTTCCCGGGAGATTTAGAATTGGGATGGTTTTAGCTTGGGAGGTTGGAGTCACTTAAATGTATTGCTCTAAGCATTGTGATCAGATGATTTTATGGTAAAATTGACCCTGGAAGGATAGATACGGTAATATGATGTTTAAAGTATTATTCATGTTGAATATTATTCATGTATTGCATAAGGTTAAGGTTGATGCTATGCTTACATGTGTTTTGTAGAATGTAATATGATTGGGGATTTTGGTCCCAGGGTTTAGTGGAATAGGTACAGCCTTGTTGGGATCTGCAATGAGGTTAATTGCGGCAGGAAGGTTGTTTGGTGGAGGATAGGTTTTGGAGTTGATTTGTTAATGGTATTGCCTCCTGTTGAATTGGCCAGGAGGAGGGGTATTCGGAATTATGGTTGTTATGGGGTGAATGGGTTGTTTATGCGCAGATGGACATGCCTGCGTTCGAGGGTTGGAGTTCTCCTTTAGGGGGATAGATTTGAGAATCAGAGTGGAAGTTTGTGTTGCCTTCCTGGAGAGGAGGGGTTAGCTGGACCCAGATGGTTGTTCCTGGGTAAGGATTGTATTGGGTTATAGATGTGTGCGACAGTTAAGATGAGCTAGAGTGGGAATTGTAGTTTCCCTAGGTGCTTTTCCCCATGTGAGGGGGAGTTATAGTTTGTTCAGAGTAATAAAGTGCTAGGATTGTGTGTTTGGTCGCATGGGAAGTTGGTATGTGCCTTTTGCTAAGGTGGCAAGGGTATTAGATTTCTATTATAAAAGTACTTGACACGGTTGAGTGATTCTGTGTAGCTGGTTGAATAGGTAAAGTTAGCTTGTAGTAGTGTTTTGTCCCTGTGTCAGAGGTTTTTGAAGATGTGAGTGATTTATGGTTTCCTTGGACTTCATGGCTGGATGCCAAGAGGAGTTAGGTTACCGGGGAGTTAGTAGCCTTTGTATTGCCTGCTGATTATGGATTACAGACCTCCTGCTTATGCAGTGGAGAGAGTTGCAGTTTTCTCAAGTGCCTTCTGCCAGAGCAGTAAGGATAGTGAGTTTCTGTTGGTTACTTGTTGGACACAGTTGAGTTGTTCCTGTGTCGCATGTAGGGGTGTAGTTTGTTAGAGGTTTTGGGTTTTGTGAAAGAATGGTTTAGGTTGGTTGTTTGCCAGTGAAGTTGTGTGGTCACTTTAGGTTCCCCGTGGAGTGACTTGGTAAGAGGTTTAGTTTTAAGAGTGGTTTAGAGGGAATGATGTTGTCTCCTGTTGAGCCTGCCAGGAGGAGTTGGTTCAGGAGTTAAGGTGTGAGGAATGTTTGGACGCAGATGCTTATGCCTGCGTTTTGGTGGCAGTTAGTGTTTATTGGGAGTTATGGGGCTTAGAATCCTGATTGGGTGTTACAGATATGGTTGTGTAGTTTTGTCCTGGGGCCTCCTGCTTTGGGCAGTGGATGGTTTTGGGAGTTGTGGGGCTTAGAGTCCTGGTCGTGTGGTAACAGATGCGCAGTTGATTTGTTCCTGTGCAATGGACTGTTGGGATTTGTAGTGATGAATAGTTGCATGGGATGTGTGATTCGGTAGGTTGGTCCCTTTTTGCCATGGCAGTGAAGGGATGGAGTTGTTTTAGATTTGAGCAGGAAGAGATAGGATTTAGCCTTGAACAAGCTGAGCATTTTGTGAGAGAAATGTCTGGTCATCTGAGTGTGGGGGAGTTCCGGGTTAGTATGAGGAATGTATAGCAAGGCTTTGTCCCAGAGTGTGTTTAGCTGGAGAAAGGCTGAGGTTGGCTCATTTTGCCTTGCTTCATGGAGGGGGTTTTGACTTTTGTTTGGTATTAGAGTAGGGTTTGGATAGTTGAGTTAAATGATCTTTTCAGATCCTTTTCCTCCCCGGGGGGAGGGAAGAGGGTATTTTGTAAGGTTCTGTCAATTAGAGCGAAGAGTGCTCTAATCTTAGACCCTTCCAACACTGGTAATCCCTGCCAGGTGCGACCTTGGAGGCAATAGCAATGCAAGGAGTGAGCCTTGAGCCACACCACACCAACATGAGAAGCACTGCCTTGTAATATGCTGGCTCACGGAGGATATGACTGAATATCCATTGGACAATTGGACTCATGACACTAACTCTGTGACCCCTGGGGTCATGCCCCAATGGACTACTGGGATTGCTGAATCATTTGGATCTGATGCAACCTCTGTTAAGCATTGCATGCTAGGGGGTTGGGTCTTTGGGATGATGGACAGATGGTGGAGCGGAGACTGTATATAAACTGTGTTGGGTTCTGGGAAAGGCAGATCTGGCTTCACAGGTTTTGATACCTGGAAAATAAATCTGATAGGACCGAGTCGCCGTGTGCTGTCGTCTTTGCAGGGATGTTTCCAGCGTTCATTACAGGGACACGATAGTTTTCTGATGAACTGTCTAATCAAAGGCATAACGGAACATCCAGGTTTTAAATTTCCTTTGAAAGGAGGCCAAGGTGGGAGCCTATCTGATCTTCCTAGGGAGGGAGTTCCAAAGCCAGGGGGCCACCACTAAGAAGATCCTCTCCCTTGTCCCCACCAACCGTGCTTGAGATGGTGGCAGAAGAGAGAGAGCAGAGCCTCACCAGATGATCTCAGGGCATGCACTGGTTCGTAGGGGAAGATGCAATCATGAAGATAGGCAGGTCCCAAACGGTTTAGGGATTTGTCACCTGCACCTTGAATTGGGACTGGAAACTTATTGAAAGCCAGTGTAGCTGCTTAAACAGGGGGGGGGGCTGACTTCTCCTTGTAATGAGCTCCTGTAAGCGGCCTGGCCATAGATCTTTGGACCAACTGTAGTTTCCGGGCCATCTTCAAAGGCAGCCCCATATAGAGTGTGTTGCAGTAATCCAACCTTGAGGTAACTAGGGCATGGACCACCATGGCTAAGTCAGACTTAGGGAGGTACAAACGCAGCTGACACACAAGCTTTAACTGTGCAAAAGCCCTCCCAGCTACCACTGACACCTGAGCGTCAAGTGTCAAAGCAAATTCCAGAAGGACCTGCGGTCCTCAGAAGTAGTGTGACCCCATCGAGCACAGGTAGCCACCCTATGTCCCGATCGGTCCCACGACTGGCCAAGAGGATCTCTGTCTTGTCAGGATTAAGCTTCAGTTTGTTAACCCTCATCCAGCCCATCACAACCGCCAGACACTGGGCAAGGATCCGAGGGGCTTCCTTGGAATCTGGTGGAAAGGAGTAATAGTTAAGCATCATTGATGGCACTGAACTCCAAAACTCTGGAGGACCTCGCCCAGAGGTTTCATGTAGATGTTGAATAGTATAGGGGAAAGAATAGAACCTTGTGGGACCCCACAGGTCAATGGCCAGGGCTCCAAACAGGTGTCCCCTAGCTTCACCAACTGGGTGCGGCCCTCCAGGAAAGAACGGAGCCACTGGAGCGCAGTGCCCCCAAGATCCATTCCCAAGAGTCAACCCAAAAGGATGCCATGGTCGATGGTATCAAAAGCTGCTGAGAACCAAGAGAACCAACAAGGACACACTCCCCTGCCAAGCTCTCTGGGGAGGTCATCCACCAAGCCGACCAAAGCCTTGGTACAATAGCCAGGCCTGAAACCTGAATGAAATGGGTCCAGATAATCAGTATCATCCAAGAATCCCTGGAGCTGCGCAGCAACCACCCACTCCAGGACCTTACCCAAGAAGGGAAGATTCAAGATTGGCTGGTAGTTATTCAAAACTGTTCTTATTTAGAACAGGTCTCACTATAGCCTGTTTAAGGCAAAATGGCATATGTCCTTGACTCAAGGAGGCATTTATAATCCTCACAAACCACTTGGCCAGGTCTGCGCTGGCATGTTTTAGGAGCCAGGAAGGGCAAGGGTCTAGAGCGGACGTGATTGCTCTCACAGCTCCCAGGTTCTTGTCCACGTCAACAGGATAAACAAACTGAAATGAATCTCACAACACCGGATATGCAGGTGCCCCGGTTACCTCCACAGGAATCTTAGATTGAACACTAACGTATAAGGTTGAACATATAAGGTTGAACACTGGGAAAGCCATCCTCTGCATGGCTACCAGCCTCCTCCCAGTAGACTCAAATCAGGAAAAGCTTCATGAGAACCACCACTCTTCTTAATGTCCCCCCAGCAACCGTAAGAGTATCCCTCTGGCAGCTAAACCAGGAAATCCCAATTGGATTGCCCTCCACGAGGTCTGTCACCAGGGGCAAACCAAGATTGGCAACTTGGAAGTCCTTGAACAGACTCAGAAGTGGAGTGGGTAGATTAAAACACAATCTGGCAAAATGCCACTACCTAAAAGAATCCTCCACCTTGTGCAACTGTGGAGCAGAACAGACAACTCTGCATCTGTATGCTTGTCCACAATGTCCTGCCTCATGTACAGAGTAAGAATTGTTTGAGGCTACAGACAATGCGGTCAATGTTGCCCATTTTTCGTCAAAAGATAGCCACTTGTGCTCCTTCTATTTTAATCAGTTTTATACTAATGTATACAATGCTTTTGATACAAAATAAATAAATAAATCATACATAAATAAGCCCCCCCCCAGACACACACACACCTCTTGTTCTAAATGTTCTCATTATCCATGGGGATGTGAGAAGAAATATCACCATATGTAGACGTACCCCTTTGCCATTTTAGCCCCAGGAAAAAGCCTTTTTTCCAACATGCAATTACCTCCTAGTCACTTTCTATTGAAAAAGAGGCTTTTCCTGGATCTAAAAGGGGGGGGGGGTGAGAGCAAAGATGAGGAAGGGGTCAACAGAGTAATGTTCAAACCCAACAGGGTCCTCTAACATCAGACAGCTCTCCACTCCTGATACACCCACATACAATTCTGACACAATTTGTCTGTCTCTGAAGGTCTGGAATTCATTTCAATCTATGTTCTATAACCTATCTTAAACCTGTCTTAGCTTACAAGCCCTTTACATCATCATTTGATCTATTTTTGCCAGCTTAAGCAGTTTTGCTTGCTTGAGAACGGAGTCAAAGCTGGAACTAAGATATTCTCCCATCTCTTTGTGACCTGTTAGTATGTATTCATCTTTTCCACACAGCAAACTTACAACTTGTTCTTTCTTTTGCTTTGAACATAGCCACAGACCCATTTTGTTATTTTTAACATCTCTCATAGCCTCAGCTTATTTGGAACATTAACTATTCTGCCACTCTCCCTATGAACTTTGGCTGCTTGTTTGTTCCCCTCCTTAGTGATATGACCTCCTCCAATTTCTCACATTTACCTCCTTTAAATCAAAGTTCATGACATAGCTATTTTGCAGCCACCCAGTTTCCTTTTGCTCCTATCCATTTTATTTCCTCACTGGAATGGCTTGCAATGCTATCTTCCGCATACATCTGTGGTACTGCTCTCAGTACTTCCTTGAATATTGAAAACAATTTATCTAAATACAGTGTGACCTGGAAGGGATCCAGAAGTGAGGCACACTATAATTGGCCTTCCACCGTCTTTTAGCCACAAGATTCCATAGAGTCCAACTGTGCACAAAGCAAGGAGAAGGAATAGTTTTACTGAGCCCTAGAGGAATCCTCTGCAAGCATGCACTGCCCCCTGGAGTGAATGGACAGTGCATGTCTGTCTTTTACATATATCTTAAATACACACATACACACTGTGATAAGAAATAAAACTCCCCAACAGCTCTTAATAGTGATTTCTGCATTTATTCTGGTAAAATATCTTGGTGCAATTGTAGTCTCTGAGGAGCCAAAGGAACCACTGCTGTAACCAGTCTCTTGGTTTACTTCATTTATATTCCGCCCTTCTCACCCTGCAGGGGACTCAGGGTGGATCACAATGAGCATATACAGGCAAGCATTCAATGCCTTTAGACACACATCAACATATCATGATAAAAACAACATAATTAAAACCATACAAAGTCATCATTACACATTAAACCAGCCTCATCAGTCTTCACGCCAATCCAGTTTGTCCCTTAAGGTGCTGATTGCATTTATTGACCAAATGCCTGGTCCCACAGCCATGCCTTTACTTTCTTTCGCAAAGCTAGGAGGGAAGAGATCGATCTTATCTCAGTTGGGAGTGTGTTCCATAAGCGGGAGAGTCCCTCGTCCCCGCCAGGCGCATTTGAGCTGTAGACTGGAGCGAGAGCAGGGCCTCCCCGGATGATTTTGAGGTGGGACGTAGGGGTGGATGCGTTCGGACAAGTAAGCTGGGCCAGAACTGTTTAGAGCTTTATAGGTCAACACCAGCACTTTGAATTGGGCTCGGAGGTGGACCAGCAGCCAGTGGAGCTGACATAACAGGAGGTGGTACTGCATTTATTATTTTTGTGTACAATTTTTAATTTTATTGTATACAAGTGACAAACAAAAACAAATATTACAATAACTAGCAAAACAGATACATTACAACTTCCTAACAAACAGTTTCCCTCCTTCTTCTCATTTATGAACCCACAACCTATGACCTCCGTCACTAATGCCTGTGAATCTTATCGTCTCTCTGTCTCCATATATATATAGAGAGAGAGAGAGAGAGAGAGAGAGAGAGAGAGAGAGAATGTTTGTATATATGTATATATGTAGGTGGCAGTGCAGCGATGTTTCTACCTGCTTTTCTATTGGCTCCCACTTCCACAGACCACTGCAACCCCAATGAATGATTTATTTTATTTATTTATTTATTAAATTCAACTTACTATACCGCTCTCTCTGGTGCCCAGAGCGGTTTACAGGAAGAGAGTAAGCAAAACACATAAAAATACATTAAAAATACAATTAAAATACATTAAAACAATTTAAAACCCCCAATAAAACATATAGCAGGCCGAACTGAAACACAGTGGCATGCTGAGACAGGACCATAGATACAGTATAACGGCTAATTGGCTAGAGGCCAAATGCCTTTCTAAAGAGCCATGTTTTTAGCGCTCTACGGAACGGCAGAAGGGCCCGGATGGCCCGAATGATGGATCTGGACCAAACTTGGCACACAAATTCAACATAGTTACCTGTGAATACTGATGGATTTTGGGGGTGACTGACCTTGAAATCTAGGTGTTATAGTTCACCTGTATTCAGTGAGCCCTCTGAACCCCATCAATGATTAATTTGGGCACACAGGCCAAACACAGTCGACTTTGCATACTGGCAGGATTTGGTGGTGACTGACAGCATCCTATAGTTCAGCCGTATTGAGAGAACACTGAATCCAGTAAGTGATGAATTTGGACCAAATTTGGCACACAAACCCAACATAATCAATGGTGCATACTGCCGGGGGTTTGGGGAGGACTGAGCCACGATTTTGGGAACTGTAGTTCACCTACCTCCATACGCATTTTCTAACGTGAGCATTCATAAAAAACAAAAGCAAAGACTGACTTCTTTCTAATAAACAGCGTTACAAATTACCTAAGTGTTTTTGAATACCTAACATCCAAACACAAACAATGCCTTTTTGAAATAACCCGGACATTGCCGGGTACCCAAGCTAGACTGTATACCTAATAAAAGTGAATATGTAAGTGTGTTTGTGGCTGGGGTGCCCACTTCCATAGACAGGAACCCAGTTCCACAAACAGCTTTAACCCACTGTGAGTAATAAAATAAATAAAAGTAGTTCACCTTCAATCAAAAAGCACCCTGAACCACACCAATGATGGACCTGACTCAAACTTGGCACACAGACCCCCCTAGGCCCAACAAACATACTGGAGGGTTTGTGGAGGGGGGTGGGGACTGATGCACCCGAGTAGGAGTTATAGTTCTCCTGCATTCAAAAAGCACTCTGAAGCCCACCAATGACAGGTCTGGACCAAACTTGGCACACCGAAGCCTGATGGCCAACAGAACATACTGGAGGGTTTGGGGGGGGGGGCTGACCCATCTGTGTGGGAGTTGTAATTCACCTTGCATCCAGACAGCCGTCTGAAGTCTACCAAAGATGGATCTAGATCAGGCGTGGGCAATTACCGGCCCTCCAGGTGTTTTGGACTTCACATCCCAGAAATCCTAAGAGCTGGTAAACTGGCTAGGATTTCTGGGAGTTGAAGTCCAAAACCCCTGGAGGGCCGGCAATTGCCCATGCCTGATCTGGATCAAACTTGACTCACCGACCCAGCTTGACCAACTTTGAACACTGGTGGGGTTAGGAGCTGACTAACCTTATAACTCACCCATATTCAGAGAACACTGAAGCCAGCAGATGACAGATCTAGACCAAACTTGGCACACAAGCCCAGCATGGCCAACTTTGGATACTGGCGGAGTTTGGAGGGGATTGACCTTGGAATCCAGGAGATAGTTCACCTGCATCCAGAGAACACTGAACCCATCAGAAGACAGATCTGGACCAAACTTAGCACAGAAACCTAACGTGGCCAACTTTGAATACTGGCGAGGTTTGGGGCGATTGACCCACGATTTTTGGGAATTGCAGTTTACCTACATCCTTATGCATTTTCTAATGGGAATGTTCCTGAAAAAGTAAAAGACTGATTTTTCTAAAACAAAAATAGCATTACAAATTACTAAAATGAACTTAAGATCCAAAAACAAACAATACTTTTTTCAAATAGTCCGGGCATTGGTGGGTACCCAAGTTACTATCTAATAAAACCTACCCTTATAACTTCATTTATATTATTGAGCATTATATATTATTATTTGCAATGATGAAAAAACATAAAGGAGGACTCACCATTCCTAAAAATATCATTTCTTCTTCTCTAAGTTTCAGAGTTTTCTTCCACTGGTAGTATCCACGCCAATACTGCATTTTAAACAGAAATTTAATGAGATCAGTTGCCATTTTTCTGACACAGTATCAAGAAAATAAATACATTATTTATTTCATATCAAAAGCATTGCATAAATTAAATTAAAAACTGATAAAAATAGAAAGTGTGCAGGCAGCTAAATATATTTTGACCAAAAACGGACAACAGCAACGGCATTGTCTGTAGCCTCCAACAATTCCTCCTCTGTACATGAGGCAGAACATTGTGGACAAGCATACAGATGCCGGAGTTGTCTGTTCTGTTCCACAGTCACACTAGGAACAGGTATGAGATTCTTTTAGGTAGCGCCATTTTGCCAGGTTGCCTTTTGATCTGCCCACTCTTGCTTCTGAGTCTATTCAGGGACTTCCAAGTTGCCCATTCTTGGTTTGCCCCTGGAGGAAGAACCTCGCGGGGGGGCATCCAGTTGGAATTTCCTGGTTTAGCTGCCCAGAGGGATACTCTTGCTGTTGTTGGGAGGATGCCAAGAGGAGTGGTAGTTCTCATTCAATGCTATGTTCACCTGCTTTGCATGGGCAGACCTATGCCAAACAGGGCAGGCATACTCAGCAGTTGAGTAAGGTAAGGCCAGGGCTGATGTTCTTATTAATTTTGGGTCTGCACCCCATGTGCTGCCAGTAAGTTTTCGCAGGATATTATTGTGTGCAGCTACTTTGTGCTTGGTGTTCAAGCAGTGTTTCCTATACGTTAAGTGTTTGATCTAAAGTGACATATAGGATGGAAACAATGTTCAAGCTCTTGACCTTCCCAGGTGAATTCAATTTCGTATTGGCTTCACGGTTGCGTAGATGGAAAGCACACACTTATGTCTAGGCAGGGTTAGGCTTCAGGTGGTTATCTTTGAAGTAGCTGGAGAGATCTTTCAAGGCATTAGTAAGTTGGATTTCAACTGTTTCAAAGTGTTGTTAGGCCAAGGTCATCAGCATATATAAAGCTCTTTGTGAGTGGTGGTTGTGACTGATCATTAGTAAACATTGGTGCAGGAACGCTGCCTTGGGGTAAACCATTCTTTTGCCTCCTCCATCTACTTTTCTTGCCTTGAAACTCCACATAGAAGCTACGGTTTTCTAGTAGAGTCTGGATAGTTTCTGTGAAATCATAGTCTCGGGTAATACGGTAGACTTTCTGCAGCATTTTCCTATGTTGCACTGTGTCATAGGCTGCTGTAACGTCAACAAAAACTGTTCGATGTGGATTACAATTACTGTTTGACTCTGTGGAAACATAACTTGTTTACCATCTGGCTAAAGGAAGGACCATGAGTAATGCGAGTCTGAGAGAGACTTGGTGGACTTTTTATTGTGAAATATCCATTTTCTACCACACCTGTGTATTGTTGCTTATATATTTGTGCTATAAGATTGAGATAACCATGTTGAACTATGATTGTGTTGAACTATAAATTGTGTTGAACTCTAGATTAAGAATTTGGGCTGTACAGTTTTTCCTTGGTCTGAAACCTGCTTGTTGTGCAATAAGCTGGGTTCAATAACAGGTCCTAATTGATTTAGTAGTATCCTCTAATATACTTTATATAGATGACATAGGAGTGAGATGAGCCGGTAGTTCCTGGCATTGGAAGCATCTTTACCAGGTTTTAAAATGGCAATTATCTTAGTTTTCCTCCATAGTCTGGAAATCTGTTTGTGTGCCAAGCATTGATTGTAAAATTTCAATAACCAGTTTTCAGCTTTGGGGCACAAGTGTTTGATTTGCTCCATCATTAAGTCATCTAGGCCAGGTGCTTTACCAGTTTTAGATCGCTTAATAACATCTCTGAGTTCTTTCAGGTTTATGGGAGATGTCAACTGGTGGGTTTCAAGTTCTGGCACCCTGTTGATTTTCACCTTTACTTTCCTACAGTTGGTTTTCCCATTCTGAAATAGCTGGTGTGCTATCTGGTCTGGTATTATGTTTGCATGTCCACAATTAGCCAGAGGGTCACTAT
Organism: Anolis apletophallus; assembly: GCA_030556195.1. Lineage (NCBI taxonomy): Eukaryota > Metazoa > Chordata > Lepidosauria > Squamata > Anolidae > Anolis > Anolis apletophallus. The sequence goes on along the minus strand of JARBWK010000003.1, from coordinate 42,931,599 downwards.
CTAGGCTCTTTGGCTACTCTTAGACACGGCAAGATTCTCAAGTAGTTCTATCCAGCGGTCTTTTTTAGCTTTAGCTATGGCTGTAGATGATTTTTGGCCTGCTGCTGTATAGATTTTCTTGAAATAGTCTGAGATATTCCTGTAGCTTGTGCGACAACCTCTAGGGATCAAGAGTCTTTTTTTAAAAAAAAAACAAAAAATCTTTATTCAGTTTACAGAGTACAGATTAAAAATAAGCATAAAGAAGTAGCACAGAAGTGTGTAGAAAAATGCCAGCTGGCATTAAAAAAGAGAAAGAATAGGGTGCCAGAAACAGGAAAACACAAACGTTCTGGGTAGGTGGATTATCAAAACATGTTCATTTTTCAATAAGTTCAGTTCGATTGTTCACTGTTTTTTTCTTCTTGTATTTCCTCTAGTTGCCTACAACATGTAGAAAGAAAACAACAGCTTTTATTTGACATAACAAGTATTTAGTCTTTTACTTGCCCCTTTATATCTTTTATTTAGCTCGCATTTCCCTTATTGGAGTCCACTTTCCTTAAACATCTATTAGCTATATCTATACTTCTAACGATATCCCCTATTATGTACTCTATATATATATATATATATATATATATATATATATATATATATATATAAAGGAACAGTCGTCATGTGAAGACTACCTCAAACAGAGAAACCTTACAACGCAGAAACACAAAACTTGCCAACAGAAATAGGCCTCAAGCAAGGTACGTTTGTAGCAAAGAAACTCCCCCCCAAACCCTAAAAGGCCCCCAAAACAACGAGTAAAAAAAAACTACATTTACCAGCATCCTCCGGGGCAGCCAAAGACTCCCCCAGCCTCTACATTCTGACAACATGATTGGCTGCCAATAAGGGTGGATTTGCATAACTGCTGTACTGGCCAGCCAGCATGAACATTCCGACCCATAACAAACTGCCATCAAGGGATGGAGGTCATCACCAAGTACCTTCTGATGCCCAGCGCTGGAAGAGCTCCCTCAGATGGCCTGTCCATGAGCAAAGCCTCATTGGACATCGACCAATGGGTGCAAAAGACACAGAGCAGGACATCTTGAAAAAGAGAGGAGCAGAAAGTAAGCTAGACATGAAGATCTTGAGAAAGGTGGCTAAAAAGGATACGGAAAGGATTTTTAACAGTCCCCCAACAGACACTGGATGCACCTGTGAAGATAGAGATCCCCTGACAGGACAAGCCCTCCCCAAGCTGATCCATCCTGGCCATGGTACAAGTCAAACCCGAAGGACTGCAGGCAAAGAGCTGAGTCACAAACATAAAACACCCAATTCACTAACAACAATTCCAACCCTTACATACTCAGACTTTCTCGCATCTCCTAAATAGGGCACAGCAACGCGTGCCGGGTACAGCTAGTATCCTATATATTTAGAGAGTCTTGAGGATCTTTTCAGAGCTTCTACAAAAAGGTCATAGCCTTCTATAGATGGTTCTAGATCAGAAATAGCTGCTTCCATGTTCTCTGTAAACTTTGTCCAGTTAACTTTAGTGAATTTATATCTTCTGCAGAAAGGGACATTTTGTGGTCTTACAGTTGCATTTGTTTGGCAGCATATTGGTCTGTGTTGAGTATTAGGTATTGGGTTTAATGCCCTTTTAATGCATTGGTTGACTATGCTGTCACTTACAAAAATCAGATCAGGATTATAGCCACGCTTCCATCGGCCACTATTAAATGATGGTGGTAATTTTCTGTCATGGAGGAGGCTCATTTTACTATTGTCGGCCCACATTAGAACTGCTTCGCCATTCCTATCATCTTCATCATAGCCCCAGACACAGTTATGGCTATTGAAATCTCCACAATAAAATGGGCTTGATGGTTGTGGCAATTGATAGGGGGCGTAAAATAGAAATCAACTCCAGGTGGTTTATAGAGTGATGATACACTGCAGCTATCTAGTTCCACAGATAGGATTTCAATGTTGTTCACTTCTGTGAGAGAAGTTGCAGATATTGCTATACCAGATCATACAAAAATGGCACTACCATATTGTCTGTGAGGTCGTTCCACTGCCAGTTGCATTCCAAGGATTTTTGGTCTTCTCATTGTGATGTCTCTGTGTGTTTCCTGTATACGTAAGATGTCACACAAAATGTCCTCAGGCATTTTGGCCAGTAGTTCTTCCTTAGCAAGTGACAAACCTTCTATATTAATAGACACAATAGTTAGCAATGGTCTGGATAAAGATCCATATGTGGAGGGGGGGGGGACACACCAAATGTGTCAGCAACCGATGTTCAGGGCCTGGATCCTGGTGCCCAAAATCAGGATTGCTGACAAAGACATAACATAGATAAGGGCTTGAAGTGTGGGAACAAATGGATCGCAGATCTGGCGGGAAGTTTTGCGCGCGAAAGGGGGGAAGCAGGAATAAAAGATTCAAATGTTATGGGAGGGTATATAAACCGGTATTGAATGTGGGAGTCACTTTTGGCTTTGTCTAAGTACTAACTTAGACAAAGCCAAAAGTGACTCCCACATTCAACACTACAGTAAAGTTTTCAGTAATTCCCAGGACGTCTCCTGCCTGGTTATTTGAAGGCGGCTGTAGCTGGCTGACAAAATGTTTCAAATGTTTAAAAGCAATGCTTTTGGATTTGGAAAGATTAGCCATATACGAGAAACATTGCCCGGGGGACGCCCAACAGTATTTACTCAGTCTTCGAGGAGCCTCTTTCCATGTCCCCGATAAATAAATGAAGGCAGGAAAGTTAGACTCCACCAATCTAGCAACTGTGATTCACAGATTGGCATTGTTAGTGGTCCTTCACAACTTATGGCAATTTATATCAAATTATTCTAGTATTTAGTTTGAAGTTCTAAACATTTCTCTCTTCTTCCACTCATTTTAATCTTTCTAATTTTCTTTTTATATAACTAGAACAATAATACCTATACAGATACAATGTAAAGATATACATTAAATAAACTGAACCCACCTTCTTTTCCCCACAAGCAAAATATACCATGCTTTTGAAATATGAATTAGTATTGATTGATATAGTAATTTGATATTCATCCAGATGAAATTTCACATTCCTAAAATTAGCTAAAGGTTATGGCACTGGAAGATACTTATAGGGCATATAACCACATATTCTATGAAAGTATGATATTTTGGTTTTTTGCCAATGCAGGAGCTAGCATTGTTTAGTAGTTTAATGTTAGACTATTATCAAAGAGAATTACTCAGATTCTGCTCAGCCATGGAAATCAGCTGGGTGATCTTGGAAAAGGCACATTATCTCAGCCTCAGAGAAAGGCAGACAAATCTTGCTAAGAAAATCTTATGATAGGTTCTTAAATCAGAAACAACTTGAAACAAGTAAAAAATGATCTTTTCCAAATAAAAGTTGAGAACATTTTTAGAACTCTACCAAAGTGATCCTGGCTTTAGGGATATTCCATAGAGCAGAAATTGCATACTGTCCTCTTACACTTTGCAAGTTACCACATCAGTATTATCATATGCTATGTTTTCACTAAAAATACAGGTAACTCATTTAAAATATACCTGATATTGGTTACAAAAAAAGAAAAGAAATTAATTCCAGGCAAATTACTACATTTGATTATTTAAGACTACAACTCCCTAGAATACTTCTAACAATCCACAACTGTTTCTGAAAGAATGGGAAGGCAATACTATTATTTGGAAACCAAATTAAACACATCATAGTAACAAACAGCTCATAAGTGGAGTCCAACTCTAGTTTGGAAACAGTTTCAATAGATCTCAAGACTTCCTTGGAAAGTGGGGGCATGTTAGGGAAGTTTCATAGCCAGAAAAGTCTTGTATCATTCTTTTTCTACCAAGCTATCTGGAAACTCCAGTATTATTTTCATTGGCTCGGTTCACTGAAACAGGAAGAATAATATTTAGACGTTTTGGATTGATAGCAATCAGTACTTTCAAGTATGTTTTTCAGCATTCACCCCTGCTTTCTTCTCAAAAGTTTAAGAAGTGGTGATGGGTAAACTAGCAGGCAGCTGAGGACAAGAGAATAAGCTGATATTCATCATTAGTCTTTCCTGGATTTCTTGGAGTTTTGGAATATCCCCCAACTTACTCCAAAAACTCATGAATTTTGGACAGAGCCAATTACACAGTGAAATTGGGAGATATTGCCTGTAATGGCGCTATACTTCAAACTGCCACCACCCCAAATGGTATGAACTGAGGTATTTTTAATCAGGGACCCTAATTGTAAGGATCTCCAATCCTGCCTCACATTAATTGAGATGTGTGTCACCAAACTGTAATGACACAACTCCCATCCTCTCTACCTGCTAGAATGTTATGAGGTCAGCATCTGCTGCCACCAATTTATGTGAAGACGCAGCTTACAGCATGCGTCAACTTGTGAGGATTCGAACCCAAGACTGTGACAGAGTCTTTGGCACCAATCTATGTGAAGCCTCCTTACTTTATAACTTCTGCCACCAGTGTGTAATTCTTGACTACCCGATGTTTCTAAAGCTTGCACCAAAAGAGATCACAGAGAGATTTATGAATAAAAAACTTTAACTGATTATTGGTTAACAAGGTTTAAAGCATAGAGGTTTTAAGGTACACAGAGCTTAGGTGGTTACAATATCTTCTTCGAGGCACAGATCTTAAGGTTACTATGTTTCTAAACACAATGTTTGACTGTATTTCTTCAAACACTGACTCAACAATATTATAGATACTCTGCCACAATAGGCTTCCTATCTATCTTCTAGGTTAGCTTTCCAGCCTAACCTACAAACAGCGGTTCCTATAGGCTTTCTAAACCTAACTGCCTTTCTGCAGTATCAAAACACAGCCTTTTCTGTTTTCCTCAGAAAAGACAACAGCAGCTTCTCAAAACTGCCACCAGCTAGTCTCACTGCTCCTGACTAACTGAAGAATTTCAAACCTGGAAATTGTGTTAGACTTTGCCTCCTGTTGCTATGGCAACGAAATTTCTCAGAGGCCAGGCACTCTAATATCCTCCGTTAACCCTTTGTGGTCTGTCTAACATTTAATCATCTAACACAATACAAATGTAATAATACAAACCACACATTTAACAATAAAATAAAGATAAAACCCTCAATACACATAGCGACATCACTACATTGCCTAATATCAATTTAAATACAGATTGCCATCTATCTATCTGTCTATTTATCAATCTACAATAGTTATTTGTTACATTTATACAGCAACTTATATCTGAAAGCAATGGGTATCTTACCCTTTGAATACATATTGCAGCAGTTTCCAGATCTGGACCTTTTGTGCCATGAAGTCTGGCTAGCCTCTCTCTCTTTTCTTCAAGATAGATTTGCTTCATGAATGTAGCCCTGAGTCGGCCTTGCCGAGCTCGCTCAGCTATTTGAATGGCTCTAACAGCTTCTTCAAAGGGCATGACTTTCACTTGCTTTCGCTGGAACATAGCATAGGAGAGTGAGAGAAAAAAATATACCTTTAAGCAAATCCAAGTCCAACCTCTTAAAATGAAAAACACTTTCCTTATTACATGGGAATGTGACACAGCTGGCTGGGAGTCAGCTACATAAGATCTCTACTGACCAGAAGGTCATGAGTTTGAGGCCTCCCTGGGTTGGGGTGAGCTTTCGACCAATTGTGTAGCTCGTTGTCTGTCTATATATGTTGTATGTCTATGGCAATGAATGTTTGCCTGTATATGTGCATTATGATCCGCTCTGAGTCCCCTGCGGGGTGAGAAGGGTGGAATATAAATGATATAAATAAATAAATAAATAATACTTTAACCCCGAGGGACATTCAAAGCATAACTGACTTTTCCACTCCTAATTCTTGGTGGGAATACTGAAGTGTATCACAACCAACCCATAAATGCATTGTCTACTCCCATCCTCTCCACCTGCTAGAATGTTATGAGGTCAGCATCTGTGGAAATAATTACCAACACACCAGAATCCTTTGACTGGATTTCAGTGAAACTACATTTCCCAAAGACAGCAGCAAGAGGGAGGACATATTTGGCTCAGATTTCAATTTAGGAAGGGAAAATACATAAAACTGTAATGCTTAACTCACAGTGGATGTAAACTCTCTCTCTCTCTCTCTCTCTCTCTCTCTCTCTCTCTCTCTCTCTCTCTGGCATTACTTCACGAACAAAGATTCTTAGGAAGGACTCATCCCATGCTTTTACAAGCGAGTTGATGACTAAAAAGGCCAATCTGAGATAGGCTAGTCTGGTTGCAGAAAGCACAGCAGAAAGTCTCCTTGGGTGATGTTGTTTCCAAGTTGTGGTTCTTTCTGCGTTGTCATTTCTCTTCAAGACCCGTTTGGCGTGTCTTCTCGAAAAAGGCCACTGCATTATGGATAGTGCATCTCCATGCCTCCCGATGTGAGGCCAGGGTGGACCATTATTGGTGATCAATCTGGCTGAGCCTGCGATGTTGTTTCAGAGAGTCCTTGTATCTCTTTTTTGGGGCGCCTCTCTTGGGCTGACCTGTGACGAGTTCACTATATAGTATCTTTGGGAGGCGGTGGTCCTTCATCCTAGAGACGTGCCCTGCCCAGCGCAGCTGTATTTTCAATAGCTGATTGCTGGTGATCTCTGCTTGCTCAAGGACAGCAACATTTGTCACATAGGCAGTCCAGTGTACATATAGGATTGTGCGAAGACAGCGCTGATGAAAGCGTTCGAGGAGTCGTAGGTGTTGGCGATAGGTGACCCATGTTTCAGACCCATATAGGAGAATAGACAGTATGATAGCTCTGTACACATTGATTTTTGTGCTTTGCCTCAGGTGCTTGTTGCTCTTTTGTGAAGCCTTCCAAATGCACTATATGCCTTTGCTAATCTGTGATCTATCAATCTTGGCGTCTGAAGAGATTATGCTTCCCAGGTAGGTGAACTGCTGAACGGGCTTAAGCACAGATTGGCCTATGCTGACGTGGGGATGATGGTGTTCTTCCTGTGGTGCGGGCTGGTAGAGAACTTCCATTTTCTTCAGGCTGACTTCCAGCCCAAACATCTCTGCAGCTGTTGTAAAGCAGGATTTTAGGTGACAAGGACAGCATTGTCTGCAAAAAGCAGCTCACGGACTAGATAGTTTAGAGTCTTAGTGCGAGCCCTCAGACGACTTAAGTTGAACAAGCTGCCATCAGTACATTAACGTATATATATATATGTCGTCTTCTTCTTCGAGATAAACACTACAAGTCATTAAATCCATGTTCTAAAGCAGGAAATTGCAGATTTCCACAATATTATTTTTCCGAAATAACTGTTTTTATTTTGTTAGAATTTTTAGTATGGAATAAATGAAATCATTTGAATATAATGAATTTTTTATTTGTATTAATTTAGTAGCTACTTATTCTAACAGACCTTTTAAATTGAAAGCCTACCAGAAAGCAGTCAAGGTTTATTTATATCGCACTGAGATGGAGACACTGGACAACACTGCAAGGCAGGCAACTGAGAGCATAGATCTCTGAGGTGTTGCTTGGATGATTAGATGTTGCTTGGATGACCATCATCTAGGTTTATTGTAGGATTATCAAACCTTTCCAAACTGTGTGTTGCAACACATTAGTATGTCAACTGCAATCTGTTGGTGTGTCACGCAAAAGGAATGAGAAACCGGAGTCTATGTGAAATAAGCAATAGACCATGTATTTTAAAAAATAGAAGTAAAAGATTTTCATGAGATATATTGTATTTCCATTCATTTCATTATTGTTGTTGTTCATTGTTCAGTCGCTTCTGACTCTTCATGACCTCATGGACCATCCCACACCAGAGCGCCCTGTCAGCTGTCACCTCCCCCAGCTCCTTCAGAGTCAGCCAGTCACTTCAAGGATACCATCCATCCATTATTACAATTTATGTATGTATCTATGGTAAGGGGTTGATTTACCCTTCAGTTTGCTAGTAAAACTGAATTACTGTGTAACAAAATGATTTATGTTTAAAAAGTGTGTCACTAATATGAAATGTTTAGAAAGCTCTGAATTATAGTGATATACTCACAGGTTCATCATCATATATTCCAGCATCCATCATTATCTGAGCAAGGATTCTCTCTCTCTCTTTCAGCACCTTCACTTTTTCTTTAATAAAATATCTTGGGATGGGGATTTCAATGTTTTCCTATTGGGGGAGGGAAAATATTTGTATAAACCATATTGGTCCTTTATTAATACTGTTAACAATGCAGCAATGCAAAGAATAAAGGATACCTCAGAGCAGGCACCAGTAATAAGGTTGGATAGTTTGAGTGACCCAAAGTGTCCTCCTTCTTTGTTTCCCTATCTGGATCCATCCGGGAGGTGAATGTATACTCCCTGGGATTTATTTCTTCTTTTTCCTGTCAATCCTCTCTGAAGCTGAATCTTCTCTACCCTATATCTCAGGAATTGATCCCACATTATCTGCTTTGAACTAGGTCATATGAGGGCATTTCCAGACAGGATTAAAATCCGTGCTGAAGCAGGTTTAAAAAACCCACTTTGGAATGGATTCCAGTCCCTACTGCCCACCAAAAACCTGGGCTTTCCAGGGGGGTGGGGGCTATATGCCACCCCGATAAAAATTGGGATGGCATGTAGTCACCCTGAAGCCTCCCAATTTCACCATAAAAGCTAAATAAAATGTACCTGACCGCCATGTTTCCTCCTTGCACCATCTGGCGGGAGGAAATGATGGCTGAGGAGACATCCCTCCTTGCACGCCCCCCCCCCCCCCACGGTCTCCTGGTGCAACATTTTCTCACACCCTCCTGGCAAAAGGATAAAATTTATGGCAGCCAGGTACATTTTCTTTAACTTTTAGCGTAAAAATTGGGGGGAGGGGGGGGCACCATCCTGCACCTTTGGTCTCTAGGAGGCCCAAAGGTACAAGATGGCAATAGGAACTCAACCCTGAGTAGTCCCAGGACTACACAGTAGTGAGTCCCCACAGGTCCAATGCCCCATTAGACCCTGGCCTTTCAGGGAAGGCCTGGATCTAATGGGGTATCTAATTAATTTGGAACAAACCAGGGAAAGCTTGGTTTGGTCCAAATTAATTCGTTTTTACCAGAGGCATTGTTTGGACACCTCCAGTAAAAACCAAGATAGGTCGCGAGATATGGGCCTGTCTTAATGGGCTCTGAGTCTGCACTGCCAGTTAATCTAGGATAAACACATACTCTGGGATCAGATCCTGGGATATAGGGCAGTGTAGATCCAGTCTTAGAATGGGGGTCCCATAATAAAAGTCTTTAGAATGCTTCTACAAGCCACAGGGGTCTTTGCTTTGTAACCAGGATCTCTGCTGCGTACACTCTCTTATACTTTTTCAAGATATACTTGCAAAAATACTCAAATCTTTCAAGAAGTGTAAAATATTCATGTTCATAATACATGCTAGCCTATTGGTCTCAAATAGTTTAAACTTTTTCAGTGTATAATTCTTTATAAGATACAGTCCTTGGGAAGAGACTATTAAAAGCTTACTATTAACATTTTCATCTGCACACTGTTTCATTTTAATTGTTTATACACAACTCTGTTTTGTTTCAGAAAGGCAAACAACCTGATAATGTTCAACATAGTATACAGAAATTAACTAAACTAATCAAAGGGACATGCTGTACCTTTCACGCCTCTTCTACATTGCCCTATAGTCCAGGATCTGATCCCAGATTATTATTTTTATCCCAGGTTATCTTCTTATCCCAGATTATAATCCAGTTCAAATCGGATAATCTGGGATCAGATTCTGGGATATATGGCAGTGTAGATCCAGCTTCATCAACCTGCAGATCCTATGTCGATCAGAGCTACAAGGGTCAGTACAAAATAAAAAGTTATTTGAATTTAAGTGAATTTAAATTATGTCATTGTGAAGCAACAGGGAAATTTTTACTATTTGACTTTATGTTAATCAAATTTAGGTATTATGCCCTTTAAATAAATACATTTCTCATTGGATCCAAAACCAGGCACAATTCTCCATTGAAAACTGGGTGCACTCCTCTTTTAAAATAAGAAATGTGACATTTTCACAAAACACTCATAAAACCACTCCATTCCGTTTAAAACATCTGATTTCAAACCTGTCACTTAGGTAACTTAGAAGTGCTTAAATATGATTTCAACAGGCTACGTAAGAAAATGAGTGTATCTAATCCGCTCCATCTATAATAAAAATGAGAGCAGCTCAAAAAAGGATAATACTTTTACTTGTGTCATCAAATGTAATGTGCGCCTCAATTTTGAAAGTGTGCACTACAAAAAAAAAGGATTTGCTATAGAATATAATGCTTTGTCACTGACTCAGGAGCAGACCTCTTGTGTATTACCAAGATAACAGGGGCTATAATCGAAAAAACCCTTCGCCGGGTTGCGGTCAGGTGAAACGTCTTATGGCTTGGGATAACCAGGAGGTTCTGTTCTTCTGAGCGAAGGGATCTAGTGGGACGATATGGCATGAGGCGGTCTCTTAGATACACTAGCCCCAGACCATTTAAGGCCTTGAAAGTCAACACTAGCACCTTGAAGGTAATCCGGCATTCTACTGGAAGCCAGTGCAGTTCGCGCAGGATCGGCGTGATGTGAGAGCTTTTCGGAACTCCGGCAAGGAGCCGGGCTGCCGTGTTCTGCACTAGCTTAAGTTTCCGGATTACCGACAAAGGAAGGCTAATGTAGAGAGCGTTACAGTAGTCAAGCCTTGAGATGACCGTGGCTTGGACCACTGTGGCCAGGTCGCATTGGGACAAGTAGGGGGCCAGCTTCCTCGCCTGGCGAAGATGGAAAAATGCCACTCTGCTGACGGTGGAGACATGAGACTCCATTGACAGCAGAGTGTAAGCTTCAGCAAGGGGGGTCTAGTAAAGCAAACTCACTCCAGGCATAGTTGAAGGAAAATGGTTTAATAGGTCCTTAATCCAAAGTAGGCAAAGATAGACTAAAGGGTTCGCGCGCAAAGTCCTCTTCAAAAGCCCTCCCTGGCCCGCCCCCTGCTGTGCCCCTCCTTCCTCAGAGATGACCATCCGGCTCTCCGCATATCAAAGTTCAGGAAAAGGGTCCTGGCACTTCAAAGGGCGGTTCCAGTTCAAAGCCCGCCAGATGCTGTTCTTATCTGATGGTGCGCAAGGCTTGGCCCGTTAGGACAACAACCGGGCCAAGCGGCGCTGACATAGCGCCCCCCTCCGAGAAGGCGCGACCTGCAATGGAGAGACAAAGAGAGGGGGGGGGGAAGAAATCAGGGTCCAGGTTTGGCCGGGAAAGTGGTGTGAAACGCCTTCAACAGTTTTGGGGCCCTCACGTGCTGGGCTAGGACCCATTCAGGATGTAAGTCTCTGGCAGTCCACCTAACTAGGTAGCTAAGGCGGCCCTTGAGGCGCCGCGAGTCCAAGACCTCCCTGATCTCAAAGTGGGTGTGGGGCCCCACCATGATGGGCACCGGAGCGTCTTCGGGCTTGGACCACAGCTTTTTTGAGTAAACTCACGTGGAAGACTGGGTGGACCTTGCGCCAGGTGTGCGGGAGGTCCAGCTTAATTGCCACAGGGTTAATAACCTCCACGATGCGGAGGGGCCCCACAAACTTATTTGCAAACTTGCCGGACTGCTGAGTGGACTTGAGGTGCTTGGTGGACAGGAACACGCAGTCTCCAACGGCGTAAACAGGTTGGGGACCCCGCTTCTTATCGGCGTACAGCTTGTAAGAGTCCCGAGCCTGAAGCAGCGCTGTCTGTATCTGCGGCCAAGCGGCCGCCACCTTGGCTCCCCAGTCAGTCGGTGGCTCGGCTGGGTCCGCTGCCGGGGCCAGCGCCGGGAAGGGGGGGAAGTCGCGGCCGGAGACGACCCGGAATGGCAAGGCCCCCGTTGAGGCATACTCGGAGTTATTGTAGCTGTATTCGGCCACGTCCAGCAGTTCGGCCCAGTTGTCCTGCTGGTAGGTGGAGTAGCAGCGGAGGTATTGCTGCAGGGTCCGCTGGACACGCTCCGTTGCGCCGTCCGTCTCCGGGTGAAAAGCCGTGCTCAGGGCGCGCTGCGACCCCAGCCCCGCCAGGAACGCCTTCCAGAACCTGGACGTGAATTGAGGCCCCCTGTCGCTCACAACCCGTCGAGGACAGCCGTGTAGTCGGAAAACGTGGTGGGTGAACAGGCGAGCCAGCTCCGGAGCCGTGGGGAGTCTGCGCAGCGGGATGAAATGGGCCTGTTTAGAGAATAAGTCCACTACAGTCCAAATGGTGGTGTATCCGCCACTAGGCGGCAGGTCGACGACGAAGTCCATGGCGATTTCGCTCCAGGGTTCCGCTGGGTCGGCTACCGGCTGCAGCAGACCCGTCGGGCGGCCCGTCTTTGGCTTGTTCCTTGCACACACCTCGCATTCTGCAACATAGTCCTTAGTGTCTTTTCGCATGGCTGGCCACCAGAACTGCCAGGCCAAAAGCTTTAGGGTTTTGGTGAGGCCGAAGTGGCCGGACAACGTGGAGTCGTGGGCTTGAGCCAGGATCGGGGCTCTCTGGCTTTGGGGAACATACAGCTTGTCTTCGGCCAGGTCCTCTCGGTGCTCCGTGAGCCAGGGGTCTGACCCGTAGGCCGCTGCCAAGTCCGCCAGTAGCTCGGGGGTCCCCGGGATGGCCGGCTGAGGGGCCTTGTCTGCTGCCCTGGTGCGGGCCACCAGGCCCAGCTGGCGCTTGGTGAACACCGTCCCCATTTCTTCTGGCGCCGAGTAGTCGGCCTCAGGCATCCTGGAAAGCGTGTCGGCCGGCACGTTCTTCGGGCCGGGCAGGTACTTGAGCTCGAAGTTGAAGCGGCTGAAGAACTGTGCCCATCTTAGCTGCTTGGCGTTGAGCCTTTGCGGGGACTGCAGTGCCTGTAGGTTTTTATGGTCAGTCCACACCTCGAAGGGCAAGGCAGTGCCTTCGAGGAAGTGTCTCCAGTGGCTCAACGCGGCTCGCACAGCGAAGGACTCCTTTTCCCATACGTGCCAACGCTTCTCTGTCTGCGTGAATTTCTTAGAAAGGTAGGCGCACGGTCGCAAGGTGCCTCCTTCATCCCGTTGCAAGAGCACCGCTCCGTAGGCTGCTTCGGAAGCATCGCACTGCACGGCAAACGGCCGGCCTGGCTGGGGGTGCATCAGCAGTGGCTGACTGGTGAAGCTCCGCTTGAGGTTGTCGAAAGCCTCCTGACACTGCGGGGTCCAGCTAAGCTTGGCACTAGGGGACCTGGCTTTCTTTGTCTCCCCCAAGCCCTTGGTTTTTAACAGTTCAGTCAAAGGGAGCGCTATCTGGGCAAAGTTGTGGATGAATTGTCTATAAAAGTTAGCAAATCCCAGGAAGCCCTGCAGTTGCCGCCGGGTTCGGGGCGCCTCCCACGCGAGCACGTCGTTCACCTTACCAGGGTCCATGGCCAGGCCTCGCGTGGAGATTCGGTACCCCAGATAATCCAGTTCTTGCCGGTGGAATTCACATTTGGATAGTTTGACGAAGAGCTGGTTTTCCCGCAATCTCCGTAGCACCTCCCTGGTCAGCTCAATGTGCTCCGCCTCCGACGACGAGTAGATCAGCACGTCATCTAAGTAAACTAGAACTCCCTTGTACAGCAAGTCCCTGAAGATTTCGTTGATGAACTGCTGGAATATTTTGGGAGCGCCTTTAAGTCCGAACGGGGTGACCCGGAACTGGTACTGGCCTAGATGGCAGTTGAACGCCGTCTTCCAGCAGTCTTCATCCCTCACCCTGATCCGGTAAAACGCCTCCCGGATGTCCAGCTTGGTGAAGAACGCGCTCCCCAGCTGGGCCAATATCTCGGACATCAGGGGCAGCGGGTAGGGGCTCGATGTGCTGATGGCGTTGAGGCCTCGGTAGTCCACGCACAGCCGCAGGGAGCCGTCTGCCTTTGGACGAAACAGGATGGGGGCTGCCAGCGGGCTTGTGGATTTTTCAATAAACCCTCTCTCCATGTTTTTCTCAATGAAGTCTCTCAGTGCCTTTCTTTCCGGCTCGGACAGGGCGTACAGCTTTGGGCTGGGCAGTTTGGCGCCCTTTTCAATTTCAATTGCGCAATCGCACTTCCGGTGGGGGGGGAGCTGGTCACTTTCCCACTCGCTAAAGACCTCCTCCAAGTCTCCATACTCTCGCGGGATCCCGCCAGGATGGCTCTCTGCTGCCCCCACGCCGGCTCCCTCGTGAGCCGGGGCTCCAGTTTGTTCAAGGTCATCTATCCTTGCCCGGGCCTCCCCGTCCCGGAACTTTATGGCCCCCGTCTTCCAGTCGACTTGCGGGTTCTGGACGCGCAGCCAGGGAGCCCCTAGGATGATGGGCTGGTGGGCCATTGCTGAAATTACGAACTTCAGGTCTTCCCGGTGGGACCCCATCTGGACTCTCATCTCCCCTGTTCTGTGGGTGGCTGGCTTCCCATTTGCCGGGGACCCATCTAGCTGGGAGAAGAGGATCTGTTCGATCAGCGCTTGGGGCTTTATCCCCAACTGCTTCGCTAGCTTGGGGGACATCAGGCATCGGGTGCACCCATTTGTCTAGCATGGCGACTGTCTCTATAGGCTGTGCCACCCCTGGACCCCACACTTTAACATCAAGCTTGTACGTGTCGCATCCCAGGGGATCAGACTCACCGCCCGGAGGGTTTTGGATCTGCAGATCGTTGTCGTTTCCCGCCATCCATTCGGGGTCGCTCTCCTCCGTCTCCGGCTCCTCAGTCTCTCGGAGGGTCCGGGGCGCCCGCGCCGTCTCCGCCGCAGCTGCGGCCTTCCCCCGGGCGGGGGCCTTGGCCGGGGTGGCTGGCTTGGCCTCTGGCGCCTTCTCTGGCTTCGGGGAGGGAGCCTTCTTGCGGCAGTCGGCCGCCCGGTGGCCTTCTCGGCCACACGAGAAGCAGGCTCCTTTCCTTCCCCTCTGGCCTTCCCGGCTGGCCGACCGGGCTCGTGGTGACGCCCTCCGGGCTGGGCCGGCTCTCCCAGGCGGGCCCGTCCCCGCTCCCCGGGCTCTCCCGCCATCTCGGTGGCGTCTGGGCATCTGCTCCATGTCGCACTCTACTCTCCCTGCCGAGACTATCCAGTCCTCTAGGGTTTCGGGGTTCCCCCGGTGCATCGCCCACTCCAGAATGTCCTGCCTTAGGCCTGCCTTGAAGCACTCCAATATAGTGGTTTCCGACCAGCTTCGGATTTTCCCCGCTAGGGCTCGGAAGCTCAAGGCGTACTCCGACACGGACCTCTGGCCTTGATAAATCTTTCTCAGCTGGGCCTTGGCCTTCTCTCCGGCTAAGGGGTCCCCGAAGCGGGTTTGTAGGGCCTCCAGCAAGGTGTCCAGCCGCCTCAATTGCGGCGCTCGAGTGTCCGTCAGCTGTATCAGCCAGTCGGCTGCGGCCTCTTTCAAGTTGGCCCCCACAGCCCGCACCTTGGCCCCTTCCGAGGGGAACGAATCCCCATAGTCCAGCATATAATTTTGCACGTTGGTGATAAAGTAGGAGAGTTGGCGGGGGTCCCCGTCGAACTTTACCTTCAGATCCCTTCGGCTCCCGGCCGCCTCTTGGCTCTGGTCAGCCCGGCCCAGGTTAAAGGTGGAAGTCCCTCTGGACGGAACGAAGTCATCTCCGCTGTTCCGGAAAGTCACTCTCCCTGACGGCCTGGTGGGCCGCTCCGTGGCCTGGCTCGCCGGCCTGTCTCGGGGCCGTGCGTCCGGCGTGGCCCACGGCAATTCCTCCGGTCTGGCCATTAACAGTTCCATCTGGGACTGGAGCTTCTGCACCGCCTCCGTCAGCTGGAATACCTGCACCTCCAGTCGCAGTTCGGCTGTGCTGGGGAAGCCGCCTCCCCTGACTGGGTTCCGGCCTCCGGGGCTCGCCGGTACCTTACGCCGGGTCTCGTCCTTCACCGGGGAGGCGAGAAGCGGCGGCGCCTCCGTACCCATCTCCGCGCCCTCCGCCTGGGCTGCTGCTGCAGGGGCTCCGGCCTCGTCTCCATCTCCATCCTCCTCCGTACCCTCTTCCTCACCCAAGTCCTCGGGGAGCTGGTCATCGAGGAGGTCCATCTCCGCTTGAGACATCTTTACGAAGGTGGCTACGGTCGGAAGGCTTTCACGGCCGTAGAAGTTGGTGAGTCTATCTTTATGTAAGCTTCAGCAAGGGGGGTCTAGTAAAGCAAACTCACTCCAGGCATAGTTGAAGAAAAATGGTTTAATAGGTCCTTAATCCAAAGTAGGCAAAGACAGACTAAAGGGTTCACGCGCAAAGTCCTCTTCAAAAGCCCTCCCTGGCCCGCCCCCCTGCTGTGCCCCTCCTTCCTCAGGGATGACCATCCGGCTCTCCGCATATCAAAGTTCAGGAAAAGGGTCCTGGCACTTCAAAGGGCGGTTCCAGTTCAAAGCCCGCCAGATGCTGTTCTTATCTGATGGCGGCGCTGACAGCAGAGGGTCTAAAGCAGGGGTGCTCAGAACGGTGATCTTCGGGCCTTATCCTGGTGATCTTCAGGCCCCTGACCAGGATTTTTGCTGTTGGTCCTCTTCACGCGCCCCTGCACGCTGCAAAGAAGTCTTCCGTCATTGCTCCTCCCCGCTCCCTGCTCGCGCGCCGCCTCCAAAAGCTCCAGAGTCCAAGAGGCAGAATGGGGGCCCTCTTTTGGATTCCTCCTCCTCCCTCCGTCCTTCTCCAGCCACTCAGAGTCGTAGGAGACCAAAGGGGGCGGGCCTGGATGACACGATGCATGGCTGGCCCCGTGCACATGCGCAGAAGCGCCCATTCTGCCTCTCGGACTTCTCGTGAGCTCTTGGAGGCGGCACGCATGCTGGCGGCATGGAAATAGGAGCAACGACGGAGGAGAAGAAGAAGGGTGCTTTGGGGTAATTTCCTTACCGCAACTCAAAGGTCAGTCTTTTTACTTTGGGGTGGGTCCTTGATTGTTCTGTGGCATGTCTCTTTGTTTATTTTTAATGTTTAAAAATGGCCTTTTAGGTCCAAAGCCTCTCTGCTTCTTTGTTCCTTGAGAAATATATGTTGAGGAATATGGAAATGTGGGAGAAATGGGGTGGTTGGATGTATTTTTGCATGCCCCTTTGTTTACCTTGCTGAGTATTAAATGGCCTTGCAGTTCAAAAGTCTCTCTTCTTACTTTCTGGCTGATAATATGTGTGGTAATATGGCAGTGTGGGAGAAATGGGGTGGTTGGATGTATTTTTGCATGCCCCTTTGTTTACCTTGCTGAGTATTAAATGGCCTTGCAGTTCAAAAGCCTCTCTTCTTGCTTTCTGGCTGATAATATGTGTGGTAATATGGCAGTGTGGGAGAAATGGGGTGGTTGGATGTATTTTCATGCTCTGTTTTATATTGTTGTTATTAAATTGAAATGTTGATGTTTTATAACTTCATTTTATGTAAACTGCCCCGAGCCTGCTGGAAGGAGCGGTACATAAAAATGAATAATAAATATAAATAAATAAATAAGAAAATAGTTATACGTTTTACATTTCTGGGTAGGTGATCTTTGGGACTTGTTTTTTAATCAGTAGCTCCCATGCTGAAAAAGTGTGACCAGGGGTGGTCTAAAGTAACCCCAAGGCTCTTTACAGCTGACGACGGACATAATGTCACGCCGTCCAGGGTTGGAAGCTGGACATCTGCACCGCCCGGGCGACCAAGCCACAAGATCTCCGTCGTAGCCGGATTCACCTTAAACCTACTGGCTCGCAGCCATCCAGTGACGGTCTCAAGGCAACGATGGAAATTATTGGGTACGGAACCGGGTTGGCCCTTCATCTTCAGAATGAGCTGGGTGTCATCAGCGTACTCGTGGCACCCAAGCTACGTACCAGCTGAGCAAGAGGTTGCATATAGATGTTAAATAACAGAGGGGAGAGAATTGCCCCCTGGGGCACCCCGCAAAGAAGCGGGGCGCCAGTGGAAATAACCTCACCCCTTCTCACTCGCTGTACTCGGTTCTGGAGGAAGGAGGACACCCAGTTAAGGGCTGTCCCTCTCACCCAGGCCCTGGCAAGACGGTGAGTCAATAGATCATAATCGACTGTATCAAATGCTGCTGTAAGGTCCAATAACACAAGCAGTGCCGATCCGCCTTGATCAAGCTGGCAACGGAGCTCATCTGAGATGGAGGCCAGAACCGTTCCCGTCCCATGCCCCAAATGGAAGCCGGACTGGAAGGGGTCAAGCCAAGCTGTGTCATTTAGGAAGGTCTGCAACTGTTACGTCCCAGCCTGATTCCATAGCCAAGCAAGACCGAAGCTATATTAAACCACAGGCTGCAACCAAGTCTAAAGAGAGGCCTTTGCAGAGGCCTCCGTGTCAGCTCACAGTCAAGGCTAGCCGCAGCCCTTTTCCTTCTCAGGCTGATAAGGAGACCTGGGAAGGCAAAGATTCGCCCTCCCTTGTACTATCAGGTGCAAGAGTTAATGAGCTGACATATTTGCCTGCAGGAAAGGGCCTGAGAAAGTCACGGCCCCAAACTGTCCATGGGAAAGAGTTACGATGCAGGGCAGCCACGCCCCAAAGGTGCTGGCAGGTGTTTTGAAGATCAACACCAGGGGCCGGGAGCAGGACGGGACCTATTTCAGGCCAACTTCAGCCCTCCATGTGGGTCCCTGAGGGCCCAAATTTGTCTATGGTGGCGATCTCCGTATCTCGCACCAACGTTCAGCTTTCCATGCCAAGCTTCACGGAACTTCAGTCCAGGACCAGGCCTTGGGGCCTCCAAGTCAACGTACTCAAGTATTTAGCCAAGTCACTGTTTGCCAAGGACTTATCCAAGTTTCTAGCCCATTGGGGTCTCAAGCTTTTTTCTTCATTTATTGGAACTTGAACTCTTTTTGAACTATTGCTTTGTAATACACAGATGCAGAGAGCATCTTTGGACTAAATCTTTGATCTCTTTCCTCCTATTTACCTATTCTAAATAAAGCATTTAATCGTTGCTGCTGCTGGTGGTTTACTGAGGGACCCTCGTGATCTGGGGTGCAACAGCTTGGCGCGAGATCCAACCTCATAAACCTCTCGTGGAGATGCAGTCTCAAGCAGCAGCAGCGGCCACAGAAGAGGAAGAGGAGGAGGAAGAAACCAACGTAGATATGGAGTGGGTCCCCACGGCCACGGATTACCACAAGTTACAGACTGACTTCTTGGGGGTTCAGCAGCAGTTCGCGAATGCAGTGCTCGCGATGCAGCAGGCGGCCCCGCAGTGGCCACCACCTCCGCCGCCGGCCCCTCGCCGAGTTCCTGTGACCCCACCACCCCGCTTCGCTGGGGACCCCGCAATGGCACGCACCTTTCGGGGCCAGTGTGGGGCTTATCTCATTGCCAGGGCAGCAGATTTTACCACCGAGGCCGAGAGGGTGGCATTCATGTATACCTTGTTGAATGGACCCGTGGCCGTTTGGGCTACCACCCTGATAGACACTGTCGCGGTACAGGCACAAACCGTCCAAGGGTTCCTGGACCATATTAAAGATACTTGGGGCCACCCTGTGAATAGGGAGTTGGAGGAGCGGAAGTTGAGGCGCCTGCTGCAGAAGGACCTACCGCTGGCCCAATACATCGCTGGCAAACCAGGTGACCTGGAATGATGCTCTGCGAGACCAATATTTAGAAAGGCTGCGTTTTTGAACTACAGGGGGAGATTATGCGGACCGCCAATATTCCGGCTACTCTTGAAGAGGTGATTGCCTTGAGTTTGCAATTGGAGGGCCATCTCCGGGCTAGGCAGCAGTGGAATCGAGAGAAAGAATAAATGATGGTCAAGAAAGGAATGCCCGAGCCTCAGAACCCGCCTGCTCCTCGCCCCCTGGCCCCACCGCCACTTCCCCGCCCTGAGGAGGAACCGATGCAGCTAGGGCATGTCCGCCCTCGCTTGGATGCAGTTGAAAAGGCCTGGCGCCAGCGCCTCCAATTGTGTTGGTATTGCGGAAACTCCGGTCATTTTTCGCGTGAGTGCCCCACCAAGCCCAAGTCTTCTCCCAGGATGGCGGCTGCCACCCTAGGAGATCCAGAAACCCAGGAACTGTATTGTTTTATTATGTGTTAGCTGTGTTTTTGCTACTGTATGTAAGCCGCCCCGAGCCACCAGGAGTGGCGGCAAATAAATCTGAATAAATAAATAAATAAATATGGCTAGGTCGCCCGGGCGGTGGAAATGTCCAGCTGCCTACCCTAGATGGTGTGGCATTATGCTCATCATCTTCGGTAAAGAGGTTGGGAGTCCTTTTGGACCCTCTGCTGTCAATAGAGGCTCAAATCTCCGCTGTGAGCAGAGCAGCATTTTTCCATCTGCGCCAGGCTAGACGCCTGGCTCCCTACCTGTCCCGGAACGACCTGGCTACGGTGATCCAAGCCACGTTCATCTCAAGGCTTGATTACTGTAATGCTCTCTACATTTGCCTGCCTTTGGCGTTGACCCGGAATCTCAGGCTAGTGCAGAATGCTGCGGCAGAGCTGCTCGCTAGGGAGCTGGCAAGATGCTGCATAACTCCAATTCTCCAGCGGCTGCACTGGCTGCCGATCGAGCACCGGATCAGCTTCAAAGTGTTAGTTCTAACTTTTAAGGCCTTGCATGGTCTGGGGCCAGTGTACCTGAGGGATCGCCTCACTCCCTATAAATCCCAGAGATCGGTATGTTCCGATGATCAAGAACTTCTAGAAATCCCCCATGTGAAAATATCCTCGACAGAAAGTTGGCAATGAGACCCGATTATTATTTACTTAATATTATGGATTGTGAAATGGAGCAGAATAAGATTTTTTTCTTTTTATAGGCAGCAGCTAGATTAGAGATTACGAAAAACTGGAAAAACTGAGACGCTCTGTCAGTGAGTTGTTGGCTTCTTAGAGTAAGGGAGCTAATGGACCTGGACAGTTTAAAGAGTATTATTACAGACCAAAGCTATAAGAATAGGACCTACTGGGAAAAGTCAGACAACATCTGAAGGATGCGAACCCCAGAGATTAAGGAGGAAGTAAGGGCAAGAACCTCAGGAGTCGAGCAGGATGATGATGGGGAATCGGTTTGATGCCCGCGGTAGGGCACTACATTGCAAGGACTGATCTTCAACCCTGTGGACTGGACGGGAGTAACAGTTTTGATGTCAATTCCTCACTCTCCTTGTGTACTTCCCTCACTCCCCTTTCCCCTCTATCCGTCCCCCCTTTCCCCCTGTTTTATTTTGTGTTGTAAAAATGCCCTAAATAAAGAAATAATAAAAAAAGAACTTCTAGAAATCCCAAGCATGACGAACTACCGCTTAACTGCCACTAGGCGGAGGGTCTTTTCAGTCATCGCTCCTACGCTGTGGAATGCCCTTCCTCCTAAAACTCGGGTGATGCAGGATTTGATGTCCTTCCGGAAAGCCTGTAAAACCTTTCTTTTCCAGCAGGCCTTTGAGTTATGGTTGTAATAGATAATCTTGTTTATTGTTTAAATCGTTGTTTATACTGTGTTCTCATTTTAATTGTGTAAACCGTCCCGAGCCGTAGGGAGTGGCGGTGTATAAGTCGAATAAATAAATAAATAAATAAGATGGCAGTAGTTGCGAAAGGCTGGTCCTGTTGAGGACTTTGCAGTGAGACGGTCTCCTACTCCAAGATAATGTACAGTTTAAACTAATGAAGTTTCTGTGCCTGATGGATTCCAATGAGTCTGCTGGAATAACTTTACTGTGGAAAAATGTTAAAAGGAAACCCATGAAGATTTATTATTTTTCTGTAAGAAGTCCATCAGAGGCCCCAAACTACACTGTCAAGTAATATCCAGATTATCTGCTTTGAACTGGATTATATGGCAGTGTAGACTCATAAAATCCAGTTCAAAGCAGATAATATGGATTATCTACGTTGATATTCTGGATTATACGGCAGTGTAGAAGGCCCATGAGTTAACAGCATGTGCGAAGGAATCATAACAATCTACTGAAATTGTGGAAAAACCCATGGCACATCACCAAATTTTCACAACCGACAGTAACACATAAGATGAAAGATGCATCATTTATCCAAAACAGAGAGATAAGGAAATTAAACAAAACCAAAAATATATATAATCACCAGAATCATGCTAGCAATATACTTACAGGAGACAGTTTAAGATCCTGTAAAATGTCATCGAAGTAATGATATTCAGAGTAATCCAAGCCCACCATTTCATTCTTCAGTTCCAAGATACGGCCCATTACACTATCCAGCATTTGCCGAATAATTAAGCGCTTTTGTGGGTGAACGATCTGGTCATAAGCAGCCTCCAAGTTCCGAAAGATTTGCACATATTTGATGTAGAAAGTAGCAAGCATTTGAAACACTACTAAGCGATCTTTTAGTGGCCTTTGGGACTTTTCTTCAATCTCCTTCTGCAGCAGACTGTTGAGGGATTCCTGGGCATCTGCCCATATTTTATTGTAAGTGCTAATTGAAAGGAGAGAACCTTTTAGTTCTTAAAACAAGTACTAAAGATACACATTGCCAGTATACTTAGAACAGGGCTGTCCAACTGGCGGCCCCCGGGCCGTACGCGGCCTCCCAGCCCCTTTCCTACAGCCCCCTCATCTTTTTTCTTTTTAATAAAAAATAAAAATAGAAAAATAAATTAAATTTAAAAAAAAATAAAATTACCCATTTCCGGGTTCTGGAGGCAGTCTCGCGAGACTACGCCAGCCACAGGGGATTTCGATCTCAACGCGAGATTACGCCTGGGTTGATATCGAAATCCTGCGTGGCTGGCGTAGTCTCGCGAGACTCCTCCTGTTGCCGAAATCTCGGCTACTGAAGACCTGCGGCCCACACAGACGCAATTTGGACGCGATCTCTCCATCCTTCTTCGGCTTCTGGCTCAGTCGCTCATCACCTCTTTCGTGGTCCGGCTACTCCTGGATCCTGCGCGTTTGGGAAGGTAGGCTGAAGCAGGGGGCTCCCTTTGTTATTATTAATATATTTAATGGTATATTTTGGCCCCTTTATGTGTTCCATGCATCCATCTATCTCCCTTTGTTAATATTAATATATTTAATGGTATATTTTGGTCCCTTTATGTGTTCCATGCATCCATCCATCTCCCTTTGTTAATATTAATATATTTAATTGTATATTTTATTATTAGTAATATATTTAATTGTATATTTTGCCCCTTATGTATTCCATCCATCCATCTCCCTTTGTTATTAGTAATATATTTAATTGTATATTTTGTTATTAGTAATATATTTAATTGTATATTTTTCCCCTTATGTATTCCATCCATCCATCTCCCTTTGTTATTAGTAATATATTTAATTGTATATTTTGTTATTAGTAATATATTTAATTGTATATTTTGCCCCTTATGTATTCCATCCATCCATCTCCCTTTGTTAATATTAATATATTTAATTGTATATTTTGCTATTAGTAATATATTTAATTGTATATTTTGCCCCTTATGTATTCCATCCATCCATCTCCCTTTGTTATTAGTAATATATTTAATTGTATATTTTGTTATTGTAACGACTCTTCAACACTCGGTAAGGATCACGCGTAGATTGTAGCACGGTCCAACACGATTTTATTGTAGGTACGACACATGTGAAGCAAAAGCACCGTCCCGCCACCCAAACACACCTTATATACCCCGAGCCCCTCCCCATTGCCCATGCAATGTCCAAGCAGGGTTGCACCATATCCGGTGATTCAGCATATCCCATAGTCCAAAGGGATGTGACCTCATGGCCCCATGAGTCAGCGTTATGAGTCCAATTGTCCAATGTCCAGGCTCGGAGGAATTACCTCACTTCCCTCCGGAGCCACACACACACCTGGAAGTTACGTCACTCCCACTTGACTCAGCACAGGCTCTATGCAGCTGGAGCCAAGGTCACCAAATAACTGGGGCAAAGGTCGGGGCAATCTCATGGCAGGTTGGGAGCCTGAACTTCTCCTAAGCTCAGGTCTCCCAATCCTGACATAACGGTCTCCTCCACCACATCCTCCCCCTAAAAGACAAAATACATTCAATCTGGAGGAGGAAAATGCCCCACATATTTCTTTAAAAGACTACAGTGAAATGTGGGATGAACCTTCCCTAAACTCTTGGGCAACAGAAGGGTATATGAGACCTTATTTACTGCATTCTTAATCCTAAAAGGCCCAATGTACTTCGGACTTAGTTTCTTCGACGGATAGCCTAATTTCAGATTTTGCGTGGATAGCCACACCAAGTCGCCCTCACTGGAGGCCTCCCCTTCCTGCCTCTTCCGGTCTCCTAACACTTTGTAGGAACGCTGTGCTTTTCCCAAAGCCGCTGCTACTTCTTTCCAATCTTCCTGGGCTCGCATCCTCCATTCCACCCTCTCCTCCCCCCCAACTCCAACAGCTGGGGCAAAGGAGCCACCTCCTGACCATAGACCACTTCGAAAGGGGACCTCCCAGTGGAAGAGTGTACCAAACTGTTATAGGCCACCTCAGCATAAGGCAACAGATCGGACCAATTATTCTGTTCCTTGTTGCTAAAAATACGCAAATAAGACCCCAATGATTTCTGAGCCCTTTCTACGCCGCCATTGCAACAAGGATGATAAGAAGTCGTAAGACGCCTCTGAGCCCCCAACACCTCCAAAAACCGCTCCCAAAATTGGGCGGTAAACTGGACCCCACGATCACTCAAAACCTGCTCCGGGCACCCATGCAAACGGTACACATGCTGTACATATAGCTCAGCCAGCCTCTCTGCACTAGGCAACCCCTTTAACGGAATAAAATGGGCCTGCTTAGAGAACATATCTAACACAGTCCAGATGTACTTGTAACCCCGGCTTGAGGGCAACTCCCCCACAAAATCCGTACTGACATGTGTCCACGGCCTCACAGGAGTAACCACCACTTGAATCAACCCCTGCGGCTTCGCAGAGGGAACCTTATTCCTAGCACACGTTTCACAACACTCTACATACTTCTTCACCTCAGCCCTCATGCCTGGCCACCAATACCTCTTCTTTAGGGTCAAAAGAGTTTTCGTGACCCCCCAATGACCAGCAGATCTATGATCGTGATTCAACCTCAGTACCTTTTCTCTCATACTCTGAGGGACATACACCTTGCCTCCCATAATCCATAAACCATTCAATGGCTTACACTCTTTCTCATGACTCTGCAACCACACATCACTACATAACCTTTCTGCAACTCCAAACTCCATTCGTCTATCACTCCTTCTTCTTTCTTAACCTCACACGCCGTTTGGGACCTTGTCTGCACAGCCAGACCCCAATGCTCCCTGGCAAACACCTCTCCGGACTTATGCAACTCATTCTCTCCTACACTCGGATACCGGGACAAAGCATCAGCCACCACATTCTCCTTGCCCCTTATATGCTGCAGCCGAAAATCAAACCTAGCGAAAAACTGAGCCCACCTCACCAATTTGGGAGACAACTTCTGAGGGTTCCTCAGATACTGGAGGTTCTGATGATCAGTCATCACCACAAAAGGGAAAGCAGCACCTTCCAAAAACTGCCGCCACGTTTGCAAAGCATTCCGCACAGCAAACGCCTCCTTTTCCCAGACTGGCCACTTCCGCTCATGCTCTCCAAACTTTTTAGAAAAATAAGCACATGGCTTCAATCTACCTCGCTCATCCTCCTGCAATAACACTCCACCATAAGCCCAAGCAGACGCATCGCACTGCACCACGAAGGGCTTTTCCACATCCGGATGCATTAATAAAGGTCCATCAGTAAAAGCTTTTTTTAATGCCACAAACGCCTCCTGACATTCCTTCGTCCAATCCAGCTTAGCACCTGGAGACTTAGTCCTCTTTGATTCACCCTTACCCTTGGTTCTCAATAACTCCGTAAGCGGGAGGGTTATCGCGAAAAACTCTGATATAAAAGTGCGATAAAATTGGCCAACCCTAAGAAAGCCTGTAACTGCCTACGAGTCTGCGGAGCTTCCCAATTCAACACATCCTCCACCTTAACCGGATCCATTGCGACTCCATCCCCGCTAATCCTATATCCCAAGAAATCAATCTGAGCCTTGCCAAATTCACACTTACTCAATTTTACATACAGACTCGCTTGTCGCAACCTCTCCAACACCTCCTCACCAAACTAACATGCTCATCTCTAGTACGCGTCACAATCACAATATCATCCAAATACACAAACACCCCTTATACAAAAGGGGGTGCAACACCTCATTTATTAATTGCATGAAAATACCGGAGCCCCGCCAAACCGAATGGCATTACGACCCATTCGTACAGCCCGAGGGGGCAGGAGAAAGCAGTCTTCCATTGATCGCTCCTCTTCACCTCACCATATGAAACGCGCCAATCAAATCCAACTTGGTAAAAACCTTACCACCTCCCAACTGACCTAACAAATCCTTGATCAAAGGTAAAGGATAACAATTGGTAGTACTAACAGCATTCAAACCTCTATAATCAATACACAGCCGCAACCTACCATCCTTCTTCTCACGAAACAAAACTGGGGCCGCAATGGGAGACTCGGACCTCCGAATAAACCCCTTGCTCAAATACCCGTCTATTTGTTCCCTCAAAGCTTCCTTCTCCTTCACTGTCATGGCATATATTTTGGGTTTAGGTAAAACAGCTCCCTCCTTGACCTCTATACTACACTGTACATTGCGAGGGGGGGGGGAAGACCCTGGGCCAAAACCGGATTAAACACATCTGCATAATCCCAATACTCTACAGGCACCCCTTGTACTTCACTCTTACCCTCCTTCTCTTTATTAGGGGCACATTGTACAATTCCTGTTTTCCAATCAATCTTGGGGTTCGCCTGCTCTAGCCATGGCATCCCCAACACCACCTCATGCCCTTTAATGGGGGCTACCACAAAATCAATGTCCCCCTCCCAGGGTCCCACCCGACCCTTCAAATCTTTAGTCCCCACAGAGAATGGGCCACCCTCAATAAAAGACCCATCCAACTGAGCAAAAGTTATGGGCGTTTCTAAGGGTTTTGTCCCCCCACCCAAATCCCCTATCAACTCTGGGGACATAATGTTCTCCGAACATCCGCAGTCTACTAAAGCTTTCCTTTCCACAATCTTATCCCCTTTATACAATCCCAAGGTGCATTGTATATTAGAGCTCACCCCAACACTTTTTTATCATCATTGTCCCCACTTGCTGCTTTAGCAGAGGCCACCTTCACTGGCTCCAGCACCTGCCTCTGCCGGCATTGGGACGCAAAATGACCGGGTTGAGAACAGATAAAACAAAGGCCCCGTCCCATCGTTGGCCTCCTCGTAACACTGGATCGGTTGTCACCACCACGTCTAGGCTCTCCTCCTCGGAATCGCCCTTCAACCGCACCACGACTGGACCCCCTGGATCTCGCAGGCTGGAAACGACGCCGCTGCACCTGGGCAAGGATTCCTTCCACACTGCCGGCCAACTGGATCCACCCATCAACGTCGCCAGGATCATCCCGATGCAGACACCACTCAAGGATCTCCTTCCGCAATCCGTCCTTAAACAATTCAAGTAGGGTAGCTGGGGACCATTCGGCAATTTTCCCAGCTAACCCCATAAACTCTTCCGCATATTCGGTGACGGACCGGGATCCCTGGGTCAGGCAGCGCAGCGCTTCCTTGGCTTTAATCCTCTCCAATGGATCTCGAAACCTATTCCGAATCGCCTGCAAAAATCTTTCACAGATCTTAAACACGGGTCCCGGCGGTCATGGCATTGGACATACCATTCAGCTGCCCTTCCTTTGAACACCGCTCCGACGGCCCTCACTCGGCTGCTATCGCTGGGATAAAGGTGACCGTAGTCCTCCATATGATCTTGCACCGCAGCAGCAAAAAAGGCCACTTTACAGGCTTCACCTTCAAATTCAACCCGTAATGGCTCTTTCTTCATACGGGCCCCAAACTCCTGGGACAACACTTCCCTCCCTTGAGGGACCTCTGGCCTGGTAACACCTCTTCCCATGCCAGACGGTTGCGTCGGGCACCTCATCTGAGCCGGATTTCCTCCTGGATGGCCGCCAACGGTCCACACTCCCAAGGGAGATCTAGGACGCTCAACCGATACTCCACCATCCATCCATGAATAGTAAGTGAAGTCTCCTCCTCCCGGGGCACTCCACATGGACTCCATCGGCTCTCTTCGGGACATGGCCCGAGACATCCTTCTCATGGTCTGCTCCATAGCTTCCATCTTACACTTCATCACTTCCAATTCCGAAGGTGATGCAGGTTCCGTGGTTTCACTACCACACTCCATCAGGTTCATCTGCACTGGCCTGTCCTTCAGCACAGTCTCTTTGGGCCAACGCACCTCTGGATCCGCCTGAGCTGACCAGTCCTTTGGAACAGCTTCCACGATCCCTCCGGCCCTTCGGACCCCCATCTGAGCTGGCCTGTCCGGCACAGTCTCCCTGGTCCCGCACACATCTGGATCCCCTTGAACTGACCAGTCCTTCGGATCAGCTCCTCCGATCCTTCCAGCCCTCCAGACCTCTGCCTGTCTGGAGCCATAGCGCTCTCTCCTTCGGCGGGCCACTTCCAAGCTCACCTGAGCTTCCCACAGTCGCTCCGCTTCTCCAAGCTCATCCTCCTGGGCAACCGCACCTTCCATCATCTCACGGCACTCATCCGGGCACCCCACTTGGTCAAGGGTGGTCCAATCCCACTCCATAGTACGCCGGATTTCCTCAGGGCCTGAATCCCATCCATCAATATACTCCTCCTCTCTCCACGCCAACCTCTCCATTGCTGGGATAGTTGAAAAGGGCTTTTGCTTCTGTAACGACTCTTCAATACTCGGTAAGGATCACGCGTAGATTGTAGCACGGTCCAACACGATTTTATTGTAGGTACGACACATGTGAAGCAAAAGCACCGTCCCGCCACCCAAACACACCTTATATACCCCGAGCCCCTCCCCATTGCCCATGCAATGTCCAAGCAGGGTTGCACCATATCCGGTGATTCAGCATATCCCATAGTCCAAAGGGATGTGACCTCATGGCCCCATGAGTCAGCGTTATGAGTCCAATTGTCCAATGTCCAGGCTCGGAGGAATTACCTCACTTCCCTCCGGAGCCACACACACACCTGGAAGTTACGTCACTCCCACTTGACTCAGCACAGGCTCTATGCAGCTGGAGCCAAGGTCACCAAATAACTGGGGCAAAGGTCGGGGCAATCTCATGGCAGGTTGGGAGCCTGAACTTCTCCTAAGCTCAGGTCTCCCAATCCTGACAGTTATTAGTATTATATTTAATTGTATATTTTGCCCCTTATGTATTCCATCCATCCATCTCCCTTTGTTATTAGTAATATATTTAATTGTATATTTTGTTATTAGTAATATATTTAATTGTATATTTTGCCCCTTATTCTTATAAAATCATTCTGTTCCATTGTTTTATTTATTTATTTTATAATTAATAATGCAACTAGTAATTTGTGGGCGGAGCCAGGGGCGGGGAGGGGGCGGAGCCGGGGAGGGGGAGGGGGGGGCGGAGCCGGGGGCTTGGCCCCCCAGGTGATCAGTAACCGGAATTCCAGCCACAGGTCCGGTAGAAGTTGGACAGCTCTGACTTAGCACATATATAAATGAACATAAAACCTGCAGCTCTATAGAGCTATTACACCATACATATTTACATAATTTAGTTCCAATAGGTCTCTACTTTAATAGTCTCTACTTTAATATAATCTGGAGTAAGCAGATAATATGGGATCAAAGCCTGGAATATAGGGCAGTGTAGACGGGGCCAGAGGGCCCTTCCACACAGCCCTATATCCCATAATACCAAGGCAGAAAATCTGACATTATCTGAGTGTGGACTCAAGATAACCCAGTTCAAAACAGATATTGTGGGATTTTCTACCTTGATA
Organism: Anolis apletophallus; assembly: GCA_030556195.1. Lineage (NCBI taxonomy): Eukaryota > Metazoa > Chordata > Lepidosauria > Squamata > Anolidae > Anolis > Anolis apletophallus. The sequence continues at coordinate 42,901,725 of JARBWK010000003.1, read as the reverse complement.
TTCTGGGATATAGGCAGTGTGGAAGGGCCCTATGGCCCCTTCTACACTGCCCTATATTCCAGGATTTGATCCCATATTATCTGCTTACTCCAGATTATATTAAAGTAGAGACTCATATAACCCAATTCAAAACAGATAATCTGAGATCAGATATTATATGGCAGTGTAGAAGAGCCCTTAGAGATGGGGTCCAATGCCCATTCTACACTGCCATATAATCCAGATTATTTGCCTAATTCAGTTCAATGCAAATAATCTGGATTATCTGCTTCAATAATCTGGATTATATGGCAGTGTAGAATGGGCATTGGACCCCATCTCTAAGGGCTCTTCTACACTGCCATATAATACAGAATATCAAGGCTGATAATCCACATTATCTGCTTTGAACTGGATTATCTGAGTCTACACTGCCAGATAATCCAGTTCAAAGCAGATATTCTGGATTTTATATGGCAGTGTTGAAAGGGCCTAAGATATCTCCTTATATTCCTGTATGCAAATACAGGTATTTCAAGCATCCCCCCCAAAAAAACCCTAATGCTTCAGGCCCCAAACATTTCTTTAACTCACTTATGAGACATGGTGGAGAGGAGAGAGGCGCCCTGGTGCCTTGAGCTCTGAAGGCGTCCCTGAGAAAGCTTATGCGCTATGGAGTGTAGATTAACCCTCCTTCCGCGTTTCCTCAAGGTCCGCAAAGGGAAGACGAAGCCCACTCCCGGCCAATCCAGCCGGCAGGCCGATGCTGTTGTTCCTTTGCAGACTTCTCCTGCGAGGCCTTAGCAACCAGGCCCAAGCCTGCTGCCTTCCCCGGGCGGTTGCTAAGGAGACTCCGGGGCTGGCCCGCCCCCTCCTCCCCGCCTTGGCCCGCCCCCTGCTTCTCCACTTGCGAGGAGCGGCTGCTGTGTGGATCGCGGTTGCTGGGGGGAGCTGATAGCTAGAAGGGAAATGTCCCCCTCCCAACGCCGAGGGTAGCCTCCACGCTTGACAATCCATGTAGTTTGCACTGCCACGGCTCAATGCTGAGTTGTAGAGAGTTGTAGTGCTACAAGGTCTTTTGTCTGTGCTGCTTCAAACTGCAGATCCCAGGATTTCGCAGCGAAAGTACTCTTTAATAAATAATTGGAAGGAGCAAAGGCAAAATATAACATAAAGTGGTGTCTTCCCACTGGTTGGCTTTGTGTGTGTGTGTGTGTGTGCTTTGGCTCCCTCATGGCCTCCCCATGGGCCAAGCCTTGTTTGCCCTTTGTCCTCCATCTTGTGTGTGTAGTGTGCCTGGGGCAAGTTCTGCCTTCCCTCAGTCCTCCATTGTGTGTGATGATTGGTGGGCTGATTCCTTTATAGATGACATCAATTTCCAGATGACAGGTGGTCACGATAAGGGTGGCTTGATGCGCCACCCTTACCGGTTTCTCCCTTTTACACTCCATTCGTGCCTCTTTGAATTCCACAGCACTGTTGGTCTCAGCTGACCTTCAGTTAGAACGCTCAAGGACTAAGGCTTCCCAATTCTCATTGTCTATGCCATAGTTTTAAAGTTAGCTTTAAGCCCATCTCTTTTGCTGCCCACCAACATTCCATTTTCCATTCTTGAGTTGAGCATATAGTAAGTGCTTTGGGAGACAGTGATTGGGCATTTGGACAAATGACTAGTCCACCAGAATTGATGGCGTAGGAGCATCTTTGCTTCTTCCAGCACACTGACATTTGCCCACCTGTCTTCCCAAGAGATTTGTAGGATTTTTCCGAAGCAGCACTGATGGAATCGTTCCTGAAGTTGAGGGTGACATCTGTAGATGGTCTACATTTCGCAGCTTCATAATAGAGTTGGGAGGACAGTAGTTTAATAAACAAGCATTTTGGTATCCTTACGAATATCACGCTCTTCAAACACTCTCTGCTTCCTTGGGGGGGGGGGGGCATTCTGCAGCACATTTTGCTATAGTTTTTCAATGATAATCTCATAGTCTGAAACAATAGTTTAAAGCAGCCACAAACACGAATTTTTTGGAGTATAACAACTACTTTCAAAGTAAGCATCACACAATTAAACCTTAAATAACACTTTAAAACCAGGAACATTTTTTTTCCAAATTTTGTTACACTTAGACCCCACTTTAACTTCCATGCTGCTCCTTTCCCAATCTTGAACCAGTCAGTTCTGTGGTCTGTTCTCACTGTTGCTACTTGGTCGTTATACAGTTTCCTCAGGAGACAGACAAGGTGCCTTGGTTTCCCCATACCACTAAGAACTTGCCAGAATTTCTTTTTTGGCTGGAGTTAGACTTTAAAAATGTGCCTGTTCTGACTTACAAACAAACGCCAATTTAAGAACAAACCTACAGAGCCTATCTTGTTTGTAATTTGGGGACTGCCTGTACGTGAAACATGTTTAGACTTAGACCCAATCTTCAAGATATCTCATTGTGTATGTAGATGCAAATACAGTTAGATCTGTTCTTCTTCATGAGTGCGAGTTTTGATTTCAGGTCCACAGTAGTTGTGTTGCTCTGAGGCAATAACCTTGTCTAATAATCTGCCCCTCCTGCCTTGTAATGAATTTGGAAGCTACTGGGGGTTTTGGCCGTCTGGGGAGCAGAGAGCTGATTACAATGACTTAAATTGGGATTCATTCTCACTTCAGGGAAACCTGACATTAAAGAACTGATTTCATGCCACAAAATTTTGCTAACCAATAAATATCCCCAGATTATGTATTTCATGCAGTTGCTTTGGATGGCTTAAAAGTATACAAATCCAGGTAAACTTCATTTGGCATTGCACATTGTATTCCCTCCATGGGAAATCAATGGGGCTTTCTTGCCTCCATAATCCATACATTCATATAGGATGTCAGTCCAAAACAGATAGTGTTATAAATCTTGCATTCAATGCAAATTTCAGTTAACATGCACCAGATGTTTGGGGACAAAAAAGGAAGACTGAAACTAGATCTTTGGCTATTAACCAAGTAATTTATTAGTACAAGGTTCAGAAAACTATTAGGCTTAACATTTTGCAAGGGTCACTGTATATATTTATAATAAATCAACACCAGAACAATGTCAAAGTTTAATCAGTTTGGAGGTTAGAGGTCATTTCTGTATAAAGTAAATATCAGGAAATTAGAAACTAAACATTGATAGCTGGAACATGTGCAATGCTCAGTATTTTCAGCAACCTGCAATCACTCAGGTTTAATGCTTTTTAATATAAACAGCAATACTACTGCCTCTTTGTAAACAGAGTAAAATACAACTGATGTTTTCCTGCAGATCTTCCTGAAGAGTATGAATAAATGCAGTTGGAAGCATACTTATTGATGAATCACTTCAGAAAGATTACTTCTGTACAAAGTAACTATGAGAAACTTAGAAATTAAACAGTGATATTTTGAATATGTGCAGTGTTTAGTATTTTTTGTAACCTGTGGCCATTTCGGTTTAATAGTTTTTTAATGTGAACAGAAATAGTACAGGTTGAGTATCTCTTATCCAAAATTTCAAATTCCAAAGTACTCCAAAATTGTCCATATAGGTGGCGGAGGCAATTATATATTTGCTTTCAAATTGTGCCTCGTGTGCAAAATTATTGAAAATATTGCACATAAATTACCTTTAGGTTATATTCATAAGGTGTATATGAAACATCTACACATTTTGCTTTAGAGTTAGGTCTCATCATCATTTGCAAATTATTCCAAAATCTGAAAAAATATTGGATATCCCAAATTCTGTGTTATGGATATGGGATACTATGTTCCGCCTTTTATTTTACTGTGGTCAAATGAGTTCTAATACCGTTATGGCTCTTCTTAAACCCCAACCCCCATCTCTCTGCTTAGGAATCTGAAGAGGCATTTCTAAGATGCTGGGCCTATGCTATAATTGCATATATCACAGGATATGTTTAAATGAGATAGCTGTACTGTAGACAAACTCTACCGGAGCATTGTACAGTGTGCAATATCTGTGATGAAAGACATGTGTTTGCATTGTCCATATGTATGATAAAATCCTGTGTGTATGTGTTTTTAAAAAATATGTGCTGAGGATTCAAAGAAATACATTGATGACCACATCTCAGAATGATAAAAGTGTCAATGCCGTGAGATAGGAAGCCTTAAAGGAGCCAAGCCCAATTTTTTGATAACACAAGCGTCACAAAGAACTCAAAAGACAGTCAAAAGGACCCAAAACACTTTAACTTCAGTGTGATGGTCAAAAGTACACAAAACACAAACCCACTGAGCAAAAGGGGTACAAAACAGAAAGTCTGGATTACTTCTCCAAAAAAAACTTGCGTTAAACCCAACCCAAAAAGGAAAAAGCAGGCGAAAATGCCTCAAGCGATGTCGTCAGCAAAAAGAGGGATGAGGCAGGCAGCGTAGCAGTGACAAGGCGGTCCGAGGTCGATGCAGGAAAGAGACAGCAAGCAGAGTAGTTTAAGCCAGTCCGGAGTCACAGCAGGAAGGCAGACGAAACTACAGGAAAGCAGAGTAGTTTAAACCGGTCCGGAGTCACAACGAGAAGGCAGGAATCAGCAGCAACTAATGCACAAGAAGCAAACACGATGTAGCATAACAAAGGAAACATTATGCAGACCCCAGGCGATACGATACCCAAGTAGTGACGTCTAAGGTCCAAACTCACGTCCAAGTGTCAATTTACAGGAACACAGCAACATAGCACACAAGACAGGAACCCGGGCAGCAAGCAACACTTTGTCAACTGCAAGGAATCATTAGTCCCCAAACCCATTCTTATTCACAATTCCTCCTCGGAGCTAGATTGCGTTAATGCCCCATCATTAGCCCTTTCAGCTGAGAGGACAGCTTCACGTGCAGCCCGTTGCCATTCATGCCAAGCTTTTCTTCTTCTGCCACGACTTAGCTCTTCCCAAGTAGAAGACTGATCCTCCACACTCCAACTCCCATCCCCAAGAAAGCCTGCAAATGAGTTGCTGCTAGTTGGTTCTTCGCATATGTCCCGAATCTCCTGTACTTTTGTCCAGTCCATATCACTAGATATCTCCTCCTTTTCATCCCCCATGGACTGCTCTTCATTACCAGACCCCTCATCCCCAGAAAATCCCAGGAAAGACTGCTCATCAGAAGGTTCGTTAAGTTTTTGCCTTATCCTTTTCCCCTCATGTTCCCCATGAGACGCCTGCTCACGAGTAACCCATTTCACACTCCTCGCCCCAGGTTCCACTCTCTCAGCCGCGTATTCAGGCTCAACTACAATAGTCAAGCAATTATGTGAAGGCAATATTAGGGGAGATTATCAGTGCTGGGATTTGAAGAATAGCAGGATTAAACAATATATAGAAAACTGTCAGTGGAGTTGTGCCAAATAAAAAATTGAAAAATGAGTTATAAGTGGCAGCCCATTGTCGGCTTGGGGTAGAATATTATGTGCAGATCAAAACTATCAAGATGTACCAATCCACTTCAATACAGGGCTTCGAAAATTGCATTCAATAGCAAAATAATGCATATTATCAGCACATTTTTTTATACCTGTAAATTTTGTTAGGTTGGATTTGGTACCTTTATGCTATATATTTAGGGGAGGGGAAATGATGTGGACAATTATTATTATTTATTTCAATCATTTGTAACCCGCGCTTTTCTACCCCAGAAGGGGCACTCAGGGCTTACTATTACTACTCATGAGCAGTTGGAGGTCAGTTGTCTTTCTCCCTTTCTTGTGTTTTGTAACTACGTTTTGTAGTGTAGTATAGCTTTGTCATGTAGTTTTGTCAATTGTAGTTGTCAGCTAGTAATTTTGCATTTTGTCTTTTTTGTAATGTTTATTTATTTATTTATTTATTTATTCGGTCTTGTATACAGCTCCTTCCGGCAGGCTCCGGGCGGTTCACATACAACCAAGCAACACACAGTGTACAACAGTGCTGTTCACTTCTTCCGGCCCAAGGGCCGGAAGAAGTGTCACTGATCACCTGGGGGCCGCAGTGAGCGGGGCGTGGCCACTCCCGGAGGTGTGGTGGCCACTCCCGGGGCGTGGCCACTCCCGGGCGTGGCCACTCCGGGCGTGGCCGGCCTCCTGCGCGGCCCACCCATTTTCAGGAGGGTTTCCCTGGGTGACGTTAGGCTGGGTGACGTGGCGTCACCCAGCCTAACGTCCAGGGAAGCCCTCCGCAAGCCTGGATGGCTGCCGGGAAGCGAAGCGGCGCGGCTTCCCCGCGAGCCTCCAGGCTTCGAGGAGTTTCGCCCGGCTCCTATGTCCCTCTGAGCAGAGGGACACGGGAGCTGGCGAAAACTCCCGCAAGCCTGGAAGGCTGCCGGGGAAGCGAGCGGCGCTCGCTTCCCCCGCGAGCCTTCCAGGTTTGGGGAAGGGTTTTAAGCCCGGCACTCGCGTCTCGAGTGCCGGGTGAAAACCCTTCCCCAAACCTGGAAGGCTCGCGGGGAAGAGCTTGGAAGGGAGGGAGGCGCCGCGGGGACCCCCCCCTCCAAGGCAGCGGCCCGAGAGAGAGGGAAGAAGAGGGCGGTGCAGGTAGGAGGAGCTAGCTCTCTTCCTCCTCCCACCCCTTGTCCCTTTCTCGCCGGCGCCGATGCAAACCGGTTTGCATCGGCGCCGGTGAGAGAGGGAGAAGAGCGGTGCAGGGAGGAGAAGCTGGCTCACTCCTCCCTGCCCCGCCTCCCCTCCCCGGCCGCCATTTAAATTTTTTTAAAAAATTTTTTTAAATGGCGGCCGGGGGCATAGCTGGGGCCGGGGCCAACAGGCTGGGGGGGGGCGGGTACGGCCCCAGGGCCGCCAGTGGGACAGCCCTGGTGTACAACAATAGCAAAAAACATGAACAGTAGATAAAATTGCATAAGATGTTATAAGCAATAAACAATGGGCAGTTACATATCCGGGAATTCAAGTAAAGGCAAGCCTGAACAAGATGGTTTTGCATGCCCTCCGAAATGGGACGAGCTCAACAATGGCACGGACATCATCCGGCAATGTATTCCATAGAGCCAGGGCAGCAACTGAGAAGGCTCGTTGCCTGATGGTAGACAGATGGCCAGAGCGGATTGTTGGTATAGCTAATAAATTTCGCTCTTCCAAGCGCAGTGATCTCGGGGGAACATACGGGGTAAGGCGGTCCCTCAGGTACACTGGCCCTAGACCATGCAAGGCCTTAAAGGTCAAAACCAACACCTTGAAAACAATTCAGTACTCGATTGGTAGCCAGTGCAATTGCTGTAAGATGGGAATAACATGCTCTCTTGCCGATGCTCCCACCAGCAAGCGAGCCGCAGCAATTTGCACTAGCTTGAGTTTCCGGATTGTCGACAAGGGAAGGCCTATGTAGATGGCGTTACAGTAGTCTAGTCACAAGATGACCCTCGCTTGGATTACCGTGGCCAGGTCATTCCTGGACAGGTAGGGGGCCAGTTGCCTAGCCTGTCGTAGATGGAAAAATGACATTTTGCTGACCATGGAGACCTGGGCCTCCATGGTCAACAATGGGTCCAGTTGAACCCCTAGGCTTTTTACCAAGGATGACGGGTTTAATTGCTCGCCATCCAGGTTAGGCAACCGGCGTACTGATAACACTCCAGACCAAAGTCGTGCACCAGCTGGGCCAGCGGACACATGTAGATGCTGAACAATAAAGGGGAGAGGATGGCTCCCTGGGGGACCCCACAACTTAATGGGCGTCTCCCAGAGACCTCCTCCCCCCTCTCCACTCGTTGTCCCCGGTCTTGGAGGAAGGAGGCCACCCATTTAAGGGCAGTCCCCCTAACTCCCGTCACGGCTAAACGGTGGGCCAATAATGCATGGTCTACTGTGTCAAACGCTGCCGTGAGATCTAGCAACACAAGCAGGGCTGACCCGCCATGGTCCAGCTGGCGGCGAAGTTGGTCTGTAATGGCGACAAGCACGGTCTCCGTCCCATGCCCAATACGGAAGCCGCTCGGGTCCGAAAGATGAATCACGCAGAGACGATCCGGTCAATCCACACTAACTCCCCTTTTTTATATGTTTCCCCCTCCTGCCGCTTGCGGTCCGCAAAGTGCTTGTGGGTATGCTGCGTTTTCTTTAGTATATTAGTAACCTCCTGGGGTCAAAGCTTTCCGAGACAAACCAGGAAAGGGATCTTGGGGTCTTGGTGGATAGCTCAATGAAGATGTCTACCCAGTGCGCAGCAGCAGTGAAAAAAGCAAATTCTATGCTAGGCATGATCAGGAAGGGAATCGAAAATAGGTCAGCAAATGTTGTATTACCTCTCTACAAATCGATGGTAAGGCCACATTTGGAGTACTGTGTACAATTCTGGTCTCCGCACCTTAAGAAGGATATAACGGAACTGGAAAAGGTACAGAAAAGGGCAACAAGAATGATCCAAGGGATGGAGCGGCTCCCTTATGAAACCAGGTTGCAACGCCTTGGTCTTTTCAGCCTTGAAAGACGGCGTTTAAGAGGTGACTTGATCGAAGTGTATAAAATCATGCATGGGATAGAAAAGGTGAATAAAGAAAAAATATTTTCTTTGTCACAAAACACTAGGACTAGAGGGCACTCCCTGAAGCTCCAAGGTAGGAAAATTAGGACTAATAAAGGGAACTATTTCTTCACCCAGAGGGTCATTGGGTTATGGAACTCACTTCCAGAAGAGGTTGTGACAGCTGTCAGCCTGAACAACTTCAAGGCAGGATTAGACAGATTCATGGATACCAAGTGTATCGGTAGTTACTGAAAAGGACATTCAAGTGCCACCTCGGAGTTGGTTGAGGTAGGCCACATTTCCCTGGGTACTGGTTGTGGGGGGTCGGGAGCAGGTCAGGGTTTTGCCCTCCCTTCTGCTCGAGATCCCCGTGTACAACTGGTGGGCCACTGTGTGATACAGAATGCTGGACTAGATGGGCTGAGGTCCGATTCAGCATGGCTCTTCTTATGTTCTTATGTTCTTATGTTCTAATCTGCTTGCGCTCTAACGCCCCAGTCCCCCTTCTGTGCCTCGCCCTCCCACTCAGGGAGTCTGGGCAGGGGTGCTACCTCCTGGCCATAGACTACGGAGAAAGGGGTTCTGCCCGTAGAGGAGTGTGTGGACCCGTTGTAGGCCATTTCCGCATATGGGAGCAAGTCTGCCCAATCCGTTTGCCTCTCATTTGTATAGACCCTAAGGTAGTGGCCCAAAGTTTGCTGTGCTCTGCACCCCGCCATTGCTCATCGGGTGGTAAGCAGATGTAAGGTTCCGTTCGGCCCCCAAGGTCTTGAGGAATTGGCCCCAGAACTGCGCGGTGAACTGTACACCCCGGTCGCTGATGACCTGCTCGGGACACCCGTGTAGTCGATAGATGTGTTGAATATAAAGCTTTGCCAGCTTTTCCGCCAAAGGCAGTTTAACCAAGGGAATAAAATGTGCCTGCTTAGAGAATAGATCAAGGACGGTCCAGATATACCGGAATCCTCAACTGGAAGGTAGCTCCCCTACGAAGTCTGTACTGACATGTGACCAAGGCCTGCTTGGGGATGCCACTATCTGAAGCAGGCCCTTGGACTTCCCTGTTGGGGCTTTCCCTCTTGCACATATCTCACAACCCCTGGTGTATCTCACAACATCCCCCCGCAACCCTGGCCACCAGTACTTTCGCCTAAGGGAGAGGGTGGTCTTCGTTGGACCCCAATGTCCCGCACTCTTGTGATTGTGACACCGTTCCAGGACCCTTGCCTGCAGCTCGAGTGGGATATACAATCTAGAGCGCGTGAACCAAAACCCATTTTGGAACTGGCAGTCGCCTTTGTTTGTCCTCAGCCAGTCATCCTTGTCATAACTCTCCTGCAGCATGACCTCCCATTCTCCCATGTCTCGTTTTAATGGCTCTCCCTCTTCTTTCAATTTGGTTCGCGTTTGCGACCGAGTCTGTACCGCCAATCCCCATTGTTCTTTTGAAAACACACTTCCCTGGCTCTGTTGTGGCCCCGGCGAGGGGTAACGCGATAGCGCGTCTGCCACCACATTGTCCTTCCCTTTGAGATGTTGTAGTGTAAAATTAAACCGTGAGAAGTACTGTGCCCATCGAACTAGCTTCGGGGACAACTTTTGGGGTGCCTTGAGATATTGCAGGTTTTGGTGATCACTAAAAACCTCGCAAGGCTGTTCCGCCCCTTCCAGGAAATGCCTCCACGTTTGGAGCGCAAACTTGACTGCATAGGCTTCCTTCTCCCATACCGGCCATTTCCGCTCCGTTTCCCCAAACTTTCGGGAGAAGTAGGCGCAAGGCCTCAATCTGGCTAACGTATCCCTTTGAAGGAGGACGCCCCCGTAAGCCCAGTCCGAAGCATCGCATTGTACCACGAACGGTTTCTCTGAGTCAGGGTGGATTAATAACGGGCTCCTCGTAAACGCCTCTTTCAACCCTTCAAGTGCTTTTTGACACTCCTCCGTCCAGCTTAACTTGGCCCCTGGGGACCTCACCTTCCTAGACTCTTCCTTCCCTTTAGTTTTTAGGAGCTCTGTGAGTGGGAGCGTAAGGGTAGCGAATTCCTTTATGAAGGCCCTATAAAAGTTCGCAAACCCCAGGAAAGCTTGGAGTTGCCTCCTGGTCCATGGTGCCTCCCACCCCTGCACATCTGCTACTTTCTGCGGGTCCATCCCAACCCCCTCCCGAGTGATTCTATACCCCAGGAAGTCTATTTGTTCCTTACTAAACTCACATTTATTCAACTTCGCATAGAGTTTAGCCTGCCTCAATCGCTCCAGGACCTCCCTTACCAGCTTCACGTGTTGCTCCTTAGTCTGGGAGACTATGACTATATCGTCTAAATATACATAGACCCCTTTGTAAAGGAGGAGGTGTAATACCTCATTTATGAGTTGCATGAAAAATCCTGGGGCCCCCGATAAGCCGAAAGGCATGACGGCCCATTGATATAGCCCCAGAGGACACGCAAATGCCGTCTTCCACCTATCGCTGGCCTTAACCCTCACCATGTGGAAGGCATCAATCAGTACCTTGAGCTGGCCCATCAGATCCTTAATTAATGGCGATAGTCTATGCAAAGTCGCAGCCTGCCATCTTTCTTCCTCCGGAACAACACTGGAGCTGCGATTGGGGACTCAGACGCCTCAATAAATCCCTTCCGCAGATACTCGTCTATCTGCTCTCGGAGGGCTTCCTTCTCCCTCTCCGACATGGGGTAGATCTTAGGTTTAGGAAGCGTCTCCCCCTCCCGGATTTCCACCCTGCACTCAACATTTCTCTTAGGGGGCATGCGACTGGCCCCTTCGGGATTGAAAACATCTGCGTAGTCCAGGTATTATCTTGGTATCCCCACCATTGCTTTAGCCACCCTTGCCCTCGCTAAAGGCCCCAGCGGCCACTGAGTGGCGGCTTTGCATGTAACCGTCCCAGTACGCCAATCTATCTGTGGGTTGGCTTGCGCTAGCCACGGCATCCCTAACAAAACTCCATGTTCTCCCATAGGTGCAATAACAAAATCAATTACTCCTTCCCATGGCCCCACCCGGCCCCGCAGGCCCTCGGTGGCGAGTGGAAACGGGCCTCCCACTTCATAGGAACCATCTAACTGAGCAAATTCTATTGGAGCAAGCATAGTCCTAGTCCCACACCCCAGGCTCTTCACCAGCTCGGGGGAGATAATGTTCTGGGAGCATCCGTTGTCAACAAAAGCCCTGTACTGGGTATAGCCCCCCTTTTCCAAAGGTCCAATTGGCACTGAACGCTTGCGGGGCCGTGACTCACCCCTTCCGGATATTGTTCCACACTTTCTGCTCTGCGTCCCATAGCTTGGGTGGGGCGCCGTTCCTCAATGCCCTTCCGTTGCCAGCAAGCGGCTGCTCGGTGTCCCGGCTTTCCGCAGGCAAAGCAGAGCATCTTCTTCCTGGGCGGTTCCTTGCCCAGACCCAGCTTCTCCAACTGAGGCCCCAGGCTCCGTCTGGCATCCGACCGCGTCTTAGGAGGCCCCGACAAGCCCTTTCTCCGCCACACCTGCGCAAGGATCGCCTCCACGCCGCCCGCTAGCTGGATCCAGCCGTCCAGGGTCCCAGGGTCACTCTGGTGTAGACTCCATTACAGGACATCCCGCCGTAGCCCGTCCTTATATAACTCCAACAAGGTGGCATCCGACCACTCTGCCACCTTACTGGCCAGCCCCATGAATTCTTCGGAATACTCCGTCACTGAACGGAGCCCTTGGCTGAGCTCCCGAAGCGCCTCCTTGGCTTTGATCTGTTCTAGCGGATCCCGGAATCGGTTTCTCACCGCCCTCAGGAATGCAATCACAGTACGCAGACAGGGGTCCCGTCGATCGTGACACTGCGCATACCAGTCCGCTGCTCGGCCTTTGAGTGTGGCTCCAATGGCTCGGACACAACTCGCCTCGCTCCACTATGCAGCCCCGTAGTCCTCCATGTAGTTTCGAACTGTAGTGACAAAGAACGCCACCTTGCTGGCCTCCCCTCCGAATTCAACCCGGAGTTCTTTGCGTCTCTGAGGGCCCTTCTCCGGTCCGGGTCAGCTGGGTAGCTCTCCTTGCCCTGCCAGGGTGGGAGGCCTTTGCCACAGATCTCCTAAGCCTCCCGGGGCATCCCAGTCCGAACGAACGCCCCCCCCCCCCGTCCCAATCCCGTTGGCACCACCAGCGGGAGGGGGGAACGTCCCGAACCCTGTGTCCCCAGGCTGGGCCTCTCCTCCTCTTCTTGCAGCATCCCCATCCCGAATCCCATACTGAGGACCCTCTTTGCCTTGGTTGCCCGGCTGCCCAGGGTGTTCTCGCCCTCGGATATAGCTGACAGGCTGGAGTGTCCTGCGGCCTGTGTGGTCGCGGCCTGCTTCCCATCCTCCATCCAGCTATAGCATGTGAAGTCACCTCCTCCGGGTGCACTCCATCCCGTGCCCGTTCGCTCCTCTCTCTGCAGTGGCCGATCCCGCCTGTCCCACACTTGGGAGAGGATCTGCAGCATTGTCTCCAGGGCCTCCATCCTGCTCTCCAAAACGGCCATCTGGGCCGGGGATGCCGGCTCCAAGCTCCCCTCTCCAAAGGATGCCGCCGCACCCGCCGAGCCCCGAGTCGCGTCCTCACGCTTGTCCCCCAGGGCCGACGAGCCCCAGGCCCCGGCCATTCTGGTTTCCTCCGGCGTGAGGTTCCATGTCAGAGAAGGGGCCCCTCCCTCGGCAGTGCCACCGGCCGCCGTTTCTTCCTCCATCATGAGCCTCTCCGGACGCCCGGGATAGCTCAGGGACTTCTAGCTTCTGTCAGGCCGCTCGGGTCCGAAAGATGAATCGCGCAGAGAGGATCTGGTCAATCCAAACCTCCTTTATTCGAGGAACAAAACACTTGAAGCTAGAAGTGCTTCCCATCACCAAACACCTCTATTTATACCCCTCCCTGCTGACATCACACTATGCCTCTTGCATCAGCCAGCCAGCTGATGCCTCCCTGCAGATCTCTTGCATCATCCTGGTTACAGCTGGGGCTTACTCAGCCTAGGTCCCTGCTGACATCACACTGCATACCTCTTGCATCAGCCAGCCAGCCGACGCCTCCCTGCAGATCTCTGCATCATCATGGTTAGTGCTGTGGTTACTGCTGTGGCTTGCTCAGTCTAGGTCGGAATCCAGATCCCGCTGGCGATATCCAAGGCCACGGGCATCGGGTTCTGACAGGTTTCCCACCTCCTCCTGCGGAAATAATATGGGGTGATCAGTCCCCTGGGGACACTGGGTCATAATTTCGGGTCATAATAACTCCAGTCGCGGCTAAACGGTGGTCAATAGTACATGGTTTACAGTGTCAAACGCTGCTGTCAGATCTAACATCACAAACAGGGCTGACCCGCCATAGTCCAGCTGGCGGCGAAGTTGGTCTGTAATGGCGACAAGCACGGTCTCCGTCCCATGCCCAATACGGAAGCCGGACTGGAAGGGATCCAGTCCAGCTCTGTCGTCTAAGAACCGCTGCAGCTGATCCGCTGCTGCCCTCTCAATTACCTTGCCTAAAAAGGCAAGTTGGAAACCGGACGGTAATTGGAGGGAGCCGAAGGGTCTAAATTCGGCTTCTTCAGCAGCGGTCTTACCATGGCCTCTTTCAAACCCCCTGAGAACACTCCTTGCTCAAGGGAGCTGTTGATAATCTTTCCCAGGGGGTCTCGTAACCCCTCCCGGCAAGATCTAACAAGCCAGGAGGGACACGGATCGAGGGAGCAAGTGGTTGGTTTAGCTGCAACAAGTAACTTATCGACAGCTGCTGCGTCCAGCAGTTGGAAGCGGGTGAAAGTGGGCCCATCAAGTGGCGGCAGAGTCTCGAGCTCACTTACTGTATCAATTGTGGCTGGGATGTCCCGGCGGAGATTCGAGATTTTGTCGACAAAATAGTTCTGAAAAGCCTCAGCTGAAGGAGCCAAATCCCTATCATTTAGGACAGACGGAATTGATGTCAAAGATCGAATTATCTTGAAAAGTTGAGCTGGGCGTGAACTGGCCGACTCTTTCAAGGAAGAATAATAAACCTTTTTGGCTTCCTTGATAGCTTGCTCATAAACATCTTTAAATTGTTTATAAGCTAATTTCGAAGCTCCATCTTGGAGATCTCGCCACATGTCCTCTAGCTGTCTCTTCCTCCGTTTCATCACTTGCAACTCCACAGTAAACCAAGGTGAGTGGGCTCTGCGGGGGGTGAGAGAGCGTCTGGGGGCGACCTCGTCTAAGGCAGCAGAGAGACAGTTGTTCCAAAGTTCCACTTGCCTGTCGACCGAGTCGCTGGTGAGCTCCATGTCCGTCATGTTCTCTTTATATGTTTTATGTTTTAAAAATACTGAGTTTGTATTATTTAAAATGGGGATTTATGTAAGGATCAGGGTTATATTGTGTGCATGTGAAACACTGTGAACACTAAAAAAAACCCAAATAAATACAAAATAGGATTAAGCAACACTAAACCAGAAAAACTGTGGACTAAACTTGAGGACATTGTCGTTTCGTTGTTATGTGCTTCTGAGTGTTTTTTCCCCAGTTTGTGGCAGCATTAGCGTTGGATTTTTTTTGGTAGAGTAGTTCATTGCCCTCCTCTAAGATTCAGAGAATATGATTTGCCCAAATGCTTCCATTGTGTTTCCATGTCTGAGCAGGGATTCAAGCACAGGTATATAGGGTCCTAGCCTAGTTCAATACTCAGACCTCTAAACCAGAAAGATTTTACAGGCAGTCCCCAGGTTATGAACAAGATAGTTTCTGTAGGTTTGTTCTTCAAATCATAGAATCATACAGTTGGAAGAGACTCATGGGCCATCTAGTCCAACCCCCTTCCAAGAAACAGGAAAATCGCATAGATGGCCATCCAGCCTCTGCTTAAAAGTCCCCAAAGAAGGAGCCCGCCACTCTTAAGTCAAATTTGTTTCTAAGTTGGAACAGGAATATTTTAAAGTGTAACTCCTGCCAATTCTATACACATAATAAAAGTGAAAATGTGTATTTGTGTACATGGCAGAGGTGTCCACTTACACAGACCGCCTCCCACTCCACAAACAGCTATAACCCACAGTGCTGAGGAGCCACCAAAAGCACTCCCTCCAAGGACATTTCAGGCCATAAAGATGTCTCCCAACCCCTGCCAATGTCCTCCCCAAATACCCTACTGCCCACCAGCCAAGTGAAGGCTTTCTTTCAGGGACAATTTCATTCCTGATGTTCTGCCCCCCGCCCAGAATGGACATCCCAGGGTGTGGAATTTGTATGACCCCCACCCACTGCCTCTCCATTAACACTTTCCTACCCTTTGCTGTCAGCTCACGACAGCTACTCCTAAATGAAGACACAGAATGCCATCTGGAATCACTAGGAATTTTACTATAGGAATCAAACATGAAAAAAGCCAGGAGTGTCGATACAGATCAGGACACTCTCTTATATACTTTCCCCCACATTCAAAGGCACATCTTCCCGCCAAATGCAAAACCCCGTGAAACATTCCCGCCTGGTGTACTGGTTCTCCCTTCCCACGCCAGGGCCAACAGGTGTCTTATCTCTCGATGATGTCATTGGCCTTGAGTTTGGCTGCCAGGATTCAGGCACCAAATCTCAGGCTCTGACATGGTGCCCTCCTCCTCTTCCTGTGGGGAAACTTATCACCATTGTCTAGAGCAGTGTTTTTCAACCTTTTTTGAGCCGCGGCACATTTTTTACATTTACAAAATCCTGGGGCACACCACCAACCAAAATGACACTCTAACACAGTAATACATATAGTCAATGTGTTTTTTAATGTATTTATACACTCAGTGTGAAACCTGAGCCTGTTTCAATGAACACAACATAGATATCCTGGCAGGAATGGTAGAAAGACACAAACTTTCCACACAGAACTCCCATAACCAAGAGAAAATACTATAAGAGTTTGGTGGGCATTGACCTTGAGTTTTGGAGTTGTAGTTCACTTATATCCAGAGAGCACTGTGGACTGAAACAATGTTGGATCAGGACCAAACTTGGCATGAATACTCAATATGCCCAAATGTGAACACAGATGAAGTTTGGGGAAAATAGACCTTGACATTTGGGAGTTACAGTTTCTGGGATTTATAGTTAACACACAATCAAAGAGCATCCTGAACTCTTGCAGCAATGGAATTGAACCAAACTTGGCATATTGAACTCTCATTACCAACAGAAAGTACTGAAAGGCTTTGCTTGGGAATTGACCTTGAGTTTGGAAGTTGTAGTTCGCCTACACCCAGAGAGCACTGTGGACTCAAACAATGTTATGTTATGCTATTGTTTGTTTTCTATCCAGAATCACAATGTTGGAAGGAGGCTCACCACTTTAAGGTCCCTAAAACAGGCATGGGAAAACTTTGGCCCTCTGGGCGCTTTGGACTTCAACTCCCACCCTTCCTAACAGCCTGAGGCCCTTTCCTGCTTAAGTGGCTGAGGGGGAAAGGAAAAAGACCAGAGGCTGCTAGGAATAGTGGGAGTTGGAGTCCAAAACACCTGGAAGGTACAATTTTTCCCATGCTAGCTTTCGACAGAGACCTCTTCCTTCCCCTTCGTGCCCTTTCTTCCCCCTCCTGCCGAACACTTACTTTTTCTTCTACACTGCTGCTTCTGCCACCATTTTGATCCGAGGGGGCAGCCTGAGCATGTTCAGGAAGGGGGGGGGGAGGAAGACGTGACCATACCCATTTGCTGGGGTCCCATCTAATTGTGTGAAGACTACGGGCAGCTCTTGCTCTGCTACATTGCTTGATTTAAGAACCAAAAGCTATTATTTCCCTAATTAAGGACAGCAATGCATGAAAGCATTCCTTTGGCCTTGAGTAGTCTCTCTAGGTCTCACTTTCCCATAGCCTGGCTTACACCTGGAATTCTTTATTTATTTATTTGTCACGTTTCTATACCGCCCCTCTCAGCCCGAAGGTGACTCGGGACGGTTTACACAGGCAGTCTCTGCCCTCAATATAACACAGCAACAAGACAAACCCTTCCCCCCCAAAACATAACACATATAATAACAATTTAACAATTAAAAACATACAATTGCAGCCTCAGCGTCATGTTGAAATCAGTTTCCATCGCATCGTCGTCATTCCATATATCCAATTAAGCCTTATATTTCATCAACAAATGCCTGCTCAAATAGCCAGGTCTTGACTTTCTTGCGAAACGTCAGGAGGGAAGGGGCCAATCTGACGTCTTTAGGGAGGGCGTTCCAAAGCCGAGGAGCCACCACTGAAAAGGCCCTGTCCCTTGTCCCCGCTAGTCGCGCCTGCGAAGAAGGCGGGACCGAGAGCAGGGCCTCTCCAGATGATCTTAAACATCTCGCCGCAGAAGCAGCCTTGATTCCCTATCTAACCTCTCTTCCTCCCTTCTTTGCCTGTCAACTTGTAAAACAGTTTCGTTTTCACACAGAGAATCCCCCAAATCCCCCTCCGTTCTCCCAACCGGGGTATCACTAAAATGATCAAGGGTCTGGAGAACAAGCCCTAGAAGGAGTGGCTTAAAGAGCTGGGCTTGTTTAGCCTGAAGAAGGGAAGAATGAGAGAAGACATGATAGCCATGTATAAATATGTGAGGGGAAGTCATAGGACGGAGGGAGCAAGCTTGTTTTCTGCTGCCTTGGAGACTAGGACACAGAACAATGGCTTCAAACTACAGGAAAGGAGATTCCACCTGAACATTAGGAAGAACTTCCTAACTATGAGACCTGTTCAGCAGTGGCACTCTCTACCCCGAAGTGTGGTAGAGGCTCTTTCTATGGAGGCTTTTAAACAGAGGCTGGATGGCCATCTGTTGGGGGTGCTTTGGACACGATTGTCCTGCTTCTTGGCAGGGGGTTGGACTGAATGGTCCACGAGGTTTCTTCCAACTCTATGATTCTATGATTCTAATTCTTCTGAAACTTCTTGTTCAGTTGATCAATTCCTGTTTTCTGTGTGCCATAGCAAAGTGTCAGAGCCTGAGATTTGGTGCCTGGATCCTGGCGGCCAAAGTCAAGGCCAATGACATCATCGAGAGATAAGACACCTGCATGGGAAGGGAGAACCAGTGCACCAGGTGGGAATGTTTTGCGGGTTTTTTCATTTGGCAGGAAGCTGTGCCTTTGAATGTGGGGGAAAGTATATAAGGGAGTGTCCTGATCTGTACCGACACTCCTGGTTTTTTCATGTTTGATTCCTATAGTAAAATTCCAAGTGATTCCAGATGGCGTTCTGTGCCTTCATTTAGGACTAGCTGTAGTGAGCTGACATTTAAGCCAGGAGCGTATACACCATCCTGCAGCTGGAAGGTAGCCTGCAAGAGGAGATTGCCGGGGCAACGGGCAGAGTGTCGCTCTACATATTGGATGAGGAACATGCCAAATTCGAACGGCTGACGGCCCTGGCATCCTCCACAACGTACCCCTGCCCGAATGGGTTCACGGAGAGGTGAACGAAGGTGCAGAGGGGAAGCGGAGAGGAGGATCATGAGCTGGAATTCCCTTCCCCGCAAAAGATGGCCTTCCTGGAAGAGCGGGTGATGGTGTTAGAGGACAGGGATCCAGAATGTCCCAGGCTATGGAGAGCCTCGTCCCATTGCTGGAGAGATGGAGGGGACCAAGGTCTCGACAGCATCGATGGGGACGTTTAGCAGCATAAGCAGTCAGGGGTTTGCAGACCTACCTACACCCAGGGAGAAAGCGCCGCTGCGAGAGACGGGCCCGTTCGAAGATCCCACAAGTGCAGACGCTGGAGGAGGAGAGCGAGGATGACGAGGATAGGAGCGGAGGAACACCCCGTGTCGCACTCCAGGTTCGTGGACCCTCTAGATGTAATCATGCAACACCAGCACTTGAAATATAGTTATTTATTAAAGCAGGTAATATCAGCAAAGCAATGAAGAATCAAAAAGGGTAAAAGGAAAACACATCTATAATCCAAGCAGGAAGGTTTCAGGAGCCAAAAGCAGTACAGATGATATAAATCCTATAGAGTCCAAGAGAATCCAATAGAGTCCAAGAGAATCCAAAGTCCCAAAAACTCAAACTAGAATTTCCAAAGGCAAAGCCATTTGGAAGCCAACGGGCCCATCTCGGAGTTGGGCCCGTTCCGGAGGGCGTGCAAGACGGCCCTCTTCGGGCTGGCCTTTAATTAGGCATACTGGTCTAAAACCTAATATATGTCCTCTTAATCTGTGCCTGACAATGTATCTGTTTTAAATGTGGTTTTATGTCATATGTTTTTATTGATTGTAGGGCCGCATGTTGACATGTAGCATCATGCCGCCCACGTATTTTATGCTGTGATCCGCCCCGAGCCTGCTGGGAGGAGCGGAATACAAAAGTGAACAATAAATAAATAAAATAAATAAAGCAGAAAACTAAAGTCCATGAACATGAAGGCAAACCCAATGCAAGGTCCTTTCAAACCGATGTTGCCAGAATCTGAGGCTTTTCCAAGCAAGCTGAAGTAAAATACCCAAAACCAAATCACTTTCGATATCCCCTAATTGGCATCTTCCTCCACCGCCCAAAGCAAGGCCTTGGAAATGCCAATTAAAATTCCTTCTCTGCTAGCTGTAACTATCAGCTTGGGCATGATCTTGCTCTGCTTCAAACAGACTAATTCCCAGGGAAACTCAGCTCTTGAACATTCCCATCTTTCACACCTGCTTGCACTTCACATCCCACAATCCTGGTAGCCAAAGAAGCCACAAGCCCAACACTATCCCCCCTCCCAAGCCCCCTCCCCCGAAGACCTCCCTGAGGACGTGGCTTTGAGGGGTATTGTCGGTGGAACTGGTCCACCGGCTCAGATGCATGTAAGTCCCGAGCATCTACCCAGGAAGCATTAGTCTTTTCTGTCTGTCCATCCTTCTGAGCCTATTGAGACTTTGGACCAATAGACTTTGGACCGCTCTCCAAAACTGTGATGTAAATTGACTTCCTCGATCTGTGGCAATACTCTTAGGCAATCCATGGAAACGAAATACATGATTCAGGAACAGAATCGCAGTCTCTTTAGCAGAAGGGAGACCAACACAAGGAACAAAATGCGCCATCTTGGTAAATAAGTCCACCATCACCAACACTGTGGTGAATCCATGAGACTATGGTAAATCCGTGACAATATCAGCCGAGACAATCTCCCACAGCCTCTCTGGTGTAGGCAATGGCTGCAACAAACCCGCCGGTTTGCCCACTTGATACTTGGCCCGCTGACACACTGGACAGGTAGCCACTTATTTCTCCACATCCCTTCGGATCTTTGGCCACCAGAAATCTCTCAGGATAAGTTGCATGGTCTTGAATAGTCCAAAGTGCCTCACAGGCCAACTATCATGGCATAACTTGAGAATCTACTCCCTCTCGGGATCCGGAGAAACGTAGACTTGGGAACGACGACATAGAACGTCTTCTTTCACATGAAATGGGAACTGTACTCCTCGTACAAGTTGTTCTTGAACCCAGAGATCCTCTGTTTGTCAGGCTTGGATACACTCCACCAGAGGACCCCCCCCCCCACACACACACAAGGTCTGAATTTGGACTTACATCTCCAGGAGGCTCAGCGCTCCTTCCGGGGGGCTCTGTGACTGTTGCAAAGTTTTCAGGCCACAACACTGCCGATTCGGAGGTTTCCTCCCATCCTCTCGTGTACTCTGGTTTTCTCGACAAAGCATCTGCCTGCTTGGTCTGAGCTGGAGTTACATAACGGATCTGGAAGTCAAAACGCTCAAAGAACAGAGCCCACCTCTGCTGTCTTTGGTTTAACTTGCACGCCGTTTTTAAGTGCTCAAGATTGCGATGGTCGGTGTGCACTTCCACAGGATGTCAAGCCCCTTCCAGCCAGTGACTTCAAGTCTCAAAAGCCAGCAATTCTTTTCCCCAAATGGTACAGTTCTTTTCTGGTGCCGTGAGCTGTCGGGAATAATAAGCACAGGGTAACAGGTCTTCTCCATGAGGTTGCAACAGCACGGCCCCTACAGCCACATCTGAGGCATCTGCTTGAACCACAAACAGAGACTGAGGGTCAGGGTGCTGCAAAATTGGCTGGGAGATGAACAATTGTTTCAATTTTTGAAACCCGGCTTCGGCCTCTTCTGTCCATCGGAAAGGCGACTTGCCTCTCAAGCATTGAGTGTTGGGATCAGCCCACTTGGCAAAATCTGGAATGAACTTTTGATAGTAATTGGCGAATCCCAAGAATCTCTGAATGTTCTTCCTCCCAGCAGGCACCTTCCACTGGACTACAGCCTCCATCTTGGCAGAATCCATGGCAAGGCCCTGCAAAGAAATACGGTATCCTAAAAAATCTACCTCCGAGAGGTCAATGGCACACTTTTCCAATTTGGCATAGAGTCCATGGTCTTGCAGGGGTGGGAGCACCGCCTGCAATTGTTGATCATGCACTTGTTGGTTTGGAGAGAACACAAGAAGGTTGTCTAAATAGACCACCAAAAACCGATCCAAAAAGTCCTGAAAGATGTCATTCACAAAGTGCTGAAACGTTGCAGGGGCATTGCACAAGAAGAAACTCATCACGACGTATTCGAAAGATCCCCACTTGGTTTGGAAGGCAGTCTTCCACTCGTCTCCTTCCCGGATCCGGACCAGATTGTAAGCTCCTCGCAGGTCTAGCTTGGTGAAAACCCGCACGCCCCACACCCTCTCCAACAGGTCCGGGATAAGCGGGAGAGGGTAACAGTTCTGAATGGTAATATTGTTCAGTGCCCAATAATCATTGCACAATCGCAACTCACCCGACTTCTTGACGAAGAGGACTGGAGCGCCCGCTAGAGACTTCGATGGCTAAATTAACCCCTTTCGCAGGTTGGTATCCAAAAACCCCTGGAGGGCAGGGTCTGAGAAGGGGTACAACTGCCCACGAGGGATCAGGGGCCCCGGTACTAAGTCGATGGCGCAGTCGCAGGGTCGATGCGGGGGCATCTTTTCAGCCTCCTTTTCACTGAAAACATCCCAGAAGTCAGAATATTTCCTTGGAAGAGTCACAAGAGGCTCCACCTCCTGAGCCTGACAAACTTGAGCCACCAAACAGTTCTTGTGGCAAAATTCGGATGTGAATTGTAGTTCCCGGCACCCCCAAGAAATGTGGGGGTCATGCAGCGTCAACCATACCATTCCCAACACGATTAGAAAATGGGGCACCTTGGTCACAAAAATGGAAATGTCTTCTAAGTGTTCCCACACCCACATCCTGGTGGGGACAGTCCACTGACTCACCAGGCCCGACTTTAGAGGACGCCCGCCGATGGTCTGTACCACCGTGGGGTCTTTTAAGTCTCTATTATCCAGCCCCAAGGAATCTGCATACCCTTGATCAATAAAGTTGTTTGTTGCGCCCGAATCCACCATGGCGTGAACCATCACTGGCCCTTTCTTGGCAAACCACAAAGTGACCAGCAATAAAAACAAAACACCGGTCTGAGGCTCTATGGGGTTAGTGGAAACTGAGCCGGCGAGCCTCTCTAAGCTCAGTTGGACACTTCCCCCGCCAGTTGAGGAGTTTCTTCTCACCTCTGGATGGTCCACTGCAGCTGCTAACCTGTGCGCTTCTTAGTTGGGCACTCTTGAGAAAAATGTCCTGTGCCACCGCAATACCAGCACAGGTTCAGCCACTGGCGCCAGGCCTTCTCTGCTGCATCTCCCGCGAGCATATGACCCAACTGCATCGGTTCTCCCTTGTCTACGCGCTCAACCGGCAGAGGGGGGCGCCCTGAGAACCGCAACTCTGGCCCTGAAGGGTCTCTACTGGCGGCGGGGCGCTCTACTGAGCCATGGCTCCACTGGCGGTGGGATTGCAGGTTAGCATCCAAACACAAACACAGCGTGATTAGTCCCTCCAAAGTGGCGGAGAGATCGGCAGTCAGCAGAACCTTTCCCTGAAGCTCTGAATTTAGTCCTTCCAAAAACTTTCCATGCAAAACTGTGTCATTCCAATTCACTTGAGAAGCCAGCACTCTGAACGCAGAAATATATTGTGCCAAGAACTGATTCTACTGAAGCAACCGGTGTAGCTTCCGACCAGCTAATTCCTTGTTCACAGGACTGCCCCAAGTAGCTTTGAGGTGATCAAAAAAAACCCTGAGCAGTCTGCACTTGAACTGCCCTGGCTGAGATGAGATGAGATGAGAGACGTGGCCCAGGCTGCTACTGGACCTTCCATCAAAACTATAAATAAATGTCACTTTTAGCTTCTCAGTGGGAGTTCAGTTGCCCGAACTTCCAGGTGAGCCAGGCACTGACCCCTACAGGTCTCCAGGGTAGCCATGTCTCCGCTGAATTTCGCCGGTAGAGCCAATAGGGGATGCCCCGCACTTCTCGCTCTCAGTTGCAAAAGTTCCTGCTGCTGAGCCGCACACATTGCCGGTAGCTGCTGAAACTGGGACAAGGTTGGCCGAGACATCTTGTTGTGGATATCTAGAAAGTTTTGGGAGATTCTGGTAATGTCAGCTCCTGGTAGGGTTGCTAAACAAAGCATGCTCACAAAGTCTCTTTCAAAGGACACGGATTTATTTAGGTCCTTACTCCAGAATGAACAAAGAGAGATCTGAAGTTTCCCGCGCAAACACACCTCAACCCTCCTCCCCTAGGACATTCCCCCTCCTCCCACCGTTTGGCCATGCCATCCCTTCCTGCCATCCACATTCCGATGCTGGCCATCTGGCTTCCTTATCTGATGACAGCCAAGGACCAAGCCGTTGTTTACCCAATGGCTCTGGTTGCAGGCTGACATTACACACACACACACACCCGGAACGACCGCCCTGCAGGGAGAGAGAGAGAGAAAGGAGAAAGGGTTAAGGCCCCAGCTTCACAGGAAAGGCAACATGGAAACGTTTGACTAGTCTAGGGGCCATAACATGCTCTGCCAAAACCCACTCAGGATGCAAGTCCCCGGAAGTCCATTGAACTAAATGCCCCAGCGAAGCTTAGAGTCCAGAATGTCCTGTATCTCAAAATGGGTGTGTGCCCCCACCATGATAGGGACAGGGGCTGACTCAGACGAGGACCACTTGTGGGAGGTGCACGCTTTCTTGAGCAGGCTGACATGGAACATGGGGTGGACCTTCCGCCAGTTGTGGGGGAGAGCCAGCTATACGGCCACCGGGTTGATCACCACCATCACGCATAAGGGCCCCAGAAACCTCTCGGCAAACCTCCGCGACGGCTGGGTAGATTTGAGGTACTTGGTGGACAGGTAGACCATGTCTCCCATGGCATAGGTAGGCTGGGGGAACCTCTTCTTGTCTGCGTACTTTTTGTAAGCTTGCCTGGCTGCAGATAGTGAGTCCTTGATGCCAGGCCAGGCTGCAGCCACTTTGGCTCCCCAACTCTCAGGAGACATCTCGACCGCAGGCTCATCAGCGATGGCTGGGAAAGGGGGAAAGTCGCAGCTACTCACAGCCCTGAAGGGAGAAACGCCCGTGGACGCGTGGTCCGAATTGTTGTAGCAGTACTCGGCTATGTCCAACAAGGGAGCCCATTGATCTTGTTGATAGGTAGAGTAACATCTTTAAAAAAGACTATACTTTCTTTTCAGCACGGCACGTGTCTTGGTCCAGGATAGACATGGCCTGGGCCTCCAACACTCTAGCAACTAAAATAGAAAAAATCAAAATCCTACCAAGGGTAAATACAGATCACTGTCCCTTACTATTATCGCTACACAGATATAAAAAAGAAAGAAGATGGAAACTAAACGACAATTTGGTACAAACAGACAAGGAAATAGAGTACAACAAAGGCCTACTAAAAGAATATTTTGATTTGAACGATAAAGATGGGATTTCAAGGCTGACTCTATGGGAGGCAAGTAAGGCGGTCATGAGGGGCCATTTTCTACAACAAGGGTCAATAAAAAACAGGAAAAGACAAGAAAAACAAAATAATCTACATAAGGACTTAGAAGAAAAAGAAAAACTACTCAAAAAAATCCGGATAGTAAGAAAACCAGGCTAGAAATCAAGACACTAAGAGGAGAAATAAATGTGGAGCAGGAGGAGCGGATCGCGAGAAACTTGAAATACCTAAAGATGAACCAATATGCCAATATGAACAAACCAGGGAAATTGGTAGCAAAAAGCCTAAGAGAAAAAAAACAAAAACAACACATATCTAAATTAACAGTAAAGGGATTAGAGATATATGAAGGCCATGAAATAGGGGAAGAATTTAGAAGATTCTACGGAAACCTATATAAGAAAGATGGAATAGCAATGGAAGACATAGCCTCATACATATCGAATCAGAAACTAGAAAAAATAACTGAAACACAGCGAGAACTCCTAAACAAACCGATGAGCTTAAAGGAAGTAAAAGAGGCCATCAGATCTCTACCAAATAAAAAGGCGCCTGGCCCGGATGGGCTGACAGCCAGATACTACAAGTTATTCGAAGAAGAAATTACACCGTATCTCAAAGACATATTCAATGACGTCATGCAACTGGGGAAAATTCCAGACTCTTGGAAGAGGGCAAATATTATTTTTTTGCATAACGAGGGGTCTGACCCTTCGAGCGTAAAGAACTACAGACCCATTTCCTTATTAAATAACGATTATAAGTTGTTCACTAAAATTCTGTCTAATAAGTTTAAAATCTTTTTAAATGATATTATTAATGAGGATCAAGCTGGATTCCTACCCTCCAGATATATGAGAAATAATCTAAGGACGATCATAAATGCGATAGAATTTTACGAGGTAAACACCCAGAATGAAGTGGGTTTTTTATTTTTGGACGCCGAAAAGGCGTTTGACAACGCAAATTGGGATTTTTTAGTGCAGATTCTCAAAGAAAAAGATATGGGGTTTTCTTTAATAAATGCAATAAATGCAATATATCAAAACCAAGAAGCAAATATAATAGTTAATGGCTGTTCGGCAGGATCTATCAAAATTGAGAAGGGAACGAGGCAAGGGTGTCCGATGTCCCCACTCCTTTTTATTTTTATGTTGGAGCTATTATTACAAGATATAAGATCTGACGGAAACTTAAAAGGGTTAAAAATACAAAAGGAAGAGTATAAACTGCAGGCATTTGCAGACGACATAGTCTGCATTGTCGAGAATCCGGTAGAGACAATTCAGAAATGGCTAGAGAAATTGGAGCAGTATGGTAAAGTGGCTGGACTTAAAATCAATTATGCCAAAACTAAGATTCTTACAAAAAATATAAAAGGAGACAGAGTGGAAAAATTGAAAGACATAACTAAAATCGAGGTGGTAGCTAAAGTAAGATATTTGGGTATCCAACTGACAGCACACAACAATCAATTACTCAGAAATAACTATGAAATGACGTGGAAATCTATAAAGGCAAACCTGGAAAAATGGAAATATCTTAAATTAAACCTACTGGGTAGAATAGCAGTAATAAAATTAGATGTCCGACCCAGGATGATCTTTCTCTTCCAGGCTATACCAGTTATAAGAACAGGCCACAACTTTCAAATATGGAGGAGAGATATTTTAAGATTCATCTGGGAAGGAAAGAGAGCCAGAATTAACTACAGAATCCTTACAGACAAGAGAGAGAGAGAGGGACTTGCTCTCCCGAATTTACGATTATACCACGACGCAGCGGCCCTCAGTTGGGTTATAGATTGAACCACACTTAAATAAACAAGAACACTACTATTAGAAGATTTCAACCTGAGAAGAGGTTGGCACGCGTACATTTGGTACGAGAAAGCAAAAATTGAGAAAAATTTTACCAATCACTATACCAGAGCTGCCCTGATCAAGACGTGGGATAGATACAAGGCGAGAATATACCCGAAAACCCCACTCTGGATATCACCGCCAGAGACCCAACATAGGAAAGAAATTCCGATGGAAAAGTGGCTCACATACAAAACATTATTGGTAAAGAGGAACAGACTGTGGGAATTAAAATCGCTAGATGAACTAAGGAACTCAGGCATAGAAATTACCTGGTTCCACTATGCCCAAATAAAAGAATATTTCAAGACAGACCAAAAAAAAGGCTTCGCAGAAGAAGAAACTGTATGGGAGAGTCTCCAAAAGTATGAGAAGAAAAGAATCAGGATCCTGTACAATAAGTTACTAGAATGGGAGGTAGAAACTGAAGTAATAAAACAAGTTATGATAGAATGGGCCCAGGATCTGGGCCACTCAATACTGCTGCAAGAATGGGAGTCCACCTGGAGGAAAACCATAAAATATCTAGGATCAACTACAACAGCGGAGAACTGGTACAAGATGTACTTTCGGTGGCACCTAACTCCCCAAAAACTGGCAAAATATTACAAAAATACAAATAACAAGTGCTGGAAGTACAAAAACCATATAGGGTCATTCTTCCATTGCTGGTGGTCCTGCCCCAAAATTCAAACGTACTGGAAACAAATTCACACACACACGCAGAAAATTAGAAAGGAAAACTTTGACCTAAACCCAGCCTACTATCTTCTGAACTTAACAGACGAGAAGATTGACCAAGAATCGGACAAACTCCTATTCTTCATAGCGGCAGCGGCAAGAATAGTTCTGGCGAGAAGCTGGAAAAAGGCAGATGTACCCCAGATAGAGGAATGGTTAACCAAATTACAAGAGCTGATGGAGCTAGATGAACTGAATAGCAAGGTCAATGACCAGAGCATTAAAAACAGAACTAATTGGAAACCTTTAAAACAGTATATGATGTCACTAAAGATATAATGATAAGAATCACAGTCGGGAAACCGGAAGCCTGATTTAAGACGCAGGAAGATTATTTCAAGTGTGGAAATCCAACGATCCCCGCGAACCGGACTGGAAGAGCGTTTCTGTATCTCTTAATTTCATTTCAATTCTTAACTATACTAGACCTTCTTCTTCTTTACCCGGTACTCTATTCCACTCCTACATCCCAACCTCTACTTACCCCCTCCTTGTGTTTTTTCTTTCTCTTTCCCCCCTTGCCCTGCTTTTGTTCCAACTGTATTTTATTTATGGAAAAAAAACTCAATAAAAAATATTGAAAGAAAAAAAAACTGCTGTAGGGTCTTCAGAACCCTCTCCGTGGCCCCATCCGTCTCCGGGTCAAAAGCTGTACTAGGAGCCCTCTCAGTCCCTAAGTAAGATAAGAAAGCTTTCCAGAACCTTGAGGTGAACTGCGGCCCATGGTTGCTAATCCCTAAACGGTTTGGGACCCGCCTACCTTTGCGACTGGCTCTCCCCCCATGAACCAGCTCGAGCCCTTCGCTCCTCGGGGGAGGCCCTCCTTTCGCCTCCACCAGTTTCACAGACTCGGTTTGTGAATACGAGGGAGAAAGCTTTCTCCTATGTGGCCCCCCGGCTCTGGAATTCCCTTCCGGGAGAGATCAGGAACGCCCCATCACTGGAAACCTTTAAGGGTCAACTGAAAACCTGGTGTGTTTATTGTTTTTGATGTCTGATATTTTGTGATTTGTGGTTTGGGCATGGCCCCATGTAAGCCGCTCCGAGTCCCGTTTGGGGAGAGGGAAGTGGCTTATAAATAAAGTTGTTTATTATTATTACTAATATTATTATTATTATTACCCTGCGAGGATACCCATGTTGGCGGAACACGTGGTAGGTGAATAACTTGGCCACTTCAGGAGCTGAGGGGAGCCTTCGCAGCAGGACGAAGTGAGCCTGCTTGGAGAAGAGGTCAACTACAGTCCATATTGTGGTGTAACCATAGCTTTCCGGAAGGTCTACTATAAAGTCCATTGCGATTTCGGACCAGGGCGTGGAGGGGTCTGCGACAGTTTGCAATAGCCCTGTCGGCTTGCCTATCTTTGACTTGGTTTTCGCGCAAACGTCGCATTCAGCCAG
This sequence comes from Anolis apletophallus, assembly GCA_030556195.1. Lineage (NCBI taxonomy): Eukaryota > Metazoa > Chordata > Lepidosauria > Squamata > Anolidae > Anolis > Anolis apletophallus. Next base: position 42,872,447 of record JARBWK010000003.1, on the reverse strand, counting down.
ATAGTCTTTCACATCTCTGCGAAGCGAGGGCTACCAGAACTTCTGTGCCAGTAGTTTCAGCGTCTTGGTGACCCCAAAGTGTCCGGACTAGTGAACCTGCACTTCAATTCATCAAAGGCCTCCTGGCATGGCTGCGTCCAGTTCAGTTTGGCCCCGGAGGACCTGGCCTTCCTAGTTTCTCTCAGCCCCTTGGTTTTAACAGTTCGGTTAGGGGGAGGGCTATCTTTGCAAAGTCCCTGATGAACTGCCTGTAGAAATTGGCAAACCCCAGGAACCCTTGTAGCTGCTTTCTGGTTCGGGGGGGGGGTTCCCAGGCCAGCATGTCTTGTATCTTATTGGGGTCCATGGCAAGCCCCTCTGTCGAGATGCGGTAGCCTAAGTAGTTGAGCTCCGTTTGGTGGAACTCAAACTTAGAAAGCTTGGCATATAACTGATTTTTTTTTTCAGTATCTGGAGCACCTTTCGGGTCAACTTGACGTGCTCCTCCATCGTCTCACAATACATGAGCACATCATCCAGATACAGGAGAACGCCCTTGTATAATAGTTCATGAAATATTTCATTAACAAATTGCTGGAAAACTTGGGGGGGCCCTTTTAGTCCGAAGGGGTTGACTTTGAATGGGAGCTGCCCCAGGTGGCAATTAAAAGCAGGCCTACAACAATCTTCAGGCCGCAGCCGAATATGGTAAAACTCCTCCCTGATGTCCAGCTTAGTAAATATGCGGGCATTCCCCAGTTGGGCCAAGATCTACGACATGAGGGACAGAGGGTATTTGTTGGAGGTACATATGGCATTCAAGCCTCTATAGTCCACACAGAGTCTTAGGGATCCGTCCGCCTTGGGCCGGAACGGGACGGGGGCTGCCAATGGGCTGTTTGATGGCTCTATGAACCCCTGTTGTAGGTTTTATCAATGAATTCACGGAGCGTCTTCTTTTCAGGCTCAGACATGGCGTAGAGCTTGGAGCTTGGTAGCTTGGCGTTGGGCTCTATTTTGATTGCACAGTCCGTTTTCTGGAAGGGGGGCAACTGGTCACTCTCCCTTTCGCTAAAGACCTCAGCCAAATCATGGTATATGCTGGGTATCAAATCAAGTGGAACCTCATGGGATGTGGCCACCTTTGCCTCCTCTCTCCTGGCCTCTTGGACTGCCTTGGTGGTGGGGGCTGTTCTCTCTTGAAACTCAAGCATCCCCTTCCTCCAATACACCCGCGGGTTCTGCCACTTCAGCCAGGGGATCCCCAAAATGATTGGTTGGTGTGCCATTGGGGAGATTACGAACTGCAGGGTCTCTACGTGGGTCCCCACTGTAAGCCTCAATTGGCCAGTTCGTTCCTTTACCGGGCCCCCATTTGCTGGGGACCCGTCCAGTTGTGTGAAAACCACGGGGACTTTCAGGGGTTGTGGCCTCACTCCCAATTGACATGCCAGGCTCGGGGAAATTAGGCACCGAGTGCACCCACAGTCCAGCATTGCTTCCGTCTCTGCCTCCCTGTCTGACTCTGGGTTATACAGCTTCACTCTCAAGTTAATCACATCACAGTTCAGGGGTTTCAACTCACTGCCCTGGGGGGGTCGAGATCTGCCGTCGGGCGCCTACAACAGATCATTGTCGTTTCCCTGCAGCCACTCTGCATCATCTCCATCTCCTTCCGCCTCGGCTCTTCTGCTGGGAGCTGTGGGAACAAGGCTCGTGCCGTCTCCACTGCCATCGCAGCTGCCTTCTCCTTCATCGGCTTTGGGGTGTAGGCTGGCTTGGGAATGGACGGTTTCTCTTCCTTTGGAGGGGCTTGCTTCTTTGAGCACTCTGCTGCGCAGTGTCCTTCTCGGCCACACTTGTAGCATGCTCCTCGTCTCCCTCTGCTCTCTCCGCTGGCTGACCAGCCTCGTGGGGAAGGGTGCCTCACGTTGCCAGAGGAACTCATGGCTGGATGCCGGCTCCTTCCTCCTTCTCAGCATCTGCTCCTTGTCGCACTCCACCCAACCGGCCAGCACAATCCAATCTTCCAGGTTGTCCGGGTTTCCCCGGTGCATTGCCCATTCTAAGATATCAGACCTGAGGCCCGCCCTGAAGTATTCCAACTTGGTAACTTCGGATCAATCCCGGATCCGGCCTGCCACTGTCTTGAACTCTAGAGTGTACTCGGAGACACTCCTTTCTTACGTTGGGCCTTCGCCTTCTCTTCTGCCAGTGGGTCGTGACTCCCAGGAAGTTGTCCATCCTCTGCAGCTTGGGGGCCCTGGTGTCATACATTTGCATCAGCCAGTCTGCCGCTGCTTCCTTTAGGTTGGCACCCACAGCGTGGATTCGGGCACTCTCTGCGGGGAAGGCATCTCCATAGTCCAGCATGAAGTGGCGCACATTAGTGATGAAATAGGACAGCTGCTTCGGATCCCCATTGAATTTGACCTTCAAATCCCCTCGGGCCTGGCCACCCCACATCTGGCTCCTTCCAGCTGTTCCAGTGGTGAAGGTAGAAGTGCCTCAGCCAGGGGAGAAGCGGTCCTCCTCGTCTGCAAATGCCACTCACCCCGAAGGCCTGCCTGCCACCGCCTGGGTGTGGTGAGATGATCTCCTTCCCAGGGCTTCGGGGGGGGGGGGGGCTCCACGCTTCCAGCGATTCCCTCCTCATCAGTCCCAACTGGAAAGCGAAGGTTTGCAGGATGCGATCCATGGCATCTACCTTCTGCTCCAGCCATGCGGTCTCATGGGTGCTCGCCCTCGGGGATCCCTTCTCCTCGCCTCAAAGAACCTTCCTCCTCACCGTCACGTCTTTGTGTGTGCGGAGGGCCTTCGTCTGGGTCCATCCTCTGGCCTCAGGATACTCTCCCTCCTCACCTACGATGTCCAGGAGGGGAAATCCCAGCTCCTCTCCCAGACCGATCACTTGATTCAAGCCTGCAGCCTCCGCCAGCAAGCCTTCTGGCTCTCCAGATGGGAGGGTCTCAATCTGGATGCTCTCACCACTCTCCGAAGTCATGTTGCCTTCACTGGATGGAATTTCTCCTCACGGGAACAGCAGTAATGGAGATCTCTCTTTATGTCAGCTTCTGGTAGGGTTGCTAAACAAAGCACACTCACAAAGTCTCTTTCAAAGGACATGGATTTATTTAGGTCCTTACTCCAGAATGAACAAAGAGAGATCTGAAGGTTCCCGCGCAAACACACCTCAAGCCTCCCCTCCTAGGACATCCCCCCTCCCTCCTCCCACCGTTTGGCCATGCCATCCCTTCCTGCCATCCACATTCCGATGCTGGCCATCTGGCTTCCTTATCTGATGGCAGCCAAGGACCAAGCCGTTGTTTACCCAATGGCTCTGGTTGCAGGCTGACAGGCAAGCTGTCACTCTCCAGGTTCGTGGGCACTCTAGATGTAATCACACAACACCAGCACTTGAAATATAGTCATTTATTAAAGCAGGTAACATCAGCAAAGTAATGAAGAATCAAAAAGGGTAAAATGAAAACAAATCTATAAACCAAGCAGGAAGGTTTCAGGAGCCAAAAGCAGTACAGATTATATAAATCCAATAGAGTCAAGAGAATCCAAAAGAGTCCAAGAGAATCCAAAGTCCCGAAAACTCAAACTAGAATTTCCAAAGTCAAAGCAGAAAACTAAAGTCCATGAACATAAATGCAAACCCAATGCAAGGTCCATTCAAACCGATGTTGCCAGAATCTGAGGCTTTTCCAAGCAAGCTGAAGTAAAATACCCAAAACCAAATCACTTTCGATATCCCCTAATTGGCATCTTCCTCCACCACCCAAAGCAAGGCCTTGGAAATGCCAATTAAAATTCCTTCTCTGCTAGCTGTAACTATCAGCTCGGGGCATGATCTTGCTCTGCTTCAAACAGACTAAGTTCCATGGAAACTCAGCTCTTGAACATTCCCACCTCTCACACCTGCTTGCACTTTAGATCCCACAATCCTGGTAGACAAAGAAGCCACAAGCCCAACACCCCGCGAGCCACCAACCATCCCACAAGTGGCAACCCAGGTGCCCCTGGCTAATGCCGGGTGTGGCACAGGGCAGCATGGTACTCAGCAACTGCAGACAGCCACCCCGATACCCCTGGCTAACACCGGGTGCGGCACAGGGCAATTCGGCGCCCCGTGGCTGCCGGCTGGGGCCCCAGCAAGTCTCCAGGGCAGCTGGCCATTCGCAGCACCATAGGGAATGCGGCCGCCACACCAACTGAGAAGGGAAGAGCTGAAAATGGTGGAGAGCCCTCCGAATTGGATTTTTTCCTGACCACAGTGAGGGGCTACATGGAGGATAACGGCCCAGCATTCCAGAACAAAGCCAGCAGAGTCAGGGTGATAGGAGCAACCCTCCGACAAGGAGCGGCAAGTTGGTACGTTCAGTGCCACTCCAGATGGGACCCATGCTTGGGATCAGTGAGACGACTCCTCGCTGCCCTAGATGCCCGTTTCAGAGATCTGCTGGAAGCGGTTAAATCCAAGGAGAAGCTGAAAACCATCAGCCAGGGCCAATGATCTGTTGTGGAGTATGCCGAGGAGTTCTAGACACTGGCTGATAAGATCCCCGAGTGGTCGCAAGTGAGAAAGCTGGAGATGTTCAAGGAAAGTTTGAAGAGGGAAATCCTATCCTGGGCGGTGCACCGTGACGATCCCGGAACACTACCAGAGTGGATTCAGCTCGCTGGGAGGATCGAGACAACGTTGGTGCAAGTGCGAAAGCACCAAGGAGGTCAATTGCGACATCAACGACCGAGGGGAGAGAGCTGGAAATCCGAGGCAACATCAACCGGAGGGAAGCCAGAGCCCTGAGGAAAGGAGCAAAAGTGCGGGTGTTTCGTCTGTGGGAAGCCAGGTCATCAAGCCGCAGGATGTTGGCTGAGTTAGGGAGAAGAAAACTGATCCTACAAACCGGCTGCCGTTAGCAGGAAGCAAGCCGAAGAAGAACCATGCCCTGGAGAAACCAAAGGGGGAGGGGGGAATGTCAGCCGCATCCAGAGACTTTAGGCAAACAAACGGCCTGGCCTTGACTGCCATCAGATAAGAAGCCAGATGGCCAGGAAATCAGAATGCGGATGGCAGGATGTGAAGGCCAACCGGTGGGAGGAGGGGGGAAGGGGGGAATTCCAGGAGGGGATCTAAGTGTGTGTTTGGCAGGAACAATCAGATCTGTCTTTGTTTGCTGTGGAGTAAGGACGCAATAAACCCGTTTCCCTGGAAGAGACCTGTGTGAGCGTGCTTTGTTTGGTGATCCTACCAAGAGCTGACATAAAGACAGCTCCCGTGAGGAGAGATTCCATCCGGTGAATGCAACATGACATCGGAGAGTGGTGAGAACCTCCAGCTCGAAACCTCCCCATCGGGAGAGCCAGAGGACTTGTCAGCAGAGGCAACCAGTCTGGCGCAGGCCGGCGTAGGCACGGCAGGCCTGTGAGAGGAGTTAGCTTATCCCCTCCTGGACGAAGAGGGAGGGGACCCCGAGGCCAGGGGATGCGCCCAGGTGGCGGCGCCCCAACGTCTCGCTCACAAGGATGTAACGATGAGGCGGAAGATCCCTCGAGCTGAAGAGGAAGGGGTCCCCAGAGGCCGAGCGGCTGGAGCAAAGGTAGACGCCATGGACCGCATGCTGCAGACCTTCGCCTTCCAGTTGGGAGTGATGTGGAGAGATTCGATGGAAACGTGGAGGCCCCCGGAGGAAACCCGAGGGAGGAGATCGTCTCGCCAGCCCCAGGTGGCGGCAGGGAGGCCCTCGGGACGAATGGCATTTGCAGACAAGGAGGACCGCTTCTCCCCTGGCCGCGGCGCTTCTACCTTCACCACGGGGACGATCAGAAGAAGCCAGATGTGGGGCGGCCAGACCCAAGGGGAACGGAAGGTCAAATTCAATGGTGATCCAAAGCAGCTATCCTACTTCATCATTAATGTACGCCACTTTATTCTGGACTACGGAGACGCCTTCCCTTTGGAGAGTGCTCAAATCCACGCTGTAGGTGCCAACCTGAAGGAAGCGGCGGCAGACTGGCTGATGCAAATGTACGACACCCGAGCCCCCGAGCTGCAGAGGTTAGACAACTTCCTGGGAGTCCTGTGGGCGCGATTCCACGACCCATTGGCTGAGGAGAAGGCGAAGGCCCAACTCAAGAAGATATACCAGGGGAACAGAAGTGTTTCCGAGTACACCCTAGAGTTTAAAACGGTGGCCGGCCGGAATCCGAGACTGGTCCGAAGTTACCAAGTTGGAGTACTTCAGGGCAGGCCTGAGAGCTGATGTTCTAGAATGGGCGATGCATCGGGGAAACCCGAACAACCTGGAGGACTGGATAGTGCTGGCCGGCCAGGTGGAGTGCGACAAGGAGCAGATGCCCCGCTGTTACCGGGAGGGAGGAAGGAGTCGACATCCAGCCATGAGTTCCTCTAGCAGCGCGAGGCGCCCCTCCCCACGAGGCCGGCCGGCCAACCGAGAGCGCAGAGAGGCAAGGAGCGTGTTACATGTGCGGCCGGGAGGAACATCGCGCAGCAGAGTGTCCACCGAAGCCAGCCCCTCTGAAGGGAGAAAACCCGTCCACTCCCAAGCCAGGTTACCCTCTAGAGTCGATGAGGGAGATGGCGGCAGAGACGGCGCAGGCCCCACTCCCTCAGCTCCCAGCGGAAGAGGCCGTGGTGGAAGGCGATGGAGATGAAGCAGAGTAGCTGCAGGGAAACGACAACGATCTGTTGTAGGCACCCAATGGCAGATCCTGACCCCTAAGGGCGGTGAGTTAAAACCCCTGAACTGTGATGTGATCAAATTGAGAGTGAAGCTGTACAACCCAGAGTCAGACAGGGAGATAGAGACGGAGGCGATGCTGGACTTTCCCCGAGCCTGGCAAGTCAATTAGGAGTGAGACCACAACCTCTGATAATTGAATGGCTTCTACAAGCATAAACAGTTTTGGTATGGAAGGAGCCTGTTTTAACTCCCCTTCTTTAAAAAATGGCAAAGACAGAAAACCACCGCACACATTATTTTGGCTCCTCTAGAGGACAATTAACTGTTTGTGCAGTTTGGCCATAAGAAGCCAAAGAGCCTTGAGTTTAAATAAGTAGAATGTCAGTATATTTCAGATACAGAGCCTTTTCCATTTTCTATAGAAAATTACAACTAAACACAATGTTCATGGGGAACAGGGAGGGTGTGAGTTTTAGGAAGTGTTACTAAGTTATGAGAAGCCAAGTATCTGTGGGTGTTTCCCCTCAATAAAGTGCTTTTTGCACTTAACTAGTAATCCAGAAGCAGCACTAAAGGAAAATATCATGTAGCACAGGAAATCTTGAATGGTCTGTGCCCTGGGGTGAGCCCTTCCTGGCAGGAGACCTGAGAATCAAACAGAAGCACAAGGGTGGATACTGACTTTACTGATTTCCAGGAAATTGGGGTAATGAAACCTTGGACAAATGGAGAATGGAAATAACTGTTTTCAGTTCAATGTTGAACCTCTTTATAAACCTTTCTGCCATTGGGAATGTGAAACTCCACCTCAATTGGGACAGCTTTCAAAACCAAATTTCAGATCAAAGCATATATACTGTGTACACACACACATATATATAGAGAGAATTACGTTTCTTTCCTCTTACTCTGATGTATTTTAAAGTACATTAAATTACATTATTTTAAATTACATTATTATTATTTAAATTACAAAACGCCGTCTATCATAACAGCCAAAAGTTAATTTTTACGAATGAGATCCCAGCATCAGTAATTGCATCCAGACAGAAATACTACTTCATAATGAAATACTAATTCAATAAAAGAGGAATACGTTTCAGATGGTTGAGAGAAGAAGGTCTTACGGTAACATATACGGAGACAAGAATATGGATTAACACAAGAGAAAAAGCAAAAGACTTCTACAAGAAACACAAAAGAGAATTAGAAAAAATACAGAACGAAGATGAACAAGAGCAATCCAATGCACTTACTACATCAAAATGGAAACAAAAAATATCATCAAAGAAAGAAGGAAAAAAGAAAGAAGATGAAAATCCACATGACCGCACAGACAAGGAGGAGACATACACAGACATATTTGAAGAATATAAGAACAGACAGGAGACCAGGAGGACTTAAAACAATGAATTTGAATTGTTACACGGTTAATGTTAATGGACTTAACATTCCAGAACCTAGAAACAAATTTTTCCATAAACTAAAACAACTCAAAAAAGACATATACGCAATACAGGAAACCCACATTACTTATCTATCTATCTATCTATCTATCTATCTAATAAAGGTCAGTGTTCGCGGAGGTGAGGAGGGCGGGAGGTGCGGAGGGCGAGAGGTGCGGAGGAATATGTGCCAGTGATTGGTTGCCACTGTGGGATTATTTTAATAAAGGACTCTGATTGGCCAGCCTCAGAACTCCAAAAGTCTAAGGCACCAGATTATTTGCATAAAGGACTCTGATTGCCAGCCTCAGAACTCCAACTCTAAGGCACCAGACAGAGGGAATTGGTTGCCACTGAGAGACAATTTGCATAAAGGACTCTGGTTGGCCAGCAAAACAGAATGCAACTGAATGTTTGAGTTAGCCAAATGGAATGTTCATTTTCTGGGAGGTGTGGAGGTGCCAAGGAATATGTGACAGTGTTTCGATAAGTTGCCACTATGGGAATATTTGCATAAAGGACTCTGATTGGCCAGCCTCAGAACTCCAATATTCTACGGCCCCAGACAGAGGGGATTGGTTGCCACTGAAATGGTATTTGCATAAAGGACTCCGATTGGCCATCCACATTCCAACATTCTAAGGTGATGCAGAGGGAAAAGGAAAGGCCTCAGGCAGTCAGACACTGCAGCCCACAGCAGTGACGGATCAGGACCAAACTTACCACACTTCACAACGCGATCCTCACCCAATGACCACTACAGACCAAAATTAGCACACAGAGCCCCCTTGACCCACTCTACACCCTGGTGCTGTTTCAAGGAGGATGGACCACGATGATGGGACTTGAAATACCTTCACTCACCTTCCAAGACCGCTGCAACCCTCATCCAAAGAATGATCAAGACCAAATGTGGCACACAGATCCCCCATGACCCACTCTACATCCTGGTGCTCTTTGGAGGGGGTGGACCATGGCCAATGGGACTTGCAGTACCTTCACTAAGTTCCTGAGACCACTGCAAGCCACAAACACATCTAATAGGAACCAACCTTGGCACACACTGCCTTCCTCCAATAACCCGGGCACCGCCGGGTCCCCAAGCTAGTACTCAAATAAATCTGATTGAAAACAAGAAACTGGGAAACCTATTCCATTCATCGACAAACTCCAAAAAAAGAGGTGTAGCTCTCTATATAAAAGAAGAATTAAAACCTTAATTGACATTTAATGACACAGAAGGAAGATGCATAATGGTAAGGATTCATTGTAATAATTTAAAAATATTAATCGTTAATATATATAATCGTTAATATACACCAGGAATGTGGCGCAGCTGGCTAAGTGTCAGCTGCATAAGATCTCTCTGACCAATAGGTCATGAATTCGAGGCCTACCCGGGTCGAGGTGGGTGCTGGGCCTTTAAGTGTAGCCTTTGCAGCCCGAAAGACAGTTGCATGTGTCAAGTAGGAGATAAAGGTACCACATTAGACATACAAAAAGTTGGCTCCGGTCGTGGAGCAGCCTTCGGGAGCGCTCCGACGGAGCTCACCTGACCATGCAAATGCGACTTGCCAGAGCTATAGAAGCCTGCTTGGAGGTGCGGGGTTAGATCCCCAACTTTGGGAATGGGTTGGTGGTGATCCCCAACCTCCCAAAAAGCTAGAAATTGACTTAACCCTGCACCCAGAGCTGCTGCCCAAGAGGGTGCCATCCTGGGCGCCAAGGTTGGAAGCGGAGAGGGGTAGTCCAGAACGACCAGAGAGGCACTGGGTTCTCCGACCAGTGACGGCAGCAACTGCAAAATATTTGAGATCCCTTAAAAAGAGAGAGTCGATGGAGCAAACCCCCCTGAGGTGGGGGATACCGACTAGTCCAGCCACACGTGAGACCCCTGGGCAGCCTTCGTTTGTTAGGTTGGGCACCGGGAAGAATGCCGGGAAGATCGACCCACACACTGCAGAACATCTACGAACTGAATTTGATCAGCTGCTTCTGTGTGTCAAGAGGTTTGAGGACTTATTGACGGAGCTAGATATCCTACATCCCCACGGGGGTTTTGTATGGAGTGCAAAACCCCTGTGGACCAGCCTGCGAGAGCTCCCGGAGATGGACTGGGATCACTCCTGGGACCTGTTGGCAGAGGGGCCTGTGGACGGGTGGTCGGCGGAGGAGGAGAGACCAACGATGGACGATTTGGGGGCGACGGGGAGACCATGTGCCGTGCTGGAGCCTCTGGAGGCTGAGGGAAGGCCCGGCAGCCTGGGGCTGAAGAGGCCAGATTCCCCCGAAGCCTGGGAGAGGGATCCTGGCCTTCCAGCAGTGCCTCAAGCGCCAGGAGATCGACGAGGACCCTGTGACTTTCAAGATACAACTGCCAAAAGGAATGCGGATTCATCCTGTGTTTCATCGTTCACTGTTATGCCTAGCCAATGAGGTGCGTCCGGAAACAGGTAAACCACCACCACTTGCGGTGCTGCGTGATGGAGCAGAGGAATTTGAGGTGGAGAACACTTTGGACTCTCGTTACTGTCATTGTAGACTGCAATATTTGATGGGTATGAGCCTGAGGAACGCTCTTGGGTAGATGCCCGGAACGTCCATGCTGCTGACTTGGTGGGTCAGTTTAACCGTGCTTACCCATCCAAGCCCCGTCCTCGAGGGGGACTTTGGGGGGCACTAGGAGGGGGGGGATAGTGTTGGGCCTGTGTCCTCAGCAGGGATTCTGGGGTCTCCTGTGCAAGGGATAGTGGCAGCAACGGTTCATGATGGAGAGGAAACTTTTGCAAATGTTTTGCAGAGACAGCATTTGGGGAAAGCTGTTAGGGAGGTCAATTTCACTGAGAGTCATCAGCGCACAGATAAGGCACCTGCTGTGGAGCTTGGGATAGAAAGAAAGAATGTCAAGGTCTTTCCTTCCCTTACAGTGGTTTTGGTTTGCAAGCAAGGGAGGGAAATCTAGTTTCTTGATATAGCTATGCTTTGCAGCTTGAATTTCAGATCAGGTCATCTTTTGCATTTTAGCCCATGCAGTTAGCCTCATGTATTCTCAAGTCTCCTGAATTTTAGCTCAAGTACTCAAGTCTGGACCTTGATTCTTCCTGGAAACCCTTTGGATTTTATCAGCTATTGAACTTTGCTTGCAGTGGATTTATGGAAATCCTTTGGACTATATCTGCTCCTGAAATTTGCCTGCTTTAGATTTACTAAGTGACTCTGCTGCATACCTAATGCCTTTGGGCCTTTGGAACTATTCCTTGGACTATTGATTGGATATATCTCATCTTATATATTTATACTGTTCATATTGCTTGCTGTTTGCTTCAAATAAAGACTATTCTTTCAGCTGGGGTTGTGTGTTTGGATTCTAAGGGCCCAGGTCTATGCTGGGGTTCGTCACTAATACATTCCAAAAGTTTGCTGGAAGAGGTAGATTTTGCAGGCCCTACGGAAGGCCAAAAGGTGCTCGGACCTCAGAAGAAAGGGCATTCCATAATGAAGGGGTGATGATTATAAATGCCCTGCATCTAGTGGCCGTCAAGCGGAAGTTCTTCAAACCAGGGATTTCCAAAAGATCTTGGTCTTCTGATCGCAGTGATCTCTGGGGTTTGTAAGGGAGCAAGTACACTAGAAAAAGAACAAGAAAAATCCAAAAATAAGATTGGAAAGTTAGAAGAAATGAATATAAAACTTGAAGAAAAAAACCAAGAACTGATAGAACAACGATAACTGGAATTTCAACTAAGATTCAGGAATTTGCAGGAACATTCAAAAGAAAACCTTCAGTCAAATTATTACACAACTGATCACAGAACTGCTCCAAATTGCACAGGAAGAAATGGAAGAATACATAGATAGATCCTACAGGATAAGTACTAACTATGCAAGAAGGAACAAATTCCATAGAGATATCAAAGTCCAATTTGGAAGGAGGAAAATAAGAGATGAAATTTTAAGAAACAACGCAATCAATCCAATATATTACAAACAAATGAAAGTTGCTGTTCAAAAGAATTCCCGCAATCAACTCTGAAAAAAAGAAAATATATATTTCTTACTGCAGAGGGGTTTTTTTTATTTTAAAAAAAGACAAATAAGTTTCCGGTGGGAGAGAACGGAAGGAGTCATGCTAACCTACAATGAAACAAGATACTGGATAACCTCCGTAGACAAAGCTTTGCCAGCCATGGAGGGGGAAGGTTGCAAGGCTCTTGAGCTCCCGAGCTCTGTTTGTTTTAGCCTGTTTTAGCCTGTTTTAACTTTGCTTTGTTTTGTTTGTTCTGTTTAAATTGTTTTAGTTGTAGAGCCAGATACCAAGCTTGGCTCTTTTCCCCGTTTTTGAAAGCTTTTGAAAGTTTAAAGTACTCTTGTTGGAACAACCGCTTATCACTTCTTATCACAGCTAGAAGATTAAGAGTACTACTAAAACTCCCTGACAACAAGCTATTTTGGATACCGGGGAGTAGAGGAACGAACCAGAACGAAAGAACGAGGGAAACAAACATATACTTCCCTAAAGCAACAAGCCGGCGTTTGTTTATCATCAGCATTTCTATAGCATCGGCTTTTGGCTTTCTGCTCCCTCTTCCAACATGTCCAAGAAAAAGAAGCGTTCCAGCACAAGCCCGGGGAATACAGGTGCCCGCAGACCTCCCAAACAACAAAAAATAATTAATTTTATTACCACAGAGGAAAATGTAACTGTGAGTATGACTAAAGACCCTGAAAATTGTAAAGACAAAGACTTAATTGATTGGGACTTGCAGGCTGATTTAGAAAACCAGCTGTTGGTGGTTCCTCCGCAGCAATTGAGAACAAATGCGCCTACTCCCACTCTGCCTCCTCCCTCTGAGTCCTCTGTTGATGAGAATCCCTTAGTTACACAGCCTTCTGAGGTTATTCCCGATGGGAATAGCTTAATAGCTAAGCACTGCCTGATCTCTGCTCAGACAGTCCTTGCAATATTTGTCCGGATGGAATCCATACAAACAGAGGTTATGGCATTAAAGAGTCAAGTTGAGGCCTTGTCAAAAAAGCTGACGACCACTACTAACCCACCTCCTAAGTCATGGAGCTCCAATCAGGCTAAAAAGAAGGAGGTCACCTCAAATTGTTCTCATTGTCAGAAGTGGGAAGAAAGTCAGAAGAAACAGTCTCTTTACTTACAAAGGAATAGGGTCTGTCTCTTCATTTCAATGAACAGGACGAATATTGGCAGATGGGACTCAAAAAGATCTATTCTACATTCATTAAACTTACTTTTACGGCGCAGCTCCCATTTAATCGATCTGACAGCAGTTAAGTGGCTACCGATGCTTCAATCACATAGAGGAATGAAGAGAGTGGTCTTGACCTTTTATTCCTCCAATCTGGTGAATGAACTTTTCGAACTGAAGGATCTCTTAGCCTATTATGATATTTTTCCAAAGAGAGTTTTCAGAGATCCCTCAACCATTCAGCTCTGTCCTGTAAGCTGCCACAGTACCTTCTTTCAAGGCCATTTAGGTGACTCGTGTGACAAAAAGCAGCCGAACATTTCCACAGAGAGCATGGCCTTGAAGAGTTCGGCCCCGAATTTTAGCTTGAATCCTAACTCTACCAAAACCAGGGGAGCTGTAGGCATGGCGACCGAGGACGAGGACTCCAGCGGGCATCTACTACATCCATCTAGCCCACAAGTCCGTGGGGAACAGGACGGAACAGTCAGAGATCTCTTCCTTCTACTAGAAAGTTTAAAGGATATACCAAATGCAGCTCCACCTTTAATAGACCTGGTCTCGTCCCCCATGAGAGCACGTTTGGATTCGCCACAGACCTGGGAGATATCTAAGAATTTGGAAGCCCTCTCCTCCCTGCCTGAAAACAAGCAGGCTTCTAGGCAGGCCCCCCAGCTTGAGGAAGTCTCTTTCTGTGGGGTGCCCTTGAAGCATGCCTCCGAGTTGCGGAAAGAAGAGTGGCCCATTGGGCTGGCCGGGCCTCCATACAACCAGGCTTCGCCCAGAGGCTTACTCAGCCCAATGGAATTGGGTCCTACCGTGCCTCCTCCTACTCCAGTTTCATCTACAGTGGTGATGACAAACCCCCGGGCGAATAGCTGTGTTTTCTACGGAGGTTTGGATCTGGATCTTATGGACACTAATCCTGTGCCTCCGGAGATCCCCTTCCGATGACTGTTGGACACTCCACCGCCCCCGACCCCTCAAAATTCTTCAAAAACCAAATATCCCATAAATATTTGCTCTTGGAATGTTTCAGGCTGGAAAGACCCTCTCGGGAGCGATTCTAAGAGCTTCTTAGCAGGCTTTCAGATTATCGCTTTACAAGAAACCTGGATTGCCGAAAACAAAAACCCAATATGCATCCCAGGTTTTCTTAGCTGGTGGGCCCCGGGCCAAAAAAAGTGGGAATAGAGGGAGAGTCTCAGGGGGGCTCTGTCTTTTGCTTAAGGAGGATATTTTCGAAGCCGGAGAAAACTTGTATAGGGATGATAAAATTCACCACTATCTAGTGGTCAGAACTCTACTGGAGGGGCTTGAGTTAATTATCATCAATGCGTATATACCCCCCCCCCCCCCTAAACTCCCCTTATTACAATCCGGTACAATGGCTACAATTGGAAATCCTGTTAGAAGACCTTTCCTTACTATATAAGGATGCTACTGTTATCCTCTTGGGCGATTTTAACGCTAAGCTTGGTCCCTCCTTACATTCCTTTATTCAAATGGAAGGTCTTCCAGACTGGTTTGCGACTTCCCACCCCCACTGGTTTTCTAGGGACCAGAAGTCAAACAAGGCCGGTGCTTCATTAGTTTCCTTAATCTGTAAAAACAACCTGAGACTACTAGGTGGTTTGAATGTCTTTTTGAAATGATTTTTATTGACAATTTTTTATATTTATAAGACTTACATCATCACAACAGGAAGGGAGGGAATAGGGGATAGGGGGAAGGGGTAAGAATACAATAGGATATGTTGACTTCCATTCTCATTCTGCACTAATCATACATTTTCGTCTAGATCTTCTTTCTCAAGCATGAGACATCCCCGTTGCTCTTTTTGACTATTAATTACCGACAGCGTTCCTTTCTTTGTTTATATTTCTTATCGGTATTCTTCTATTACGGCCCAATCTGTCTTTCTAACACCTTTACCATGATTTTGTCTTAACCAATAAGTTAGTTCATCCATGTCTTTTATCTCCATAATTTTAGTTAGCCATTGCTCTTTTGTGGGGAGGAGGTTTTGTTTCCATAGTTTTGCAAATACCATTCTTGCAGCTGTTGAGAGGAACACAAAGAGTTTCTCCACGTTTTCGTTTGGAAATATTTCTTGTTCTATAACCCCTATTAGATACAATTCCGGCCTCATTTTAAATTCTACTTGCAATATTTTCTTACATTCCTCATGTATCATTTGCCAGAATTCTTTTACTTTAGGACATGTCCACCACATATGAAAAAATGTACCCTCCTGGTTCTTACATTTCCAACAGCTGTTGCCGACGTTTTTATACATTATACTTAATTTCTTAGGGGTTATGTACCAGCGGTGTAACATTTTTAACCAGTTTTCCTTTAAATCTGTTGCGTATGTTATTTTCAATTGTTTAGACCAGATCCTTTCCCACTCTTTAAATTGAATTGGTCTCCCAATATTCTGTGCCCACTTAACCATTTAATTTATTAATTACATCTGTTTCTGTTGCCCAGTTCAATAGCATAAGGTAAGTTTTTGATATTACTTTCTTATGTGTCTTCATTATCTTATCCCAGGGTATCACTAAATCCTTTGGCCCTATCAATATTAAATTGTTCTCTTAGTTGAAAGTAATGGAGCCATCTTACGTTACTAAATCTCCTCATGATTTCATCTTGCGTTTTCAATTCAAAAGTACTTCCTTTTTTTTGTATAATATCTTTATACTTAGGCCACTCCGTCCAGCCCAACAGTCGTCTTTGATTCGCCTCCAAAGGTGAAAGCCATGTCGGTGTCCTGTCATAAAAATAATTTTTATATTTATTCCATACTTTTATCAGAGAAGATCGAATGAAGTGGTTTCCAAAAATTTTTTCTTTTTGAATTCCTCCGTACCATAGGTAAGAGTGCCAACCTTTACGTAGATCGAATCCTTCTAGCGTTAAAATCTTTGTTCTGTTTAACAGAGTCCAGTCTTTCACCCATGATAATGCACAAGCCTCGTAATATAGCTTTAAGTCCGGGAGGGCAAAGCCTCCCTTCTCTTTCTGCATAGTCATTACGTTATAATTGATTCGTGGCTTCTTGCCATTCCATACAAAGCTCATTATATCTTTTTTCCATTTTTTAAATATATCCATATTCCTTATTATCGGCAAGTTCTGAAATAGATAAAGCATTTTTGGTAGTAAGTTCATTTTGATAGCTGCAATTCTCCCTAGTAGCGAGAGATTCATATTCTTCCATTTTCCTAATTCATCTTTCACCTTTTCCCATTGTTTCGAATAGTTGTTTTTTAATAGATGTAGATTCCTTGCGGTCAACCAGATCCCCAAATATTTTATCTTCGGAGTAATTTCTATTCCTGTTGCTCCTTGCAAAATTAACTGGTCCTGTTTCGTGATATTTTTTGTTAAAATTTTTGTCTTCTTCTTGTTCAATTTAAATCCTGCTACTTCTCCATATTTTTCAATTGTGTCCAACCATTTCAGGATGTTCTTTTTAGGATCTTCTACGATGCAAATCACATCGTCTGCAAAGGCTCTTATTTTATATGTTTCTTTATCAATCTTCAAACCTTTTAATTCTTCTTGGCCTCTAATTTTCCTCAGGAGAATCTCCAAAGCAAAGACAAAGATCAATGGGGAAAGCGGGCATCCTTGCCTAGTTCCTTTTTCTATATTAAATTCTTCTGTTGCCGTCCCATTTATCCAGATCTTTGCTTTCTGTTTCTGGTATATTGCATCTATCGCATTCTGAAATTGGAATCCTGTATCTAATTCCTTAAATAATATTTCGAAGAAGTTCCAGTTCAAATTATCAAATGCTTTTTCTGCATCTATTGAAAGCAGGGCCAGTTGTTGCTGCTGGTGCATTTCATAATATTCAATTACATCCACAATTACTCTGACATTGTCCTTAATATTCCTGTTTGGTAGGAATCCATTTTGGTCTTCCTCAATCCACTCTGAGAGGAATTCTTTAAACCTATTTGCCAAAATTGTCGCAAAGATCTTGTAATCAGTATTCAACAATGAGATGGGGCGATAGTTCTTTATATCTTCTGAATCTGCTCCCTCTTTTGGGATCATCACAATATCAGCTGTTTTCCATGAGTCCGGAACGACTTTCTCTTGTAATGCTTTATTCAGTATTACCTTTAGGGTAGGGATAATTTCTTCTTGAGTGACTTTGTAGAAACATGCCGTATAACCATCTGGTCCTGGTGCCTTATCATTCTTCATACTTTTTATTGCTCTTTTAATTTCTTCCTCTGTTATCTCCTTATTAAGTTCGAATCTTTGTTCTTCTGTTAATTTATTTAATTTCAATTTGCTTAGGTACTCGCCTATTTTACCCTCAGATATACTATCTTCCGCATATAATTGTTGATAAAGGTTTTTGAACTCTTGTCTTATTCGAGAATCTTCCGTTATGGTTCCCCCCCCCCCGCTTTTATTGTAACTATTTGTTGGGATTGTTTCTTTTTCCGCAACCTTCGTGCGAGCCATTTTCCAATTTTATTTGCGTTCTCGAAGGAGAACTGTTTAATGTATTTCATCTGTTTTGCCATTTGTTCCATCTCCAGATGGTGTTTCTCCTTTCTTATCACTTCTAATTCCCTTGGTATCTTCTTATTACCTGGATTTCTTTTTAACTTATCTTCCAGTTCCTTTAATTTCTCCTCTACTTTTATTAATTTCTGTCTCCTCTCTTTATTCCTTTTCGAATTATGTTGGATCAAATGCCCTCTCATCACGGCTTTAAAAGCATCCCAAACTGTCTGTATAGGGGTCTCTTCCTTTATATTCTGTTCAAAATACTCTTTGGTCTTTTCTTTTTATGCTCTTATATCTTCGGGTGATTTCAATAGATTCTCATTCAATCTCCACTTCCTTGTCCCTCTTCTCTGATTAATCGTCGTTGTCAAGGCACCGTGGTCAGAGATATCTCGCGAATGAATCTTAATCTCTTCCACCTTTGTTGAGAGGGTCTTCGAGACCCATATCATATCAATTCTTGACCAACTGCTGTGTCTGGCCGAGTAGAAAGTATAATCTTTCTCTTTAGGGTGACGTAGTCTCCATATATCTTCCAAATCATATTCTTTCATCCATTTGATAAGGCCATCGGGTAGTGTACTTCTATCTTCCTGGTTTGATTTTCTTGTTATTCTGGATTTGTCCAGATATTTGTCCATTACTCCATTAAAGTCGCCTAGAACTACCAGGTGGTCGCATTGTTCATTATTAATTTTCTTTTTAAGGGTCTCCACAAATTTTTTCTTAGATGCATTGGGGGCGTAAATGTTACAAATTATAATAGTCTCAGACCCTACAGTTATTTTCACCGCCAATATTCGTCCATCTTCATCCCTAAACAAGAATTGTGGGTCTAATTTCCCATCAATATAGGTTGCGACCCCCCTTTTTTTTCCGAGGCTGAGGCAAAAAATACTTTTCCTAATTTTTGCTGGGTTAGGTGGGATACATGTTTTTGTTTAATGTGTGTTTCTTGTAATGCCACAATATTATAATTTCCATTCTTAATTTGATTGAAAATTCGTTTTCTTTTATTGGGAGAATTTAAACCGTTCACATTGTTGCAGTATATTCTCAATTGCTGTACAAAGCTAGACATCTCAAGGTTTACGTAATATGTTATCTATTTCTAATTCAATATTTTCATCTTCTTCTGATTCTTCTTCTTCCCCTTCTTCTAAATCTTCTTCTAATCCTTCCGGTGGGTCTGTGGACGCTGAGAACGGGGCAGCCGCCCCCTCGGACTCGGGTGTGTTGAAGCGCTTTCTTTTTGCCTTTTTCTCCTTTTCTAGTGAACTGAGTGGGGTTCTGATTTTTCTTTCTTTTTCCAGTCTCCTATAGAAATCTTTCGCCTTCTCCTCTGATGTAAGCCAAATCTTCTCCTCTTTGTAGGTTACCATTATTCCCTCTATCCGTTCCCACCTGAATCTAATGTTCAAGTGCTTTAATTCTTTGGTGAGGAAAAAATATTTCCTTCTCCGATTTAACATGGAGATCGGGAATTCCCGGAGGACCAAAACCTTCGTATCTCTAAATTCAATTGGGTTGGCGTTTGCTCTTCTCCACACCTCCTCCCGTAACCTCTTACGTATGAAATTCACAATCACATCTCTGGGGACCTTGTTTTTCTTCGCATAATTCGTTTGTATTCTAAAAATCTTGTCCACCTCTCTGTCCACCTCTCTCTCCGGTAAGTCCATTACTTTTGCTATCAACAAAATCACCGTATCTCTGATATTCTCTCCTTCTTGTTCAACCAAATTCCCGAATCTCAACTGGTGCTCCATCTCGCTATATTCCAACCTCTCTTGTGTTTTTTCAGCCAAAAGGCTCTTTTTTTCAATGGAGTCCACCTTTTTTTCTATCTTCTTCTGGGCTTTTTCCATTTTACCTTGCTCGGTTTTTATTTGGCTGATGTCTTGTAGCGCATCTGACACTTCTTTCTTCATGACTCTCCAGTCCACCTTCAATTCTTTCTTCATTGACAACATTTCATCTTGTGTGACTTTCTGTTGTGTTTCATGCTTTTCGGCTAATTTCTGTAGTTTATCCTGTTTCTTGGCCAGTTCATCCTGTTTTACTGCCATTTTTTGTATGTCCTTCTGGATATCTCTCAATAGTTCCTTCAGGCCTCCATCCTCTGGCCCTTGACCAGAGAATGATCCTCTTCTGGGTAGTGCCTTGAAATCTTTTCCATCTTTACCTTTGGGCCCAGCCATACTCTTTACTCTTCTAATACTCTTATTAACTCTCCAATTGTTGAGGATGTTGATATTTCTCCTCCCTCACACAATTAGTTATGATACCCCTTTAATCCCCAAATTATTAATTAATCAAACCAGCTAATTCAGCAACCAATTCATCAACCAATACCTCACTTCCCCAATCACAATTAATTCATCGTTACATCAATTCATCCCTTTTCAATAAAGTTTTAAGTGCAGGTCCACTACCTCCCCTTTAGATCTCAAGGCAATTCCCTTCCCTTCCCAGTTATTTCCACTTGTTTCCACTTGTTTCCCAATTAATTCAGACCTAATTAGTCCAATCAAGTTACTGGCAATGTTCAATCAATTAATTAGCCTTCTCCTGTTAATTAATTCAAGCCTTGCATGAATTCCATCCTTTAAGTTCTTCCAGGATCGGTACACCAAGTCACAGTATCACAATGTCAATGTTGAGCGCTTACAGGATCCGCCAAATCGTTCACCGTTTACTAGCTGTTTTCCCTCAGTCTGTTGCTTAAGACTCCCGGAATTTGTCTGCTTCTCGTCCTGGTCTCGGCGATATCGTCTGCTTCTCTTCCCGGTCCATCGGCCCCTGCACCACGCCTTCCCGCCACAGCCTCCTTTCCTTCTCCTCTGGGGTCCCCCCGTCTACTTCTCGTCCTCGATCTTTATTTGTATAGCTTTACAGTTTCTTTTTTCTTATTTTTTATTTAATTCTTCGGGCTTACTCTATAATTTTATAGCTCTATGGTCCTTTACTTCTTCCTGGATCCGGTTTCTGGCTTCCGGTTCCACCGCGATACTGTTCCCTTCCTTCACTTCCTGTCTTCGCCCGGTCCTCCAAGCTCTACTCTCTGGTGAGTGTCTCCTTCTTCCCTTTCCGACTTCTTTCCACCCTCGTGGTCACTCACCAGGAGGAGCTATGAAGGCGCTGCTTGTTGTTTATAAAGAAGGAGGAAGGTAGCCAAAACAATCTTAGTCCAAGGTCAGTGCCATTTTGTAAATATTCTTTCTTTCCAGCTGACTTTCTCCTCTTCTTGGCCCCGGCCCGCAATTTTTTATCCTTACTTTGCACTTAGGGTTATTTAGTACTGCAGCAGATAGTCTCTTTTGGCTCCTCTCTCTCCGCTTCACACCGTCCCTCCTCCCTTCTCCGGCAGTGGCTTCATAAAAATCCTTCCTTCTGCCTTAATCTTGATCTTACAGTCTCATTCAAAATTTACTTTGTTTCATGGAAAGGCCAAATCACCATATTATTTTTCTAATCTTGGGTTTCAGCTGTTTAATCAACCCTTTCTTTTGGAGGTGTCTCCATAGTGCAGGATTACGAATCTTTCAGTAAAGTTTGAGAGACTTACTGTTGGCTCTCTTTCTTTTCTTCCTCTTCTTTTATATTGAGTGAGCGTTGGGTAGTAAATGGGGTTTTCCTCCTTCCCGTATGGAGTCCTCGGTCCGCTTGTTTGCTGTTTAATCAACCCTTTCTTTTGGAGGTGTCTACCCCTTTCAGACACTTCCTCCCGCCCCCTCCTTGAGGATGGGGACTTTGAGGGCACTAAAGGGACCTGCTGGCTGCGCGCCACTAGATCCCCTCGATCCGGGATCTGTGGGGGGACAATCCTGTCCTCCAAACCTCTGGAACGGGTGGCTTGCTCAGGAGCTAGAGCAAGTCGTGCCTACCTCGATGGACGCTGCACCGGGGTTCGAATGTCTTATCTCCTTACCCCTTCACTTTTCACGCTAATCTTCACAGCAGCTCCTTGGATTTCATCTGCGTATCCTCTGATAAAGTAAATCTTTTTTCTCATCATGAAGTGCACATTATGGAGGACTCTGACCACCAACCGGTCAGTACTCATTTAGCAATCCTGTCTTCTTGTATTCCTCCAAATGATTTAGGCCCGCTATCGCAGGCAACGCTCTGTAAAAATAAACGTCTGGCATGGCCCTGTGTCAACTTAGACAACATCCAAAAATCTATCGACTCTGACGATTTTGCAAAATGGGCCTTAATCATTCAAACCTCTTCCCAGGATTGGCCTGCAATAGACAGAGCATTCGCCAACATCTGTGGCAAACTCAAAGAACGTATGTCTACTAAAATTATATGTAGGGATAATAAGGGTTCTTCTGTTCTGTGGTTTGATAGGGAATGTCATAAGGTTAAAAAACAGCTTAAGGCTGCTATAAGACTAGTGAAAAGGAATACAGCCACACAATTCCACGCCAACATGCTGCTGCTAAGGCGAAATTATAAAAAAAACTAATTAGATGGAAAAAGAACAACTACAAGAACAATTATGGAAAGGATTGGAGCTTGCAGCGGCTGGCAAAAATTCAGTGCTTTTTTGGCATAAGGTTGCGGGCGTCCTAAAAGAAAGGAAGGCTGATTTTGATAATCCAATCCCAGCAAATGTGTGGGAAGAGTATTATGGGCAGCTATTTTCCTCCCATAACCTACCTTCTAGGCAATCCACCCAGGAATTGGATGGGTTGACTAATCTACCTTTCTGGCCCCCGGTCACAGAACAAGAAATTCTAAATATTATTTCTTCTCTGAAACGTAACAAGGCCCCGGGTGATGACTATCTGCCTTCCGAATTGTTTATAGCCTACAAGGCCTGGTGGGCCCCTGTTTTAGCTGGCTTATTTTCATATATAAATGATACAGGATATATACCAAAGGGTTGGAATATGGTGATCATTATCCCCATTCACAAAAAAGGAGACAAGAAAAATCCCGCCAATTACAGACCTATCAGTCTATTGAATATTGTGGCCAAAATGTATGCAAAGTATCTTCTATGTAGACTGGAGGAGTGGGTAACTGAAAATGGAATCTTGGTGGAAGAGCAGTCTGGCTTTAGACACAATAGATCGACAATGGATAATTGTTTTGTCCTAAATCACTTGATTTCCAAATACCTAGCCAAGGGTAATAGACTATACGCCGCTTTTATAGATCTGTCAGCGGCCTTCGACTCAGTTGATAGGGAAATCCTGTGGGACAAACTTCAATGTATGAATGCAGACCCTAGATTGATTTTGCTGATCAAAGCCCTATATCATAATTCTCAGGTGACTGTGAGATTTGGTATTGCTGGTGACCGAACTGGCCCTATTAACACCAGCAAAGGGGTTAGACAAGGATGTATTCTTGCACCCCTGTTATTTCATCTGTATGTAAATGACCTTCCAAATTCGCTTAGAGGGGTGGATGTCCATATGCCAAAAGTAGCTAACTTGCAAATCAACTCACTTCTGTATGCAGATGATATGATCTTACTCTCCTACACCCAAATAGGGATGAGGAGGTTACTAAGAAAACTTAGTCACTATTGCCTTAGAAACGCACTAAAGATAAACAAAACCAAATAAAAAATGATGATCTTTGGTAAACGCCCTCCAAAATAAAATGGAAAATAGAAGGCGAACAATTAGAACAAGTTAGATCCTTTACTTACCTAGGATTAGACTTTGCAGAAAATGGTCTATGGCACAATCATTTCCACAGGTGTTCAACTAAAGCCAAGGGCAGAACGTGCTTACTCTTATAGCTGCTAAATCAACGGCAACCGGGCTCCCTCGTTCTGAAAGTTTACAATCATAAAATCTCCCCGCTGCTTCTTTATGGTTCTGAAATCTGGGGTGCAAATGATACTCCTCTCTTGGACAAGGCCCAAGCTCAACATCTGAAGTGGTTTCTAGGGGTCGATAGAAGTTCCCCAGCAGCGGCAGTTAGGGCGGAGTTGGGAATAGTCTCTATTAGCACACAATCTAAGATCAGAGCCTTTAACTACTGGATCAAGGTCATAGAGATGGAGGCGTCTCGCCTCCCAAAATTATGTTTGCTGGAACAATCTAGCAGTTTTTATAAATCGGGGGCTGACCATTTGTTTGATTACATCAGAAGGTGTGGCATTCAGGTAATATTCCCAGTTCACCTATCTGGTCAAGAGCTAAGTAAGCACTTCAAAGAAGTGCGCCAACGAATTAATGACATTGCGGCCCAAACCGATATAGACTCCTTGGGTTCTACTGTTTCCCTGAGATGGTTGAGTGGTTTTAAGAAATCCTTCCAATTAACCACTTACTTACAGCAAGGAAGGCAACACCACCTAAGAAAAATTTTCACTAGAGCCAGATTTGAGCAATTAGATTCAATGGTGAGATATGGGAGGTTTAAGAAAATTCCCTATGAAGAGCGTATCTGTATTTGTGGTGCCCCTGAGATCGAAGATCTAACTCATCTTCTGCTCTATTGCAAAATCTATCAAAAAGAGAGAAAACAACTGCTAGAGATATTTCTCGTGGGAAAAAATCATTGGGACCCTCTAGCAAAAGTCTCACTTCTGCTGGCCGGCTCCAACAAGCTGATAACAGATGCTACTGCACATTTTCTCTGTAAAGCTATGAAACTACGATCTGATTACATAGATGCAATTGGAATTAATTGGGTTGGAGATGAGGACCTGTGAATTGTTATCACCTACCTTAGATTCCCTCCTGCTGGGCAAAAAGAGGGTCTAACTGATGTAATGGTCTAGAATTCTCCTCAGATTGTTTTTAGAATTATTGTGTTGTGACTGTACTCTGTGTGTATTTGATATGGCTTTTGGCTAATCAATAAATTGTGTTGTTGTTGTTGTTACCGTAGACAAAGCCAAGGATTTTTACAAAAAAATGACAAAAGATACTGAGAAGAAAAAACCACCAGATCCTAAAGATCCAAAACAAAGTAGAAAAGAAGGATCCTCATCAAAACCAGGCAGCAAGAGACCCAAGGAGAAATCTCTGAAAGACTGCGAGATTCAATTTGGAACAGCTTTGACAACTTTGGAATCCCATAAGAAAGAGAGAGGGGAAGAATCAGAGAAAGAAGAAGAAGAAAATTAATCAAGATGAAATTTAGATGCTTAATGAATAATGTGAATGGACTAAACTCCCCATTTAAGAGGAGGAAAATATTCAATCAAATTCAAAAAGGAAAGTACAGTATAGTAGCATTACAAGAAACAAACATTGCCCAAAAACATGTCACTCATTTAATCCAAAAAAGGCATTGGAAAATAATTCTATGCTTCATCCAAGGAAAAGAAAAGAGTAGTTGTCTACATCCATCCAAAAAAATCCAGCAGAAACAGTATTCAAAGACCAGGAATGTAGATACACAGGAATACTACTCACATTGAATAATCAGAAGATATTATGTAACATTTACACACCAAATAGCCCAAAAACTAAATTCGCCCAGGTCTTAAGAGAACAGATTTTGACCCAAGAATTCAATGAGTTGATAATAATGGGAGAATTAAATGGGGTTATGAATGGTGAATTAGACAGAAGTTCCCCAACAAAACAAAAAGGGAAAAAGGCATTGGAGAATTACCACTGTCAATCACCAATCTGGCCTAAGAATTCAATTCAATTTGCTGATCTGGAGAAAAAAGAGATTATACACTTTATTCTGACCGTCACCAGTCCTGGTCAAGAATAAATAAGATTTGGACAATGAATATACTATCTACAAAGATAAAAAAATATCAAAATTTCACCAAGAACAAATTTAGATCATTGCCCTTTAGAATTCAAATTGACCATTGGTGAACAAACAAGGAAATTGAGATTAAAAAACAACTTACTGAGGAAGATATAGATAAAAATAAAAAATATTGCAAGAATTCTTTGAACTTAACTACTGGAAATACCATGTCAAACTATCTGGGACGCCGGCAAAGCAGTGATGTGCGGCCACTTCATCCAACAAAATGCGAGAAAGAATAATGCAAAGTATATAGAATATCAACAATTAACACAAGCAATAACGGAAATAGAAAAACATTTGAAGAAGAACCCCCACTGCCAGAAAGAAAAGAACGGACCAGGAAGTATCGGACGTGGACTCTGAGGAAGCGGGAGAGATTACAGAGGAGGAAGGCCAAGACTAAAGAATGGAGGTAAAATGCTTCTCCATTAATGCAAACGGTTTAAACATCCCCCAGAAGAGATCAAAACTCTTTCATTTTTTACAAAAACAAAAAGCCCTAGTATACGCCATCCAAGAAACACATGTTAAAAAATCGAAAAGCTCTCTATTAGAGAGACGAAAATTGGGAACTCTATTTACTTCACTGATTGAAAAGAAACAAAGAGGTGTCGCGTTATATGTAAACCCCTGTCTGGATCCCGAAATAAAATATAAGGATGAGGAAGGCAGAATCATAGCGGTTATGGGAAATTTAAGAGGGAAAAAAATATTGTTTGTATGCATTTATGCCCCAAACGACTGAAAAATGAAATTTTTTGAAGATCTGAATGAAAAAGTAAAGTCTCTAGATTGGGAGGAATGTGTTATACTTGGGGATTTCAATGGAGTAATTAACCCGGAATTTGACAAAAAATACAGTCCAGGTAAAAAACAATCTAATAAATGTAAGCTACCAAACTCTTTTTTTAACATGATAAAGGAAAATGCATTAATAGATGTGTGGAGATGGCAAAATGTAAAAGAACATGACTTTACCTACTTCTCAGGTAGTGCGAGGACTTGGTCGAGAATCGATATGATTCTGGTCTCTAAAAACTTGGCTTCCAAAGTTACGCAAACTAAAATACACCCGAGAATCTTCTCTGACCATGGCCCAACGGAAATTAGAATACTATGGGGGGAAAGAAAATATAAGTGGAGGCTAGAAGACTCACTTTTGAAATCCGAGGCAGAAATCTCAAAAAAGAAACAATTAATTAAGGAATATTTTCTACTAAATGACCAAATTGATACCGACCCGCTAATATTATGGGAAGCCAGTAAGGCAGTAATGCGGGGGAACTTTATAGCACAAGCTAATCACAAAAGAAAACCAAAAAAAGAGAAATGGAAGAACTACAAAATGAGTTAATAAAATTGGAAAGTAAACTAAAAGCAAACCCAAAAAATAAGCAACTAGACGCCAAAATAAAATATACTAATAATCAAATAAACATGTTAACAATGGAAGAAGTAGAGAAGAAACTAAAATTCTTAAAGCAGAAAAACTTTGAGAACGCCAACAAGAAAGGCAAATGGCTCGCTTTCCAATTCAAGAAAAAATCCCAGAAAAATAATATACTAAAAATAATAAGAGAAGGGAAAAGCTTCTTTAGTGATGCAAAAATAGTCCAAGAGTTTGCCACCTACTACCAAGACTTATACAGTGATGACAATATAGATAAAGAAAAATTCAAGAATACTTGAATAAACGGAAAATTAAGCATATTGGAGAATTGGAGAGAAATTTATTGAATGCAGAATTTACTGATAAAGAGATAGGCGAGGCAATTAATAACCTGAAAACCGGGAAAGCTCCTGGCCCAGACGGGATGACTGACAGATATTATAAAATACTTAAAGAAGAATTAATACCATATTTTAAAAGAGTCTTGAATGAGAAAGTGAGGAAAGGGAAAATACCAGACACCTGGAAGACAGCCGAAATCATAGTGATCCACAAAGAAGGGAAAAGACCCGGAACTTGTCCAGAAATATAGACCCATATCCCTGTTGAATTTGGACTATAAAATTTTCGCTAATATCCTGGCCGGAAGATTTAAATCCTTCCTGAATAATTGGATTGGGGATAACCAAACGGGCTTTTTGCCAAAAAGACATATGAAAAATAATATAAGAAAGATTATAGATGTGATCGAGTATTTAGATAAGAATATCGGTTCAAAAGCAGCTCTGGCATTTTTAGATGCGGAGAAAGCATTTGATCGAGTAAGTTGGGACCTAATAGTAAATTTATTAAGGGAAATGGACATGGGTTATGTCTTTACCTCATCAATAAGGGCAATCTATAAGACCCAAGAGGCATATATTTTTGTGAATGGCCATAACTCAAAAAAATTTTAAAATCTCCAAAGGAACGAGACAGGGATGTCCCCTGTCTCCCCTGATATCTAATTTTGTATTAGAACTCCTAATTAGGGACTTGGTGAAGGATGAAGAAGTGAAGGGCATAAAAATCAAAAACTTAAATTACAAAGTACTCGCCTTCGCGGATGATCTAGCATGTCTGGTAGATGACCCACTAGTGAATATGGAGAACTGGATGAGGAAAATTGAAGAATATGGTAACATCTCAGGTTTCAAACTAAACAAATCAAAATCTCAAATTTTATTTAAAAACATTGACAAAAAAGAAGCCCAAGAAATTAAAAATAGGTACGGCATACCCATTTCGAAAAACATAAAATATTTAGGTTTTAATAAAAAAATTGCCAATTGATAAAAAAACAATTACGAAAGGGTGTGGAAAGAAATTAGAAAAGACCTACATAACTGGAAAAATCTAAATCTATCCTTAACGGGTATGATTTCGACAATTAAAATGAAAGTTTTCCCCAGATTAAATTTTTTATTTCAAACCTTACCCATACTGAAAAACCAGACCATCTTAAAAAGATGACAAACAGACTTGACGAATTTTATCTGGAGGGGAAAGAAAGCAAGAATTAAGCAAAAGTATCTACAGGAATTACCGCAAAATGGGAGCTTTGGCCTACCAGACTTGGTAGCTTACTACGACGCAAACTGTTTAGTGAATATAAAAGCCTGGCTAGAGTTAAAAGATAGACATCTACTTAATTTAGAGGGATGGGACAACAGGTTTGGCTGGCACGGCTACCTGATTTATGACAAACTTAAACAAGATAAAAACTTCAAAAACCACATAATAAGAGCACCACTACTAAAAATCTGGGAGAAATATAAAAATATTATAATTAACAAACATCCAATGTGGTCCTCTCACCTAGAAGCATTCCAAATGGCCAAACCTGGTAAAGACCATTGGCCAACATATAAGGACTTGTTAACAAAAGAGCAAGGTAGCTGGTATTTAAGATCTCAAGAAGATGTCGGGAGAGCTAATTTAAACTGGTTCCAGTATTACCAACTAAAACAGAAATATTTGGAGGATAAAAAAAAAGGTTGGCAGGAAAATCTAACTGCTGGGGAAAAATACTATTACAATCAGAGAAGAAGGGTGTAAGCAAACTATACAAACATATTTTAATGAACCAACATCAAAAAAAGCCAATAAAGGAGTTTATGGCAAAATGGCATGCCAACCTAGGATATGATATACCGCTGGAAAACTGGGAAAAATTGTGAAGGTATACTTCAAAGTATACATATGCTTCCTCATTAAGGGAAAACTATATGAAGATGCTATACAGGTGGTATATCACTCCGACACAATTATGTAAAATCAATAAATCAGGAAATGACCTTTGTTGGAAGTGCCAGAGGGAAAGAGGAACCTTCTACCACCAGTGGTGGACGTGTGGGAGGACAAAACAATACTGGAATAAAGTACATAAACTCTTGCAGGAAATGTTACAAACCAAGTTGGAACCAAAACCTGAGCTCTTCCTTCTGAATATTATAGATATCAACCTTATGGGGAAAAACTTGGAAAAACTACTCTGCTATGTGACTACGGCAGCCAGGATAGTCTGGGCAAGATACTGGGAAAAAAGGAAACCCCAGAGGAAGAAGAGCTGCTGTCCGAAGTATTGGAAATAGCGGAAATGGATAAGCTAACCAATATGTTAAGAGGAAATGCAAAAGTTAAGTTTGAAGAAGTATGGAATCCATTCCTGCGATATATAAAAAACAAAAAAAATAGACTTAAAGGGTTATTGGTTGTAAGGGTGAGAAGTGTGATATTAACATACAGTAGATGCCAAATATACTTACGGCTGTACCACCGGGTGAAGTCAACCCATCTTTGTTTTTAACCCTCATAGTAATGTCTTGTGATAATCCCATTTGTTTGGTCCCTATGTTTGCCTCATACCCCTTTCCCCCACCCCCTTTCCCCCCATGGCTTTCTTTTTGTATATGTAAGGGTCTGCGAGGAAGATATGTACAAGCCCATATGTACTATGTTTGTTGTTATTGTTTTAAACAATAAAATCCATTTAAAAAAAGAAAAGAAAAAAAAGAAAAGAACGAATTAGAAATTCTACAGAGACAAAGGACATACTTAAAGACTGAACAACTTTAAAAAAATTAAATATCTAAAACAACACCACTTCCAGAATGCTAATAAATCTGGAAAATTGTTAGCTGGAAAATTAAGGGAAAAAAGACAATCACAACATATAACAAAAATGATATCTGATGGGAGTATCTTCACAATGATAAAGACATAATACAACAATTCAACAACTATTACAAGAAGCTTTAAACAGAAGACCATATAAGAAAGGATGAAGTGATACAATATTTAGAAAAACAAAAATTGTCCAAAATTACGGAACAACAAAGAGAAATATTGAACAAGGAAATATCAGATCAAGAAATCCAAGATGCCATAAATAAGTTAGACAATTCTAAAGCACCAGGCCCAGATGGCTTTATTTATTTATTTATTTTTTAAATTTGTGAGTCGCCACTCCCGGGTGGCTCGGGGTGACTTACACTAAATTCAAGGTTAAAAAACAATAAAAACACCATAAAAACACACAATGCAATAAAACACTCCACGCAATGGAACACAATAAAATACATCGATGCGATATGCAGAGCACGGAAGGCAGGTGCCTACCAAACTTATCATTGATACCCGAAGGCCAGGAGGGTTTTGCACGCCTTCCAGAATGCAATTAAGTCCGTAAGAACACGGACTCCGGAAGGCAGTTCGTTCCACAATTTACAATGATTTACTACAAAGTCTTTGCAGAAGTATTGAAACCACACTTGAGAAACATAATGAATGAAGCACTAAAGAATCAGAAAATACCAGACACTTGGAAAGAAGCCAGTATAACAATGATACACAAAGAAAATACAGAGCCATCAGATGTAAAGAATTACCGACCAATTTTCCTCCTGAATTTGGATAAGATCTTTACTAATATACTTGTAGAGAGATTAAAACGTTATCTAAAAAATTGGATGAAAGATGATCAAACAGGCTTTCTCCCCCAGAGGAACATCAAAGAAAACGTGAGAACAATGATTGATTTACTGGAATATTATGAAACTAACAATGAGAAAGAATTAGCCCTGATATTTATAGATGCTGGGAAAGTTTTTGATAATGTCAATTGGAATTTTAAAATATTCCTACTAAAAGAAATAGATGCCGGATATTATTTTACCAATGCAAAGAAATTACACCTTCAGGATATGTTGTTACCCACCAATGTAGGATGGGAGGCGGTGGGGAGGGGTTGCCATGTTCTCCTATGATATATTGTCTCTCAGGGTGGTACCTGCGTTGAACGCACCAGGGATTGAATCGGCCGGATTGGTGTGGGACTCCCAGGAGAGCATAGCCTTTCTGCTGGTGTACCGAGTGCCTAGCGCACCAGCAGAGAGCCTATGCTTGCTGCTAGAGACTGTGTCGGACTGGGCATTGAGGTTCCCCAGGCTTATTGTCCTGGGGGACTTCAATGTCCATGCCGACACAGCCTCTTTATCACCTGCAGCAGTGGACCTAGTGTCTACCATGGCAACACTAGGACTCTCTCTGTGTGACTCGGGACCCACCCATCAGGCCGGTCATACCTTGGACTTAGTCTTCAGCGCGGGTGTCCAAGTGACCCTTACCTTGTATTTTAGAGGTGCCATGGTCGGATCACTGTGCCCTGAGAATCCGGTTGGAACTGGCTCCTCCACCCTGCAAGGGCGCCGAACCGATTTGGGTTCACCCAAAGAGACTTATGGAACCTGTCAGGTTCCTGAATGCTCTGAGGGATCTGGAGTCTGTCAGCGTCTCCATCGAAGAGCAAGTCAACAACTGGAACGCTAGGCTTTCCAATGCTCTCGAGGAGATTGCCCCTAGACGCCCTCTCAGACTCGGCCGAAATCAATCTTCTTGGTTCACCGAGGAACTCCGGTCGATGACGGCTAGAGAGCTGTAATGCTCCGGAAAGGGGGGGTCCGATAAACCAAACTCACTCCAAGCAGGTTGGAAGATAGATCATTTATTGGCTCCTTGCTCCAGGCTGAACAAAGATAGACTAAAGAAAAGCCCGCGCAAACATCTCTCAAGACTCCCTCCCCGGCCCGCCCCCCGCTGGGTCCCTCCTTCCAAGGCTTGACCAGATGGCCAGTCCACATATCAAAGGCCAGGAAGGTATCTGGCAGATCAAAGGGGATGAGCCCGGTGGTTTCCCGCCCGGCAGCGTCCATATCAATTGGCGCGATCGGCTTGGTCCGTTATGGCATTAAACGAACCAACCGGAGCTGACAGAAAGCAAGTGGAGGAAACTCCGAGACGAAGATCTGAGATCGGCTTATAAGCTTTTCAAGGATGCTTATGAGCATGCTATCAAGGAAGTGAAAAAATTATATTATGCATCCTTGATAGCGTCCGCTAGCTCACGCCCAGCACAATTGTTTAAAGTAATTAGGTCGTTGACGATGGTCCCTACCGTCCCAAACAATGATGATCAGGCCCTTTCTGCCGAGGCTTTTAAGAGCTTTTTTGCAGACAAGATTTTGGCCCTCCGCTGGGACCTTCCGACCACTCTTGATACCGTTAGTGAACTTGAGACTCCGTGGCCTCTTGCTGGGCCCACCTTCGACCGGTTTCGGCCACTGGACGCAGAAGCCGTCGTTAGGGTAGTGACTGCAACTAGATCGACCACATGCTCCCTTGATCCGTGCCCCTCCTGCCTTGTGAAAGCTTGCCTGGAGGGGTTACGAGACCCTCTGTTGAGACTAATTAACACCTCCCCTTGAGCAAGGAGTGTTTCCAGAGGGTTTGAAAGAGGCTGTGGTCACTCCATTGCTGAAGAAGCCGGGTTTAGACCCTACGGTCCCCTCCAATTACCGCCCAGTTTTGAATCTGTCGTTTCTGGGCAAGGTAATTGAGAGGGCAGCAATGGAGCAGTTGCAGTCCTTCCTAGAGGACGCTACTTGGTTAGACCTCTTCCAGTCCGGCTTCCGTTCGGGGCTTGGGACGGAGACGGTCCTGGTCTCCATCACAGATAAGCTGCGGTGCCAGCTTGATCAGGGCGGATCGGTGCTGATCGTGTTATTGGACCTCACGGCAGCGTTCGATACTGTCAATTACGATCTTTTGACCCACCGCCTTGCCGGGGCCAGGGTGAGGGGGAAGGTCTTAAATTGGCTGCCCGCCTTCTTCTGGAACCCCTTGCAGCGAGTGAGGAGGGGCGGGGATGTCTCCGGGGGTTCCCCACTTTGCTGTGGGGTTCCCCAGGGTGCAATCCTCTCCCCTCTATTATTTAACATGTATGTCCGACCACTTGCTCGGCTGGTCCGTAGTTTTGGGCTGGTGTGTCACCAATATGCTGATGACACCCAGCTCGTTCTGGGGATGGAGGGCAGGCCCAGAACCGTGCCCGATAATTTCCGTCCGTGCCTTGAAGCCGTTACTGGATGGCTGCGAACCAGTAGGTTGAAGGTGAATCCAGCTAAGACAGAGATCCTGTGGTTGGGTCATCCGGGTGGGGTGGAGATCCAGCTTCCTCCCCTGGACGGCGTGACATTATGTCCGTCGTCGACAGTTAAAAGTCTTGGCGTCACTCTGGACTCTCAACTGACGATGGGGACGCAAATCTCTACCGTCAGTCGAGTTGCTTTCTTTCATCTCCGTCAGGTGAGGAAGCTGGCTCCCTACCTCTCCTGCCACGACCTAGCCACAGTGGTTCAAGCCACGGTCATCTCGAGACTGGACTACTGTAATGCTCTCTACGTTGGCTTTCCTTTGTCGGTGATCCGGAAACTGAAGCTGGTTCAGAATGCAGCAGCTAGACTGTTGGCTGGCGTCGTGACGACCAGCCACATAACACCTGTCTTGCGGGAGCTTCACTGGTTACCAGTGGAACACCGGATCACCTTCAAAGTGCTGGTACTGACCTTTAAGGCCTTGAACGGTCTGGGGCCAGTGTACCTTAGGGACCGCCTTATCCCATACTGTCCCACCAGGCCACTACATTCAGAGGTGGGTCAACTTCTAGAGGTGCCCCGCGTTAAAATATACCATCTGACGGCCACAAGAAGGAGGGCCTTCTCAATAATTGCCCCCACCCTGTGGAACGCACTGCCTTCCGGAGTCCGTGTCCTTACGGACTTAGTTGCATTCCGGAAGGTGTGCAAAACCCTCCTGTTTCGGCAGGCCTTTGGGTATTAATGCTGAGATTTGTAGGCTACTCCGCCTCCTTGCATTGTGTATGCCGATGTGGTTACACACACCTGTGCCACCAGCTTGCTATGTATCGTACTTATTGTATTTTACTGTTTTTTTAATGTGTTTTATGGTGGTTTTATTCTGTTTTTAATCCTGAATTTTGGTGTAAGTTGCCCCGAGCCACCTGGGAGTGGCGACTCACAAATTTGAATAATTAATAAATAAATAAATAAACTGGAAACTTAAGCTCGTCCAGAATGCTGCTGCTCGGCTTCTCACTGGGGCTCTAGTGAGATGTCACATAACTCCAATTTTGCAGCAGCTCCACTGGCTGCTGATCGAGCACCAGATCTCTTTCAAGGTGATGGTACTAACCTTCAAGGCCTTGTATGGTCCAGGACCGGTGTATCTGAAGGACCGTCTCACCCCCTACCAACCCCAGAGATCCCTTCGCTCTGAAGATCAAAACCTACTGGAAGTACTCAGGTTTAAAGCCGTTCACCTAACGTCTATGAGGCATGGAGCTTTATCTATTGTGGCGCCAACTCTTTGGAATGCCTTGCCAACTGAAGTTCGTGCCCTGCGAGACCTGTCGGCCTTTCGCAGGGCTTGTAAGACTCATTTGTTTCGGTTGGCATTTGAATTGTGAACTCTGAATTTTAATTTGGTATAATTAATGTTAATCTTTGCTTTTATGGTGTTTTACATTGTGCTGTGAGCCGCTCCGAGCCCTTGGGGAGTGGCGGCATACAAGATCGAACAATAAATAAAATCGATATATACCACCCAAGAAGTGAAAATTGTCATAAATGGATACGAAGGCAAAACACTTTTTAAAATTCAGAAAGGAACAAGACAAGGCTGCCCCCTCTCCTCTCTTGTATTCATTATGGTATTGGAAATACTAATGAACACCATCAGAGAAGACAAAAGTTCAATTGGGGCAAAAATAAGAAAAGATACTTATAAGATTAAAGCTTTTGCAGACAATCTTGTCTGCATAGTGGGAAACCCAAGAGAAAACCAAATAAAATGGTTAAATACAATTTATTTATTTATTTATTTATTTCTTCAGTTTTGTATTCCGCTCCTCCCTGCAGGCTCGGGGCGGATAACAGTAAAAGTACGCATGGGCAGACAGGTCGCAGCCATGTCGCCCTACAATCACTCTTAAAACAAGTTAAAAACACAAAGTCAACATATCACGAGGTGCAAAGTACACAGGGTATACGGTAGAAGAATTCAGGAAAGTCTCCAGGCTAAAAACAAATAAAATAAAAACAAAGATACTAACCAAAAATATGTCACAAAAACTTCAAGAAGAACTCCAAGAAAAGATTGGACTCCAAATAGTAAAGAAGGTGAAATACTTAGGAATAACATTAACAGCTAAAAATCTCAATTATTTTAAAACAACTACAAAATGAAATGGAAAGAGGTTAAAAAAGATTTAGAAAATTGGAGATATTTGAATGTATCACTGCTAGGGAGATTTGCGGCAATCAAAATGTTTTACCAAATTGTTATATTTATTTCAAAATTTACCAATAATTAGAAACTACCACATTTTCAAAATTTCGAATAAGGACTTAACTAAATTCATATGGTTGGGCAAGAAACCGAGAATCAAATTTGTGAATCTAATCGATGATAAAAAGAGGTGGATTTGGACTTCCAGACTTAAGATTGTACTATGAAGCAAGTGGACTATGCTGGAAAAAAGACTGGACAACACTAAAGGACACCAAAATTATAAATTTAGAAGACTGATTTAAGAACAGGGTGGCATTCATATTTATGGTGAGCAGGGACTTTTTCCCTCCGCGTTCCAGCACATCGAATAGAATCTCAATCTACCACTTTCATTTTCGCCATCGGGAGCTTTAAGGAGTACACATATTTCCTTTGCCATCGGGCACTTCATGGATTACAAATACCCACTGGGGTCACTTTAATTTCTAAGAAATATTATTCCTTACTGGATTTACAAATACCCATTTGGGTCTTATATTTATAACGACTTTGGAGCAATTTCACCCCACTTACTTCAAATCCATTTGGATTCCATTTCAGTTTAACTATGACTGGTAGGCGAACATTTCTATGTTTATATGATCATCTTGGATTAAAATTGACATTATTGATTATCTCATTACTAGTGGTCTACACCTTTGTTTTCTCATTCATATTTATGGTACCAGAGAAGGAAAAAAGAGAAAAACGTTGGAAATCATTTCATTAGATCAGCTCTGATTAAAATCTGGGAAAAATACAAAGAAAAAAATTACACCAAAACACCAATGTGGATATCACCTCAAGAAGAAAATTATAGAAGGGAAACAGCTCCTGAAAGATGGCTAACATACAAAGATATATTGAAAAAACAGGATAAGGAGTTCATACTGAAAATACAAGAAGAATTTTCAGTATTCTTCCCCCAACAGAGGGAGTGTGTCCCTGTTGGTTCTGCTGGACTTTCGATACCGTTGACCACGGTCACCTTCTGGGTGGCCTTGCAGACATGCAGACATGGGGCTTGGCGGTACTGCTCTGCAGTGGCTCCAATCCTTCCTGGAAGGTCGTACCCAGAAGGTGTCATTGGGTGACACCTGTTCGGCTCCACAGACGTTGTCCTGTGGAGTCCCTCAGGGTTCAGTTCTGTCCCCGATGTTATTCAACATCTACATGAAACCGCTGGGAGAGATCATTCAGAGTTTCGGAGTAAGGTGTTATCTGTACGCAGATGACGTCCAGATCTGTCACTCCTTCCCACCTGTCACCAAGGAGGCTGTCCAGACCTTGAACCGGTGCCTGGCCGCTGTGTCGGACTGGATGAGGGCTAGCAAATTGAAACTAAATCCAGACAAGACAGAGGTCCTCCTGGTCAGTCGCAAGGCCGAACAGGGCATAGGGTTACAGCCTGTGTTGGATGGGGTTACACTCCCCCTGAAGACGCAGGTTTGCAGCTTGGGAGTGATCCTGGATTCATCGCTGAGCCTGGAACCCCAGGTCTCAGCGGTGGCCGGGGGAGCTTTTGCACAGTTAAGACTCGTGCGCCAGCTGCGCCCGTACCTTGGGAAGTCTGATCTGGCTACGGTCATCCACGCTCTGGTCACATCCCGAATAGATTACTGCAACGCACTCTACGTGGGGCTGCCTTTGAAGACAGTTCGGAAATTGCAATTAGTCCAGCGGGCGGCAGCCGGATTGCTAACGGGAGCTACATACATACATACATACATACCACCCCCCTGTTGTGTCAGCTCCACTGGCTGCCTGTCCAATTCCGGGCTCAATTCAAAGTGCTGGTTTTGACCTTTAAAGCTCTATACGGTTCTGGCCCAGCTTACTTGTCCGAACGCATCAGCCGCTATGTCCCACCTCGTAATCTAAGATCATCCGGGAGGCCCTGCTCGCTCCCGCCTACGTCTCAGATGAGGCTGGTGGGGACGAGGGATAGGGCCTTCTCGGTGGTGGCTCCCTGCCTGTGGAATGCGCTTCCTATTGATGTACGATCCACCACATCCCTCCTGGCCTTCAGGAAAAAAGTAAAATCCTGGCTGTGGGACCAGGCATTCGTACACCAGCACAAGGCAGCATTTTAGATTGGTTTTTAATGAAAGTGGGTGATTATGGCCAATGTTTTTATGGACTGAACATTGTTTTAATCCAGAGTGAATGTGTATGGTGCTAATGTAGTTGTATTTTAATGTATTTTTAATGTATTTTAATTGTTGAAATGTTTTGGGGTTTATATTGTTATTATGCGGGCATCGAATTGTGCCGTACTGTAAGCCGCTCTGAGTCCCCCCTTGGGGGTTGAGAAGAGCGGGGTAAAATCCCGAAATAAATAAATAAATAAATAAAACAGAGTAGACAATGGAATCTCGTGGTTCCAATACAGGCAAATCAAAGAATATTTCACAAAAGACAAGAAAATGGTTTTATGGATAAAGAATCCTTCTGGGATAGAATTTTGACTTCTGAAAACACAATAATAACAAAAATTTATACAAAACCATTAGAATGGTCTAAAGCAGGGCTGTCCAACTGCCGGCCCGGGGGGCCGTATACGGCCCCCAGCCCCTTTCCTGCGGCCCCCTAAGCTTTTTAATAAAAAATAAAAATAGGGGGAAAATTAAGAAAAAAATTTACCTACTTCCGAGTTTGGGATGGAGGAGGCGGGCCTATGGAGGAAGAAGGGAAGCGCTTCCCTTCCTCCTCCTCCGTCCCGCCTCTCCCCCCAGCGCACCAATCGGGAACGCCGGGGGGGGGGTAGGGAAGGAGGCTATTCCCTCAGCCCCCTTCCCCGGAGAAATTCAGGTAACAAACCAGGGCTTTGACACAGGAGCAGTTCCATCCTTCAACGAGCCCTGCTCCAAAAGTAAGCAAAGAACCCAGGAGGTATGGAAACGGGGGCCGAGGCTGTCCCTGTGTTGCTTTTGTGTGCAAACAGCTGCCTCGGCCTCACCATTTGACCTTCCGCTGCCTCTCCAAGCGAGAGGAAGAAGCAGCAGCAGCAGCAACCCTGAGTGCTATCTCCTATTTTGCTCTGCTCTGCTGGGACCTCAATCTCCCTGCCTTTCTTCCTCTCCATTGCCCCCAAACTTTGCCTAAACTCTCGTTTCACCCTCCTCCTCCTCCTCTTTCTCGCTAGCCCACAGCTGCAATGTTTTAGCCAGAGTCAGATCTCTCTGTGCAAAGACACAGAAAAACCCCATATAAAAAACTAGAAGAGAGCCTCCTTTTCCCTTTGTGTATCTATCTATCTTCCCCAGGAAGGGGACGGGGAAAAGAGGAGCCCATAGGCAGGGAGAGAGGGAGACACACACTACCTCGCCTTCTCTCTCTCTCAACACACACACACAGAGGAGGAAGCCGGGGGGGGGGCTGTTTATCACCAACATGCTGCCTGGTCTCACACCTTAAAAAGAGGACTGCAAACCCATGGCTGGCATGTCTTTGTCAGTTTCACCTCTGAAACCCTCAAACTAAATGGCACAAATCGAAGGGAGGAAGGAGGGAAGGCAGGCAGCGAAGAAAAAAAGGTTTGGATGTGGAAAGAGGGAGAAAATAATAAAGAGGAACCTAGGAGGGTTGAGAGAGGCAAAGGAGGGCTCCTCCTTCCTCCTAGCATCCCCCCCCCACTCCTTTTGACCGGGTTGAGGGAGAGAGAAAAGGAGCCACGGCGAGAGGTTGGAAGGAGAGGAAGGGGGGGGGCAAAAGGTGCCTGGCTTGGTTGCCTTCTATTGGGTCGCTCGCATGCACCTTCCCACTTCCTCCTTTCCTACCCCAGTTTTTCCCTCTTTTCCAACACCCCTTCCCACTCCTGTCTTTCATTTTTCTAGTTCAGAATGCTCTTTGATGGCAGAGGAACTATACTGTATATCCCAGCAGCTCCCAAATGCCAAGGTCTGGTTTCCCTAAGCCTCTCCAGTATTTTCTATTGATCATAGGAGTTCTATATGGCAAGTTTGAGTCAATTCTATGGTTGCATGAGTTCAGAATGCTCTTTGATGGTAGATGAACTATACATCCCAGTAACTCTCAAATATCAAGGTCTGTTTTCTCCAAGCCTCTCCAGTATTTTCTGTTGATCATAGGAGTTCTGTATGCCAAGTTTGTTTCAATTCTATTGTTGTTGTAGTTCAGAATGCTCTTTGATGGCAGG
This sequence comes from Anolis apletophallus, assembly GCA_030556195.1. Taxonomy (NCBI): domain Eukaryota; kingdom Metazoa; phylum Chordata; class Lepidosauria; order Squamata; family Anolidae; genus Anolis; species Anolis apletophallus. The sequence goes on along the minus strand of JARBWK010000003.1, from coordinate 42,832,527 downwards.
GGAACTATACATCCCAACAACTCCCAAATGCCAGGAAAATAACCCCAAAACTCTCCACTGTTGGTTATGGGATTTCTGTATGCCAAGCTTGTTCAATTCCATTTTTGTTGGAGTTCAGAATGCCCCTTGATGACAGAGGAACTATAAATCCCAGCAACTACAGCTCCCAGATGTCAAGATCAATTTTCTCCAAACTCCACCATTGCTCAAATTTGGGCATATTGAGTATTTATGCCAAGTTTGGTTCAGATCCATAGTCATTTGGGTTCACAGTGCTTTCCGGATGTAGGTGAACTACATCTCCCATAAATCACTGTCAATTCGTCCCAACCTCTTCCAGTATTTTCTGTTGGTCATGGGAGTTCTGTGTGCCACGTTTGGTCTAGGCCTGTAATTTGTGGGGGATCTCAGTGGTCTGTGGAAGTCAGAGCTGAATTGGTCGAAGGTACTGCAAATCCCATCATCCGTTGTCCATACTCCCCCAAACATATTGTTTTTGTGATTAATCACTATGCTTTAATTATGTTCAATTTGTAACAAAGAAAATACATCCGGCATATTAGAGATTTGCATTAGAATTTATAAGTGTAGCAAAATTATTCATGAAGTAGCAACGAAAATATGGTTGGGGGTCACCACAACATGAGGAACCTTATTTAGGGGTCACGGCATTAGAAAGGTTGAGAACCACTGTGCTAAAGGGTCACGCCAGCCTCAGAAGCGGGCGATTTCGCCACTTCTGAGGCTGGCGTGACACTTTAGCAGGAAGGGCGAAGCCATGGAGGGCTCCCCTTGGCTTCGCCCTCCCTCCTAAAGGGTCACGCCAGCCTCAGAAGCGGGTGAAATCGCCCGCTTCTGCCGCCCGGCATGACACTTTAGGGAGGGGGGGGGGCCGGGGGTGGGGCCGGGTGTATGGCCAGGGGTGGGGGTGGGGGCGGGGCGGCCCCCCAGGTCATCAGTGACCTGAATTCCGGCCCTTGGCCGGTTAGAAGTTGGACAGCCCTGGTCTAAAGAGACAGAACTAATAAAATATGGTCAAATGGTCAAATGGGCTGCGAATATTGGACATTCTATTAGTCTGGAAGAATGGGGGAAAAATTTGGAATAAGAAAATAAAATATACATATGCTTCGGATTTGAAGGAAAATTGGTTAAAAATTATGTACATCACCCCTCAAAAGTTAGATAAATGCTATTTGAAAGTAAATGACAGATGTTGGAAATGCAGAGAACAAACTGGCTCCTTCTTCCACATGTGGTGGACTTGCGAAATAGCTAAATCCTATTGGAAAAATATTCATGAAAAAATAGAAAAGTTATTGGAAATAAAAATAGAGTTAAAACCAGAATTCTTCCTTTTAGGGATGTTAGATATAGAAAAGGAAAAGAATAAGGATAAACTTTTTAATTACCTGGTAGCAGCGGCCAGAATAAACTATGCGGACACTGGAGAACAAAGGAGACCCCAATACTGGAGCAATGGCTAATAAAGATGATTGATACCATGAATATGGACAAATTGACGTAACTGATGAATATAAACCACAATCAGAATACATCAAAAACAGACTGAACTTTAGTAAAAAAAAATGTATAGTATAAGAAAATTTGAAATGAATTATAGACTTAAGATGAGCTTGGAATATAACGCCCTTTAGAGGGATGTTGAAAGAGCGACAGCTGTTAACAAAAGAGATGACTCAAAGAATGACATCACCGATGTGAAGACAATTGGAAGTTAGATACCCCAACCCAACCTAACCCCCTTTTCCCTTTTCTAGCCCTTCCCCTTCATCACCCTCACCCTTACCTTCAAACCTATCCCGGCTTTTCCTTGGATAATCCTTTCTTTTTAACCTACCCTATAAGAAAACCTTACTAAAAATCATTTATAAAAAATAAAATAAAAAAGAACCACATCCTTGGAGTATTACTCTTTTCACTATTCTAAAGTTGCATCTCTACTCTGTAGAAGCTTCATCCCAATTTGGAAGATAATAATAATAATAATCTTTATTTGTACCCCTCCCTATCTCCCCAATGGGGTCTTGGGGTGGCTCACATGAGGCCAAGCCCAGACAACAATTACAATAAAATAAAATAAAAATATCAGCAATAAACACAATAAGAAATACATACATACCGTATTTTATTTATTTATTTATTTATTTACTCGGCTTTTATGCCGCCACTCCCAAATAGGCTCGGGGCGGCTCACAGCCAGAAAGCAAGACAATACACAATAAACATATACACTCTAAAATGCAATACAAAATGCAAGATAAGAACATAGAACATAAGAACATAAGAAGAGCCATGCTGAATCGGGCCTCAGCCCATCTAGTCCAGCATTCTGTGTCACACAGTGGCCCACTAGTTGTACACAGGGATCTCTAGCAGAAAGGAGGGCAAAACCCCCACCTGCTCCCGACCCCCACAACCAGTACCGAAGAAATCCTGCCTGCCTCCATCAACACAGAGGTGGCACTTGGATGTCCATTTCAGTAACTACTGATTCCCTTGGTATCCATGAATCTGTCTAATCCTGCCTTGAAGCTGTCCAGGCTGACCGCTGTCACAACCTCCTCTGGAAGTGAGTTCCATAACCCAATGACCCTCTGGGTGAAGAAATATTTCCCTTTATTAGTCCTAACTTTCCTACCTTGGAGCTTTAGGGAGTGCCCCTAGTCCTAGTGTTGTGTGACAGAGAAAATAATTTTTCTTTATTCACCTTTTCTATCCCATGCATGATTTTATACACTTCAATCAAGTCACCTCTTAAACGCCGTCTTTCAAGGCTGAAAAGACCAAGGCGTTGCAACCTGATTTCGTAAGGGAGCTGCTCCATCCCTTGGATCATTCTTGTTGCCCTTTTCTGTACCTTTTCCAGTTCCGTTATATCCTTCTTGAGGTGCGGTGACCAGAATTGTACACAGTACTCCAGATGTGGCCTCACCATAGATTTGTAGAGAGGCAATACAACATTTGCCGACCTATTTTCGATTCCCTTCCTGATCATGCCAAGCATAGAATTTGCTTTTTTTACTGCTGCTGCGCACTGGGTTGACATCTTCATTGAGCTGTCCACCAAAACCCCAAGATCCCTTTCCTGGTTTGTCTCGGAAAGCTTTGACCCCATCAATTGGTAGGTGTAGTTGGGGTTCTTTGCCCCGATGTGCGGACACTGCATGTAAAAGTATGTAAAAGTACAGCTCCCATGATTCTATAAGATGTAAAAGTACAGCTCCCATGATTCTATAGCATCGAGTCAGGCAATTTAAGTGGTGTCAAACTGTTGTGATACAGATACGGCAGTAATAAAGTCCAGGAGTAAAAAGGATAACAGATGTTTATTTAACAAGGAATGGGAGTTGGTCTAACAAAAAATAGCCTATCGTCAGCTGAAGAAAAACCCTCACTAAACCCAGGAATCCTTAAACCAAAAATGCTGAAGATAAAAGAACTCCAAAACAAACAGCAGACGTCCGTCTGCGGTGTCCAGTTAGGGGAATGTCCATGAAGCGAAGTCAGTCATCAATCCAAGGTCGTCAGGCAGGAGAAAATCAGTCAGGACAAGGAGGAGACGTCTCCGGGTCGAACAGGAGCTAAGTATATCAATAAACACATAGCTTACAGCCCCCCATACCAAGCACTAAGAGCAATCAAGTTACTATCTGTCTACACACAATATATACCACACTCTGGGATGGCAAAATATAACAAATTGTATTGAGGCTTCCAAATAAGCACTATAATATCATATATTTATCACAACAAATTATATATCTTCAAAAATACAACATAAACCGAGTGAACATGTTTGTTTCACTCACGATGCTGGCAGTAGCCCTTCAATGGGTAAAGTTCAGTTCTTTCCGTAGATTTTCTGTATTTATATCCAGGACCCGATGGTCACCACTATTTTCTTCTAGACCCAATGGTCAACATAAATTTAGTTATAATCCGCGGCCCGTTGGCCAAAACAAATCAATCAGAATCAAAGGTATTAGTTGGGTTTCCGTCAGTCGTCGCGAACTCCAATACGCAATATCCCACCCCGTTTAGTAGTTATCGCTGGGCAGTCCACCTACGAGTAAATCCATGTCCGGTTACCGACCCGTTTCGATCAAATCTTCGTCAGGGTGGCCCCAAAATACACAGAGATGCACAATAACAGTATATCTGTAACATAAACATATACAATAGTATCCCATATAATACACAGAAAGATAGTAACAAAGGGTAGGAGTGAATTCTCGTTACTTACCACTATAAATCATATAAATGCTCAATAGCATTGCTGATCTCTCAGCTTACAAATAACTCGCCCACATGGCGTAGACCGCAATCCGGTAAAAGCTAAGGCTGAGAAGCTTCTTAAGTGCCTACCAGTGGCGCAAACAAATTAACATAAGAAGATAGAGGCTTCTTAGAGTTCCTTAAAGCAGCTGGTCTGTTTGGCTTAAATTCTCATTGAGGCCTAACGGTTGCTCACATTTGGTGCGGATTATCCACATCCGCTCACATTTGAGTAACGTGGTATGAATGTCTGCATGTGGTGGTACTGTCACTTGCTGTAATCCTACAAATTTAAAGTCTGGTATCGATTTATGTGTTGTTTTGAAATGCCTGTACAGGAATGTGTCTTCATTACCTGCTAAAATGCGGTTTTTGTGCTCCCCTAATCTTGTCCTTAAAGATCTTTTTGTCATACCAACATAATATCTAGGGCACGAGAAAAATAATAGATAAATGGCCTTCTCTGAAGCGCAGGTGAAGAACTGTTCGAGCTTGATAGGTCTGGCATTGCCTGGCAGTATAATCTCTTTCAGTGGTGATACAAAATCGCACATATTGCAGTGTCCGCATCTAAACGACCCCGCTTTAAAGTTGTTCTTGATTGTCTGTTTCTTACAATGGTCTGTTCTTATGAGCCAATCTTTGATATTTTCCGTTCTTTTGAAGGCCGGCATAGGCATCTTTTCCAGGCCCTTAATATCAGATATTAGGGGCCAATGTTGTTTAGCTATACGAATACCCGTAGGCATGGTTTAGAACCCAAAAATCGCGATTCTAAAATCAAATGGGGGGGGGATTTTTTTTATTCGTAAAAGAAAGACTTACAAAAAAATTTCCCAAAAGTTCTAAAATGTAACGTAAGTATTAACGAAATTCTTAATTAGTTCTAAAGTAGGAAAAGCAGGGAAACAGTAAAAAATCAATGGGGGAACATTCCCCTTCACCTCTGCAGTGCAATTCAATGGATCTGTAGATGTATAACATAAATATAAGAGCTAGCTACTAGCTCTCAGTACAATTGTGACCTTCTCTACCCTCTTCTTTCATTCCTTCCTTTGCTCTTTGGTTCCACATCCCTTCTTTTCTCTTTCCTTCCTTCCCTCCCCCTTTCTCTACTTTTTCCTTTGTCTCCTTCCTTCCTTTGTTCACTTTTTTATTTTTCCTTCCTTCCTTCCTTCCTTCCTTCCTTCCTTCCTTCCTTCCTTCCTTCCTTCGCTACGCTATCACTTTCTGTCCTTATCGTCTTCTCTCCTTCCTGTCAGTTCTCCCCTAACTTTATTCTATGTGTGTCTTTAATTTGTTATGGGTTTATGTCAGCTCCCTTCTATTCTTAAGCCAAAGAGCCGGTGCTGCCCATAGACACCTCCCAGGCCATTTGGCCTGCTAGCCTGCACAGCTCACCTCTCTTCTTAAGCCCAAGAATGCCAATAATGCCTGTAATGCCTTCTCCACCTTCAAAATCTCCACTGGCCTTGCTGAAAGGGTTACCGGCAGACCAATCGCAGCCAAACACTCCTCCTCGAGACCAATTTCCACCAACAATGCCAACCCCCGGGATAACTTCACCAGTTGGCCTGCCATTGGAAGGCCCACAGGAACTCCCACGCTTATCTGCCTTTGAATTCTCCGCTGCCCTTGCTCCAAGGGTTCACGGAGGACCAATCACAGCCAAACACTTCTCCCCCTGAACAATCTCCACCAAGAATGGCAAGAAAGCCTGTAATGTCACTGGGGGAACAAGTTAACCCCCAGGATTAATCAGCCTGTTGGCTTTGCATTGGAAGCCCCTAGGGCTTCCTTCCTACACCTGCACCTTTAATTTAAAGACCCTGGGGTCACCCCCAAGGACAGAACGTCGGACTACGATTGGAATCCCCTCGGGCCTCCTCCTCCTGCTTCTCCTTCCCACGCCTTCTGCACCTTCAATATCTCCGCCGCCCTTGCCCTTGCTCTATGGGTTACTGGCAGCGGCGGACCAATCGCAGCCAAACACCCCTCCCCGTGAACAATCTCCACCAAGAATGGCAAGAATGCCCCAGGGGGGAACAAGTTAACCCCCAGGATCAACCAGCCTGTTGGCCTGCCATTGAAAGCTCCGGCGGAACTCCAATGACTCCTCGAACTCAAGAAACTCTACTGCCATGGTTCCAAGGATTCCTGTAAGAGCAATCACAGCAAAACGCTCCTCCCCGAGAGGCTTGTGTTGCTGCAGAGCACAACTACTAGAAATGGGTTACCAACAGCACTTTGTGAAGGAAGCAGTGAAGATCCTGAAGAAGATAAATCATCAGTCCCGCGTTGTCAACAGGTGAAAGAGGATCCGGATTCGGATTCGGATTAGGGTCCTCTTGAACCAGAGCCCACCGCAGGAACAACCGCAGCCAAACACCCCTCCCCGAGACCAATCTCCACCTACAATGCCAATAATGCCTCTAATGCCCCAGGGGGGAACAAGTTAACCCCAGCATTAATCAGCCTGTTGGCTTGGCACCGGAAGCCCCTTGGGCTTCCTTCCTACACCTGCACCTGCACCTTTTACTTAAAGACCCTGAAGCCAAGGCCCCACATTTTCTCTGTCAGCCAAGTAGAACTTGAAAGTTTTTATCAGGAAGGGATTCCCTTTCCAAAGTGCACTGCCTAAGTAAGAGAAGGTCTCATACACTTCCTTCCTTAGAGGGTTGACATCGCTGTCTAATGTCATGCATTTTGCTGTGATAACCACAAGGTTCTTTGCTTTTAACCACTCAGTTCTAGAGACCGGAATACCTCAGACAGGTACTGGCTAAGCCAAAGTGGGAAGTCTTTGTTCTATAGTAAGCTAAGCTGCACCTTTTGAAGCCTTACTTGTTGTGTTTCTGCCGCCTTAAAAGCTTAGGCCACTCAGGCCAGCATACAATCCTAAGGTATCAGCCTGATGCTTTCAGCAAAGGAACGTGAGCAACGAACGCCCTAAAACCGTCTCCACCTCAATGACAACATTATCTTCAACTATTTCACCTACATAAAAAGATATTTTGCACACCACATGAAGAGGAAAGAGAAAGAACATCTAAATGCACTATGACGGTTTCCCTTTAAAGGAGGAACCTTCCATTCAGTTCCTTCCCTTCCTTGTCTGTTTGCAGGGCTTTCAAGCTTGGGGGGGGGGGGAGGAGTGAACCCCAAGGATAACTTCACCTGTTGGCCTGCCATTTGAAGGCCCAGAGGAACTCCCACGCCTTCTCTGCCTTTTAAATCTCTGCTGCCCTTGCTTCACGGGTTACTGGTGGACGAATCGCAGCCAAACGCTCCTCCCCGAGAGACTTGTGTTGCTGCACAGCAGAACAACTAGAAATGTGTTACCCCCAGCACTTTCTGATGGAGCCACTGCAGATACTGTAGAAGATTGAGCCTCACTCCCGTGTTGGCAAAGGGTCAAAGAGGATCCGGATCCAGATTAGGGTCCTCTTGAACCAGAGCCCACCGCAGGAACAACCGCAGCCAAACACCCCTCCCCGAGACCAATCTCCACCTACAATGCCAATAATGCCTCTAATGCCCCAGGGGGGAACAAGTTAACCCCAGCATTAATCTGCCTGTTGCCTTGGCATCGGAAGCCCCTCGGGCTTCCTTACCACACCTGCACCTTTTACTCAACGACCCTGGGGGTCAGAGTGCCCCAAGGACGAAACGTCTGTCTGCGACTGGAATCCCCTCGGGCCTCCTCCTCCTGCTTCTCCTTCCCACGCTTTCTGCACCTTCAATATCTCCGGCGACCTTGCTGTAAGGGTTACTGGTGCCGGCGGACCAATCGCAGCCAAACACCCCTCCCCGTGAACAATCTCCACCAAGAATGCCCCAGGGGGGAACAAGTTAACCCCCAGGATCAACCAGCCTGTTGGCCTGCCATTGAAAGCTCCGGCGGAACTCCAAGGACTCCTCGAACTCAAGAAACTCTACTGTCATGGTTCCAAGGATTCCTGTAAGAGCAATCACAGCAAAACGCTCCTCCCCAAGAGGCTTGTGTTGCTGCAGAGCACAACTACTAGAAATGGGTTACCAACAGCACTTTGTGAAGGAAGCAGTGGAGATCCTGAAGAAGATTGAGCATCACTGAAACCAGAAGTCCACTACCTCTCTGGCAGCCAAGTAGAACTGGAAAGTTAATATCAAGAAGGGCTTCCCTAAGTAAGAGAAGGGCTCATTCATTTCCCTTCCTTAGAGGGTTTACATAGCTTTATAATGGCATGCATCCTGCCGTGATAACCATACCGTTCTTAGCTTTTAACCACTCAGTTCTAGGAATACTATAGCTCAGACAGGTACTGTCAAAGCCCAAGTGGGAAGTCTTTGTTCCATAGTAAGCTGCACCTTTCAAAGCCTTACTTGAGTGCTTCTTTAACAGCGCAGGCCAGCATACAATCCTAAGGTATCAGCCTGATGCTTTCAGCAAAGGAACGTGAGCAACGAACGCCCCAAAACCGTCTCCACCTTAATGACAACATTATCTTCAACTATTTCACCTACATAAAAAGATATTTGCCCACATGAAGAGGAAAGAGAAAGAACATCTAATGCACTATGACGGGTTCCCTTTAAAGGAGGAACCTTCCATTCAGTCCCTGCCCTTCCTTGTCTGGTAGCAGGGCTTTCAAGCTTAGGGGGGGAAACTGAACCCCAAGGATAACTTCACCTGTTGGCCTGCCATTTGAAGGCCCAGAGAAACTCCCACGCCTTCTCTGCCTTTTAAATCTCTGCTGCCCTTGCTTCACGGGTTGCTGGCGGACGTATCGCAGCCAAACACTCCTCCCCGTTAACAATCTCCACCAAGAATGCCAAGAAAGCCCCAGGGGGGAACAAGTTAACCCCCAGCATTAATCAGCCTGTTGCCTTGGCATCGGAAGCCCCTCGGGCTTCCTTACCACACCTGCACCTTTTACTCAAAGCCCCTGGGGGTCAGAGTGCACCCAGGACAGACCGTGTGCCTGCGATAGGAAGCCCTACGGGCCCCCTTGGGCCTCCACTTGCACCTTCTCACGTGCACCTTTAACTTAAAGACCCCGGGGGTCAGAGTGCACCCAGGACAGACCGTGTGCCTGTGATAGGAAGCCCTACGGGCACCCTTGGGCCTCCACTTGCACCTTCTCACGTGCACCTTTAACTCAAAGACCCCGGGGGTCAGAGTGCACCCAGGACAGACCGTGTGCCTGTGATAGGAAGCCCTACGGGCCCCCTTGGGCCTCCACTTGCACCTTCTCACGTGCACCTTTAACTTAAAGACCCCGGGGGTCAGAGTGCACCCAGGACAGACCGTGTGCCTGTGATAGGAAGCCCTACGGGCCCCCTTGGGCCTCCACTTGCACCTTCTCACGTGCACCTTTAACTTAAAGACCTTTAACTTAAAGGGGTCAGAGTGCACCCAGGACAGACCGTGTGCCTGTGATAGGAAGCCCTACGGGCACCCTTGGGCCTCCACTTGCACCTTCTCACGTGCACCTTTAACTTAAAGACCCCGGGGGTCAGAGTGCACCCAGGACAGACCGTGTGCCTGTGATAGGAAGCCCTACGGGCCCTTGGGCGTCCACGTGCACTCTCTCACGTGCACCTTTAACTTAAAGACCCCGGGGGTCAGAGTGCACCAGGACAGACCGTGTGCCTGTGATAGGAAGCCCTACGGGGGCCCCTTGGGCCTCCTGTTGCACCTTCTAACGTGAACCTTTAACTTAAAGACCCGGGGGGTCAGAGTGCACCCAGGACAGACCGTGTGCCTGTGATAGGAAGCCCTACGGGCACCCTTGGGCCTCCACGGGCCCCTTGGGCCTCCACGTGCACCTTCTCACGTGCACCTTTAACTCAAAGACCCCGGGGGTCAGAGTGCACCCAGGACAGACCGTGTGCCTGTGATAGGAAGCCCTACGGGCCCCCTTGGGCCTCCACTTGCACCTTCTCACGTGCACCTTTAACTTAAAGACCCTGGGGGTCAGAGTGCACCCAGGACTGAATGCCTGTCTGCGATTGTAAGCCCCGCACTTCACCTATTTCTCCATGTCTGACAGAGAAACTGTGAGCTGCCTGGCCTCTGTTCCCCAACACCACCGCCAACGCCAACGGGGGGACATCCGTCTGCACACGGTCCCCCCCGAACACCCGCAAGGACTAATCCTATTATCTCCTTCGGCCCTCCCACATCCTCTCTGACGTGTTACCGAAGACCCTTGGGGGTCACCCCACCCCCCAAGGACAGACCGTTACCCTTTGACCGAAAGCCCTTTGGCCTCCCTCCTCCTGCACGTTTAACTTAAAGCCCCTGGGGGTCATACCGCCCCAAGGACTGAATGCATGTCTGCGATTGTAAGCCCCGCACTTCACCTATTTCTCCATGTCTGACAGAGAAACTGTGAGCTGCCTGGCCTCTGTTCCCCAACACCACCGCCAACGCCAATGGGGGGACATCCCTGTGCACACGGTCCCCCCCGAACACCCGCAAGGACTAATCCTATTATCTCCTTCGGCCCTCCCACATCCTCTCTGACGTGTTACCGAACACCCTTGGGGGTAACCCCCCCCCCCCAAGGACAGAACGTATGTCTGCGATGGGAAGCCCCTCGGGCCTCCTCCTCAACTATCCCCCAAGGATGGCCTGCTGGCTTGCGCTTCTTAGGCCTTCCCACACCTCCTTCTCCTCTCTGTAGACCTAGGGGGGAATAGCTCCCCATCCCGGAAATGGCCTGATGGCCTGCAATTGGAATGCTGTCAGCCAGGGCCGTAGCCAGGATTTTGATTCGGGGGGGGGGGGGCTGAGTTTGGTTCGGGGGGGCTGAGACTGGGTGGAAGAGGGTCTACCCTAGCAAACCTTTTGTATTGTTATCCCAATAACCCCATTAATGTGGGATATAATGAGCATGGTGATCAGATCATGATATGAATAAACATAACAGTTTAAATAATGTACCAGTAAGGCCTTTTCGTGGACCACCCTGAGAATTGGGGGGGGGGCTGAAGCCCCCTTAGCCCCCCCTGGCTACATGCCTGCTGTCAGCCCTCCCAGGTCCTCCTGTACGGAAGGATGGGGAGGGGAAAGGGGGTAGAACAAAGCAGTGAATACAGATATATACATATGACTTCCATTCTTCTCTAAGTAGGTTATTCTCTATTTGTTCTTAAGTTCCTTCTTTCTCATATATTCTTCAAACGTTGTCCAATCTGTTTGTTTTCTTGGGTTTCCCGTATTTTTCCTCAAGAGGTAAGTTAATTTGTCCATGTCCTTTATATTGTAGATTTTGTGTATCCATAGCTCCTTGTTGGGTATTAGATCTGTCTTCCATTCTTTGGCAAAAACCATGCGCGCTGCAGTTGTCACATATACAAAAAGTTTATCTTTATTTTCATCTAATTTTAATTCATCATCATTCAATCCCAGTAGGTAATATTCAGGCTTTAAGGGGAATTTAACTTGAAGGATCAACTGTGTCTCCTTATGAATTATTTTCCAATATTCATTGGTTTTTGGGCAAGACCACCACATGTGGAAGTAACTTCCAATTTGAGAGTTACATTTCCAACAGAGTGATTGGCTTTTATTATACATTATCCCTATCTTTTTCGGTGTTATGTACCATCGATGGAACATTTTTAACCAGTTTTCCTTTAAGTTGGAGGCATATGTATATTTAACCTTTTTGTTCCATAATTTTTGCCATTCCTTTAACTTTATCTGTCTGCCAATATTTTTCGCCCAAATTACCATACAAGAATATTACTTCTTCAGTTTCGGTCTCCCATTCTAAAAGCTTGTCGTAACTTTTGGTTATATTTTTCTTGTCTAATTTGGACAATTGTATCCAAAAGTCTTCCTTATCATAAAAGCCAGTTTTTTTGTCTTGATTATATATATTTCTAATCTGATGGTATTGAAGCCAAATTAAATTCCCCATAATCTGTTTAATTTCCTCTTGGGATTTTAATTCGTTTCTCTCATTCGTATTATTTCCCTTTAATAATTCCTCATATGTTGGCCAATTTGACCAGCCTTGTAGCCTTCTCTGGTCTGCTTCGATAGGAGAGACCCAGAGGGGTATCTTCCTATAGAAGTACATTTTATATTTGTTCCAGACTTTGAGCAACGCGGATCTGGTGAAATGATTTCCAAAATTTTTCTCTACCTTGGCCTTTCCGTACCAAAGGTAGGCATGCCAGGTCCTCCTGTACTTTGAAGACCCCGGTGGGTGAGAAGAAGTTCCCCCCAAGGATGGCCTGCCAGCATGCTTTTAAGGCCGGCGTGGGCCTACACTACCTCCTCCACCTATTTTGCCTGAGGGGGAAACCTTCTACCCACGAGGGCTGGCTCTTTGGTCTGTGTCGGGGGAAAACAGTAAAAGAACCCCCAGAAAATCTCCCACAAAGTATTCAGAAGAGCCACTTTACCCACGGGGATGAAGCGCCACACCCCGTTCTTCTGGTCTCTTCAGTTCACCAATTGCAGGTCACCACACCATTAACAGGAAAAGTTGATTCACAAAGTCGTGTATAATCTTAAACTGAACGAAAGTATTCCATGCGCGTAACCCCCTGCCCCCCACAACAGCATATGATATGTGAATCAGAACCACAAATAAAGCAGTTCTTCATATTGGAACTCAGAGAGGAACTGGAAGAAGCATCAGTAGGAAGACCTCATTCTATGGCGCCGCAGGAAGCTGGCCCATTACGACTCCTTACTTGGAGGAATTCCGGACTGAGAAGCTCAGGCCACCACACAAGCCTCTGTAATCTGCCCACAGCTTTCATATTTACAGAAGGACTGCAAATCTCATCATGTTTACAAAAGAGGACATCTCTTCCTTAAAAGATTAAATCTCAGAACTGCCGTCAAGCATGCTACCCATCTTGTGACCAGATGCGCCAGAACAGCGGTAGTGATATCTCTCTGACAGCCACACAGAAGGAGCGATTTATCTCCAACCGTGATAGCTAGGAAGGAAGAAAAAGGAACTTTGTCAGTAACACTCCTATCCGGCCATCCCCTGGAACGATCCCTGCAGTCAAAACATCCATAGAAAGGACTGAAAGCATTTTGCACATGGCTTGGAAGAAACTCCTTACGCATGCATGTTGTCAGCTCCGGTTGGTTCGTTTCATGCCATAACGGACCAAGCCGATCGCGCCAATTGATATGGACACTGCCGGGCGGGAAACCGCCGGGCTCATCCCCTTTGATCTGCCAGATACCTTCCTGGCCTTTGATATGTGGACTGGCCATCTGGTCAGGCCTTGGAAGGAGGACCCAGCGGGGCGGGCCGGGAGGGAGTCTTGAGAGATGTTTGCGCTGGGCTTTTCTTTAGTCTATCTTTGTTCAGCCTGGAGCAAGGAGCCAATAAATGATCTATCTTCCAATCTGCTTGGAGTGAGTTTGGTTTATTGGACCCCCCCTTTCCGGAGCATTACATAAAGATAGACTCACCAACTTCTACGGCCGTGAAAACCCTCCGACCGTAACCAACTTCGCAGAGATGTCTCAAGCCGAAGGAAGCCCTCGAAGAACAACCTCCGACAGTCCCGGACGAGGAGCTGGAGGAGGAAGATGGGGACGAGGAGGAGATCGAAGCCGGAGCGTCCGGTGGAGAACCGCAGGTGGTGGTGACCGGGATGGAAGATGGGGAGATCCCTGACCAGACCCGACCGCCGAGAAGGATGTTCGTGCCGCAAGGTAAAAGCGCCCAGCACCGAAATGTTGCGGATGGAGGTGCAGATGTTCCAGATGTCGGAAGCGATGCAAAAGATGCAGGCGCAATTGGACATACTGATGAGTAGGCCGGAGGAGGCCTTGGGAGACCCCGAGCCCGTCTTGCGGGAAGAGGCCGGAGTCGAGAGTGGGACAGCCAGGAAGGCCCTCGGTGAGGTTCTCGGAGGAGCTCCTCCGACCCAGAAGGGACGCCTCCACCCCCATCTGGGCTTGGGGACCAGAGCCAAGAGATGACGGGATCTCAGAGGACCTAAAAGGTAAAGTTCGACGGGGACCCCGCCAACTGTCATACTTTGTCACCAACGTCCAGAATTACATGGTGGACTATGGGGACACGTTCCCCTCGGAAGCGGCCAAGGTGAGGGCTGTGTGGGGGCCAACCTAAAGGAGGTCGCGGCCGATTGGCTGATACAGTTAACAGACACTCGATCACCGCATCTGAGGCGGTTGGACACTCTGTTGGAGGCCCTGCGAGCCCGCTTTGGGGACCCGTTAGCCGGGAGAAGGCCAAGGCCCAGTTGAGGAGGATTTATCAAGGCCAGAGAACCGTTTCAGAGTACGCCCTGAGTTTCCGAGCTCTAGCGGGAAAGATCCGGGGCTGGTCTGAGTCCACTATCCTCGAGTGCTTCAAGGCAGGCCTGAGACAGGACATTCTAGAATGGGCAATGCACCGGGAAATCCGAGACCCTGGAGGATTGGATAACCTCAGCGGGGAGAGTGGAGTGCGACATGGAGCAGATGCCCAGGCGCCATCGAGATGGCGGGAGGCCCCGCGGGATGGGGACAGGCCCACCAGGGCGGTCGGGACCAGCCCGGCGACCCTCACCCAGGCCCCGGTCGACCAGCCGGGAGAGTCAGAGAGGGAAGAGAGGAGCCTGTTTCTCGTGCGCGGGCGAGAAGGCCACCCGAGCAGCGGAATGCCAAAAGTCCTCGCCCAAGGCGGAGCGGGCGCCCGGAGGTCAAACCGGCAACACCGGCCAAAACCCTGGCCGAGGCAAGGCAGCAGCGGCGGCGGAGACGGCGCGGGCACCCAGGCCCCTACGGGAGGCTGAGGAGCCAGAGCCGGAGACGGAGGAGAGCGACTCCGAGTGGATGGCGGGAAACGACAACGATCTGCGGTAGACGCCCGCCGGCAGATCCAGACCCCTTCGGGCGGTGAGTTGGACCCTCCTGGGTGCGGCACCAACAAGCAGGACATTCAGGTGTGGTGCCCCGAGGCCAGCCAACCTATAGAGACTACAGCCATGATAGATAGCGGGTGCACTAGGTGCCTGATGTCCCCGAGATTAGCGAGGCAGCTGGGGATAAAGCCACAAGCCCTGATCGAGCAGATCTTATTCTCCCAGCTAGACGGGTCCCCGGCGAATGGGAAGCCAGCCACCCACAAGACAGGAGAGATCAGAGTACAGATGGGGTCCCACCGGGAAGATCTAAAATTCGTCATTTCGGCAATGGCACACCAACCTATCATTCTGGGGGCCCCCTGGCTGCGCAACCAAAACCCACGGATCAACTGGGAGACAGGAGCAGTGCAGTTCAGGAGCGGAGAGGCCCGGGCAAGGCTAGATGACCTTGAAGACGCGGACACCCCAATCCATGAGGGAGCGGGCGTGGGGGCAGCAGAGAGCCAACCCGAGGCGAAGTCCCGCGAGAGTATGAGGACTTGGGGGAGGTCTTTAGTGAGCGGGAAAGTGACCAGCTGCCCCCCCACCGGAAGTCCGATTGCGCAATCGAAATTGAAAAGGGCGCCAAGTTGCCCAGCCCGAAACTGTACGCCCTGTCTGAACCCGAAAGAAAGGCATTAAGAGACTTTATTGATAAAATATAGACAGAGGCTTTATTGAAAAAATCAACCAGCCCGATGGCAGCCCCCATCCTGTTCAGGCCAAAGGCGGCGCCCCCCGGATTTTCCAGCAATTCATCAACGAGATCTTCAGGGACTTGCTCTACAAGGGAGTTCTAGTGTACCTGGATGACGTGTTAATTTATTCCAAATCTGAGGCGGAGCACGTCGAGATGACCCGGGAGGTGCTGCGACGGCTGCGGGAGAATCAGCTATTTGTCAAGCTGTCCAAGTGCGAGTTCCACCGACAGGAACTGGACTATCTAGGGTATCGCATCTCCACGCGAGGCCTGGCCATGGACCCAAGTAAGGTGAGAGACGTGCTCGCGTGGGAGGCCCCGCGAACCCGGCGGCAACTACAGGGCTTTTTGGGGTTCGCCAACTTATAGACAGTTCATCCAGAACTTTGCTAAAATAGCGCTTCCCTTAACTGAACTATTGAAAACCAAGGGCTTGGGGAGACAAAGAAAGCCAAATCACCCGGGGCGAAGCTCAACTGGACCCCGCAGTGCCAGGAGGCCTTTGACAGCCTCAAGAGGAGCTTCACCAGTCAGCCGCTGCTGAGGCATCCCCAGCCCGACAAGCCGTTCACTGTACAGTGCGACGCCTCGGAGGCGGCCTATGGGGCAATTCTCCTGCAGCGAGATGAGGACGGGACCCTGCGACCCTGCGCATACCTGTCCAAGAAATTCACCCCGTCGGAGAAGTGGTGGCATGTATGGGAGAAGGAGTCCTTTGCCGTGCGGGCAGCGCTGAGCCACTGAGGCACTTCTTGGAAGGCACCGCCCTGCCCGAAGTGTGGACGGACCACAAAAACTTGCAGGCACTCCAAACCCCCCAGAGACTCAACGCCAAGCAGCTGAGATGGGCGCAGTTTTTCAGCCGCTTCAATTTCCAGCTCAAGTACCTGCCGGGCCCGAAAAACGTGTTGGCCGACACGCTTTCCAGAATGCCTGAGGCTGACTACTCGCGCCAGAAGAAGTGGGGACCGTGTTCTCCAAACATCAGTTGGGCTTGGTGGCCCGCACCGAGGCGGCGGATAAGGCCCCAAAACCTACGGTCCCTGGGACCCCAGAACTGTTAGCAGACTTGGCAGCAGCTTATGGAGCAGACGCCTGGCTTAAAGAGCACCGCGAAGACTTAACTGAGGCTAAAGGCATATGGTACTACAAAGACAAGTTATATGTTCCCCAAAGCCAGAGGGCTCCGGTCCCAGCCCAAGCCCTCGACTCCACATTGTCCGGCCACTTCGGCCTCACTAAAACTCTAAAGCTATTGGCCCGGCAATTCTGGTGGCCGGCCATGAGAAAGGACACTAGTGACTACATAGCGGAATGCGAAGTGTGCGCACGGAACAAGCCCAAGACGGGCCGGCCGACGGGGCTGCTGCAACCGGTAGCCGACCCGGCCGAACCTTGGAGCGAAATAGCAATGGACTTCGTCGTCGACCTGCCGCCCAGCAGCGGATACACCACCATATGGACGGTGGTGGACCTGTTCTCAAAACAGGCTCACTTCGTCCCGCTCCGTCGGCTGCCCACGGCCCCGGAGCTGGCTCGCCTCTTCGCCCACCACGTCTTCCGGCTCCACGGCTGCCCCCGGCGCGTGGTGAGTGACAGAGGACCCCAATTTACGTCCAAGTTTTGGAAGGCGTTCCTGGCAGGGCTGGGGTCGGCGGGCCCTGAGCACGGCGTTCCATCCGGAGACGGACGGCGCCACGGAGCGGGTTCAACGTACCCTGCAGCAGTACTCCGCTGTTACTCGACCTACCAGCAAGACAACTGGGCCGAGCTGCTAGGCGTGGCAGAATGGGGGCCCCAGCCTACTTACGCGGTGGGAGACCGCGTGTTCCTCTCCACCAAGAACCTGAAGTCGACTCAGCCGTCCCGCAAGTTTGCAAACAAATTTGTAGGGCCCCTCAGCGTGGTGGAAATAATTAACCCCGTGGCGGTCAAGCTGGACCTGCCGCACACCTGGCGCAAGGTCCACCCTGTGTTCCATGTGAGCTTATTGAAAAAAGCTGTGTCCGACCGGAAGTGGTCCGCCGAGGAAGGCGCACCGGTGCCTATTATGGTGGGATCCCACACCCACTTTGAGATTAAAGCCATTTTGGACTCTCGGCGCCACAAGGGCCGTCTTAGTTACTTAGTTAAATGGACTGCCAAGGACTTACACCCTGAGTGGGTGTTGGCACCCCATGTTAGCGCCCCGAGACTAGTTAAGGCTTTTCACGCCGCTTTCCCGGACAAGCCGGGACCCTGATCCCCTTTTTCTTTGTTCTTTCCCTTGCAGGTCACCATCTTGCGGAGGGGGGCGCTATGTCAGCTCCGGTTGGTTCGTTTCATGCCATAACGGACCAAGCCGATCGCGCCAATTGATATGGACACTGCCGGGCGGGAAACCGCCGGGCTCATCCCCTTTGATCTGCCAGATACCTTCCTGGCCTTTGATATGTGGACTGGCCATCTGGTCAGGCCTTGGAAGGAGGGACCCAGCGGGGGGCGGGCCGGGGAGGGAGTCTTGAGAGATGTTTGCGCGGGCTTTTCTTTAGTCTATCTTTGTTCAGCCTGGAGCAAGGAGCCAATAAATGATCTATCTTCCAATCTGCTTGGAGTGAGTTTGGTTTATTGGACCCCCCCTTTCCGGAGCATTACACATGTTATACACATGCTCCCAAACACAACTAGATTTATATATCTCCCCATTCTCAAGGGAAGGAATGGATCACAGAGTGCTGACCTGGGCCTTCCAACAGGCACAACAGAGGAGAGAGTTCTATTCCCGTTACGTTTAGTTGTTGTTGGAATTAAAGTGACATGCACACCCCAACTTTGGCGGCGTTTCAGTCGCAGGCCAACACTCGATCCCCAGGAGGCAACTGATGCGGCTACTAGGCTACAGAACTGTATTGTGAAACTCGAAGGAGTGAAACAATAAAAGTCTTTGTGACGTAGAGGAGGGGTAGTAGAACTCATGCGGCGACGTTTCAGTCGCAGGCCAACACTCGATCCCCAGGAGGCAACTGATGCAGCTAGGCTACAGGACTGTCTTGTTTAACTCGGAGGAGTGAAACAAAAAAAGTCTTTGTGACGTGGCGATGTTTCAGTCGCAGGCCAACACTCGATCCCCAGGAGGCAACTGATGCGGCTACTAGGCTACAGGACTGTCTATTGAAACTCAAAGGAGTGAAACAATAAAAGTCTTTGTGACGTAGAGGAGGGGTAGTAGAACTCATGCGGCAACAACTGTCACCTTTTTTTTTCCCGCCGACCGACCCACAGGTTACAAGCCAGCAGTCAGGGGAATGAAGCTGGGGTTTGACAGAGAATTGTTGCCAATCCAACAGTACAAAGCCAAAGGACAAGAAAGGGAGTAGCATCTGTTGTTCGCGTGCAGCGATAAGTCAATACTTTGTGCTCCTTCACTGGCCCAAGGAAGATACATCCACTTCACATCGGACCATGTGGTGGACATTGCAAAGCATTCCAAAAAGGTCAGCTTTCAGAAAGAGGCAACAAAAACGACTTGCAAATTGGGGAGTGTGAATATCTGGCCAGAGGAGAGTCATTACAACCTCTCTGTCAGACATACAGAACTGAAAGTCATCATCGCATCATTACAGAAAGCAATATGAAAACAGTAATTTGAATGCAGATCAAACGAAAGTTGAGTACATGTTATGGACAACGAGATTACTAATAAAAACTTTAGGAATATTTTTGGGTGAGGTAGATGTGTTGAAATGTAGCCTGTTTGGAGAAGTTCACCTCAAGCCATACCCCACAAAGACAACTTTGAGGAGAAGTACGTGTGCTGTAGCTCCATCATAACTAATAGAGCTACATCTGAGTAGCGGTAATCTCTCAATTCCTAAGAAAAGAACGTTCCTAATAAAAATTCTTTTATAAAAGGGTCTGCTCAAAGTATGGCTTTTCGGGACAGTTAGTAAGAGGTGATATATCTATTGGTCGGTGGAGCAGCAGACACTCAGAAATCCATCTCAGGGATGCCAAGAATGGGTAAGTTGGCCTTGAGGAAAACTAGTTTCTCCACTGCCATGGGGTTGAGCAGGCTCCTTGGATTAGTCATAACATCTCCTGCAAGGCTGAACACCCTCTCGCTCTGCACGCTGGTAGGGGGGCAGCTGAGGTACTTTCGGGCTACATGTGCCAGATCGGTCCACCCCTGCGTGGAACGTGCAGACCAGTAGGCCAGTGGATCTGTGTCTTCATATGGCTGTACAGGCTCTTCAAAGTACTGTTTGATGGTAGACTCAGACACGTCAGCCATAGCCACTTGAGCCGACAATGAACTGCCTTCTTCTGTCACTAAGGCCACGGCATTTTTCATGAAACAGCTTTCTTTTTGCGCTCCTTTCTTCTGTGCTCGTCGGTGGACACTCTCTGTGCTGTCAGAAGTGGAAGAGCTGTTTGCTTCGGCACTGCATTGCGGAACTGGTGATGTTGTTTCGTTACGGCCTACCCCCACCCTCTGTTCGAACGCTTCTCTCACAAGTGCGACGAGCTCTTTCTTCCATCTTGGGAAATCAGCTTGGCTAACAACAGTGTCCTTCACGCGAGGGTCACAGAGTGTGGCGATCACATGACAGTTATTCTCCATCAATGGGAGTAGACGTTTCTGTAACGCAATCTTCAACTGCTTCACCAACTCCTGGGACTGCGGTTTAAGTCTTCCGGACAAGGTGTGCAACGTGCTCTGTGCAGCTTTGTTTTCCAACTGCTTCTGCAAAAGTTTTATTGCAGGGATCACATCCCCCAGTAAGGCTTTGTGGCTGGATAGAGCCTCTGTGGCATCTTTGAAGGGCTTAAGGATGTCGACGGCCTCCGAGATTACCACCCACTCCTGGTTGTTAGGGAGCAGCGCGTTAACCTGTCCGCCAACCGACAACGAAACCCCGTGCACGGCCCTCTTCTGCTCCAGCATGCGCTCTAGCATTTTGAAGGTGGAGTTCCACCGCGTGGGCACGTCCTGTAGCAACCGGTGTAGGGGAAGATGCTCCAGTGACTGCCTTTCGTAGTAGACTTGCAGACTTAGTGCTTCGATGGAAGAAGGCTGCTATTTTTCGACAGCGCTCTACCAGAGGGGCGATGCTGTGGGAGCTGGCATCTTCATGGACCTTCAATCCATCTTTGACCGTGTTATGTAGTACGTGGGACAGGCAGGTGATGTTAGTGAAGCCTGCAGAGTCAACGGCCCGTACCATATTTTTCCCAGCATCGGTGACAATGAATCCCAAAAGTGTGGTAAGATGCATCCACTCTGCCATCATTCCCTGCAATATAGTGCTTATGGTGTCGGCCTTGTGATCCTTGTCTACCACCTCCAGAGCCAAGAGAGACCATCGCTGACCCGCCTGCAGGGTTCCCTCCTTCTCCCACCAGTGAGCCGTTAACGACAGGAAGGAATGGCCTCCCCCACACTGGACCAAATGTCGGTAGTGAAATGGACGTGGGCAGCAGTGGTGGCAGTCTTCAACTGGGATTTCAAGAGTTTCTTGCATCCATCAAACAAAGCTGGAATGACCACTTTGGAAAAGGTATGTCGTGAGGGGATCTTGTAACACGGTGCAAGTAAGGACACCAGTCCTCTAAATCCCTCCCGTTCTACCGTTCTATAGGGCTGGTGGTCAAGAGCCATCATTACTCCTATGCACTGCGTAATCTCCTTTGCTGAAGGATTCCTTACACCACTTCTCACCCTGCCCAGGGAAATTGCCCAATTATCGATGGTACCTTGAGTACTGGCTCTTCCAGGGTCACAAGTACTACCTGGGGGATTTTCCACGGTGAGAGCGGGCCTTCCTATTGCCTTTAAGTGAGCAGCATACATAACTGGATGATGCCTCCTCAAGTGATTGGAGATTCCGCTGGTGGAAAGATGTCTCTTGTCTTTCCCCCTGCTGATGTTTAATCCACAATGCCTACACTCCGCCACGGTTTCCTTATCCGGATGGACAGTGAAGTGATCCCAGAGTGCTGTCCTGGGCTTCCAAGATGCACAACTGGGGAGAGGAAATGGTCCCGGTCAATGTCGCTAGAGACTGTGGCCTGTGAAAGGGTGACAACATCCTCCATGGAGCTGGCATCCTCATTCTCACTGTGCTCTGAAGATGACAATTGCCAAGTTATGTCTTCAAACGTGGCATTGTCTTCAATGATAACTGTTGGAGTAACATTGTTTTCCCCTCCCCTCGAGCTTTCAGAATGTACTCGCTTTCTGGAAGTGCTACATTGCGTACTTGTCGCCCTCAGCTCATCTGGTCTGCGCATTACGGGCACAGGGCTCTTATGTCCATCTCCGCTTTGAGCAAATCTTTTCATCGTTTCAGTAATACGTTATGGAGATTACAAAATGCAAATTAAATAACCAAATGATGGCCTCTCTGAGTGTGGGTGGGTACTAGGCTAGGCAGACTACGGAGAACTAGATTGCAAAAGGAAGGGAACACACGCTTCTGGGCCCTGAACACGGAAGGGCACGGGCACCTCTGCCCAGCAACACACACTCAAGACTTGAGCCTCTTGGTCAGGCGTGACCAGGAAGCCCCTGGAGGTAGAACTGTATGTATGTGAAGGGAACACACGCTTCTGGGCCCTGAATACGGCAGGGCGCGGGCACTTCTGCCCAGCAACACACACTCAAGACTTGAGCCTCTTGGCCTGGCGTGACCAGGAAGCCCCTGGAGGTACAACTGAACTGTATGTATGTGAAGGGAACACATGCTTCTGGGCCCTGAAAACGGAAGGACAAGGGCACCTCTGCCCAGCAACACACACTCTAGACTTGAGCCTCTTGGTCAGGCGTGACCAGGAAGCCCCTGGAGGTACAACTGAACTGTATGTATGTGAAGGGAACACACGCTTCTGGGCCCTGAACACGGAAGGGCACGGGCACCTCTGCCCAGCAACACACACTCAAGACTTGAGCCTCTTGGCCTGGCGTGACCAGGAAGCCCCTGGAGGTACAACTGAACTGTATGTATGTGAAGGGAACACACGCTTCTGGGCCCTGAACACGGAAGGGCACAGGCACCTCTGCCCAGCAACACACACTCTAGACTTGAGCCTCTTGGCCTGGCGTGACCAGGAAGCCCCTGGAGGTACAACTGAACTGTATGTATGTGAAGGGAACACACGCTTCTGGGCCCTGAACACGGAAGGGCACGGGCACAACTGTATGTATGTGAAGGCTGGCTAAGGAAAGGATAGGATATTACTGATAATAAATGTAACAAGGAAATGTGTTGCTTATGGCAAAGAGTAACCAATAGGAAAAAAACCAAAGCAGCCTTTGCTAGTAAAAATTGGTGAATGAATATTAATAAAGCATTGGATATTAAGTACTGGATAATATTACTGATAATAAATGTAACAAGGAAATGTGTTGCTTATGGCAAAGAGTAACCAATAGGGGAAAAAAACCAAAGCAGCCTTTGCTAGTAAAAATTGGTGAATGAATATTAATAAGGCATTGGATATTAAGTACTGGATAATATTACTGATAATAAATGTAACAAGGAAATGTGTTGCTTATGGCAAAGAGTAACCATAGGAAAAAAAACAATAGCAGAGGCAGGCACAGGCAGGATAACAGCCTTTGCCAGTAAAAATTGGTGAATGAATATTAATAAAGCTTTGGATGGATGAAGAAGGAAGGAGGCGAGTTGCTTTTCTCCTTCCTCCTCTACCCCTATTTTCTCCCAGGGCCCGTCGTGCTAACAGGCGGCAGCCAGGCTCTGGCAAGAACTTTCTCCGCTCCTCTTGCCTGCTGCGAAAACGAAACCGGACTGAGCTCTGCCTCGTGGTGCGCGGGTATTTAAAGGATCTTGACCCCGCCCTCCAAGTGTTTCTTTGCCTCTGATTGGCTAAAGGAAAGGTGGAGTGATGGTGGTGTGATGGTACCACCTGGTCTCCTTTAGCCAATGACAAAACTAAGGGCAAAGAAGCCATTCGAAGCACTTACGACACTTACGTACCAGATACAAAAATGGCGTCGCAAAGTGTCGTAAAAGAAAGTCTACTTCCGGGATCGCGGTAGCGATCCGTATAAACTAGAAAGTCCCATTACATACGAATCACTTCCGATTTCTTTACATTTCCGTAACTTTTTTCTCATGCCTACTTCTGTAGTGTAACATCGCATTTTTAGCGGTTGGTTTTGTATACGGTTTGACCGCTAATGTATCATCTTTCCTGTAGACTGTCACATCTAAGAAATTCACTTCCTGTTCGCTGTATGTAGTTGTAAATTCTATATCTGGGTGCCAGTTAGATAACCAGCTATCACCGTCTTTTAAATTTGTATTGGGGCGTATGAGAAATAGCACATCGTCTATGAAGCGCCACCAGTGGGTAATGTGGTCCGAAAAAGGCAAATCCGGATTATTTTTCACAATAAATTTATCTTCAAGAGATTTAACAAATATGTTGGCGATGGATGGCGCTGCCGGGGACCCCATGGCCACACCCCCTTTCTGGATGTAGAACTCTTCTTCGAATTTAAAATAATTATAATCCGTTATACAATCAAATAACTCTAACAGAAAACCCGTTGGAGGGTGTAAAGGCTTGATTCTTTGGTTAAGCAGATCCTCAATGGCTGTTTTAGCTTCATTCAAAGGCACATTTGTGTACAATGACGTAATATCTGAAGTAGCTATGGTGGTCCCTATGGGGATTACAATATTTTCCACTTTTTTGATTAAATCCGTTGTATCCTTAATATAGGATGGGGCTTGCTGCACAAATGGCTGTAAGATATTGTCTAGATATTTTGCCAGTGGTTCTAAAATGCCATTGTTCGCTGCAATGATGGGTCTTCCTTTAAATGGAAATTCCTTTTTGTGTGTTTTAGGATTAGCATAGAACACTGGGATTTTTGGGTGTGTATTGACTAGATATTGAGCTGTCTTGGTGTCCACATATCCCATCGCTTCACCATAGTATACTACATCAGAAATTATTTTAGAATATCTTCTAGTGGGATCTGAGTCCAGTTTGGCATAGTACTTCTCGTCCTGCAACTGTCTATTTACTTCTTGTTGGTACATATCCAAATTTTGAAGTACCACGCCCCCTCCCTTATCTTCTTTCTTGAAGATGGTTTTGCTATCCTTGCCCAGTTGTTTCAACTCACATACATCCTGATGTCGCAAATTTGTATGGGTATTTCTAAAGTCAATCTTTAATACTTCTTTTACTCACTACTTTCTCAAACGCTCTGACATTTAAAGAGGGTGCATTAGGAGTAAATTTACTCTTAATGTAGAATTGATTGGTGGTTTTGGCTGGAATGCTTGAGTCTTTAAAGAAATCTCGTAAACGTATATTGCGGAACAGGGTTGCTAAGTCCCTTCTCACATCTATATCTCTATACCTAGGGGTCACCACATAAGATAAACCTTTATTTATAATCGTCTCTGATTTATGCGTTAACTCCCTATCGGAGACATTGATTATCAAGTTGTCTTTTGGGTTGAGGCCTCTTTTTGAAAATCCGCTTGTTTGTAGAAGCCTGTTTGCAGTCTGTTCTTCCTAAGTGTTCTTTGTGGCTGCGGTGCTGGGCCAGCTGCATCTGAATGTCTCGCTGAGTCCTCTCCTGATGAGGGAGAGGTGCTCGCACCTCCTGGAAATCTTACAGTTCTGTTACTATAGTATGGTTTCTTAGCCCACGTGTGGACCCTGTTCTTTTTATAGTCCTCTACGTCTCTTTTGTATTTTTTTATTTTGCGATTTCTGATTTCTGTGAATAACTTATCACATTGCTCTGTAATGGATTCACTATATTTGGGTTGCAGTTGGCCTGATAACTCTTGTTTGAGATTATCTATTTCTATAATAAGTTCATCCACTTCTTTATTGGTCCTTTGTAATAAAAGTGTCATTACATCTTTTGAGCAATTAGCTGTGATATCAAACCACGCCTTACTAAACTCTTCGTCCTCTTTCTAAGTACCTGGTGCTAAATCAATACGTAAACCTCTCGGTACTATGTCTTCCCGTATGTAATCAGCTAACGCCGCTGCATTCAGTTTGATTCTGGTCAGCCTTAATTCCTTCATTTTTAAATCTTCTATGCTGTTCATAAAATTACTAGTAGTAATTGCTGCCGCTGTGGCTCCTTGAGCAGGGTCTTTCAAAGACCAATCTCTTAGTATAGAGTCCTTCTCTGCCTGTGCAAATCTTCGAGTTCCTGGGTTCTCCATATTCCCTCAAGCCAGCTTACCATACCACCCAGCATCTGTCTCCCTCCAAGTAATACTATACCCAACTCTGTAGCAGCAAACTCACAGTATTCACACGAGGATCAAGAGGCACACGGCAGTAGCTATTAGTTAAACAAAAGAGCAGACATAAATCCAGAAACCCCCCACCTTTTCCCCAAATCAGCTAGAGCTGCCATAGCAGCTCTCCCAAGGAAACAAAGTGAATAAAGAACCCAATAACTCACAAGTAGTCTGGAAAATCAGGAACAAGAATACCAGGAACCAGGATACATGAGCTAGAATAACAACTCCTTCACCACCGCAGGGTACTCATATTTCTTATAGGACTATCAATCAGAGTCCTCAGAGACCCCACCCAGCTCCAAAGCAGCAGCATTCCCATTCCCTGCAGCTGTTGCACCAGGCCCAGATCTCCAAGCCAGCCAAAGCTCTTCTTGACTTAAAGGGACCCCCTCAGCCTCAGAATGAGAAGACGGCCAGTCCTGATCCGTCTGGAACCCCAGAAAAGTACTGGCCCCCGAGTCCGCATTGCATACATCCCTCACTTCCTGCACCAATGCCGAATCCAGGTCTGTATCACTTTCCTCTGACTGCAATTCTGCATTCCCTGTAAAACCTTCAAAGGAGCCAGACTCAGAAGGCTTCTTAAGTAGATGCTGAATTTTCCTCCTTTGTTCACTATCTTCATCAATGCTCGAGGCACTAGCCACCCTCTTTACCCCAGCTGTAGGAGCCTGATCATTCAGAGCCGCGCCCCAAACTGAGCAATTGCTTGATGTTACTGCCTCAACACCTCCCTCCATGCTACTACCTGTAGCAACTAGAGGCTCATTCACAACACAAACAGTATAGACTCATGTATAAGTCACCCACATATAGAAGTCAAAGACAAGTTTTGGGCCCCAAATTGTGGCTTCAAATATGGCCCAGGGGTAAGCCAAAAAGTCTAGAAGTGGTGCCATGGGAGGGGGTTGGGCTTCTTGTAGGTTATTATTTATTTATTATTAACTTCATTTCTACCCCGCACCCCCCGCACGGTGACTCGGGGCGGTTTACATGGGACCAAGCCCAATATCACACAATAAAAAAGCAATAGCAATTTATAAAAACAAAACAATCAATAAAAATCAAATACAAGCAGTAACAGACAACTTAAAACCATTTCGGGCGGGCCACATGTGACTGTTAAAATTTTAAAATAAATAAGCACTGGGTGCCGACAGAGGTAGTTTGCATAAATCAGGGAGAGCAATATGGGCAGACACACAACAGGTAATTAAAGTGCTTCTGAGGACCTTGCAGGAATAAGTAAATGACGCCCTGCCATGTTTATATAAACATGGCAGGGCGTCATTTACTTATTCCGGGAAGGCACATTGGAACAGCCACGTCTTAAGGCTCCCCCTAAAGACTACCAGAGTGGAGGCTTGTCGGATATCCTTGGGGCGCCACTACAGAGAAGGCCCTTGTCCCCACCAATCGTGCCTGCGAGGTCGGTGGGAGCGTGAGTAAGGTCTCTCCAGATGATCAGAAAGATCACCTGGGTTCGTATGTAGGCGGGTCCCAAACTGTTAAGGGCTTTGTAGGTCAAAACCTGCACCTTGAATTGGGACCAGAAGATGAACGGCAGCCAATGGAGCTCCTTGAACAGGGGGGTTGACCGCTTCCTGTAGGACACTCCAGTTAGTAACCTGGCTGCCGCCCGTTGGATCAATTGAAACTTCCGGACTGTCTTCAAGGGTTCCCCTGGGATGGTCTAAGCTCATCCCTTTTATCAACCTTTTCCAACAGAGTAATCTTAAAATAAAGAGTTAAAGTATAGTAATCACATTGAAGCAGATTTTGAGGGGTTGATTTTTTAAACTAAAATGTTTAGATTTACACTTTGGTATGGGTTATTTATTATTTATTAATTTACTTTATTTATACCCTGCCTTTCTTGGGGATTCAAGGCAGCTAATAACCACATACTTTGGTCCCCATTTAAAACAAAGCCAATATCTTTTTTTAAAAAAACCCCTGTGTAGATTAAGTTACAATATAATTTAAAATAATAAATACAATTAAAAAGCATTTTAAAACACATGATCCCCAAACCCCATCGCAACCTCGCCAGCAGTAATGCATGCATGGCAGCTTTTGACTTAAGGTATAAATCTTACATGCACGTGGGAAAAATTAAGATTTTTCTCACATTCTGCCTCCTTAGATATTTCTCGCTATTGTTCTTTATGATTATTATAAGGGAAGAAATCTCTTTCCTCCCCCAACAAGATATAATGAAAACTGGACAGGTGCTAGTTGTTCAATGGCTTTAACAAATCATTGGTCTGCAGCACAGATTCCTTCATCTGCACTTTGTCAATGACTTATGGAAATTGTGTCCATTTTAAAGGACAGCTGGTGTTAGAACAATAAACAGCTCCCTCCTCTGCATCTGGGCACGACAAAAGTGGGTTCAGTATTTACAAGAAACAGGATCATTAAAAACATCCTGCCACTAGACAACAGGCACACGCCATTGCTATTCTTTTTTCTTATTCTCACACGAGAAGATTTATTTATAGCTTGTAAATAAAAGCAAGCATCTTTGAAGGAAACCATATTCACTTCCCTGTGGCTGTAACACAAAAACAATCTAAAGGGAAGCCTTTTCGCTTGTCATGTAATCCAGTCAATTCAAACTAGATTAACCCTTCAGCAATTCATTGAAATATTCATGGCAGAAATATTTAGGATGCTGCGTTGCTTGTCATGTAATCCAGTCAGCTCAAACAAGATTAACCCTTTGGCAATGAATTGAAATATTTAGGGCAGAATTAGGCACTATTAACATTTAATGGAAAAAATGTCTCATGAATCCTATGAGGCTTACTTCTGATGAGCCATGCTGTAAGATTTAGGCAGTTAAAATTTTAATCTCTCTTTGAAACCAATCCCTCAAAACACATGTCAAACACGGCCTAAACCCATTTGGCTCTGTGTTTTTGCTTCAGTGCAAGAAGCCTCCTCAGTTCAGACTGCCAGCAGTTCTCCGGGACGAAAGACAAGATTTTCCTCTAACCTTAACTTGAGCACTTGGGGATTCATTGACACCTCTAGTCAAAAATGCTACCCAAGCCTGACCCTGATTCCAATGACTTTCAGAAGAGAACAAGTATGTTCAAGGTGGGATTGCATTAAGCTTGGTATCATGAGCATTCATATTTGTATCACAAGCATTCACCACTGAATGCAGAGCTGGAAGAAAGAGAAATTCTTAACACCTCATTTAGTAGTTCTTGCTTTTGGCAGGGTAAAAAAGCCGTGGCCGGGTGTCAAGTGATTGAACAGCAAGCAGTAGTCATTGCTAAGGTCACTGATGACATCTTCAGCAATCTTTTCTGTTCATTGTGGCCAGTTAATCTGATAATAAGTGTATGAAACCCTGCGACAGTTATGGTGGCATAAGGGTCACCATAACTCTGATATGATTTGAAGACACACAACAGACCTCATCACAAAGGCCCCATGGAGTCTCCTCGTATCATGGCAAATCCATGGGCTCTCGACAGGGAGCATGGAGAACCTATCACTCCATGCCCTGCATTGCACAACTTGCCTTAGCCCCCATGGCTTCCACCCATTACTGGTAAGGCATATGCTGCTTGCTCTCCCCTTTCAGACTGGAGCCTGCCCAGAAGTACATGTGTGTTGTGTAATGGGCTCCATCTTGAAAGGGGGAGAACAAACAGCGTACAATGGGTCAAGTAGCCCGTCTGATGAAGTAGAACATAAACAATAAATTCATGGTTCCGTTACCACTTTTATAACTGGGCATCATATCATTGATCATCTATCTATCATCTATCAAGATGGCATATGATAAAATTGGTAAGAAAAGTAGGCAGTCTTTTATACAGATCAATCCCAACTCATTCAGGATTAGCATTTCCATGCGAGATACCTCTGTTAAGATAATATTTCATTTTTATAACCCAGTGTTTGTACAAAAAGCCAAAACACATTTATATGCTGAAGCAAAACATGTTATTATATGTTTAAGCAAATATATAGATAAACAAACAATTGTTGGAATTGGATTGAGAAGCTAGTGAGAGGGTGGGAGCAAACTTCTAGATATGGTAAGTCATATTGCCGCGACAGAGAGCCTTAAAGCGCCAAGCCCAATGTGAGTTAAAGCAAAGTTTATTCACAAAGTTCCAAAAAACCCCAAAAACACTTGAACTTAGTGCGAGAGCAGCAATAATACAAAACACAAATCTACTGATCAAAACAGAGTTCAAAACAGAAAACCTGGATTAAATCTCCACAAAATGCACTACAAGAGAAAAACACAAAAGGCAAAAGCAAGCATCATCCAGAAGCCGATGTCGTCAGTCCAGGGGAGGAGCCAGGCAGCAGAGAAGCGTCAAAACGATCTATAGGCAGTCCAGAGGAGAAAGGCTGCAACATAGAGTAGAATAATCTGGTCCGAAGTCACAATGGGGAAACAGGAACAGTGGCAGCAGCAACTAGCACACAGGGAGTAAGCGTGGTGTAGTAATACAAAGACAACAAGATATGGCTTGGCCCAACTTACCGGGCCAAGCAGGTTGCGGCGCTGGGTGTCCTCACTGCCATTATGGCTCGGGAGGGGGCTTCTTCTCCCCAGAAGCCCCCTGGGTGGCGGGAGATTTTCCTGCCACCAGAGCGAGCTGGCCAATGCTGGGGCTGGCTCCTCCCTGGCCTGGCTCGGAGTTGGTACGAGCCCTCTCTTCCACCTGGGCAGCTTACTTAAGGCTGCCTGAGGCCTACCAGCAGGCACTGGGCCTGCATCAGCTTTTCGAGCGGCGGCAGAGGCGATGGCAGCAGCGTTCTGGATTTGGTCTGCTTGGGGCCTGAGGCCCAGTTTTTTATACTTTGTTCTCCCAGAAAAGGGGAGGTGGGGTGGCTGCCCCCTTTTTCCCTCTCTGGGCTCGCTGCCTTCTTTCCTCCCGTCATCACCTTCCCGTCGGTGCCCAGCCTCCCCCACCTCTGGCTGCTGCCTGGGACGGGGGGTGTCTCTCCTGCCCCTCACCCTTGCGCTTGTGGGGGACGCTCCTCCCCCCTTCCCTTAGCTTCCCCCGGCCACGGCTGGGCCAGTCTCTGTTCCTGGCCTTTCCCTGCTCCCCCGTGTGCGGGGCAGGGGCCTGTGGTCTCCGGTGGGACCAGGGTGGGTCTCGGCCTGCCCCGGTCTTCCCTGCTTCCCCCTCTACGGCCTCTCGGCTCTGCAGGGCCGGTTCCAGCCTTTCAATTTTTGCTCCACCACCTGCAGGGGCAGGGCTCGGCCGGCATTGTGGCTGCTGGCCTCAGCTCAATCCACATCTCGACCAGTTACATGCGTTCCTCATTGTTCCCACTCTACATCGCATGACCCATCATTCCCGACTGCACCCAACGTTTGCTTCATCAAGTCAATCACCCCACAGCACCATTTCCACTGTGGAGCTCACTCAACAGCAACATTACAATTTCCCTCCGAACAGTCAGGCATTGCATCTTACAGCCACACTCCTGGAAACCCATGGAATTCCCCCTACCGTCTACCCCAATTGGAGAAGCTAAACACTAGGAGCCCTTACCCACTAACCAAAATTGCAATCAACCAGGCAGCACACTATGGTGCGCTCCAGAAATACTCATTTAATCTTAACCTACATCTAACACTGACCTCAAAAGGAACCACACGCAGGAAAAGGCATCTGCGTTTTCCATAAAATGCACACAACTTAACTTTACTAAAAGCTAACTCCAAACTAGAACTAAACTCTCCCACTGAAATCTTGGACCGGAGGCAATACACTAGTAACTACAACTCCCACAACCTCTGCATGCCAGGTGTGTCTCTCCTTTCTCAGTCTAACACTAAGAGAAACCGCTAACATGCTGTGCCACCACCAACTTGCTTATTAAACTAGCACTCACCCCCTAACCTTTTGCCAGGGAACAAAATATCTGTAATATACCACATCCCCAATTCACTCATCATTTCAAAACATCAATAAAACTTACAATCTCAAATATATCTTACTTAACCCGTTAATGCAATGGCAACTTATATGCCCTAGTAAATCCTGGTGTCAATTTTCAGCTACAACAGTGATCTAAACATTTCTAGCAGTAATGGCATTCTACGCATTTAAAGATTATTTCTAGGGTTGCTATCCTAAACATATTTAAACCTACGTACACCCTTATTGCAATGCTACAAATCCAGATTTCATCTTTAGAAGTAAACATATCATTACTATCTATTTCTAATAATGTAACAAAGCTAAATCAGGGAAGCTAAAAAAGTCCATTATTCTTCCTTGATAGAGTCGGCAAGTTCACGCCCAGCTCAACTTTTTAGAATAATTCGGTCACTGACAACAATTCCGGCTGTCCCAAATGTTAGGGGTTTGGCTCCATCAGCTGAGGCTTTTCAGAACTACTTTGCCGACAAAATCTCGACCCTCCGCCGGGACATCCCAGCTACTCTTGATACAGTAGGTGAACTCGAGACTCCGCCGCCACTCGGCGGGCCCACCTTCACCCGTTTCCAACTGCTGGACGCAGCAGCTGTTGATAAGTTACTTGCTGCAGCTAGACCAACTACCTGCTCCCTCGATCCATGCCCCTCCTGGCTTGTTAGATCTTGCCAGGAGGGGTTACGAGACCCCCTGGGAAAGATTATCAACAGCTCCCTTGAGCAAGGAGTGTTCCCAGGGGGTTTGAAAGAGGCAATGGTAAGACCGCTGCTGAAGAAGCCGAATTTAGACTCTTCGGCTCCCTCCAATTATCGACCTGTGTCAAACTTGCCATTTTAGGCAAGATAATTGAGAGGGCAGCAGCGGATCAGCTGCAGCGGTTCTTAGAAGACACAGCTGGACTTGATCCCTTCCAGTCCGGCTTCCGTATTGGGCATGGGACGGAGACTGTGCTTGTCGCCATTACAGACCAACTTCGCCGCCAGCTGGACCAGGGTGGGTCAGCTCTGCTTGTTTTGTTAGACCTAACAGCAGCGTTTGATACTGTAGACCATGCACTGTTGACCCACTGTTTAGCCGTGACTGGGGTTAGGGGGACTGCCCTTAAATGGGTGGCCTCCTTCCTCCAGGACCGGGGACAACGTGTGGAGAGGGGGGCGGAGGTCTCCGGGAGGCTCCCATTAAGTTGTGGAGTCCCCCAGGGGGCCATCCTCTCACCCTTATTATTCAACATTTATATGCGCCCCCTGGCCCAGCTGGCCCGCGAATTTGGTCTGGAGTGTTATCAGTACGCTGATGACACCCAGCTTCTGCTGAGAACCTGTTTGTTTCCATCAATGCCTTGAAGCCGTGACTGGATGGCTGCGTGCTAGCCAGCTGAAGGTGAATCCGTCGAAGACGGAGATCTTGTGGCCCGGTCGACCTTGACTGGATGAGTGCCGGTTGCCTACCCTGGATGGCGAGCAATTAAGCCCGTCATCCCTGGTAAAGAGCCTGGGTGTCCAATTGGACCCCTTGCTATCCATGGAGTCTCAGATCTCCATGGTTAGCAAAACGTCGTTTTTCCATCTACGACAGGCTAGGCGACTGGCACTCTACCTGTCCAGGGACGACCTGGCCACGGGGATCCAAGCGACGGTCATCTCGAGGCTGGACTACTGTAACGCCCTCTACGTTGGCCTTCCCTTGTCGACAATCCGGAAACTCAAGCTGGTGCAGAACGCCGCCGCTCGCTTGCTGGTGGGAGCACCGGTGAGGGAGCACATCACTCCCATCTTACGGCAACTGCACTGGCTTCCCATTGAGTACCGGATTGCCTTCAAGGTGCTGGTTTTAACCTTTAAGGCCTTACACGGTCTAGGGCCAGTGTACCTGAGGGACCGCCTACCCCGTATGTTCCCCCAAGATCCTTACGCTCGAAAGAGCAGAATCTGTTGGCCATCCCATCGCTTCGTTCCTGTCACCTGTCCACTACAAGACAGCGAGCCTTCTCTGCCTGCGGCTCCTGTGCTTTGGAACTCGCTTCCAGACCATACGCATATGATTTCAGAGCTTGCCCCCTTTCGAAGGGTGTGCAAGACCGCCCTTTTTAGGCTGGCTTACTGTTAAGTTCTGAATTGTAGATGGTATGTGCATTTCTGTGATCTCAAGAACTGTAATCTTTGTTTTATCATTGCTACGACTTATGTTTTTATTGTATGTTTTTACTTTTTGTGTGATCCGCCCTGAGCCTGCAGGGAGGAGCGGAATATAAAACCGAATAATAAATAAATAAATAAATAATAAATAAATCGCATTACCTGCACAGGTTATGAACGTTCTACTTATTCAGAAAAACCCTTCCTTCATCACATCTATGCACTTTTAAAGTTATTAACTTCAATAAGCACACAATTCAAGATTGACATTATCAATTTCACTTTAGCATTGAACGAATGTCATTGTGACCAAAAAAAATTCTGCACATGTCATGTCCCCCCCCCCCACACACACACACACAATTGAGGCTATCTTCCCAAATACTTTTATTGGCCTTTTCCCCCTCAGTAAGGTAACCACTGCCAAGCCGGACATTACCAACCCCCCACCAACACTTCCCAGAGTCAGTATCAGCATTCCTGTCTCAAAGGTGAGGCTCCAAAAAGTGGCCTCTATAGTCTCTTGTGGTAGCCATCGTCCCTAGATTTTCGGGTTTTACTGTTAGCAAAAGTCCATCCCCGAACTCTCTGCTAGGGCTCCCTCTACGGAGTCCAGTCTCTGGAAGCCACCACACCAAGTCACCCATCCTCAGCCCAATCTTCCTGAAAACAGGAAGCTGCACGGAATTAACTCTCCACTCGGCCCCATCAATCTGAGCCATGCTTCCCAGCAAGGGGGGGGGGGGAAGGTGGTTCCCACTCGCTCGGACTCATCTCCTGGGATGGTATGACACCATCTTTCTGCAGCCCTCCAGGCCCTTGAGTGCTGAGCTCCACAAAAACCTCCTCCTTTGCAAAGGCTGGACAGGCATCAGGCAGTTTGCTCTCTTCCTGGGGAATCTCAACCACAGTTTCCCAGCTCTGCAGGCCATCTTCCAATAAAGCGCTGCCCTGGGCGACCTCCTTTCGCTGGGGCCACACACTCCCATCAAACCGCTGGAAACCCTTAACGACCTCCGCTCTGCTGCGAGAACCTCCATCCCGCTCGGGCTGCTGGGCCTCCTCCCCTCCACTGGTGGCAAGCTCTCCTGCCTTCCCTTCCGACACGGACTTGGCGGCATTTCTTTGCAGCCCAACAGGCTCATTTTCTCCCTCCGTGCTGCTCTCTCTCGCTCTGTCAGCACCACTCGCTGGAGAGGCTCACTCACATCCTTGCCGTTTGTACAGCCAGGACACCAAGACTCGAGAATTACCGTCCAGAGAAGAGTGGCTCCCACTGCAGCCTCAAAGCTTTGCAGGCCCTCCGCACAGTGGGGGTCCCAGGCAGGGTTTTGCATGGCGAAATCAGTAACCCTCCTCTCAGGGGACTCGGGCAGCTCTGCTCCTTCCACGGCTCGAATTCCACCATCTGGCTCCTGCTCCCAGCTGCATGGAGAATCTGGCTGCTCCACTCCTGCAGACGCTGGCAAGCGAAAGAGGCTTCCGTTCTCTTCAGCCCAATTCCTAACCAGGGATTCCAGAGCCCCCTGGCCTTCCAAGGTGGTTGGCATGCCTTTACTCCCCTCCTTCTGACCCATGACCCGGCCGGGCCCCATCAGAGGGCTTCAGAATCACTGGGCTGCGCCCCTACTTCAAAGGGGCCTCCAGCCAGCGCACATTCTTCTGAAGTTTCAGCCACCGAGTCTGGCCCAACACGGGTGCTGCTAGGGAGAGGGCAATCCATCTTCTCTCCCTCCAGCTCCACCCTATGAGACAGTGCCAAAACATCTTCCACCTCTGCCGCTTCAGGGGCTGGCACCTCCAGCCCCCTCTCCGCTACACTAGGTGTCTCGTCACTCCCCTCCTCAGCCTCCTGCACACACACTGGCTCACCATCCGCACTTGCAGGGGGGCCGTCGCACAGCTGGGCTCCTTTCTCACCCAAAACGGCAGACAGGGCGTCATTTCTGGCACGAACCTGGGTGCAGCGGAGCGCCATCTCTGTGATGCCTCTCAACACCTCCTCCAAACCGGCCATCCGTATGCTCAACAGCTCCACCGTCCCCCTAGGCAACTCGGAAGGGGCTCCATCCCCTCCTCCCGGCTCTGCTGAGCTCACTTTTGCCTCAGCCAGTTTTGGTCGAGGCTTTTTCTCTCCACTTCGCCCACAACCTCTCCTCTTCTGAGGCCTGCGGGAAACTTTCTGGCCAGCCTTGCACTTTTGCTCCACGCCAGCATCGCCCTCGGCTGTGGCTTCTAGGGGTGTTTGATCCATAAAAAATTTGATTCTAAACTACTAATGGGGTTTTTTTTAAATTAGTAATAGAAATACTTACAATTTTTTTTAAAAAAATCTTAATTGAAACGTATTTAATAACGAAATTCTTAATTAGTTCTAAATTGGGCAAAGCAATTTATGCTATCTCTTTCTGTCCTTGCCTTCTTCTCTCCTTCCTTTCTACCTTTCCTTCCTGTCAGTTCTCCCCTAACTTTATTCTATGTGTGTATTTAATCCTTTTTTGGTTTATGTCAGCTCACCTCTATTTGTAAGCCAAAGAGCCGGCGCTGCCCATAGTCACCTAGAAGGTCATTTGGTCTGTTTGCCTGCATTGAGCGCCGTTACCTTCCCGCCGGTGATTGATCTACTCACATTGGCATGTTTTCAAACTGCTAGGTTGGTAGGAGCTAGGGCTAACAGCAGGAGCTCTCCCCGCTGCCCGGATTTGAGCCACCGACCTTTCAGTCAGCAAGTTCAGCAGTTCAGTCAGCAAGTTCAGGGAGACTTCAGTCAGCAAGTTCAGGGAGACTTTAATATGCAAATGTCATCAGTAGGTGGAAACAATAGAAGGTCTCTGCATTTAAATAAACTTGATATGGTAGATTTGCATAGTGGGGTTGGGAATAGAAGTACCTATTACTCAGCAAGGCATAATGTATTCAGCTGTATTGACTATGTATTAATGGATAGGACAGGAAAGACCCAGGTGAAGAAAGCAGATGTGGTTGTCCGATCATGCCCCCTTAGTAGTGACAATAAGAATGATGCAATGGAGGAACCCAAGGGTCTGGAAATATAATATGGCGATTGGGACCATGGAACAGGATAAAAGCAGGATACAAAATGAAATAAAAGAGTATTTTAGATTGAACAATTCAAGGGAAATGTCTAAAGCAGTGGTTTGGGACTGCTGTAAAGCAGTCATAAGAGGTCAGCTTATAAGTCTTGAGGTAGAGATGAATAGGAGATGGAGAAGAGGAAGGGAAAATAAGATCAAGGTTATCGAAATGATACAGGATCAATTGAAGAAAACCAAGGGAAGAGAGTGGTATAGGCTGCTAAAACAGAAAAAAAAAGAATTGGAACAATATGATGAAATGCACTGGAATAAGATGAGAATGGCAATGAGGCAAAAAATCAGTTCTTGGGGGACAAAATCAGTCAAACAATTGGCAAGATATTTGAAGAAAAAAGGAGAAGTCGTGTATACGGGCATTAAAGGACACCAATGGAGTGATAAAGGAGGGCAAGGAGGATATAGAAAAGATTATGAAAGACTTTTATGAAAAACTATACAAACAAGGAGAGGTTAGTAGGACACCAATAGAAGTAGGACAGAAAGCAAGTGAAGAGGACAAAACTTACTTAAATGCAGAAATCAGTCAAGACGAGGTGGAAAAGGTGATTAAGGGGTTAAAACCATTGAGGGCGCCGGGTCCTGATGGATATTCGGGTGAATTTTATAAAACATATATGTATGAATTATCACCATATTTGACGGAACTCTTTAACGAAGTGTTGTTAAATCAGGTTATCCCACAGTCTTGGAAGATATCGGAGATTGTGACAATTCCAAAGGCTGGTCGAGATGAGACCTGCCCGGAGTCCTATCGCCCCATAAGTTTAGCGAATCAAGATTATAAAATATTTGCAAAGGTATTGGCAAATAGATTGGAGAAAATACTACCTAAAATTATTGGGGGGGGGGATCAATATGGTTTTGTAAAAAAAGACGGATAAGTGAACCAATTAGGAATGTAATGAATGTGCTACACCATGCTACCGCAGCCAAGAGGAAGCTAGGAATATTAAAATTGGATGTGTATAAGGCATTTGACAAGGTGAACCATGTTTATCTGTATGAGGTGTGCAAAGAACTAAATTTGGGAAATAGCTTTTGTGAGGTGATTAGGAGTT
Source organism: Anolis apletophallus (assembly GCA_030556195.1). Taxonomy (NCBI): domain Eukaryota; kingdom Metazoa; phylum Chordata; class Lepidosauria; order Squamata; family Anolidae; genus Anolis; species Anolis apletophallus. The sequence continues at coordinate 42,794,116 of JARBWK010000003.1, read as the reverse complement.
TATATATAGGGAGTGAGGCGTATATAAGAGTTAATGGAAATAGGACGGAAAAGATTAGGATATTGAATGGAACTAAACAAGGTTGCCCATTATCTCCAATGTTATTTGTAATGGCAATAGAAACATTAGCGAATAAGATAAGACAAGACACAACGTGGAAAGGATACAAGATAGGGGGATAGAGATGAAACTAAATTTGTTTTGCGGATGATGCAATTATATTAACCCAGACCCCTTGGAGATGGTTAAAGCAATGAAGGGAACTTTGAGAGAGTTCGAGAGGCAGTCAGGGCTTAGGGTGAATATGGAAAAGTCGGAGATAATGTTTATAAACACAGGCCCAAGGGAACAGATTGAGGTGAGGAAAGCGACAGGGTTAAAATTAGGAATAAAGAGAATGAAATATCTGGGAGTGTGGATTTATAAGAATGTGGAGAGAATAGTAGACGCAAACTATGGACAGGTTTGGAAAAAAGTCCTGAAACAAATTAAAAGTTGGAAACACAAATGTCTGAGGAGAATGGCAAAAATAAGAGCGGTTAAAATGATGATATTGCCTAAATTCTTGTATTTAGCCCAGGCTTTGCCAGGAGTTCTTTCAGGAGTTAAGATAAAAGAATGGGACAGAAAAGTGAACCATTGGGTGGAAGGAGATAAGAAACCACGGATAAGGAAGAAATGGTTGATAGCGAGTGAGAAGGAAGGAGGATGGGGAATCCCAAGCTTAGAGCTATATAGAAATGCGTTTCAGATAGAAAGGCTGATAGAGCTACAGGTGGAAGATAAAAAATGGGTGAAACTGGAGAAAGAAGTGAATGCAATTGGACCGGAGGAACTGATATTTAGGAGATGGGGAAAAGGTGAGGTGGATAAACTGATAGGACCTATGAGAGCCACTTTGGAGGTGTGGAGAATGTGGCAAGGGAGGATGGCACCGGGAGTCTCGAAGGTAGCTTCGCTACAGGTAATGAACCCTAAAAAGGAGGAAAATCTAAGCAGAGTAATAAGGGAATTGAGAGGGAAGGGGGTCACAAGATTGGAGCAATTAGTGGATGAAGGGGGCAGAATTAGGAGAGACAGATTAGAGAACTGGTTGGGACAAAGGTGGTGGCTGCAAATCTGGGCAGTATGTGAATTTCTTATGCAGAGGGAGGTTAGAGAGGCAATGCAAAGAGAGGACACTGCTTTTGAGAAGTTGGTCAGGGAAAGGAAGGAAGGGAAAAGGGCTCAGGTGGGAAAGATATATAAGCTGTTAGTAGTGTCAGGGGAAAGCCCTGTACAAGAAGAGAGGGAAGTACAAGTATCAGAATTAGAGATGGAAAGGACAATGGGAAATATTGCAAAAATGAAAAATACAAGAGTGAGGGAAATGAGAAGGAAACTCCTGCATAAGTGGTATCGGACTCCGGCCCAATTGGCACACTTCTCTCAAAACGTGAGTAGCCGATGTTGGCACGGGTGCCAAGTGAAAGGGGTATATATGCACCTGATTTGGGAATGTGCAGTAGTTCAGAAATTCTGGAAAGAGGTACAAGGGGAAATTAATAAGGCACTGAATATAAATTGGGCAATTACGAAGGAGATTGCGATATTGGTGAGAAAGAGTGACTTGGGCGAATATGGAGGAATCAAGGAAGCCATGATTGAAAGCGCACAGTCTGTCATAGTTCTAGGCTGGAAGGACTCCTCCAAATGGACAATCAAGAACTGGCTGCGATACCTGGTAGAACACATTCAATTTGAAATTATGGAGATCAGGGTTAATGAGTTGGATGAGAATAAATTGCAGGAACTGCTGGGGCGATGGGACCGGGTAAGACAATATATTGTTTGGAGAACCCGAGATCAAGATACGAGTAATAAGTTGGATCTACTGTTTAATTTGTAATGTAAACTGTCCAAAAGGCTTGAAGGAAAAGAAGAATAGTGATGAAACCCTCAGAAGGGGTGGAGGGGTGTGGATGCTTGTGAGGGTGGAAGGGGCACTTTCACAGTGCACTGTTTCGTTATTGTTATGGTTGTTGTATGGATGTTGTTTTTTTTCTGTATGTCAAAAACCAATTAAAAATATTTTTAAAAAAGCAAGTTCAGCAGTTCAGCAGTTTAACCCTCTGTGTCACTGGGTAATCCATTATATTATATAGCCAGCACTAATATTAATTATATTATATTATAAATTATAATATATAATTACATATTATATTTTATAAAGATTATACTACCTGGTATTAATATAAATTATTAAATAATAATAACTCTCTCTCTCTCTCTCTCTCTCTATATATATATATATATATATACACACACACACACACACTATTAAATAGGAATAAATAATGTTGAATATATATTACTTAATACCTAATATCAGATAAGTATTAAATAATATTATAACTCTCTCTCTCTCTCTCTCTCTCTCTCTCTCTCTAAATGTAATGTTCATTTGTGGGATTAACATAACTCAAAAACCACTTGACAAATTGCTGCCAAATTTGGCCACAAGACACCTACTAACCCAAGGAGGGACCATTAGTCAAAATTGATTTTGTCATTTGAGAGTTGTAGTTGCTGGGATTTATAGTTCACCTACAATCAAAGAGCATTCTGAACTCCACCAACGATGGACTTGAACCAAACTTGGCACACAGGACTCCCATGACCAACAGAAAACACTAAAAGGGTTTGGTGGATATTGTCCTTGAATTTTTTCAAGGAAAGTTGTAGTTCACCTTCATCCAGAGAGCACTGTGGATTCAAACAATGATGGATCTGGACCAAACTTGGCATGAATATTCCATATGTCCAAATATAAACACAGCTGGAGTTTGGGAGAAATAGACCTTGACATTTGAGAGTTGCAGTTTCTGGGATTTATAGTTCAGGAAAAGGAAGGAAGGACAGAAAGGAAAGAAAGGAGGGTGGGAAAGAAGAAAGGAAAGGAAGACATTTGAGAGGGAGAAAAAGAAAAAAGGAAGGAAAAAAGGAAGAATGAAATAGAAATGAAAAGAAAGTTGGGAGGATGGGAAAGAAAAGAAGACAGGGAAGGAAGGAAAAAAGGAAGAAGGGAGGGGGATGAAGGGAAGGATGGAAGGAAGTAAGAGAGAGAGAGAAAGGGAAAAAAGGAAGGCAAGATAAAGAAAGAAGAAAGAAAGGAATAGCCTCACCCTCCCTCCTCCTCTCTCGCAGCCTCCTGACAGGCACCACCGGTTGGGGCCCGGGAAGCTGTGTACGGCAAGGGCAGGATGTTCGCGGGCTGGGCTGCCCAGAAGGGAAACATAGGCAGGCGCCGCCATTGATGTTCCAGGGCCCGGAGGCTCTCGCCCCGAGGGCGCACAGGCAGGGCTTTCTCCGCGGGTGTCAGAGAGGGGGGGGGGGGGGAGGACGAAAGGGTGGGTGGATGGATGGGTGGAAGGAAAGAAGGTGAAAGAGAGGAAGGGAGGGAGGAAAGAAGGAAGGAAGGAAGGAAGAAGAAAGAGAGAGGGAGGAAAGAAGGCTTGAAGGAGGAAAAAGTGGAAGGGAAGGGGAGGAAGGAGAAAGAGATAGAGGGAAGGGGGAGGAAAGAAGGAAGGAAAGACGAAAGGGTGGAAGGCAAGGGAGGAGAAAGAGAGAGGGCCCCCTCACTCACTCACTCACTCACCAGCCCGGAGGCGAACGCCTCCGAGCGCACGGAGCAAAGGCGGCAGCAGCAGCAGCAGCAATAGGGATAGGGGACACCCCTGCCCAGAAACAGTGTGTGCTCGTCTCTGATTGGCTAAGGGAGAGCAGGAGGTTTCAGGGAACCACCTGGTCTCCCTTAGCCAATGACCAACAACTTCAAATAAGGGCAAGAAGCTATTTAGAACTAATTTCTGTCCTTTTCTAAAATGGCGGCCGCAAAGGTCGGAAATGAAATATTACTTCCGGGTTCGCCCTAAAAGGTCGAAAATATTCAAAATAAAATAATAATTACGAATAAAAATGATTTCAAACAATTTCAAAGCGAACATAAACACCCCTAGTGGCTTCCCTCACCTCCGCTTCTCGGGGAGATGGGGCCTCTACCAGGGCCGCTTCTGCGGGGCCCCGCGCCTCCAGCTGTCTGTAGATTTTCCCAGCCAGGCTTTCCAACCTGCAGATTCTCTCGCAAACTGCAACCAGCCGTTTGAGGGTTGAGGGGTCGACCTCCTGAATCGCGAAAGTCTGCACCTTCCTCCACGTCAGGATTACCTCGGGAGGCAGCTCCGTCCCCGGCTCCCACACTCAGAATGGATAGGCAGTCTGTTCCACCTGGAAGGGCGCCGCTCCTCCACTCACGGAGTCCTCCTCCTCCTCCTCTGCCCAGTCGTCGAACTGGTCCTCGGCGCTTTCCCAATCCGTGAGGACCCGGGACATGGCTGCTCCAGCACACTGCATGTCCTCCGGCATGAGCCTCACCGGTCTCCTGGGACAGCTCAAGGACTCTTAGCTTCTGTCAGGCCGCTCCAGGTTCAAAGAAGCATCACTCAGACAGCTGCCGGTAAACACCACTTTTATTGGAGGTCACAAAACGTTTGAAGCCAAGAGTGCTCCCCACCACCCAACACCGTATATTTATACCCCTGACTGATGTCACATCATGGGCCCCTTGCATCACCCAGCCAGCTGACGCCACCCTGGGGGCCCCTTGCATCATCCTAGGGAGCCTTGGATCAGTAATGTCCCCTGCTGTCAGCTGTGCTTTGTTTGGTCTAGGTCTGAATCCGGATCCTGCCGGCCTTGTCCAAGGCCATGGGCATCGGCTTCTACTGTGATAACATGGCGGAGTCTCCAAGACCAGAGCTCCGGATTGCTCTGGCTTTTGATTCTGACACCATTCCATATTTTGGATACGGTTTTTGAAATTTGACTGGAATTCTAATGACATTTTGCAATGTGAACGTGTGTGGGAGAACACATTGTACACTTAACCAGAAGTTGCACTGGTATCAAGAAATGTGCTGTATTGAAATCCAAGAATTTGGGTTCTTATTAGAAGGGATTGACTTCTGAAAAGACAGCAATCTGTTGTTTCCATGTTTGTTATTCAGTTGGTGTCCCTCTGAAAAGCTCTTTGATGTAGTAAAGGTTTCTGCAGGAAGACATTTCTGGCAATTCCTCTTCCTTCTGAGTTCTGCAATGCCAGCCCTGGAAAAAAAAACCTGGAATAAATCTGTGTGCACATGGCTGCAGATGGGATGGAAAAGCACCAAAACCCACCCCATCCCTTTAAACTTGCTTGATTAGAGAGCATTTTTTAATGGAAAGACCATTTTGGATAACAATTGTTTTATTCCCCTTAGCATAGTCTCATTTACAGTTAAGGTAAAATATCTAGATTTTTCAGCAGGCATATGTATGGGACTGTTGCTGGAAAGAATCATAATATATTGACGGTGGTTTAGGGAAGAAATGGGAACATTTCATTTTACAAAATTAGGATAGAATTTTTATTTTGCTTAGCAGAGAGCAAGTAGGGGCTGGGTGTGACACAACCACATGTGATTGTGTGGCTTGCAAGTCGCACACACACACACATTGAATGTGGCAGAGTATTGCCATGGGATGTCATGCCACATCTGAGGCCCTGTGAAGAAAGTTAACAGCTATCCTTTGATAGTAGTGCTGCAAATACTGGCTGCCAGAGAATGGCTGGGAGCCCAGCAGGTCAAGCATTCTCCAGCTAGTAGCAATAGAGTCCAGGAACTGCATTGTGTTCTATACAATGTAATGGAAGAGTCAAAGGAAAAGGCTGAATAATAGAGCTGCTGCCACATGAAATTTAAGTTTTCAGCATCATTACTCATTGCTTCCCCTTATTTTGCACTCCAAATTAGTTTTCTTGCTATACTATTGTAGAAAACATGTGGCTACTAACTCCTTTCTTCTTCATAAACTGCCATTTTGTCAGAATATGCAGGAAACAATTGATAATAGGACTGGAATCATCTCCTTCATTCTAACAATTGGCACAAAAATCTAACAGTAGTGCTGGAATCTGTTAGTCATCCCACCCCACCCCAGTCTGTTTCCATAGCAACCACCCTTATTGCATTAGGGTATAAATTAGTGTCTGTGGGTTTCCAGCATCACAGGTCCACTCTGGTGTCCTCTGCATTTGAACCTTTTGCCTGGCCTTTGAGCTGCAAAGAAAATTTCCTTTTCAAAATAAGAATCCTATCACTTTGACTTGCAGTAAAAAAAAACAAGAACATCAACAACAAAAGCAAACATTTGTAAATGAAGATAAATGTTAAAGTCATCGCACTATATGGCATTGCTTTGACTTGGTAGGAAAATTGAAGCCTCCAGACAGGGACTCCAGAGTCTCAGATACACAATTGAAGATGCATGCACCCAATTCAAGACTGGAGTTTTTAATCCAATGAGTTATTTATTCATTATTTATTTGTCGAATTTCTATGCTGCCACTCCCGGGAGGCTCGTGGCGGCCCACAATAGGGCAATACACAATAAAGCACATTAAAACACATAAAGCACTCGGGGAACTTCCAGTCTGCTATGGAGGTGAGCGCAGCAACCTAGGAGGCTCTCCTGGTGTTGAGTCTCTGGCTGGGATAGGAGGGATTTTTCTCCGCCTTTGTCTGAAAGCAAAAAGAGGCAAAGGTTCCCTGGGGCTAAAGGGAAGACTAAGGTTAATAAAACCTTATTAAGAGTGGACACGGAAAACAATCAAAGAAGGGAGTATATGGAGAAATGGTCAAGAAATGTAGGTTTTAAAATAAATACAAGGACTTGGCGGAATATCTGGAATAACAACGTTAAAAATCTCTATGCAACTCTTTCAGGGAAAACTGGATAAAAATAATTTATTGATGGTACCTCTCCCCAGAAAAAATAGCCAGAATTTATAAAAACTCCAACCCAAAATGTTGGAAGTGCGGCAACAGAAATGCCACTTTCTTCCATCTTTGGTGGACTTGTGATAGGGCATTCAAATACTGGATGATGATATACAAAGAGCTCAGGAAAATAATAACATCCAAGTTAGAAATGAGACCAGAGGTTTTCCTTCTGGGTGTGCTGGATGACTCAATTCCTCAAATGGAGAAAAAAAAATATTATTAGCGACAACTGCAGCCAGAATTCTATTCGCTAAGAACTGGAAATCCCCGGAAATACCATCACGGGAGAATTGGTTTATCAAGGTTATAGAACGGAACGATTAAAAAATAGAAATAAGGAAGGGAATATGAAATCTGATTGGGGAACAATAAGATCATATTGTAGATCGGAATTTAATATAGACTTACTGTTAGATTAATTATAGGAAACTGTTCTATGTCTCCCTACAGGCAAAACAGAATCTGCTATGATAGATGGGAAGAAAAGAACAAACTATTGTATTACCTCTACTCCTCACTACACACATGTTTATTTCCCGCACTCTTTTCTTGCACTGTTGTGCAAGTCTTTTCACACTTTCTTACCTTCGAGCAAATTGGTGCTCGTTTTATCTTTGCTATTCTTACTTTTAATTTTTGCTGGAAACTCAATAAAGTCTATTTTTAAAAAAACAAAACACATAAAGCACTCTAAAATATCCATACATTAAAAACACAATGCGCAAATAAAACACCAATAAACAAATGTCTATTCCTGGGCATAGATTAGATAGGGAGACACAAAAAGGGTTCTCTTTCCTCCACCTCTTTTCATTTTCTTACAGTAAGGCATAAGAGATGGGAGAAAGGTGCCAGTAAAGCTTATATTATAGAATACTTTATAAAATACAACATAGAAATGAGAAAGAACAGACAGAAAAAATTCAAATAATTTCAGATTAAACAGTAAAAGAAATATTGAATGCTATAAAAAGCACTGGGCACAGATGGATTACCAGCATCATATTATAAACATTTTGAAAATGAACTTTGGCTGCCACTCCAACAAACAATGAATTCCATACTTAAAACAGGATGCATATCTGAAATGTTTTGAATAGCTAATATTACTAAGGAAGATCAGGATTTAACCTTACCACAAAATTATTGACCAATGTCTTTATTGAACAATGATTATAAATTGTGTACAACTATCTTGGCGGAAAGACTGAAAGGTATATTTCAGCAACTTATTAAACCCTTGGGTTAAACCCTTGTCCCAGCTGAACTGCTGACCTGAAAGCTGGCAGTTCGAATCCATGCAATGGGGTGAGCTCCCATCTGTCAGCTCTTTCAAGATTTATTACGGTCAATGACCAGCCAGTGCAGATCCTGCAAGGTGGGTGTTATGTGACTACCAGCTGGCGTGCCAGAAAGGAGTCGGGCGGCAGAGTTCTGCACCAGCTTGAGCTTCCGGGTCACCGACAGAGGAAGGCCAACATAGAGCGCGTTACAGTAGTCCAGTCTCGAGATGACCATGGCTTGGATCACCGTGGCCAGATCGTTCCGGGATAGATAGGGGGCCAGCCACCTTGCCTGTCTAAGATGGAAAAAAGCAGACTTGCTGACCATGGAGACCTGGGTCTCCATGGTCAGCTGGGAGTCCAAGTGAACTCCCAGACTCTTTACTGAAAGCAATGGGCATAGCGCCACACCGTCCAGGGTCGGAAGCTGGACATCCCCATCACCCGGGCGGCCCAGCCACAAGATCTCCGTCTTCGCTGGATTCACCCTCAACCTACTGGCTCGCAGCCATCCAGTAACGGCTTCGAGGCAACGCTGGAAATTAGCGTACTGGTGACACTCAAGCCCAAAACTCCGTACCAGCTGTGCAAGCGGCTGCATATAGATGTTAAATAACAGAGGGGAAAGAATGGCCCCCTGCGGGACTCCACAAACTAATGGGGAGCCCTCGGAGACCACCTCGCCCCTCCTCATTCGCTGAGACCGCTGGTGGAGGAAGGAGGTCAGCCATTTCAGGGCTGTCCCCCTCACTCCAGCCATGGCCAGGCGGTGGATCAAAAGATTGTGGTCAACCGTGTCAAATGCTGCCGTGAGGTCCAATAACACGAGCAGCGCAGACCCGCCTTGGTCGAGCTGGCAGCGGAGTTGGTCTGTGATGGAGACCAGGACCGTCTCTGTCCCGTGCCCCGAACGGAAGCCGGATCATCTAAGAAGGACTGCAGCTGCTTCATTGCTGCCCTCTCAACTACCTTCCCCAAGTACGAAAGATTCGACACTGGTCGGTAGTTGGAGGGAACCGCAGGGTCTAATGACGTTTTTTTCAGCAATGGAGCTACCACCGCCTCTTTTAAGCACTCTGGAAACACTCCTTGCTCAAGGGAGGAATTTACGATGTTCAACAGAGGCCCATGTAACCCCTCCAGGCAAGATCTAACAAGCCAGGAGGGGCACGGGTCGAGGGAGCAGGTGGTAGGCCTGGTTGCAGCCACAATCTTATCAACAGCATCTGCGTCCAGTGGCCGAAACCGGTCAAGGGTGGGCCCAGCGGAGGGCCACAGGGTCTCGAGCTCACTTACTGTATCAACCGTGGCAGGGAGGTCCCTGCGGAGGCTCAGTATCTTGCCTGCGAAAAAACTCTGAAAAGCACCGGCGGTAAGGGCCCGATCATTATTTTTTGGGACAGTAAGGACCGCCGTCAAGGATCGAATTACTTTAAACAGTTGAGCCGAGCGTGAGTTGGCAGACGCTATCGAGGCGGTGAAGTACGAATTTTTTGCCGCCTTGACAGCACGCTCATAAGCTTTTTTAAATAGCTTATAGGCTGATAGTGAGGTTCCGTCATGGAGTTCCCTCCACACGCACTCCAGCCGTCTCCTTTCTCGCTTCATCGACCTAAGATCTTCCATATACCAGGGAGATCAATGCTTGCGAGGTCGGAGAGGGCGCCTAGGGGCAATCTCGTCGAGAGCTTTAGATAGTGAGGTGTTCCAATAGGTCTGCAGCTGCAGATGGAATAGACTGGCTGTGTCGGCGTGGACATTGAAGTCCCCCAGGACAATCAGCCTAGGGAACCTCAATGCCCACTCTGACACAGTCTCCAGCAGCTACAGGTCCCCCAGGCTTTCTGCTGGTGCGCTAGGTGCACGGTACACCAGCAGGACGGCCAGGCTCTCCTGGGAATCCCACACTAGGCCGACACTTTCAAGCCCTGAGGTGGTCAGTGCAGGGGTCGCTCTGAGGTGTAATCCATCACGGGAGAGTATTGCCACCCACCCCATCTTACATCTAAGATTAAGTAAGCAATTCAGCTGTAACCATTACGCTGTTGAACCATCTATTAATTAACCATTACGCTCTCGTGCCTCATTTGAAGAACCAATACGATGTGTGCCTGTTTAGTTAATAAACGTTTAACTTATTAACTTTAAAAGAGAAGCCTCTGTTGTGCTCTTTGCATCGGCTGTGTGATCCAGCTCCAGTATCTTTCCCGCTCCCCTTTCTAAAGAAGTTTATTTACCTCAGAATTCCTCTTAGTTTAAGTTGGTGAAGATTAATAGAGCCTAGCTGAAGGGTGGTTTTATATAAGAAAATCCTAGAATTAATATTTTAGGTTGGTGGTAGCAAACCGAGTAGAGTTTTAAAATCCTCCAGAGCAGGGGTGCTCACACTTTTTCAGCATAAGTCCCAAAGATCACCTACCCAGAAATGTAGAACGTATAACTATTTCTTATTTTCAGAGTTTATGTTAAGAACCAAGTCGTCATAGAAGCCTTCTATCGGATTAGGGTGAAACCTGAAAATCACCTAGGCCAATTTCAATTTTTAATTTGCTCTTTTGGACTAAAAGGATTGCCAAGCGTATTCCAGCAATTTGTCAATGAAATCTTCCATGCACTGTTATGTAATGGGGTTCTTTGTTACCTGGATGATGTATTCATTTATTCCCAATCATTGGAAAATCATATTAAATTAACCAGAAAAGTGCTCCAGATCCTGAGGGAAAACCAGCTACATGCCAAACTCTCTAAGTGCGAGTTCCATCGGTCAAAACTCAATTACTTAGGCTTCCAGATCTCAACTAGGGGGCTGGCAAAGTTCAAGATGTGTTGGCCTGGGAAGCAGCTCCAACGCTTCCTAGGGTTTGCTAATTTCTACAGACAGTTCATCTCTGTTTCCAGACAGCAAAGATTTGAGCCTCAGGATGTTGGTACAGTAATCATGTCACTTTTGTGAAACAGGGCACTTTTGTGAAACAGGGACTTCCCCTGATGTCTTTCTTTCCTTATTTGGTTCCATGCTTTATCATAGTTATTTGTTAATTTATTTATTTATTTATTTAAAATTTTCTGGGAATTGAAGTCCAAAACACTTGGAAGGTACAAAATTTTTAATAAATAAATAAATAAATGAGGTGTATATGTTATGTAGTCAATGAACGCTGCAATGAACGCTGCAATACGTCTGTAGGGACCTTAGGCACACGGCAAGCACACGCAAACGGCAACTTGATCCAACGAGATTTATTCCAGGTATAACGCCTTTGATGCCAGAACTGGCATCACAAGGAACAAACACAGCTTATATACAGAACACACCCCCATCACCTGTCCATCATCCCAAAGGCCCAACCCCCCTGACATGCAATGCCCAGCAGAGGTTGCATCATATCCCCTTTGACCCAGTAATCCCAATGTCCAGTGGATATTTCCTCATATCCTTCCTGAGTCAGCAATGTTCATGTCTGTGCTTCTCATGTTGGTGTGGTGTGGCCCAAGCCTCCCAAGGCCAACACCTGGAGATATCTTATCTCGTGAGCAGAGTCAAGAGACCAGAACAAATGCAGGCAGGTCAGGAAATCAGAGCAACACCAGCTCAGATTTCATGATCCTGACAGAATACTCCTCCCCCTCCCCCCTGTGGGAAAAGAGGACTCAAAACGCTATCCTACTCTATATTATCTAAATCCTATCCCAGCACCCACCAAAGTCACAACCAGCTCTATAATTCACAAGGCGAAGTGAGCCCACTTCAGCCTTACTTCAGCCGAACACACACTGGGACAGAGCTTATCTCCACACACCACCCTGAACTCCTACACATTCCTCTATCACAAATGCTTAGCTTGTTCAAGGCCAATTTCCACCCTTAGTCATCTCTAAGCACTCTTTACACGCTACCCTTCTACTACCATGCCCATCATTCAACAACTGCATGGTCCAAAACTCCAAACCTCCATCGGAACACCCTTTGGGTTAAACTATATATCCCGCATTTACTATCAACCAGGACACACTCGGCTCCCACATTCAGCTTCCCAAACCTGTGGGCCTTGTGCACCTTAATCTCACACTGCACACTCATGCAGCCTTCCACTACCGATCACAAATCACTTTCTCACAATCCAAAGTGAACTTCACTACCTTCTATCACAATCCAAGTCCCAAGACTCTATAACCTCTCAAATATGAATTCCTACAACAGCCTAAACCAATCTCTTCCCTCTACTGCAATAGCAGGAGGTACACCCATAAAATTACACTTCGCTATATAACCAATCACTACTACAAAACCCATCAAACTCTCTGACTTAACTCACCTATCACCTCATCGCACAGGAATAAGTCAACTGCGCATTCTTACAGGAAAACACCAAAATTACACCATCAAGATTCCAAGCTCTATAGCTCCCAAAACCTTCCACTGCAAAAGCAGGAGGTACCAAGTACAAAACTACAATTCCCTAAACGGCTAAAATACATCTATGCTCTAACTAACCACAATTCAACTTAAATCACTACACAACTGTAATGAACGCTGAGATTATCTGTAAGGATGACGCGCAGACAGCAATTCGATCCCACAAGATTTATTCCAGATCTCATACCTTTGAAGCCAGAACTGGCTTCACCAGGAACAAACATAACTTATATACTAACCACACCCCCAACATCTGTCCATCACCACAATAACCCAACCCTCCATGGCTTGCAATACACAGGAAAGATTACATCATCTCCCCTCTGACCCAGCAGTCCCCAATGTCCAGTGGATATTTCCTCATATCCTTCCTGAGTCAGCAATGTTCATGCCGGTGCTTCTCATGTTGGTGTGGTGTGGCTCAAGGCCCATCTCCAGCTCTGTGCGTCTTCAAGGCCACACCTGGCAGAGATTATGTTGCTGGAAGGGTATGAGATAAGAGCTTTATTAGGTCTTTTCGACAGACACTTACAGATTCTGTAATGAACGCTGAGATTATCTGTAAGGATGACGCGCAGACAGCAATTCGATCCCACAAGATTTATTCCAGGTCTCATACCTTTGAAGCCAGAACTGGCTTCACCAGGAACAAACATAACTTATATACTAACCACACCCCCAACATCTGTCCATCACCACAATAACCCAACCCTCCATGGCTTGCAATACACAGGAAAGATTACATCATCTCCCCTCTGACCCAGCAGTCCCCAATGTCCAGTGGATATTTCCTCATATCCTTCCTGAGTCAGCAATGTTCATGCCGGTGCTTCTCATGTTGGTGTGGTGTGGCTCAAGGCCCATCTCCAGCTCTGTGCGTCTTCAAGGCCACACCTGGCAGAGATTATGTTGCTGGAAGGGTATGAGATAAGAGCTCTATTAGCTCTTTTCGACAGACACTTACAGAATACCCCTCTCCCTCCCCCCCTGGGGAAAAAGAGGACTCAAAACGCTATCCCACTCTAATCCTATCCCAGCACCAAATAAAGTCATAACTATCTCTATTATCCACAAGGCGAAGCGAGCCCACCTCAGCCTCTCTCCAGCTAAACACACATTGGGACAAAACTTCTTCATACACCAATCTTGAACTCCCACACACTCAGACATTCCTCTATTCACAAACGCTTAGCTTGTTCAAGGCCAATTTCTATCCTCAATCATCTCTCAGTACTCTTCACACACTACCCCTCTACTACCATGCCCATCATTCTACAACTGCATGGTCCAAAACTCCAAACCTCCATTTGAACACCCTTTGGGCTAAACTATATATTCCACAATCACCATCAACCAGGACACACTCGCCTCCCACACTCAGCTTCCCAAACATGTGGGCCTTGTGCACCTTAACTTCACAATGCACACTCATGTAATCTTCCACTACCGATCACCACAATCTAATTCCCATAACTCTCACAAAGGAACTCCAATAACAATACCTAAACCATTCTTCCTCTACACTTCTCTCTCCACTATCAAAACCTCTAAACAACTTCATCCCTCTACTGCAACAGCAGGAGGTACACCCACAAAACTACGCTTCCCTATATAACCAGCAACCACTCCAAAACCTATCAAACTCTCTTAGCTAACCAAATTGACAACTCATCACACAGGACTAAATCAACTGCGCTTTTTTCCAGGAAAACCCAAAACGACACAATCAAGAATCCAAGTCCCATAACTCCCAGAACCTTCCACTGCAAAAGCAGGAGGTACCAAGTAAGAAACTATAATTCCCTAAATAGCCTAAACACATCCTTGTCTTCTCAACCCATAACACAATCTAAATCCCCACACAACCTTACTCCTCCACTGCAATGGCAGGAGGTACTGACCAAAACTACAATTCTTTAAACAGCCACCAACCACTACACCATCCATCATGCACCACATCAACCTTGACTTCATTAACAAGCTGAACCCATCACACAGGATCATGTCAACTGTGCCAAGCTAATCACACAAAAGAAATCCAATACCCTTGCCACCTTGGCATAAGGCATACACCACTCTCCCATGCAGCAAAACACAGCCATCTAAGCTATCTAGCCATCACATACAGTCATGAAAGGAAACATCTACGTGAAATCCTCTGAACAAACACTACACCCCCCTCACTTGGGGAAAAGCGCCTAGGAAAACTACAACTCCCTCTACTGCGATGGCAGGAGGTACTAACCAAACTACAATCCTCTATACAATCAAATACAAAACGAATTAACACCAAAATTCTCTCCAGACAATACTTAGCAGGCAGTAACAAAGGCTACCAATTACCCTGCAACCTAACCCCTCTGAAGTCAAGAGACAAACTTTCCCTCTACCAATCTACCCCTCTTGGCACTCAGCCACGAGGCATAAGAAAACTATAAATCACTAACAACCCCAAAGTCCCATGACGCAGGAACAAAACACCTATATCAAACTACACACACCATCCAAGCTAAATCTAATATGATCTAACTCTAATCTGGGGAACAACAACTACAACAAAACCTGACCTCCTGGCAAACTCAACAGGAGACCACACCTCAACTTAACCCATTCTAACGCCAAAACAACCCTCCTGCCGCAATTAGCGCCTACCAACTTTAAGGCTACATTGCTCCGCAGGCACCAACAAAGACTGTACCTATTCTTTCAAGTACAGAGGAGGACAAACTACAAACAACCCAGCCCTCCTTCCTCCTCAACAAACAACACTCACCAAACTACAATTCATCACGCGGCAAACAGCATCCACATGCACCCTAAAACTATCATATCATCTTATAACCCCTTGATCCATGAACAAAACTCTTCTCTCAATCCTCTGCCAAAGGACAAAGCCTGAGCAAAACACCTTTTTAAAAGACAAACCCATTAACACTAAGCATCCTTGCAACACATGTATCTAGCCTAAACCCCAGTTCGTGAATGCATTATGGGAACATCTTACATACATGAAAATAACCATATTAAACCCACAAACTGCATAACAAACATGAATACTGCTTCAATAAGCATCAACTTATACATTTCTAAAATCCCTCAATGTGCAAACTTTAAAGGTCTCATATAAATATTAATTAAGCACATAACTTTAAACATTTCAATGTCATACAATCCAGTCATGATTCCAGCACTTACAATTCTGACCCAACTACATATGGGGTTTCTCTTAAGTTACATCTGACTCCCAGAACACTTTCTCTCCCCAAGAAAACATCAACAGGCAGGGCATATACATTTCTTTCACCATGCCAACCCCCAAGTTCAAACCCAACTCGGCTATTACCAAAATGCCGGAATGTAGTTCAATTGCTGGAAGCCCCAAGTTCAGTATGTTGCCAAGTCCGCTCCTCAACTCAGCAAGGGTACGCTCCCACAGTTCAGCCATCTTCTTTGCCCAAAGTTCAGTCATTGGCACTCTGATTAAACCTTTTCCAAAGGTTCCCATCAACCACCCCATCCCGAGTGACATAATTTGTTTGGTCCTAAAAGGACCCTTCTGGAATAGCTCTGCCATTTCTGGAACAACTTCTCCTCCCGAACTCAGGACCTTACTGCACTGGAAATCTTCGTTCAGGACAGGATCAACCAACACCCTCTCAGCAAGCGAAACCTCCCAACTGCACTCCGACATGAAGACATCTCTTCCTACTGTTTCCATCAGCACGGCCGGCTCCTTCTCTTCAGGGAGCTCACAAACTTGATGGGAATTCCCACTCACATCTTCCCGGCACAAGCACCACAAAGCAACAGACCAGGCAAGTGTGCTTGAAACGCTTCGAAGGAAGGGATCTTCTAGCCACTCTTCAGACTTCTCCGGCTGAGAAGCCTTCCCCACACTTTCCAATCCGAGAGACATTCCAGTCTTATCTCCCTGCAGCTTCGGCTCCATAGCAACCTTGGCAGGCTTATCGGTTTTCCCTTCTGGCAAAGGCTGGGCCTCTTCTTGAAGCACTGCTGGCCCTTTTGAAATATACTCTTCGCAAAGGGGCCTCCCTTCCTCCCCTTCGGAGAACACACAAACCACCTGGCCTCCTTCCGCAGCAGTCTTATCTTCCAAGCCCAGAAAGAGTAACATTACAGACCAGGCAATTGAAATCCCAACACATTGAATATAGGCATCTGCCGGGGCCGACAGCAAACTAGGGGACAAACTTTCCAACCCCATTTTTTCAGGACACTGTTCAACTGCTTCAGCCATCCACTCGGCGGTTGCCGGTAAAACAACCTCTGCAGTTAAAACAGGCCCACTTCTTACCCCTTCTCGGCAGATCGGGACATCAAAAGACAGGTATTCCCCTGCCGCTTCTCTCCTAGGAAGCTCGTTCTCCAAGTCAACCGACTGAGCCTCTTTCTCCGGAGCAACAGTGTCTTCCTCTAAAGCGTCCTCAAAACGCCCCTCATCTTCGGCTGGGAGACATGAAATCATTCTTTCATACTGGCGAACTTTCTCCTCCAAAGCTCCCATTCTCTTTAGAAGTATACTCACTTCATGCCGTCCATCATAAAAGGCTTTCTTTAATTCTTGCCACTCCTGGACCAACTCGTCCCATACGGAAGACTGGGCTCTCCCCTGCCCAGTCTCTTCAGCCTTCATACTGCACCTCATCACCTCTACTTCTGATGGTGATTCAGGTTTCGTGACCTCGCTGCCACACTCCGCCAGGTCCACCTGAGCTGGGGCACTCTTCCCCGCAGCTTCTCTGGTCCTGCTCCACTCCGCTGGGTCCACCTGAGCTGGGGCACTCTTCCCCGCAGCTTCTCTGGTCCCGCACACAACTGGATCCACCTGAGCTGGCCCATCTCTCAGCACAGCTTCTCTGGTTCCTCCGGCCATCCGGACATCCCTCTGAATGGGGCCTCGCTGCCCCCTTCCTCTGGATTCATAGCCCACCTGAACAGACTTCTGGCAGTCTGCTTCTCTGGGCGCATCTTGGGCATTTCCCACATCACTCTCCTTCCAGGAAGGCTGGGACTTCTTGGGCCTTTTCCTCGTCCTCTCCTTCTCATACGGTCCGCAGAATTTGTAGGCAGTCATCTCAGAAGCCTCCACCTCTCCTCCTAAGGAAGGTCTTCCAAATCCAAACGGGGAGTACTCCTACTTTCCCGGCACCGTCTTCATCCGCATCCTCCCAAAACTCCTCGGGACTCACCCATTCCACTTCTGTAAAGGGTTTCAACCTTGCGGATGGCATCCCAAAACAAGACAAGACAAGCCCTCAGCAGATTTCTCCACGATAGGCTTATAGGAGTTCTGGCTTTTCTGTAATGAACGCTGAGATTATCTGTAAGGATGACGCGCAGACAGCAATTCGATCCCACAAGATTTATTCCAGGTCTCATACCTTTGAAGCCAGAACTGGCTTCACCAGGAACAAACATAACTTATATACTAACCACACCCCCAACATCTGTCCATCACCACAATAACCCAACCCTCCATGGCTTGCAATACACAGGAAAGATTACATCATCTCCCCTCTGACCCAGCAGTCCCCAATGTCCAGTGGATATTTCCTCATATCCTTCCTGAGTCAGCAATGTTCATGCCGGTGCTTCTCATGTTGGTGTGGTGTGGCTCAAAGCCCATCTCCAGCTCTGTGCGTCTTCAAGGCCACACTTGGCAGAGATTATGTTGCTGGAAGGGTATGAGATAAGAGCTCTATTAGCTCTTTTCGACAGACACTTACACACAACCTTATCCCTCTACTGCAATGGCAGGAGGTACTACCCAAACTACAATTCTCTAACCAGCCACCGACCACTACAACATCCATAATGTACCACATCCACCTTAACTTGTTCAACAAACCGAACCCATTACACAGGACTATGTCAACTGTGCCAATCTAATTACACAAAAGAAATCCAATACCCTTGCCACCCTGGCACAAGGCACATACCACTCTCCCATGCAGCAAAACACAGCCCTCTAAGCTATTTAATCATCACATACATGGGAAGCAGTCCTCCACACACTCAATTTCAACTCCAACACACCATCCCAACACTCTATTCCTCTGAACAACCTACTACACCCCCTCACTTGGGGAAAAGCGCCTAGGACAACTACAACTCCCTTTACTGCGATGGCAGGAGGTACTAACCAAACTACAACTCAATCAACTTAATAACCTATTGCACAGGAATAAATCAATATAAATCCTGCCGACTACGCCATACACACATTATCAAAGTTTAAACAACACAAACTCAAAACCTTACCTCCTAAGTAACTCAATCCTCTTGCCATCCCTCTCTTCATGCCACACTTTGGCAAAAAAGATACCAACAACACCGAAACTCCCCACGCAGGCAATTTTTCAACTGCGTACTAAGTCAGCCACCTACTTATCTCAACATACTATGATCTATCCAGGAAACGACAAGCATAATCAAACCTGCCCTCCTGGAAAACTCAACAGGAGACGACATCCCAGCTCGAACCAACTCTAAAGCCTATCCTACACCTAATACAACCTTCCTGCCGCAATTTGCATCATTGCAGGCCCCGACAAAGGCTGTACCTACTCTTCTAAGTACAGGGGACAACAGCACTAAATAACCTAACCCTCCTGCCTCCTCAACAAGAGGTACTCACCAAACTATAACTCACCATGTGGCAAACAACATTCGCCTGAACCCTAAAGCTATCACACCATCCTATGAACCCTTATTCTATGAACAAACTAATACATCCCCTCACTTGGCAAGAGGTGCCAGGAAAACTACAACTCCCCACTCAATAGCCTATGAAAACAAAACACTTCTCCCAATCCTCTGCCAAAGGACAAAAGCCTAAGCAAAACACCTCATCAAACATACATAGTCAACTTCTTATCTAATGCAGCTAAACCCATCATACACACTCTCAAAATACTAAATATTGAAGCTGCAATAAACATACATTTACAAAGATAGCTTATCTAAACAGATTTCTATTCTAGCCCAAACCCCAGTTCTGGACTGTATTCTGAGAACATCTTACACACATGAAAATAACCATTCTAAATCTACAAACTGCATAGCCCACATGAATTCTGTGTCAACTAGCATCAGAAACTTATACATTTCTTAAATTCCTCAATATGCAAACCTTAAAGGTTTTATATACATATCAATTAGGCACATAACTTTAAACATAATTAAACGAAATCACGTTAACATTACAAAATCCCAGCGCCACACAATCCCAGTTCTGCACCATCAATTCCTGTCTCATTTAAGCATATAAGGTCTTTCAAGTCACATCTGACTTCCAGGATACATTCTTTACCCAAGAAAGTCCCATAGAGCAAGGCACATACATTTCCATCACCCTGCCACCCCCCAGAATCAACTCAGCCATTATTAAAACGCTGGAATGCAATTCCACCTTCGGATGCCCCAAGTTCAGTAAGTTCTGAAGTTCATCTTCTGGGCCCACAGGAAATTTCATCCAAAGTTTAGTTTCCGGCCCTCCAGTTACAACTTTTCCAAACCCCAGAAAACCACCCTCCGTATGACTGAGTAGCCCTGGGGGCTTCAAAACTGGATCCTCGTCTTCGTAGATGCCGAAAAGGCATTTGACAGGGTCAGCTGGGACTTCTTACAACTTTTATTGAGAGAATTAGATTTAGGATATGGCTTTGAAAATGCGATCAAAGCCATATACACAAAACAGACTGCAAAAATATCAATCAATGGTCAGGATTCACAAAATTTATCGATATGGAAGGGAACCCGTCAGGGTTGCCCTCTTTCGCCCCTCTTGTTTATATTGACTTTAGATGTTCTTTTACAGGACATAAGAAATGACGAGAAACTAAGAGGACTCAGTGTTAAAAAGGAAACCTATAAAATCAGGGCGTTCGCCGACGACATGGTATGTGTCGTCGAGAACCCAATAGAGACCCTAGACATGTGGATGGGAAAGCTGGAGGAATTTGGAAAGGTGATGGGCTTAAAAATAAATAAGGAAAAAACAAAGATGATGACAAAGAATCTGGATGCTAGAAAGAGAGAAATTCTGAGGAAGAACACAGGATTGCAAATAGTTAACAAAGTTAAATATTTGGGAGTAATTCTGACACCAAACAACCTAGACCTGCTCAAAAACAACTATGATAGTAAATGGAAGGAGATTAGACAGGATATGGGTAGGTGGCAACATCAGAGACTATCATTACTAGGCAGAATTTCATTAATTCAGATGATCATCTTACCTAAGTTTCTTTTTTTATTTCAAAATCTGCCTATAATAAGGGAAGATAAGAAATTCCTTGAGTGGAGAAAGGAAATAACAAAGTTTATTTGGAACGGCAGAAAGCCCAGAATAAAGTGGCTCATCATGACAGACATCAAGGAAAGAGGGGGTTTCGGAGTACCCGATTTAAAACTCTACTATGACTCCTGTGCCCTTGACTGGGCTATTGAATGGACGACCCTGAAAGACACCAGACTCTTGGCCCTTGAAGGCTATGACCTCAGAATGGGCTGGCACGGATATACCTGCTATGGGAGGGATAAACTAGAAAGAAACTTCAAAGACCATCTTGTAAGAGGATCTATCTTACTGGTATGGCAAAAATATAAAAATAGAATTATGGAAAAGACGCATACAATGGCTATCTCCACAAGAAGCCTTCTACAGAAGGCAATATGGCAAAACCAGTTGGCTGAGATATGAATCTATGTTAAAAAAAACAGAATTGGGATTTAATTTAAAGAGTTTTGAAGAAATCAATAATATGGACAGCACAGTTAATTGGTTTCAATATAACCAAATCTTTGATATTTACAAAAAAGATAAAATACATGGATTTGAATCAAAACCAAATTTTTGGGACAATTTGATAAAGAGGAAAAGTAAGAAAATATCTGTGCTATACCAAAAACTACTGGAATGGGAAACTGAACCAGAAACAACAAAAAATTATATGATTAAATGGGCGCAGGATTTTGACCATAATATAGCTTTCCATCGATGGGAAAAAATCTGGAAAACACATTTAAAATTTACCTACTCATTTGATCTCAAAGAAAATATGCTAAAAATAATGCATAGATGGTATCTTACGCCAGCTGCAATTGCAAAATACAATAAAGGATATGACAATCGTTGTTGGAGATGTAGGAAAGAAAATGGTAGCTTTTATCATAGCTGGTGGAATTGCTGTAAAATTAAAAAAATTTGGAAAAAGATATATTTTGAAATGCAAAAAATATTAAGAATTAAATTTAATTTTAGCCCAGAATACCTGCTTCTGGGGCTACTAGATTTCCAAATAGAGAGAAATAATGAAAAATTGTTTATCTATTGTATAACAGCAGCGAGGTTATCCATTGCACGGAAATGGAAGAACGAGGAACCGCCAACCCTTGAGGAATGGACAATGAAGATCATGGAGGTGATGCAAATGGATTGCCTCACATGGTCACTAAAAGAAAATGTAAATATGATCAAGACGGATTGGTCACAATTCATAAGTTACTTGGAGGAAAAAAAACATGACTGGATAATTAAATTGGATATTTAAAAAGAGACTCTAGCTTTGACCAGATACCAGACGGGCACGAAATAGTACCCAGATGGACTCTAAGGAGCTCTTATCTGAACCGGAAAGAAAGACATCGGAACTCGCGTGGGATGGAAGTACTTGTAGTGTATTGTTTTGTGTTCTGTCTTCCCCCCATCCCTTTTTGACCTCAACTCCCCCCCCCCCCCCCTCCCTCCCCACTATCCCAGTGTGATCCGTTAATTGTAGTTCGACCCAAAATCCTGTATGTTATTGTTTTTAAAATGCAAATAAATAAAATTAAAAAAAAACTGGATCCATTTCCATAAACTCCAACTCAGCTCCGTCTCTCATCCCCACACCAACTGGCTCGTACTGGAAATCTCCGCTCCGCTGCACCACGGCCGACTCTCTCTCTCTTTCAAGAGGAAAAGCCTCCAACAGCAAGGGCCTTCCTGCAGCTTTCTCCATTGCTGGACGCACCTCAGGGGGCTCTCTTACTGGATGGGAATTCCCACTCACATCTTCTCCATTCAGCAACTCCACAACTCCACCACTCCCCGTTGCGACCGGCTCCTCCTGGGGAACATCTGCCTGTTGACAGCACCCACTCGATTGGCACTTCCACCGGTAAGGCCGCGTTCCATGGCTCTCCCTTCTCAGCCAACATCAAGGCAGCGACGCTCTCCCCCTCAATAGCAACTTCACCTTTCCTCTCATCACTCTTGGGAAGCCAGCCATAAAGGATTCCGACCCACACAAAAGCAACGGCCAAAGGGAACATCTGGTTGCTTAAGTTGCTCTCCTCAGAGGTCATCAAAACACTGAGAGCCAAGCCAGACACCTCTTCTTCAATAAGCTGAGAAACCTTCTTCCTCCCTTCCCCCTCACTGGCATTTTCACTTTCCAGGACGAGAGGCATTCCAGGCTTATCTTGCTGCCGCATTATCTCTTCAGCAGCTTGCTCTCCTTCCACTTTTGGAAATTGCAAAACTTTCTCCACACTGCATTCCTCTGCCGTTTCTCTCTCAGGAAGCCTGGGTTCCAAAACAACCGACTGGGCCTCCTTCTCCAAGGCAAAGGTGCCTTCTTCCATTTTAGCAGGACACTCTCCAGCATCTTCAACCACCCACTCGATTCCACTCGGTAAGGCAGCCTCTGTAACTGTTTTAGGCCCACTTTCTGCTCCAGACATGCTCCATGCCTCCGGCTGGACCACCTTCTCCACCATCTCCGGAGCATCGTCATAATGCCCTTCTTCCTCGGTTGGAAGACATGACCCCATTTCTTGTAGCCTTTGGACTCTCTCCTCCAAAGCTTCCATTTTCTTCATCAGTACACTCACGTCATGCTGCCCACAATAAAAAGCTCTCTTCAACTCTCGCAGCATCCAATAACTTCGCTGCAACTCCTGGACCCGCTCATCCCTGTTCCAAACGGAGGATTGCGCAGCACCTTCTCTGCTGCGGCCTGGTCCACCTTGAGCCGACACCGGGTCCACCTGAGCAAACGGGCTTCTGCTCCACGTTGCTTCTCTGGTCCCTCTGGCTCCCCGGAAATCCACCTGAATAGGAGCACCCCGTACTCCTATTTCTCTGGATTCACCTCCGCCTCCTCTGGAGCCCACCTGAATAGGAGCACCCCATACTCCCATTTCTCTGGACTCTCGGGATCCCACCTGAGCGGAGGCACTCCAAACCGCTTCTCTGAGTCCCACTCCAGCCCCACGATAGCCCACCTGAGCGAAGGTACTTCCAACCGCTTCTCTGGGCACTCTTTGGGCCTTTCTCTCGTCACTCCCCTTCCAGGAAGGCTGGGACAGGCCAACTTCCGTCCTCTCCTTCCCATACGGTCCGCAGAGCTTATAGGCAGTCATCTCCGAAGCCTCCACCTCTCCCCATAGGGAAGGGATGCTCCATCCACCCCTCTCGACACCGTCTTCATCCGCGTCCCAGAACTTCTCAGGACTCACCCACTCCACTCCTGTGAAGGGTCTCAGCATTGCGGATGGCTACACAAGCCCTCAGTAATTCTCTTACGATAGGCTGCGGAGTTCTGGCATTCTGCAATGAACGCTGCAATACGTCTGTAGGGACCTTAGGCACACGGCAAGCATACGCACACGGCAACTTGATCCAACAAGATTTATTCCAGGTATAACGCCTTTGATGCCAGAACTGGCATCAAAAGGAACAAACACAGCTTATATACAGAACACACCCCCATCACCTGTCCATCATCCCAAAGGCCCAACCCCCCTGACATGCAATGCCCAGCAGAGGTTGCATCATATCCCCTTTGACCCAGTAATCCCAATGTCCAGTGGATATTTCCTCATATCCTTCCTGAGTCAGCAATGTTCATGTCTGTGCTTCTCATGTTGGTGTGGTGTGGCCCAAGCCTCCCAAGGCCAACACCTGGAGATATCTTATCTCGTGAGCAGAGTCAAGAGACCAGAACAAATGCAGGCAGGTCAGGAAATCAGAGCAACACCAGCTCAGATTTCATGATCCTGACAATTCCTGATGTCTGGGAAAGCTCATATGGCTTTCATTTGTGACTCATTTGTATTCAGGTAAATGTGAATAATTTATGTCACGGGCTATTCACATTTACATAAAGACTAATAAGTAAAATCACACATTGTGAAGGCCAAGCTGAAGAAATGTAGGCAACATGTAGATGACATGGTGTTGTTATGATCTTTCCCACAGACCCTACATTCATTTTGTTTGGACTGATCAATATGTGATGTACCAGACTGAAAGTTCACTGCTGCGTTTCACTGCAGATCTGGAAATATTGTTAACTGCAAATCCATCACTATATATTGGATTATTATCTTTATGGATAAACATTTTATTTAGTACAGTCTATGACAGTGGAATGAAAAGGTAATGACTAACACAGGCATGGGCAAACTTTGACCCTCCAAGTGTTTTGAACTCCCAGAAATCCCAGAAAGTCCAAAACACCTGGAGAGCTGAAGTTTGCCCATGTATGTGCTAACACAACAAGTACTAAAAGTTTTTGAAGAGGTTATCCATGCAAATCATTTTGCTAAAATTGGACTTTCATTATTGTTGCCATATGTACTAGGCATGAGAAAAAAGTTATGAAAATGAAATGATTCGGAAGAAATTCGTAAGAAATGCTACTTTTGAGTATTTTGCGCATCTGGAACGCCAACCAGGAAGTGGACTTTCTTTATAGAACCGGGGCCAGGATTTTCTTAAGTGTCGTTATTAGGTCGTAAGGGGGCAACCTCCTTCTCTCTCACCACCCTCCCGCCTCCCTTGCCAATAAGTATTATGGCAAGGCAAGCCCTAAACTCGCTCCTTCTTTCGGCTGGAAGCCTGGAAAAATGTAAACAGAGAGGTTTACTCAGAAGTAAATCTGCAAAGGAGGGCACTTTGGATGAAGTGCCCTCCTTTGTGGATTTACTTCTGAGTAAACCTCTCTGTTTACATTTTTTCCAGGCTTCCCTGCCTCTCCTGCCTGCCAGGATCTAAAGCATCAAAGAGTATTGGGGTGAGAAACCAACCTAATGTATAATAGAATGAATGCTACTGTAAGTGCCTAATATTATAAGTAATCCAACTGGTCATATACCTACATTCCATGCACATGCAATAATACAGCAGTAATAACAATGGGTAAAAGAAGAGGTAAGATTCAAACCGAAGTATTCTGACAGGTCCCTCCTCAAGCGGTGCATATGAGCCCGGGATTCTGCAGCAAGCAAACGCTGTGCCCGGGGTTTTGGCTTTTCCTGGGCTCATAGAGAAGAGCCTTTTGCAGTTTGCACCGCTTGAGGAGGGACCACAGTCAGAATACTTCGGTTTGAATCTTACCTCTTCTTTTACCCATTGTTATTACTGCTGTATTATTGCATGTGCATGGAATGTAGGTATATGACCAGTTGGATTACTTATAATATTAGGCACTTACAGTAGCATTCATTCTATTATACATTAGGTTGGTTTCTCACCCCAATACTCTTTGATGCTTTAGATCCTGGCAGGGCAGGAGGAGTGGACCTCCCTGTCCCTTCTGCCTGCCAGGATCTAAAGCCTTGAAGAGGCTTCATGAGGGGCCAACTTCAGCCCTCCAGGTGTTTTGGACTTCAACTCCCACCATTCCTCACAGCCTCAGGACTCTTCCTTTTCCTCTCAGCCTGGGCAAACTTGGGCCCTCGCTCCCTCAGGATCGGGGTGAGAGAGAGGCAGCGAGGAGTGAGGGGGGCCTCCTCCCCCTGTTTTTTTTGCTGCTTCCAAGAATAGAATACCCCCCTCCCTCCTTCCCTCCCTCCCTCCTTCCCTCCCTCCTTCCTATTTGGAGAGTCCCATCTAGAATTCAGTGTGATTTATTCAAGTTTTGGCCTACAACTCCCAGAAATCCCAGCCAATTTACCAGCTGTTAGGATTTCTGGGAGTTGTAGGCCAAAACCATCTGGAATGCGCATGCGCTGGCATAAGAACTACTAACGAATTTCGTTAGTAATTAAGTTACATTTTAGAACTTTTTGGAAAAATTTTTGTAAGTCTTTCTTTTACTAATACCCCCCCCCCCCCCATTTGATTTTAGAATCACGATTTTTGGGTTCGAAACCATGCCTAATATGTACCTCCAGGTCAACTTAAACTTATAGCAATCTTACTGAGATTTTCTTGGCAAGATATATTCTAATTACAGAAAAAGCCTCCATCCTAAACCAATGGGCTGAACATTTTCAGAGTCTCCTCAGTGCCAACCGAGCAGTCCAAGGCTCAGCTATCTACCACATGATACAACAACCAATGAAAAATGAACTGGACACAGCCCCCACCCTTAAGGCCATACAGCAGATGAAAAATGGCAAGGCAGCCAGGATCGATGGAATCTTACCTGGAGCCTGGAAACAGGGAGGTCATGTACTCCATGCTAAATTCCACAAGCTCCTTGTGAGTTGCTGGGAAAAAGGTGAACTACCATCAGATCTCCGAGATGCAGTTATCATCACCCTGTATAAGAAAAAAGGAACAAAATCCGATTGCTCAAACTATCGAGGTATAACACTGCTCTCCATTGCTGGAAAAATCCTTGCAAGGATACTCCTGAACAGATTAGTTCCTGCTATTGCAGAAGAACTTCTCTCGGAAAGCCATGGCTTCAGACATAATAGAAGCACCACATATATGGTATTTGCCCTTAGACAACTGCAAGAGAAATGTAGAGAGCAGAACAAAGGACTCTATGTAACATTTGTCAACCTCACCAAAGCCTTTGACACTGTGAGTAGAAAAGGTCTGTGGCAGATCCTGGAGCGACTAGGATGTCCCCCCAAATTCCTCAAAATGATTATCCCGCTACATGAGGGCCAGCACAGTCAAGTCAGATACGACGATGCTCTCTCAAAGCCCTTTCTAATAACTATTTATTTATTTGTCACGTTTCTATACTGCCCCTCTCAGCCCGAAGGCGACTCGGGACAGTTTACACAAGGCAGTCTCTGCCCTCAATACAACACAAGCAACAAGGCAAAAAAACCCCCAAAAACCATATAATAACAAATTAACAATTAAAAACATACAGTTACAGTCTCAGCGTCATGTTGAAATCAGTTTCCATCGCATAACTAATGGAATGAAACAAGGCTGCGTTCTTGCACCAACCCTATTTACAATCTTTTTCAGCATGATGCTCCAAAGGGCTACGGCAGATTTCAAAGAAGAAGGTGGCATGCATATATATATATATATATATATATATATATATATATACACACACACACACACACATATACATACACACACACACACACTAGCTGTACCCGGCACGCGTTGCTGTGCCCTTTTTAGGAGATGCGAGAAAGTCCAATCATCCACGGTGTGCCCTCCTCTAAACTGCAGTTGGATGGAGTGTGGGTCATGGGGGTCATGGTGTGCCAAGTTGGGTCTTTATTGGTCTTGGTTCTGGGCCACAGTGGTCTGTGGGGAATGATGGGTTTTGAAGTACTACAAATCCCATTTTCCATGGTGGTACTTCAAGTCCCATCATGCATGGTCGGGGCTCTGTGTGCCAAGGTAGGTTACGGTAAATTCAGGCCATACACAATGTCCCATGAGCTGAGGCCTAGTTAGGAACAGCAAGTTAATGAAGCCTTACTGTCAATTCAGGCCATACACAATGTCCAATGAGCTGAGGCCTAGTCGGGAGAATCAAGTTAATGAAGTCTTACTGTCAATTCAGAGCATAAACAGCTTTCCAGTAAGTGAGGGCTAGTTAGGGAAATCAAGTTAATGAAGTCTTACTGTCAATTTAGAGCGTAAACAGCTTCCCAGTAAGTGAGGGCTAGTTAGGGAAATCAAGTTAATGAAGTCTTACTGTCAATTCTTGAGTAAGATGGCGCCGGTGCAGGAGCAACTTGCAGGAGTGCTCCTCCCGGGAGTGCCGTTTTCCGGTTTTAAGGCACCCGAGGACGACCATGGCCCAGGCGAGGGTCGGGCACCCACTGTAGTAGACCCCCGGCCCTCGATAGAGGCCGGTCTGGGTCCTCAGCGGATGATATTCGGCCCAGTAGATGAGTTTGAGGCTTTCTATCAGTATTGCCTGGGGCTAGAGGCTGACTTGAAGGCCCAACGAGACCCTCCGGTTGAGGAGAGGCCCTGGACTCGACCACCACCGGCCTCCCGAATTGCGGGGACTGCCCCCGCCATCCCGGCCGGACAGCTGACCTTGCAACAACTTCGTGAGGAGTTTGGATGGCTCGAGGAGAGGATCAGGCTATTCGGTAAGCGGCTGGACCGAGTATATGCGGATACCTGCCCCGGATTAACCAGGCCCCCCTCGAGCGAGGAGAAGAAGGCCGTAGAGGACACTACCATCCCGATTGCCCCATCCCCAGACCCTAGGAGCTCCCCAGACTTCTTCTGGGACCACTCATGGGACTTGGAAATGGAGGCCCGGCCAAGCACGCCGGCGGATGACCCGCTGGCAGATGACTCCCCAGCAGCCGACCGATCACGGTCAGAAGATCGGGCGCTAAGCATAGGGGGGACAACAAGAACAGGAAACCCCCCGGGCACGGACCACTCAACCGCCCTGATGACCCCAAAATCGGAGGGCTGCCCCCGAGTACCTGACCAGGACCATCCGGAGATTGGGCTGGATGGGCGACGGGAGGCTGGAGAGGAGGAGCTCTTTGATGTAGAGCGGATCCTGGAGCGCCCGGCAGGCCGCCGGTTGAGGCGCCCCTCGCTTTCGTGTTCGGTTCGGAAGGAATTGCAGGCATGGAATAAGATGGCACGCGGCCTTGGAGACACGCAGGGAGGACATGTGCCCCCCTCCCCCTCTGAGTTGGGTGAGGAAGAGCTGAGGCGCAGGCGCACAAGAAACCAGCGCCGGCGCCGGAAGAGAAGGCCCTCAGCGACCGCCCTCTTAGTCATCCCATTGGATGCTCCGCCGGAAGCGCCGTCAGAGGAGTGTGGACCCCCCCTGGCGGAGGGGGAGGGGTCGAAGCGAAGGCATCGCCGTCGGCGTAGGCGGCGCCGACGGACTCGCCGCAGGGCGAGTTTGCCTCCACCCCTGGTAGACCTGCCTCCCAGTGCGGCAGAAGCCCCGCCCCCCCTCCCAGCAGGGGAGAGAGCACCTTCAGAAGGACGAAGAGCTCCAGCACCATCTGGGGGCTGGAGGTCGCATTGCACCGCTACAGCCCACCTACCAACAGGTGGAACCCCGGGAGGGCTCATCTACAATCCGTGGCCAGGAGCCACGAATGGATTCAACCACCACCACCCTGCAGCCCCAGGCCAGTAACCCCCACAGAGGGTCGGATGTGGCCGCACAGCCCTCCATGGAGAGCCAGTGCCTAGGCCTGGGTTCGTCAGGAAAGCAGAGGGGAGGACGCAACGACATCAATGGCCCCACTGCTAGGACCCTGACGAGTCCCGGGAGGGGGCGGTTTAGGACTAGGACCTTTTGGGGAGTGGGTTTCAGCAACGAGAACCGGGGAGAAATCCCCGGCCCTGCATCCTCATTCCCCCAACCCAGGCAAACTGGAGGACTTGGCGAACTATTGGACGTAGAGCAAGACCCTGCCTTACTATTGCGGACAATACAAGATTCTGCTGAGAGAAGAGCACCTCAGCCTCCATCCGTAACCCGTCGCCCCATGGGGAAGGAAGGTTATCACCGGCACACCCCCCCTTTTCAGAGGGAGGGCAGAAGGCCGGACACTTAAGGGACCCGGGGGAAGATGTAGGGCGGGAGCGGGCAATACGTGTGATCTCGGGTAGGGGCAATTGGGACGGTAGACGTAGGCCTAATGAGAGAAGGCGGAGGAGGCATGGAGAGGCTCGTCCGCCTTCTGACCTACGAGCTATCCCTAGGCACGCAGATGTGAAGTTCCCTAATACCTCTCCTCCGACTCTGATTCTGGCCAACACCAGGTCTGTGCGTAACAAGACCGGGACCATCCGGGACTTCCTCCTGGAGAGAGAGATCGATCTAGCCTGTTTGACAGAAACATGGCTCCAGGAGGGGGACGAGGTCGTTATGCACGAGGTAGCATCTCCTGGGTTTGTGGCCAGTTATCAGATGAGGACAGAGAGGCGGGGGGGAGGGGTTGCCATCCTTAGCCGAGACACTTTTAATTCCAGGACGATTCCGACGGCGAACATTCCAGGGATGGAGTGTGCGGGTCTGGTGTGGGACCTTAGTGAGAGTGTAGCCTTCCTGCTGGTGTACCGTGCACCCAACGCACCGGCGGGGAGCCTGCCTAAGCTGCTGGAGGTGGTCGCGGAGTGGGCATTGAGGTTCCCTAAGCTTATTGTCTTGGGGGACTTCAATGTCCACGCCGATACCCCCTCAACGGCAGCCGTGGACCTGGTGTCTACCATGGAGGCACTAGGACTCTCACTTTGTAAGACCGGTCCCACGCATCAGGCCGGGCACACCCTGGATTTGATCTTTGCCGCCGGAATTAGTGTGACCCTAGCCTCCATTATGGAGGTTCCATGGTCGGATCACAGGGTCCTGGAAGTTCGGCTGGGGGTGGCGCCCCCTCCCGGTAAGGGTGCCGAACCCATTCTGGTTCGCCCGAGGAGACTTATGGAACCCACTAGGTTCCTGAATGCTCTAAGGGAATGGGAACTTCCCAGCGACTCAGTCGACGGGCAAGTGGACTACTGGAATACCAGTCTTTCCACGGCCCTAGACGAAATCGCCCCCAGGCGCTCTCTCCTCCCCCGCAGGAATCGCTCGCCTTGGTTTACCGAGGAGTTGCGGGCGATGAAGCAGAAGAGGCAGCTAGAGGACGTGTGGCGGAGTCTCCGTGATGAAGTGTCGAAATCGGCTTATAAACAGTTTAAAGAGGTTTATGAGCACGCTATCAAGGAAGCCAAAAAAGTCTACTACTCTTCCTTGATAGAGTCGGCAAACTCACGCCCAGCGCAATTGTTTAGGATAATTCGGTCGTTGACAGCAATCCCAACTGTCCCAAATGATAGGGGTTTGGCTCCCTCCGCTGAGGCTTTCCAGAGTTATTTCACCGACAAGATTTCGACCCTCCGCCGGGACATTCCAGCCACAGTTGATACAGTTAGTGAACTCGAGACCCCGCCGCCACTCGGCGGGCCCACCTTCACCCGTTTTAAATTGCTGGACGCAGCAGCTGTCGACAAGTTACTAGCTGCAGCCAGGCCAACTACATGCTCCCTCGACCCGTGCCCCTCCTGGCTTGTTAGAACTTGCCGGGAGGGGTTACGAGGCCCCCTAGGCACGATCATAAATAGCTCCCTTGAGCAAGGAGTCTTCCTGGGGGGACTAAAAGAGGCAATGGTGAGACCGCTGCTGAAGAAGCCGAATTTAGATCCTTTGGCTCCCTCCAATTACCGGCCAGTTTCCAACTTGCCTTTTCTAGGCAAGGTAATTGAGAGGGCAGCAGCGGATCAGCTGCAGCAGTTCTTGGAAGACACAGCTGGACTTGATCCCTACCAGTCCGGCTTCCGTATTGGGCACGGGACGGAGACCGTGCTTGTCGCCATTACAGACCAACTTCGCCGCCAACTGGACCAGGGCGGATCGGCACTGCTCGTCTTGTTAGATCTGACGGCAGCTTTCGATACTGTAGATCACGCTCTGTTAACCCACCGTTTAGCCGGCGCCGGGGTCGGGGGGACCGCCCTTAAATGGGTGGCCTCCTTCCTCCGGGGCCGGGGACAACGGGTGGAGGGGGGGCGGGGAGGTCTCCGGGAGATCCTCACTTGATTGTGGGGTCCCCCAGGGGGCCATCCTCTCCCCCTTATTATTCAACGTGTATATGCGCCCCCTGGCCCAGCTGGCCCGCGACTTTGGTCTGGAGTGTTATCAGTATGCGGATGACACCCAGCTTCTGCTGAGAATGGACGGCAGGCCGGACACCGTACCCGATTGTTTCCATCAGTGCCTCGAAGCCGTGACTGGCTGGCTGCAGGCCAGCCGGTTGAAGGTGAACCCGTCGAAGACGGAGATCTTGTGGCCCGGTCGGCCTGGGGGGGGGGGGGTGAGTGCCGGTTGCCTACCCTGGACGGCGAACGGCTTAACCTGTCGCCTGTTGTTAAGAGCTTAGGTGTTCAGTTGGACCCCCTGCTGACCATGGAGACCC
The DNA here is from genome assembly GCA_030556195.1 of Anolis apletophallus. NCBI lineage: Eukaryota > Metazoa > Chordata > Lepidosauria > Squamata > Anolidae > Anolis > Anolis apletophallus. Next base: position 42,761,378 of record JARBWK010000003.1, on the reverse strand, counting down.
AGGTCTCTGCGGCCAGCAGGGTGTCTTTCTTTCACCTACGACAGGCTAGGCGACTGGCACCCTACCTCTCCAGGGATGATCTGGCCACGGTGATCCAAGCGACGGTCATCTCGAGATTAGACTACTGTAACGCCCTCTACGTTGGCCTTCCCTTGGCGACAGTTCGGAAACTCAAGCTAGTGCAGAATGCCGCAGCTCGCTTGCTGACGGGAACGTCGGTAAGGGAGCATATCACGCCCATCCTTCGGCAGCTGCACTGGCTGCCTGTTGAGTACCGAATCGCCTTCAAGGTGTTGGTGTTAACCTTTAAGGCTTTACACGGCCTAGGGCCTGCGTACCTGAGGGACCGCCTTGCCCCATATGTACCCCCAAGATCGCTACGTTCAGGGGAGTCTAATCTTCTCCTGATTCCATCAGTCCGCACCTGCCACTTGTCCGTGACTAGGCAGAGGGCCTTCTCCGTGGCGGCTCCGGTACTCTGGAACTCTCTCCCAGATGATGTCCGTGCCGCCACGGAGCTCATTCCGTTCCGCAGGGCCTGTAAGACCGCCCTGTTCAAATTGGCCTTTGGCTAGATGAGTAAGTCAAAGTTACTCATCTCTTGACCAGCACCCAGACCCTGGAATGCCATGGTTTGACATAATTGTTTAAACTCGGGACCAATGTTGTATTTTATGTTGTTTTATTGTACGGCGACATGATTGCTACATGTCAGCCGGGTTTTATGATGTTATCCGCCCCGAGCCTGCTGGAAGGAGCGGAATACAAGAAGGAACAAATAAATAAATAAATAAATTCAGAGCGTAAACAGCTTCCCAGTAAATGAGGGCTAGTTAGGGAAATCAAGTTAATGAAGTCTTACTGTCAATTCAGAGCGTAAACAGCTTCCCAGTAAGTGAGGGCTAGTTAGGGAAATCAAGTTAATGAAGTCTTACTGTCAATTTAGAGCGTAAACAGCTTCCCAGTAAGTGAGGGCTAGTTAAGGAAATCAAGTTAATGAAGCCTTACTGTCAATTTTGGGCGTGGTCTGTGATTTTTTGGGGTGTAAATTTTCGGTTGGAAGTGATTTGTGTGTGTTGGGGATTGGCTCAGGCCTTTTCCTTATTCTGTTTTGGCAGTTTATTATGGATCGGAATTTTCATGTTGGCTGGCCAGTGCAGCAGTTATGCAAATCCACCCTTATTGGCAGCCAATCATGTTGTTCAGAATGTAGAGGCTGGGTGAGTCTTTGGCTGCCCCGGAGGATGCTGGTAAATGTAGTTTTATTGTTACTCGTTGTTTTGGGGGCCTTTTAGGTTTTGGGGGGGAAGTTTCTTTGCTACAAACGTACCTTGCTTGAGGCCTATTTCTGTTGGCAAGTATTGTGTTTTTGCGTTGTAAGGTTTCTTTGTTTGAGGTATACATCACATGATGTGAACCCATTTATATATATATATATATATATATATATATATATATATATATATATATATGCTATCTGTAGCAACTCAGCCCTCATCTCAGCCGGGGGGGCAGGAGGCCAATTTGCCCCCACCTCAGCCAGGAGGGCAGGGTGCGGCCCCAGGGGTTCTGATTGCTTTGGACCCAGATGAAGGTGATGCAGGGGATGATGGGGCTGCATCACCAACAGACAGCCTGCAATGGGAAGACACCTGGCCGGAGGCCTATTCTGATGACGAAGGCTCTCCTGATTCCGGATCTGATACGGAATATGAGAAACCGGGAGGTTTCGGTTCTCAGGAAAGGTTGTTTTCGCCAGATGTTGAGGATGTAATAATGTTCGTCCAACAAAGACTCACCAGCCACAGAGTCCAGCCAAACAGAATCCTGAAGAAAGGATGTTTATTCAAACCTTGAGCTAGATGTTACTCTGGTTTGTTCACCAGCCCTAGCACATACAATCAAGTGGTTTTTATGCATTGCAGGTGTAACAGCAAAGGCTGTGACTTAAAGGCACAGTATACAATATACACTATGCCACATCTCCCTTTCATACAAAATGATTACATACGCATCTCATAAAAATACATTTTATAGGATAATTTTTAAAAAACCATGTAGGCCTATGTGAAAGTTACAACAACAACATTAAAACTTACAAACCTGATTGTCATTAACATTACTAGACAGATAAGAAAATACAATTGTCTTCTTTGGGGCCAGAGGTCACCAGTACTTAGCCCACCGTTGAGGATGGTCTTCACCACCATCCTTCTACGAGTATATCTTACAGGCTCGAACACTGGCCTGCCATACGATGTCACATATGTTAGCTGTCTATCTGTTGCTATGTGTGCATAATTCTTGCTCACAGAGACTCCTTGAGAACCATTTTGTGCTGTGTTTCTTTGAATGGTAGCTTCAGGTGTCTGTTTCCGTTGTTTTAATTGCTGCCTATTACGCCGATATATACGACCTTCCATATTCTTTATTATATATGACCGAGGTTGTTCACATTTTTCTATTACCACAGCAGGAAGCCATCTTTCCTTGCGATCATTAGATTGCATCCATACCAAATCCCCTTCTTTAAGTGGTTGAAGGGGTCTTGCTGTTCGATCATAGAAATGTTTTTGTCTTTCCTGGGCTCTTTGTAGATCTTGGCGTACATTAATAGGAATCTTAGGACATAATAAGTCAGTTGTTATGGGGAGTTTACTTCTCAGCATTCTGCCCATCAATATTTCCGCAGGCGAGTACGACAATCCTGTCACAGGCGTGTTCCGATACTCCAACAATGCTGCATACAGATCCCCTCCTGCATTTCCTACTTTACGTATAAGTTGTTTTATGGACTGAATGGCTCTTTCTGCCATCCCATTAGATTGTGGATATCCTGGACTACTAAAACACTGTTCAAATCCCCATTCTTTAGCAAATACCTTGAATTCTTGACTCGCAAATGGCATGTTATCACTCACCACAATTAATGGTGTACCATGTCGAGCAAACATAGATTTCAGCTTAATGATGACTGTTCTTGCAGTTTTATCAGGTAAGCTTAGTACTTCTGGATATTTTGAAAAGTAGTCAACCACCAACAGAAAAGAACAATTGTCTTGCTCAAATATATCCACTCCCACCTTCTCCCATGGCACTTCCGGGATCTCATGGGGTTTGAGTGGTTCCTTTTGATTATTTGGGGCAAAACTAGCACACACAGAACAACTTCCAACAGCCAACTCAATATCTTTTAATTTTTCTTTTTTAAAAAAATAGTATTTTTATTGATTTTGTGGTTATAGTGTGATACATGTAAGAACGACATTGCACAAAATATCTTTTGACATCCCAGGCCAGAACATCAATTGTCTTGCTCTTTCTTTAGTTCTTTGAATCCCTTGATGGGACTCATGCAACTGTGCCAGTACATTTTGCCTTTGGCTTGTTGGAATGATTATTCTTTCTCCCATTAAAAGAACCCCATCCCTATACCATAGCTGATCTTTAACCGGCCAAAAGGGCTTTGCTATTGGCGCCACCTTTCTCATATATTTTGGCCATCCTTGGTTTAGGTATGTTTGAATCATCCTAAGCTGGGGATCACTTTTTGTTGCTTCTTGTACTGCACCCATGTTGTCTGGGTGCATGGCTAAGGTGTTTACTTCATATATAACTTTCTCATCTCCCATTGGATTTTCCTGACTTCCAGGCAAATCAACAGTAGCTCTTGACAAAGTATCAGCCAGATACATAAATTTACCTGGAGTATATACAACATTAAGTTGATACTTTTGAAGCTGCAACAGCATTCTTTGCAGACGAGCCGGGGCACTGCCTATTGGTTTTTTATAAATTGATTCTAGAGGCTTGTGATCAGTTTGAACTAGAACAATTTTACCAAACACATACTGATGAAACTTTTGTACTGCATATACAACTGCAAGCAATTCTTTCTCTATTTGAGCATAATTTTTCTCTGCTGAAGTGAGTGACCTTGAAGCATAAGACACTGGTTTATTCTCCTGTAGCAGACATGCTCCTAAGCCATCTTTTGATGCATCTGCTTGGATAACAACTGGTTTTGTCACATCAAAATATTGCAGTACAGGTGCATTGCATAACTTTTGTTTGATAGAGTCAAAAGCATTCTGATGCTCTGGCATCCATTGAAAAATTATATTTTTCTTTAACAAGTTTCTCAGTGGTGCTGTCAGCTCTGCCTCTTTTGGAATGTATTTTGCCAAATACTGTACTGACCCTAAAAACCTAAGCAGCCCTTGCCTATCATTGGGAGGCTTCATTTCTTGAATTGCCTTTACTTTCTCCATGTCTGGCCTGACTCCTTCTGCTGTGACAATGTGGCCCATGTATTTCACAGAATCTACCCTAAACTGGATCTTTTCTTTGTTAAACTTGATGTTCTTGACACGTGCTGTTTCCATTACCTGATGTAAAATCTCATCATGTTGTGCACTTGTCTCGGCTGCTATAATCATGTCATCGGCAATCATATATACACCTTTTATATGGCCAAACGTTTCTTGATTTTTTTGTTGGAAAACCTCACTTGACGATTTGAGTCCAAAAGGCAATCGGTTAAAACTGTACCTTCCCCAAGGTGTATTAAACGTACATAATCTTGATGATGCTTTATCAAGTTTTACCTGCCAATACCCATCTTTCTCATCTATTATTGTAAAGATTTTCTTTTTTTTTTAAATAGACTTTTATTAGATTTCCAACAATAGTAAAAACAAACAGATAGACAAACCAACGAATAACCCCTCCCGCACCGCCCGCTTCCCTCCCTGCCCTCCCCCCGGAGCCAATAAAACAGATAAGACTTCCGCTACCCACTTCCCACCGTTCCATCTAATACTTCTTAGATATTTTAGTCTTTCCCCCAATCTCTTGGCTAGTTTAACCAACCGTCCCTATTTCAGTTATTTACAAATATCGTCGTTTATGTAACCTTTCAGGTTTTTCAGTCCTTTTAAGTAAACTAATAGCGGAGTCCAATCTGTGGCTTCCCGCTGGTAGGTTATTGCTTTTGTTAGGCAGTCCATATTCATGACTTCGAGCATCTTGGTGAGCCAGTCGTCAATTTTCGGTGGTGTTTCATTCTTCCAGCGTCTTGCTATCACCATTCTCGCTGCTGTGATGCAGTAAATAAAAAGTTTTTCCTTATTTTTATCTATTTCAAAGTCCAACAGACCCAATAGCATATACCTAGCTTTGAAAGAAAAGTCTAGTCTCAGGGCTTCCTTCATTATTCTATATATCTTTGCCCAAAATTTTTTGATTTTTTTACAACCCCACCACATATGAAAAAAGAACCCAGTCTCTTTATGACACCTCCAGCATTTATTGCTGGTCTTATTATTAAATTTCGCTATGCTATATGGGGTTAGGTACCACCTGTGTAGTATTTTTAGCCCATTCTCCTTCAGATCATACGCGTAGAGAAGCCTTAGGTGGACCTTCCAGGATCTTTCCCAGTACTTCAGGTGGATGGTCTGCCCCAGGTCCCTGGCCCATTTCACCATACAGTTTTTAATGGATTCATCTTCAGTTTTCCATTGTAGGAGGTGTTTATATAGAATAGTTATCTTCCCTTTTTCTTTTGAGCACATTTTGTCCCATAGATTCTCACTCTCTTCAAAGCCTAGTTCTTTATCTTTTTTATATATCTCATGAATCTGTTTGTATTGGAACCAGTCTATAGATTCATCTAAGTTTTTTAATTCATTTATATCTTTGATGGCAAGGCCCTGCCCTGATCTTTTGAGGATTGAATCGTATCTTAGCCATTTATCTTTGTCATACTGTCTCCTGAAATGCACCTCTTGGGGCGAGAGCCATTTAGGAGTTTTCCTGCAGAGTCTATCTTTATATTTCATCCAAGTTCTTAATAGCGGTTTCCTGATACAATGGTTGTTGAAGTTTTTTTTTTTAAAGATTTTCTTTCCAGCTAGGTGACTTAGAACTTCCTCAACTGTTGGGATGGTATAATGTTGTCTTCGCACTGCCTTATTTAGATCTCGTGGATCAAGACATATACGCAGATTCCCATTCTTTTTTTCTGTGATGACAAGACTGCTCACCCAATCTGTGGGTCCTACAACTTTTGTTATCACTCCTGTATTTTCCATCTGATTGAGGGTATCCTTTAACCTATCATGTATGGCAAAGGGCACTCTCCTACATCCTTGTATAACAGGAACTACTGTTGGATCAATGTGTATGTGGTGATGCCCTTGAAATTCCCCAAGACCTTGAAATACTTCTGGGTATAATCTGAGCAATTTTTCTTGTGTTAATGACCCTTCTTCCTGTATCAAATCTATACCACAGAGGAGGACATGGAGGCCGAGCGCGAGCCAGTTTCCCAGGAAGATAACGGCGCAGATGGTGCCGTTCCTGAGCGGAGATTCGACCGAAGGGGGAGTATTGAGGCTACACGGAGAGATTGGAAGTGAGGCCTGGAAAAGCGCTGGCCCCACAAAGGAGGGAATTAAGTAGGCACTTTGTGGGAAAGTTCCTCAGTTTGCTGGTCATGTTGGAACTGGAAGGACGTAGCAGTTTGCCGTCTTCCTGCCTTGCCAAGAACTACCTTGAAACCCTGTTTATTCCATGAACTTTGGATTGCTTTGTTTTACCATGGACTAAGTTGCCTTGCTCTGATTTGCTTTGTTTTTATGGACCTTGCTTTTGAATCCTTTGCTTTGGATACCTTTGGACATTGATTGTTTTTTACCCTGGACTATTTGATCCCTACCTTTTGGACATTCTACCTTTTCACCTGTTGCAAATTGTGCTTAATAAATAGTTAATTGACTTTGTCTGTGTGTGTGTGATTATGGGGTGGAGACAGGGCCCGTTTTGTGACAGTTGGCCAGCAAACTCCACGAGCCCCTAAAACACACCACGGGACGAATGAGGCGTCACCGGCACAGAGCAGGGATGGCGGCACCCACTGCGGCGGAAATCCAGGCTCTACAGCAGGAGGTGGTGGACCTCCGGGCCCGGGCGGGCCGGAATCCCACCGTTGGAGTACCGCTAAGATTCAATGGGGACCCGGCTGCGGTCCATGTGTTTGCGGGACAGTGCGGCATGTACTTGGAACTCCGCCAGAGTTCACCACGGAAAGGGCCAAAGTAGGGTTTATTTACAACCTGTTGGAGGGATCGGTGGCTTCCTGGGCGACCACGCTGCTGAACGCCAAGGTGGCGTCGGTCGCCACTGCTGACGCCTTCTTGGAGGACATTAAGGCTACTTGGGGGGGGGGGCCGTGAACACCGAGCTGGCTGAGAGGTGCTTGGACAAGCTGTCTCAGCAGGACATTACTTTGGCACAATACATCTCTATGTTTTGTGTGTTGGCTTCCCAAGTTGCCTGGAACGATGCAGCCCTGCGCTATCAATTCACGAGGGGATTGAATGCAGAGCTACAGCAGGAGATACTGCGGGGGGCTATGCAACCCACGACCCTGGAGGAGGCGATTACTTTGAGCTTGAGACTGGATGCGGGAATCCATACCCGGAAGCAATGGGACAAGGGAGCTGGAGAGCGGCCGGCCAACCGCAGAGAGCCGGTGGTGAGTCGCCCTTTCCGGCCGTTGCCGCCCGTCCCACCGGTCGACGAACCGGAGCCGATGCAGCTGGGGCACGTCCGCCCCAAAGTGGATGCGGCGGAGAAGGCCAGACGCCAACAACTGAATTTGTGTTGGTACTGCGGGGGATGCGGCCACTTTTCCCGTGAGTGCCCACAGAAGCCACAGAGCAAGATGCCCCGGGCTTCCGCGGCTTGGGAGGAACCTCAAGAGTCGGAGGAGTCGCTTAATGCGGCAGGGGAAGAGGCCGGCCGAGTTTAAGAGGGTTCGCTAACTCGGTCGCCACTCTCCCGCCAGAACCCCAAACTGGACAATTGTTTTTGTTGATGGTCACCCTGTGGTCTGCAGAGAAGGCGTCGGTGATGGTCCATGCCATGGTGGACTCTGGGGGCACTAACAACTTTATTGACACAGACTATGCCAAGTCCTTGGGATTACAGTTGCATGATCTGCAGGAGCCTCGGGCTGTACAGACGATAGACGGGCGGCCACTGAAAGCGGGATCGGTGAGGCACTATACCGCTCCCACTAAGATGTGGATTCGGGCCCACAAAAAGGACATTTCCTTTCTAGTCACCAAGCTGTCAGATTTCCCGGTCATCCTGGGAGTGGTGTGGCTGACCCTGCATGATCCCCAGATCTCGTGGGCCCGAAGAGAGTTGCAGTTTACTGCAGAATACTGCCAGAGACATTGCTTAGCGGCCCAGGTCTGTCAGGCGCAGGAAGTGGAACGGGTTGTCACGTTGCCCAAGAAATATGCGGCGTTCTGGGATGTGTTCAGCGAGACGGATGCCGCGCGACTTCCCCCCCACCGACCTTATGATTGCGCCATCGACTTGGAGCCAGGGGCTCCCATTCCGCGTGGGAGCTTGTATTCCCTCTCGGAGACTGAACAGGTGGCCCTCAAGACATTTTTGGATGACAACCTGCGGAAGGGGTTCATTCACCCCTCACAGTCCCCAGCGGGCACCCCGGTTCTGTTCGTCAAGAAGAAGTTGGGGGAGCTGCGCCTGTGTAATGATTACTGGGAGTTGAACAAGATAATGATTCAGAATCGTTATCCACTGCCCCTGATTCTCGAACTGTTGGATAGAGTACGGGGGGCCAAAGTCTATACGAAACTGGACCTGAGAGGTGCTTACAATCTGGTGCGGATTCAAAAGGGGGACGAGTGGAAGACGGCGTTCCACACCAAGTACGGAAGTTTCGAATACGTGGTAATGAGTTTCGGTTTATGTAATGCCCCCGCCACATTCCAACACTTCTTGAATGATATCTTTAGAGATCTGCTAGATCGTTATCTAGCGATCTACCTGGACGATCTCTTGATTTTCTCATCTGACCAGGCTTCCCATCACCGCCATGTGAAAGAGGTCTTGCAACGGCTGTGGGATCATGGCCTCTATGCCAAGCTGGAGAAATGTGCATTTGATCTACATGAGGTGGACTTCTTAGGATACCACATCACCCCTCAGGGCATTGCCATGGTTGACACCAAGGTGCAGGCGGTCGTTGACTGGAAGGCTCCTGCCAGCAAAAAGGACATACAGCGTTTCCTGGGGTTTGCTAATTACTACAGGAAGTTCATCCCGGATTTTGCCAAATGGGCAGATCCCATCACTCAGTGCCTGAGGGGGAAGGCCCCATTCCGTTAGAAACCCCGGCAGAACAGGGGTTTCAAAGACTGAAACAGTTGTTCACCACTCAGCCGATCCTGCAGCATCCTGACCCAAGAACACCACTCATCGTCCAGGCGGACGCCTCCGATGTGGCGGTAGGGGCTATTTTGCTGCAGCCTCAGGGAACAGACTTGTTGCCTTGTGCCTACTACTCCCGGCAGTTGACTGCCCCCGAGAGGAACTATACGATCTGGGAGAAGGAGCTGTTGGCGATTAAAGTGGCTTTTGAGGTTTGGCGGCATCTTTTGGAGGGATCTAAGTTTCCAGTGGAAGTGCACACAGACCACCGTAACCTAGAACAACTTAAGACTTAGCGGAAATTGAACCAGAGACAACAAAGATGGTCCCTGTTCTTCGAGCGGTTCAATTTCTGGATCCACTACGTCACGCCCGCTCAGACCAAACAAGCCGATGCCTTATCCAGGAAGCCGGAGTATACTCGTGGGGGGGAGGGTTCCTCCGAGTCCCGGCTACTGAAGGCCGAAAACTTTGCCGCAACAGGCGGGACGCAGGCGGCTCCCCCCGCCCCCGCGCCTGATCCTCTTGGGAAAAAGACTCTGAGCGATCGAATCAAGGCCCGCCAAAAAGAAGATTCTTGGATACGTGAGCTAAAAGCTAAAGGACTAGCATTTCCTTTTCAACTTAAGAACGACCTGCTATGCCGGCGGGATCAGATTTATGTGTCGCCCGGGCCGGAAAGGGAGGACATTCTAAAGTTGTGCCATGACAGTCGGGCCACGGGACATTTCGGGTTGTTCAAAACAATCCAACTGGTATTACGGGAATTTTGGTGGCCACAGGTACGGAGGGACATTGAGAATTATGTAAATACCTGTCCGGTCTGCCAGAGGGCGAAGAAGCAAGGGGGTAAGCGGGCTGGCCTCCTCCAACCGCTTCCCACGCCCCGTAACCCATGGAAGATGATCTCAGCAGATTTCATCACAGATTTGCCAAAGTCTCTAGGATTTACCTCAATCCTGGTCATTGTGGATTGTTTCACTAAAATGTGTCACTTTGTTCCGTGTGTAGGGGTCCCTACAGCCTAAGAGACTGCTGATCTGTTTGTGCAACATGTGTTTCGACTCCACGGGCTGCCACAGAGTTTGGTAACTGACCGCGGCAGCCAGTTTACATCGCAGTTCTGGATGGCGGTGCAGAGTCTCCTGGGGATTGAGGCCCGGATGTCATCAGCGCATCACCCCCAGACAGACGGGCAGACCGAAAGAGTTAATGCAACTCTGGAACAGTATCTGCGATGCTACGTGAATTACCAGCAGAAGAACTGGGCGTCGTTGTTGACCTTGGCAGAGTTCGCATACAACAACGCTACGCAAGAATCCACTAAAGAGACTTCTTTCTTTGCTAACTATGGATACCACCCGTGGTTCTACCCCCCGGTGGATACCTCCGGGGACGTTCCCGCCACCGAAGACTGGCTGCAGGAGTTAACCGCAATGCAGAGTATGCTCCGGGAGCAGTTGGAGCAAGCTAAAGCGGATTACAAAAGGGCGGCGGATCGTCACTGCCAGCCGGGACCTGAGATTCAAGTTGGAGATCGCGTATGGCTCTCCTGCCCACACAGAGGCCTTGCCGCAAACTTGATGCACGGTTTGTAGGCCCCTACAAGGTGCTGGCTAAAGTGGGACCTGTAGCATTCAAACTCCAGTTGCCTCCGGCCATGAAGATTCATCCCGTGTTCCACCGGTCACTGTTGCGGCCAGATGTGACCCAGCCACCGCCCCCTCCAGTGTTGCGAGATGGGGAGGAGGAGTTTGAAGTGCACGACATCCTGGACGCGCGCATTCGGCGCCGGAAGTTGGAGTACCTGATTGACTGGAAGGGCTACGGACCGGAAGAGCGTTCTTGGACGCCGGCTCGTGACGTCCACGTGCCGGACATTGTGATGCGTTTCCATCGCAACAACCCGGGTAAGCCTCGGCCTCGCGGGAGGCCTAGGAGGGGCCCTGAGGAGGGGGATAGTGTAGCAACTCAGCCCTCATCACAGCCGGGGGGGGGGGGCAGGAGGCCAATTTGCCCCCACCTCAGCCAGGAGGGCAGGGTGCGGCCCCAGGGGTTCCGATTGCTTTGGACCCAGATGAAGGTGATGCAGGGGATGATGGGGCCGCATCACCAACAGACAGCCTGCAATGGGAAGACACCTGGCCAAGGCCTATTCTGATGACGAAGGCTCTCCTGATTCCGGATCTGATACGGAATATGAGAAACCGGGAGGTTTCGGTTCTCAGGAAAGGATGTTTTCGCCAGATGTTGAGGAGGACATGGAGGCTGAGGCCGAGCCAGTTTCCCAGGAAGATAACGGCGCAGATGGTGCCGTTCCTGAGCGGAGATTCGACCGAAGGGGGAGTATTGAGGCTACGGAGAGATTGGAGCGAGGCCTGGAAAGGCGCTGGTCCCACAAAGGAGGGAATTAAGTAGGCACTTTGTGGGAAAGTTCCTCAGTTTGCTGGCCACGTCGGAACTGGAAGGACGTAGCAGTTTGCTGTCTTCCTGCCTTGCCAAGAACTACCTTGAAACCCTGTTAATTCCATGAACTTTGGATTGCCTTGTTTTACCACAGACTAAGTTGCCTTGCTCTGATTTGCTTTGTTTTTATGGACCTTGCTTTTGAATCCTTTGCTTTGGATACCTTTGGACATTGATTGTTTTTTACCCTGGACTATTTGATCCCTACCTTTTGGACATTCTACCTTTTCACCTGTTGCAAATTGTGCTTAATAAATAGTTAATTGACTTTGTCTGTGTGTGTGTGATTACGGGGTGGAGACAGGGCCCGCTTTGTGACACTATTGTACTGATGGTAGCTTGTTCAACTTAAGTCGTTGAGGGCTCGCACTAAGACTCTAAACTATCTAGTCCATAACCTGCTTTTTGCTGACGATGCTGCCTTTGTCACTCATACAGAAGCAGCCCTGCAGCACCTAACACCCTGCTTTGCAACAGCTGCAGAGCTGTTTGGGCTGGAAGTCAGCCTGAAGAAAACATTCTCTACCAGCCACAGGAAGAACACCATCATCCTCACGTCATCATAGGCAAATCTGTGCTTAAGTCCGTTCAGCAGTTCACCTACCTGGGAAGCATCATCTCTTCAGATGCCAAGATTCATAAAGAGATAGATCACAGATTAGCAAAGGCATATAGTGCTTTCAGAAGGCTTCACAAAATAGTCTGGAGCAACAAGCACCTGAGGGAAAGTACAAAAATCAGTGCGTACAGAGCTATTGTATTGTCTATTCTCCTATATGGGTCTGAAACATGGCTCACCTATCGCCAACACCTACGACTCCTCGAATGCTTTCATCAGTGCTGTCTTCGCACAATCCTAAATATACACTGGACTGACTATGTAATGAATGTTGCTGTCCTTGAGCAAGCAGGGATCATCAGCATTGAGGCCATGCTATTGAGTACACAGCTGCGCTGGGCAGGGCACATCTCTAGGATGCAGGACCACCGCCTCTCAAAGATACTACTCTACGGTGAACTCGCCATGGGTCAGCGCAAGAGAGGCGCCCCAAAAAGAGATATAAGGACTCCCTGAAACAACATCTCAGGCTTGGCCAGATTGATCACCAAAAATGGTCCATCCTGGCCTCACATCGGGAGTCATGTAGATGCACTATCCATAATGCTGCGGACTCTTTCAAAAAGACACGCCGAACGAGTCTCATAGAGAAACGACAATGCAGAAAGAACCGCAACTGTCACCCAAGGAGACTTCTGCTGTGCTTTCTGCAACTGGACTTGCCTATCTCAGATTGGCCTTCTTAGTCATCAGTGCGCTTGTAGAAAGTGTGGGATGAGTCCTTCCTGAGTCTGAATCTTCGTTCGCGAGGAAAAGCCACTATATTCCAAGGAGGTTAAACTTTGAGATTCAGTGGCTCTGTGGAAATTCAGAGTCTCATTTGCCGCAATCACAATCCTGTACTATGAACCAGCTCCCACAACTTTAAGGGAACAATGCAAAGCATGATGCTATGAATTCTTAAAATGCAATGAATTACTTGCTAACTGGATGTCTGACTGTCTTTACCAGATATCTACCCACAACTAAATTTGTCAAAGCTATAATTTGAGCATGTAAAGGTGAAACAATTTTTCAATGTTGGCAAAGGAAATCCAGTATGTCCATGTTCTCCACTTAGTAAAGAAGGATAGGATTAGTATCAGGTGGGTGTTTTGTGATTAAATGATTGTAATTTTAAGAACCTTCCATTTACCTAATGAAAATAAGCAGGTCAACCCTGAGATCTAACTCATTTTCATACTAGAAAATAAACTTATACATTATTTGCTAATAATGTGTTTGAAACTCTTTTCTGTCAATGGATCTCCCATCAAATCACAAGAGTCTGACAGATATTATAATTTGGGTTTCAGACCCAATAATCTGGTGGGCCCCTTATAGCCCTAACATCTTCTGGAGTGCCACAATATGACAGTTCACTAATTTGAGCCTCTTTCTAAAGTAATTTTGAGTGGCAGTGGAACCTTTTAGAAATAATGATTATATTATAAACTGGTTACTCTAAAGATTTTCTTAGTTAAGTGCAATAACGGCTGATGACAGAATTTCATTCTCGCTCGGTATCGTCCTTTATCCCAGGCTGTCACAGTCCATTGCCTTTTCAAGTAAATTATGTCAGCGGCAGCAGATTATGAAAGTACCAATGACATCCATAGGTTCCACTTTTATTTGGAGGGCAAAGGCCTAGATGAGGTGAATGTATTACAAAGTGGGCTCATCTACAATAATTAGTTATATGGGCAAGATTTCTAATTATTCCAAAGGCTTTAATAGGGCAGGGAAATAGTTCATCCATTAATCTCCTTTTGCCCTTCCAGAAAGAAATGGAGAAGACTGAGATGGACATGGCACTAGAGGCTTGCTTTGCTGTATGCAATATCAAATTACTTTATAGAAGAAGATAAAATATCACCCAGATTGGCTTCGGTCTAAGGCAAAATGATTTATTTATTATTATTTAAAACTTTTGTACCCCGACCTTCTCACCTCTGTCGAGGGACTCAGACCGGCATGATTGGGAAGGTGTAACAAAATGCCCAATTAAAGTACAAGTCTTAGATAAGTTTATTAATATTAGCATAGAAGTGGGCAGAAGACCCAGACGTTGCCATAGCAACATAGCCTCCAGGCTGAAAAAAGGGGCGGAGCCAACTGTCACTGGGAAAAAAGAATGTTGGTTTAAAAAGATTGTCAGTTGGTCACTGGATAAGTTCAGGGGTGGTTAGTCCTCAGCTGGTAGGATGAGACCAAAAGGTTTAGGCTGCTGGAGCTAGTCCAGAAAAGTTAGTCAATGAGTTAAGGTCTGGAAAGAAAAGCTGAGGAGCAGCTGGGGAAATTGATTAAAGTTAAATATAGTTTGAAACCTGTTTTTATGTATTCACATAATAGTCTTTTATGAAGAAGAGAATAGTTTGAGAAAAACTCATGGAAACACTGTTCTATAAGCAACAAGCAATTGATATGATTAACCACTACACATATATCATATCTGAGCTTCGGAGTGAGCGGTCTACCAAGCTGAAATAAATAATAATAATAATAATAATAATAAATATATCATAAGAAGTATACGGATAAACTGAGTTACTGTTTGGTTTAAAGTAATTCTCTCTCTCTCTCTCTCTCTCTCTCTCTCTCTCTCTCTCGATGTCTCACTGCCTGAAGATTTTACTGCTCATTTGTTACAAATGGTGGCAGTGGTGGGATTAAAGGAGAAATTGATGCTTTAACAGGAGAAACGTCAGGAGAAAGTGCTGCTTAGAACAGGCATAGAATTAGGATAACAGAGTTAGCTTGCCAGCAGTAGTGACTCTTGGCAGGCACCAGGGATAAGCTTAGTAGAAAATGTAACGATTTGGGTACACTTTGCACATAGAGCAGTAACATAGAACAATGGAAATGAAAATTAATGCTGCACAACGTTTGTTAGCAAATAGGAGTAAGATGCAAGAATGCTTTGTTTAATTGGGCAGGATAATATGGGTTCATGAATACTAGCCAGTAACAATGCATGAAGAAGGGAGGGACTAAATGTTGACTCCATTGTTTGTATAAAACCTGTCCACTGGAACAGATCGGGGTTCTGTCTTCCAGCAGCATTGTTCTGCACAGGGGGGGCAGACCCATCAGCTGATGTCATGCAAATAAAGCTGGTTTCCTGAATCGCAGTAAGAATTGTCGCGTCATCCTGTCCTTGTACTCGCTAGAAACAACAGCCTAAGGCAAAAGGTATTGCCTTGGGAGTTTTGGGACTCCAGATACTGCTACATCTTTGGCAACCCCGACGTGATGATGGAAAGTGCCATCCAGACGAGTCCGTGACGCAGAAGGGCGCGATCCTGTTGTCAGGACAGTCTCCGCTCGGAAGCGGGAAGCTGAGGCGACTTGGGTGAGCTGAGAAGGGCCCTGAAAAACAACCGGCTGCCCGCCTCGCCTCAGAAAAACGCTTATCGACCCGAGAGACTGCAATTGCCAAATACTGCCGGTGAAACCAGAAGAAGAGGGAAGTCCGGGGGCGCAGGTCGTACCGCGTCTAGTGAGCAATCCGGCACAGAAAAAGTCTGAGGGCGCCAGGGTTCCGAGCGTCTAGTGAGAAATCTGGCACCAGAAGCGCGCAGAAAAAGTCCGGGGGCGCCGGGGTTCTGAGGGTCTAGTGAGAAATCCGGCAAGTATAGTGTTTAAGGTGAAGAAACACTTGGGGAACACACACACCATTTGAGGGGAGGAACCTTGAGTGCCCCTTAGAAATGGGTGGTGGGAGTTCCGGAAAACAAGGGGACGCCCTGGAGTTGTGTGTTGGAGAATGTTGACAGGTTCGGGAAAGGGTAGTAAAAGAAGGAGGTATGGTGGATAAAAGGTGCCAGCAGGGCACGTGCATGATAGCAAAGGCAAGGGAGAAAGGATTGGCCTTTCTTGTCTCTAAGAAATTCAATGGCTTGAGACAAGGGAGGCAGAGGGAAAAATAAAAATCCTGTGTGTATGAGTTAGAAAATGTTTGTTCAAAAGAAGTGCGGTTATGTTTTTTAAATGTGTGAACTGTTTCATGTGTCCGATTAAGTCAAGGCAACCAAAAAGACTGTATTTAGTTTTGAAGAAGGAAAGTTTGAAAGAGACTCATTCTGTGCAAGGAAGGAATGCGTTTGCGCTGATAAGAAAATTGGCAGGCATTCAACCTTGTACATGTGAGCCTAAGAAATGAGACTGCATATTAAAATACTGGGTTTAAAAGATTCAGGATTGAAATGCCTTATATAAAATGTTAAATGTTATATGTTTATGTGTACAAAATGAAGTGCATTCATAGGAATGATATATATAACTGTGTTTTAAAAACTGCAAGAATATGTACAAAATGATGTAATGAATATTTTACCACAAGAAATGCATGTGTGGGAGGAAAGAATGTGCCAGTATAATGAATACTCAGATATGTTGCATTGAAAAGATTCAAAGAGAGAAGAAGAAAATATATACCTGATTTACTAGAAAGTGGGTATGATTTTCTTTTGGGGCCATTCAAAAGCTGATGTTTCCAATTGTTTGCATTTTTATGATGTTCACTAGTCCCTAATGTATATATATATATATAAGTGTGTGGGTTTTGTGTCCCTGGAATAATCAGAAAGACCGAAGATGCATAGCCATGGCGTGTCTGCTTAACAGCCGCAAAAAGATGTCGCACCCGCCGTTTCTTTATCTATAAAGAATGTTTTTGCATGCCAGCGATGAGTGACGAACTGTCCAGTTCACAGTGCATTCAGCGGTGATTCGTCAAGACTAGATAACCTGTCTCGCGATACTCTCTGTGTAGTTTAACTCAATCAATGCTGGAACAGTGTTTCTCTAAGCATATGCATTTCTTAATTAATACACCAACGTGTGTGTGAATGAGGTTTCTCTCTGTGTATGAATGAGGGGATTAATCATTAACAAGCATATCTGTGGGTGTGAATGATTCTGGAAAAATGAATATTTGCTTATTTATGCAAAAATCCTAATTCACTCTGTGTCTATGTGGAAAATGGATCTTGCTTGTAAATATGTGAGATTTTGCTCATTGGCACTGCGCCAGGGCTTGAGAACGGAATGTTGCAGAGATAAAAGGAGAGCCAGGGTGAGATTAAGATGTGAGAAGGAACCCTATTGTTTTCAAGAAAGGAGAATAATGTGCCAAATGTTGGAATGTGAGAAAAGAACACCGAGAACTGTATAAGAATCGCCCGCCCTTGTTATAAAAAAAGGGCTCTCTTTTCCGCCATGTAGAAGTACATGGGGACTGCCACAAGGTGACAGCAGATAGTGTTTTAAGCTGAAGGGAAAAAAAAGAAAGGTCTTTTAAAAAGTCAGGCCGCAACCCTGTTGCCTCGTTTAGCCATTCTTTTTTTCCAGGAAAAAGATTTTCCAAAACCTGTATTGAAATGATGAATGACATGTTGAAAAATATCTTATGAGAATAACCCCAGGCATGATTTTTGGTGTATAATGAATGATACTTTGACTGAAAAGAGATTATTTTTGAACGGGACATTAAAGCAGATAGAGCCCTAGGGGTTTCTTTTTGCCAGATTTAAGGGACTGTTTTGTTATGTGGAAAAAGCAAGTTGCAGATGAAGGGATTAAAACCTGAGAGTGCCGATATATAAGTTGGAGGAATGTCACAGATGTGTCTGGAGGGCAACAGCGACACCTTCATTGGACAACAGCGACACCTGGTGTCCTTGGAAGAAATATAAGCAGCAAAATGAGATGGCTGCTATTGGGAAAAAAATTGAATGGGATATGATGTCATGCAGTGATGGAAACAGATATGTCGAAAGATGATTGAAGCAGATGGACAGAGAAATGTGAGATAAACCGTGGAGACTGTTATGTGGATGTGGGGAAAAAAACCATGGAGGCTTTTCTATAAAAAAAGGTGGAAATTGGCTGGAAGTGAGAGATTGTGAAAGCAAAAGGATGTGATATCGATGGAAATCGGTGGAGGATTCTACGGCTGGGTAATTAGCCTCCCCCCCTCTCCCCCCCCTTCTCTCTTCACTATCTTAGTTTTTTAGGTCTCAAGCCTGGAAATTATATCCAATCACAGCCAGCTGAAAAGCTTAATGAACACAGGAGCTAAGCCTGGCCAGATGAGTGAAAGATATGGGAAAAAATATGAGAACTGGCTGGATGAGTAAAAGGCGTGGAAAATAATGAGAACTTTATTTTACAGACTTTCTTACAAAGGACTGACCTTAGAGACTACAGATTACAGAATATAGATATTTCCCTCATTTTACTTGGAATCTTATAGATTTATTTCTTCAATCAAGGGTGATTGAGATTGTTTTCTATGCCAGAGATCAAAAGAGATAAAAGTTGGACATGAGTGGATGTGTGAATGGCCATCTGAGCCTAAAATAACCAAGGCCGGACTTGCTTGGGATTATACTGAAGGCTATATCCTTTTCAAGTTAAATGATTTCTCTTGTTGAATTGTTAAAGTGATCATTACCACAATTTAGTCTTGATTGTTAGTTTGATAAGAGATTAATTTGTTTGTGCCATTTTAGTCAAGGGTTCAGAATCATGTTTTTTTTTAAAAAAAGGAGATGAAGATGATGTCTTTCACAGCTTGATGCCACGCCCCATTACAACAGAATGAGGGAGAGATACCATCTACCAATTGATAAAAATTCAATTGCAAAAGACTGCAAGCTCAGGACTGGGGATATGTTGATGGGCCAGGTATTGTTCATCAGAGAATCCATTCCCTAGGGGTGACTTGAAATAGGACATTGAAAGAAACTTCAGCAAAGAGGTGTCAAGAAGCTGATTTAAATTGGTTCCAAGTGGTTTCTATTTGTTTAAAATGATGTGCTGTGTTTCCCTGTTACTGTTCTGTATTTCTGTCTCCCCAGGCGATACCATGTGGTTTTAAAAAAAAGAAAAAACAAAACAAAACAAAATGGAGGCTTGGCCCATTGAGATCAAAGTAAAAGGGCAGTGTGATGTGATGTTTTCCTGATTACCCCAAGTGAGGAGATTAAGGCTTTGGAACCGTTATATTTAAAATCCAAAGAGATACTACTGGAAATAAGCCATTGAATAGCAGATATATTATTATTCAAGTGGACGATGACCAGGAGGACCCACTGAAGATATGCCTGACCAAAGTTCCGGCAGGCGCGCCGAAAGGAGGTTCAAAGGACGACCTTGAAGAGGGAAGGAGAGTCAGCATCGTGGGGGGCCACTCACCACCCCGAAGAGGAGGGTAGACTTCCGAGAGTCGCCCAAAGACATGACCTTGGGACTTGGGGGTGCCAGTTTTTGGGTTTTTCTGTATATTGTATAGTTTTGCTTGTTTTGGCTCTGCTGGTGGTGTAAGACGATCCTTTGTAGGCCTCCACCAGAGAGCAGAAGTGATAAGGCTGATCAGTAAAATGTGTTATTGGGACTGACCATAGTCCAACGCAGGGCAATTGGATCAAGATACAGATACAACACATGTTTCAGATAGTACATTGATACATGCATAAAAAGAAACAGTAGGGTCATTCTCATCCCTACCTTTAAAAAGCAAGGATCCTCAAATAACGCTTGGAGGATTGCAGTTAACAATTTAATGTCCTCAGCAGTGCTGGAGGGACCCAATTACATTTTGTTTCAAAAGTTAAACTCATTGCACAGATCACTAGATTATGCAAAGGCCACAACTTCAGTTATGTCAAGACTCAAAATCTGTCTGACATGGGAAAGAGAGAGCTGTATCCTAACTGACCTTTGTTTGAGATAAATGAATACACCGGTGACAGCATCTGTTCAAGTTGGCAGATAAAGAGACCCTAACTTGGGGTTCTCCTTTGTCAAATGGGCTAATAGCTATCATCCTGGGAGGTATCAGTGTGTTGGTGTGGGCTTTCTAACCCTACCAGTGTGAATTATCAAAGGAACCCAGAGAGAGGCAGAAGAGGGGGGTTCCAGCCAGAGAAATGGGTGCTGGGTGTGATGACACAGTGACCACTAAGGATCAACTGTTTGACACCAAAAGCCCCAAAGGGTAGGAGCCGGAGCCATCACTAAGATCCTGTCTTTAGGGTCATACCCAGGAATAATAGCCCAAGACAATCAGAAGAGCATTGTGAGGCTCATCTGGCGCCTAGAAAAATCCATCAGTGCCACTGAAGCTGAAGAGTTAAGTCAAACGGAGATACAGCAGAAAATGGCCTTAGATTACCTCTTGACAACAAAAAGAGGATTTTGTGCAATGAACAAAAGACAATTTCATAATTTGAATAAAGACAGATGGATAGGGCCTGGATAGAAGATGGCCTGAAAAGCTACAGGTCATGATTCACTGATACAGAGAGATTCTTTGCCATTGCAGGCCCAAGACTGGGAGTGGCATGGAATATAAGACAGTTACGTGTGTTATCTTATGAATTAGAACAATTGGCAAATGAGACAGCCCAAGGGATAAATGTGTTGCAGATAGAAATCAATTCCTTGGCTGGGATGGTAATGCAGCAAAGGTTAGCTCTGGATTACCTGTTAACAAAACAAGGAGGTCTGTGTGTTTGGTTAAATGCCACATGTTGTCATTACATTAACATGACAGGAGATGTTGAGGTGAATATGGAAAAGATACAGCAGGTTGCACAAGAGGTTCAGAAGTCTTATGAACCTGCAGACAATTTTTGGGAATCAATCGTTGATTGGCTACCAAAGATAGGCTGGATAAAATCAATAGCTGTGTTAATTCTTGTGATTTTTTGTTCTATAACAATCAGGCTTTGTTGCTTTCCATTAATGCTGAGATATTGTACCGCTACAGCAAAACAGACAGTAAAAAATAGCCAAAGGTGTCAAAAAGAAGAGAGATTGGCAGCTGAACTGGGATGAGATCTAGGTTATAGAGTCATGTTTTGCAAATGATTATTGGCCAAAATCATTTACAAAAAGAAAATGGAGGAATAAAGGAGAAATTGATGCTTTAACAGGAGAAACGTCAGGAGAAAGTGCTGCTTAGAACAGGCATAGAATTAGGATAACAGAGTTAGCTTGCCAGCAGTAGTGACTCTTGGCAGGCACCAGGGAGAAGCTTAGTAGAAAATGTAACGATTTGGGTACACTTTGCACATAGAGCAGTAACATAGAACAATGGAAATGAAAATTAATGCTGCACAACGTTTGTTAGCAAATAGGAGTAAGATGCAAGAATGCTTTGTTTAATTGGGCAGGATAATATGGGTTCATGAATACTAGCCAGTAACAATGCATGAAGAAGGGAGGGACTAAATGTTGACTCCATTGTTTGTATAAAACCTGTCCACTGGAACAGATCGGGGTTCTGTCTTCCAGCAGCATTGTTCTGCACCGGGGGGGGGGGCAGACCCATCAGCTGATGTCATGCAAATAAAGCTGGTTTCCTGAATCGCAGTAAGAATTGTCGCGTCATCCTGTCCTTGTACTCGCTAGAAACAACAGCCTAAGGCAAAAGGTATTGCCTTGGGAGTTTTGGGACTCCAGATACTGCTACAGGATGATAAAATAAAGGTGGGCCCTGCCAGAAGATTTGTTTGTTTTGGTCCTTATTTTGGTTCAAATGGTGGCAGTGACGGGATCATGTAAGACAACTAATTTGGTGCCTAAGTCAGCAACGGGGACATGTGTAATACAACTAATTCAGTGTCTAAGACAGCAAGGGATCATGTAATAAAACTAATCCGGTGCCAATAGCAAGGCTGACAGAACTGGTTGAGTATCTAAGACAAGGCTGGCAGAAATTGTGCTAAGAGAAAAAGTGTGAGGTAAAAGTGAACTTACAAAGATGGCGCTGCCAGAAACTCAGAATACAGTCTCTGGGGCAGGGCCGTAGCCAGGATTTTGATTTGGGGGGCTGAGTTTGATTCGTGGGGGGCTGAATCTGAGTGAGAGAGGGTCTACCCTAGCAAACCTTTTGTATGGTTATCCCAATACCCCCATACATATGGGATATACTGAGCATGGTGATCAGATCATGATATAAATACACATAGCAGTTTAAATAATGTACCAGTAAGGCCTTATCGCGGACCACCCTGAAAATTGGGGGGGGGGGCTCAAGCCCCAAAGTCCCCCCCCCCCCTGGCTACATGCCTGCTCTGGGGAGATACAAAATTTGAAATGGCAGATAAAGTTAAAAAGAAGAAAAAATACAAGAAATTAAAGATGAAAGAAAGAGAGAGAAAAATAATTCATGAAAGAAAAATGATAAAACTTCAGAAGATGATTGAGATGGAAAGAGAGCAAGGAAAGGATATATGTGTGAATGATTTGTGGGAACTGTTGGATAAGGAAAGTGAAGAAATCACAACAGGTGGAGTTCAATGTTTCCAGAACCTAGATGTTATGAGTGAAATAAAAGAAAAAGAATATAAACTTCCAAAGGTTCCTCAAAAGCAATCTGTACAACCAATGAAGTCGTGTGTGGCTGTGCAACACACAGAGTTTCAGAAAGCAGAAGTTGCTAGTGGCAAAATGAAACAAGAAAAACAAGAGAAACATCTGCATCAAATGCCAAACACACATATCCAGATGTGGGAGAAGCAGATGAAGGGGGAAGAAGAAGATAGCGGTGATAAGGGCAAGGCGTTCCAATTCCCCCACTACCATACCTATATCTACCCCACTAAATATCTTCCAAATATCTCCCCTCCGATTCTGGTACTAGCCAATGCCAGGTCCATGCTGGGACCATCAGAGACTTCCTCCTTGAGCATGATGTAGATCTAGCCTGTGTTACAGAGACTTGGCTGCAGGAGGGAGACGACGTCCTCATACACGAGCTTACATCTCCAGGATATGTGGCTAGTTACCAGATGCGGACAGGGAGACGGGGGGGGTGGGGGGAGTGGCCATTCTCAGTCGTGACAAATTCAATTCCAGGACGGTCCCGACCGTGAACATCCCGGGAATGGAGTGTGCGGGCCTTGTGTGGGATTCCAGTGAGAGCGTAGCTTTCCTGCTGGCGTACCGTGCACCTGACGCGCCGGCAGGGAGTCTACCTAAGCTGCTGGAGGTGGTGTCGGAGTGGGCATTGAGGTTCCCTAAACTCATTGTGTTGGGGGACTTCAATGTCCAAGCCGACACCGCCTCCCCTTCACCAGCAGCCATGGACCTGGTGTCTACCATGGAGACATTAGGACTCTCACTTTGTAAGACCGGTCCCACACATCAGGGCGGGCACACCCTGGACTTGATCTTCGCGGCCGGGGTCCAAGTGACCCTAACCTCTATAGTTGAGGTTCCATGGTCGGATCACGGTGTCCTGGAAGTCCGTCTTGAGGTGACCGCGCCTCCCGGTAAGGGTGCCGGACCTATTCTGGTTCGCCCGAAGAGACTTATGGAACCCACTCGGTTCCTGAATGCTCTAAGGGAATTGGAACTCACCAGCGACTCAGTCGACAGGCAAGTGGAATGCTGGAACATCCGTCTTTCCACAGCCTTAGACGAGATCGCCCCCAGACGCTCTCTCATCCCCCGCAGTAATCGCTCGCCTTGGTTCACCGAGGAGTTACGGGCGATGAAACGGAGGAAGAGACAGTTAGAGGACGTGTGGCGAGACCTCCGTGACAGAGCATCGAGATCGGCTTATAAACAATTTAAGGATGTTTATGAGCGTGCTATCAAGGAAGCAAAAAAGGTTCATTATTCTTCCTTGATAGAGTCGGCTAGTTCACGCCCAGCTCAACTTTTTAAAATAATTCGGTCACTGACAACAATTTCGACTGTCCCAAATGATAGGGGTTTGGCTCCCACAGCTGAGGCATTCCAGAACTATTTTGCCAACAAGATCTCGACTCTCCGCCGGGATATCCCAGCCACTCTTGATACAGTATGTGAACTCGAGACCCCGCTGCCACTCGGCGGGCCCACCTTCACCCGTTTCCAACTGCTGGACGCAGCAGCTGTCGATAAGTTACTTGCTGCAGCTAGACCAACTACCTGCTCCCTTGATTCGTGCCCCTCCTGGCTTGTTAGATCTTGTCGGGAGGGGTTACGAGGGAAAGATTATCAACAGCTCCCTTGAGCAAGGAGTGTTCCCAGGGGGTTTGAAAGAGGCAATGGTAAGACCGCTGCTGAAGAAGCCGAATTTAGATCCTTCGGCTCCCTCCAATTACCGACCTGTGTCTAATTTGCCTTTTTTAGGCAAGGTAATTGAGAGGGCAGCAGCGGATCAGCTGCAGCAGTTCTTAGAAGACACAGCTGGACTTGATCCCTTCCAGTCCGGCTTCCGTATTGGGCATGGGACGGAGACCGTGCTTGTCGCCATTACAGACCAACTTCGCCGCCAGCTGGACCAGGGCGGGTCAGCCCTGCTTGTTTTGTTAGATCTAACAGCAGTGTTTGATACCGTAGATCATGCATTGTTAGCCCACTGTTTAGCCATGACTGGAGTCAGGGGGACTGCCCTTAAGTGGGTGGCCTCCTTTCTCCAGGATCGGGGACAGCGTGTGGAGAGGGGGGAGGAGGTCTCCGGGAGGCTCCCATTAAGTTGTGGGGTCCCCCAGGGGGCCATCCTCTCGCCCTTATTATTTAACATCTACATGCGCCCCCTGGCCCAGCTGGCCCGCAACTTTGGTCTGGAGTGTTATCAGTACGCTGATGACACCCAGCTTCTGCTGAGAATGGACGGCAGGCCGGATACCGTACCCGATTGTTTCCATCTATGCCTGGAGGCCGTGACTGGATGGCTGCGGGCCAGCCGGCTGAAGGTGAACCCGTCGAAGACGGAGATCTTGTGGCTTGGTCGCCCTGGGCTGGATGAGTGCCGGTTGCCTACCCTGGATGGCGAGCAACTTAGCCTGTCATCCTTGGTTAAGAGCTTGGGTGTTAAATTGGACTCCTTGCTGACCATGGAGGCCCAGGTCTCCGTGGTCAGCAGGACATCATTTTTCCACCTACGACAGGCTAGGCGACTGGCCCCCTACCTGTCCAGGGATGACCTGGCCACGGTGATCCAAGCGACGGTCATCTCGAGGCTGGACTACTGTAACACCCTCTACGTTGGCCTTCCCTTGTCGACAATCCGGAAACTCAAGCTGGTGCAGAATGCCGCGGCTCGCTTGCTGGTGGGAGCACCAGTGAGGGAGCACATCACTCCCATCCTCCGGCAACTGCACTGGCTTCCCATCGAGTACCGGATTGCTTTCAAGGTGTTGGTTTTAACCTTCAAGGCCTTACACGGTCTAGGGCCTGTGTACCTGAGGGACCGCCTTACCCCGTATGTTCCCCCGAGATCCTTGTGCTCGGAAGAGCACAATTTGCTGGTTGTTCCATCGTCCCGCTCCTGCCATTTGTCCAGTACTAGACAGAGAGCTTTCTCTGCTGCGGCCCCAGTACTCTGGAATTCACTCTCTGACCACATTCGAGCGATCCCCGAACTCCTCCCCTTCCGAAGGGAATGTAAGACAGCTTTTTTCAAGGTTAAATCCAAATGCAATTGGTCCCCTTCGCCCAGTCAAATAATCGTAGACCTGTACTACCATGGTTATGTACTGTGGTTTTACTGTATGTTTTTATTGTGTGTTTTATCGAATGTTTTATTGTATGCTTGTATCTGTGATGCCTGCAAGGAGGAGCAGAATATAAAACCGAAGAAATAAATAAATAAATAAATAAATGTGGAATTGTTCCCTAAATATCAGCCAGAAGCCAAAGAGAAGTACCTCCTCAAACAGAAAGAAGGGAAGGACAAGTCTCTTGGCAAAGATGACACCAGGCTAGATGATAAGGCAACCAGAATTGAGAGGAGCAGTGAGCTGCAAGTGAAAGAGAGATTTGTGCAGACAAAGATGGCAGAAAGCCAAGTCAGTATCCTAGTACTCAACTCAACTCAACAACAACAACAAAACTTTATTACGGTCAGTGACCAGCACAAAGTGGGCACAAGCACCCTGAGAAGGGAAGGACAACTCCCCAGTAAGCAGTTATTTAAAATTAGATTAGAAATCAGTATAAAAATATATTTCAAAAGACAGGATATTGTAACAGGTATGGAACCGAAGGGGGAGGGGAGAGATTGATGAGAGAGGTCAAAAACACTGGTGGGGGGCACTAAAGGGGAAGGGAGGGGCACACTGCGAGTCTAGTAGCATTTCAGCTGTAACATGTTGCTCTAACTGCATTCCCAGCAGGGTGTTGGCTTACGGTGTCAATCATCCTCCGTCTAATTGTAACTCAACTTTATTTCTTATGAGTCGCCCTCCACCAAGGTGCTCTAGGCGACTTATACAGTTACACAGGTTACATGGTCACAGCTTGTTACTTAACAATCATAGGTTCTTCTGAAGAGCCATATCTTGAGTGCCCCTAAAAATGTATGTAGATCGGGAGTGGCTCTTTGGTCTGGCGGTAGGGAGTTCCCCAAGATTGGGTCTACGATTGAGAAGGATCTATGTTTTGTGGACTCCAAACGAACCTCTCTAGGGCCAGGGACATAGAGAAAATTCTCATGAGCTGACCGTGGCAGTCTCTGGTAGTGGAGTGGCATTAAATGGTCTCTTAGATATGAAGAACCCTGACGTTGAAAGGCCTTGAATGCTAGGACCAGAGTCTTATAGAGGACTCTGTGTTCAACTGGAAGCCAATGCAAGTGCTGCAGAGACAGAGTTATATGGCACCTCATTGATGTTTTTGTGAGGAGTCTAGTGGCTGCATTTTGCACAATTTGGATCTTGCAAATTGCTGCTCGAAGTAAGCCCACATACAAAGCATTGCAGTAATCCAGCCTCAACGTAACAGTGGCATGGATTATCATAGCCAGCACCTCTGTTGGTAAATAAGGCGCCAACTGCCTCGCCTGGCGTAGATGAAAGAAGGCCCTTTTACTAGTGGAGGCAATCTGGGCTTCCATTGTCATTTTGGAATCCAGGATAACACCAAGACTCTTCACAGTGGGGGATGGAACTAACGGTTTGTCAGAAACTCAGTTCAGCGTGCGTGAAATGACTCACAGGAACAATGCCACTCAACACTTTTACTGTACGGAATCCAAGACTTCTGATGCCAGGAATGGCATATCTACACACTGCATTCCTTATATACATTTTACATTTATAACCCCATCAATCAAGCCATGTGTTGACGCCCCCTGTCTTTGGCGCCAAACCTGCGCACCAAGGCATTAACAGTTTTAGCTTCCCAGGCCTTGCAGCTGGCCCTTATCGGCTGTGGAAAGCTGGAATGACTCCCAAGGACAGAGCCAACCCCTTGGCTTCAGGCTTTGGGTCGTGAAACGGTTCCCCTTCAAAGGATGGTAATAGACCAACCAATTCTGATGGGCGGCCAGGCCACAAGATTTCAGTTTTTGCTGGATTTACTTTCAATTTATGGGCATGTAACCATCTTGTCACTGCTCCAAGACACCAGGTGAAATTATCCGGTTCTAGTTTTAGGAGGAGCTGAGTGTCATCCGCTTATTGGAAACATTATAATCCAAATCTCCAGACTAGCTTGGTGAGAGGTTGAACATAGATGTTAAACAGCATTGGCGATAGAATAGCACCTTGGGATACTCCACAGTCGAGAGGGGATTTCTCAGATACTTGGCCCAGCCACTCCACTCGTTGGCTACGCCCTCGCAAGAATGAGTTGAACCATGTTATTGCTGATCCTTGAATTCCAATAGCAGCTAATTGCTGGATCAGTAGATCATGGTCTACTGTATCGAAAGCTGTGGTGAGGTTGAGAAACACCAGCAGTACCGATCCTCCCTTGTCTAGCTGGCGACGGATATCATCAGAGATGGCCACCAGAACAGTCTCGGTCCCGTGTCCAGGATGGAAGCCAGATTGAAATGGATCCAGGCCATCCGTGTCATCTAAGAATTTCTGAAGTTGTATTGCTGCTGCATGTTCAATCAACTTACTAAGAAACGGGAGGTTAGAGACCAGGCGGTAGTTGGTCAACATCGCAGGGTCTAAGGTGGGTTTCTTTAGGAGGGGGGGGGGAAACTATAGCCTTTTTCAGGGCATCTGGAAAGATTCCCCGCTTCAGGGAGTTGTTTATTATGTGCATCAGAGGGACCCTGAGCCCCTTTGGGCAATCCTTAACCAACCAAAAAGGACAAGGATCCAAGGAAAAGGTAGTTGGTCTTGCTGTAGATAGAATCTTACAGACAGCTTCTGTGTCCAATAATATAAATCGGTCAAATTTGGAGCTAATTGATGTTCGTGTTATCTCCCTCTCATTAACGGACTCGGTCGTAGGGGACAGTTCTTGACGAAGTGCAGTGATCTTCTCTGTGAAGAATCTTTGAAACTTCTCTGCTGTGATAGTTGAGGTATCCGGGTTTCCAGCTTGAGGGGTTGCACTGGTCAAATTACGGACGATTTTTAAAATTTGCATTGGGCGCGATTTAGCAGCAGCTATTTGGGAGGTGTTGTATACTTTCTTGGCCTCTTTGGTGGCTAGTTCGTACATCTTGCGGAAAGTTTTGAAGGCTAGTTTTGATGACTGGCTGGGTTTACAACACCAAATGCCTTCTAGCTGTTTTTGTTTGTGCTTCAACAGCCGCAGTTCTTCAGTGTACCATGGTAGAAGGAAAGGAGCTCAATTGCAACTCCCAAATGCCTCCTATTATTGGTTATGTAAGGAATTGCATGTCCCTGCAAGAACTGTGCATGCTCAGAGACATGTTTCAATACAAGAACAATGGCTGATGAAGATCTGTGAATTAGACAAGATGAACAAATTAACTATGTTGATTAAGGAGATAATTCTGATTAATTTTAAGAATGATTCTAACCTACACATTGCTTTTGCTTAGCAGTGATGAGGGCATTTATGAATGGTGGGAATCATTAATTAGTAAAGTGTTTTAAAAATCTTATGTATTTATTAGAAAAGTAGCAGCAAACTGGCAATGGCTATCAAGGGTGGAAAATGTTGGGTTTTTTTTTTGAATTCTCCAATTCCATTAAGTTGTTGTTGTTGTTGTTGTTGTTGTGTGCCTTGAGATAATTTGTAAATAAATGCATACTGGCTATCTGGAAAGGAAGATAAAGATAGCCACCAAGACCCTGCGCACCTGCTGTTTCCTCAGTAACTGCTGGCGAAACAATACATCCCCATGGGCTGTGTGAAGAGGTTGTAAATTACTTCACTTGGCAAAAATACAGATGGGTGTTCGCAGTGCCGTAGCCAGGATTTTGGTTCGGGGGGGGGTGAGTTTTGTTGGGGGGGCTGAGACTGGGTGGAAGAGGGTCTACCCTAGCAAACTTTTGTATTGTTATCCCAATAACCCCATGAATGTGGGATATACTGAGCATGGTGATCAGATCATGATATGAATAAACATAACAGTTTAAATAATGTACCAGTCAGGCCTTTTCGCGGACCATCCTGAGAATTTCGGGGGGGCTGAAGCCCCCTTAGCCCCCCCCCCTGGCTACATGCCTGGGTGTTCGTCAGCTATGCTCTCATTATCCTGCATGAGAAAACCATATGCACAGTTTGTCTCTAATCCTGTGTGAAATAGTACTAGGTCCTGTGACAGCAAATTCCCAGCCTACTGCGGTGTCTATCTATTCACATGGTTCATACTTTATGGATTTCTATTGTGTTGTTTGAGAAGAATTGCATAGGATACAAAAATGTGCATTAGGAAATACTGACAGTTGTGCCCACTGAAGCCAAATTAATTTTGTATAAGAAATCTGAATTGGAAAAGCAGCAGTGCAAGTGTGTATGAAGAAAGAGAGTGATTACTCCCTACCCTATATGCCAATCACAATTTTTCAAATTGCTCTCATCCGTTGCATTCCAGACTAAACATGGCATGTTTGGTACCCATGAAAAGATGAGCCATATAGGAAGTTGCCTAAGTGTGTCATTGGAGTTACATAACATTTCCTTTCAGTATTCCTCCACACCAAGTGGCCTTTTCCAAAGCCAGAGTGGGAAACGAATTAGTTAAAGTTAATTAAATTATTTAAGTTGAACAAAAAGAAGTGATTTGTTGTATATACTTATGTATAAATATTAGTGAGCCACCTTGGGTCCATGTTGCGGAGAAAGGTGGGATAGAAATATCCTAAATAAGTAAAGACATAAATATAAATCTAGAAATTTTAGTTTTAAAAATCAATCTGAAAAATTTGTGTCAATGTATCATTGCTCCGTGTTCCAGGAAGCGGAAATGAGATTAAACAAGGAATATAGACATAGTAAAAAGCAGAACCAGGAAGTGATGAAAAGACAAAGTGAGAAAAAGGGAAACAAATAAGGATCAAATAAATAAATAAAATCTGGAGTAAAATTTGGAAGACTGGTAGGAGAAAGAAGGGGCTTAACCTTCAGGAGAGAATTGCATAGGAAGGAAGGAAGGAAGGAAGGAAGGAAGGAAGGAAGGAAGGAAGGAAGGAAGGAAGGAAGGAAGGAAAGGATAGACAAATCTTAAGGGAAAGACGGACATGGAATAAATACATAGCCACAAGGAAATAAGACAAGGGCTACATAAGGCAAGAGACCACCAAAAAGAAGGAAAAAACAGGGGAAGACTACATAAGAAATTTTTTTTTAGAAGTCTGGGGTTGCCAAAGACTTTGACAAGGAAACAGAGGCATATATACATATGTCTAGAGGCTTGCAGACAACATTACATTTCTAGGTGCCCTGTTGTGAGATCACCAGAAATGTGAAGTTGGCAGCAATTCTCTGGCAGAGAACTGGTTGTTGTTGGAGACATACCTGTGGCTTTGTTGGATGTGTGGATAGATCAGATCAGATTCAGCTCAATGTAACTGTTTACTAGGGTTGGATAGGTTCGTTTGGAAGAACCTAAAAGTGGGGAAAAAAACTTCCGATTTTTGCCTTCTGAAGCAGTTTTGAACCATGCAAGAAAGGTGGGAGGGGCAAATCTGAAATTGAACCACTTGCCTCCCCCGAAATATTCCATAATGTTTGGATTTCTGCCAAGTTTATTTTATTCCTTCCTTCTCCACTTTTCCACTTCTCCTTGTCTCTCTCACTTGGCTTGAGAGGGACAAGCCGGGGGAATCGGAGAAGGAAGGAATTAACTCCTATGGTTTCCCCCCCCTCTTCTTCTTCTTTGCCTGGCTCAAGCCAAGAGAGGGGGACAAGAAGAAGGGCAAAACTGGAGAAGGAAGGAATTAATTCTTCCAGTTTCTCCCCGCCCCTTCTTCTCCCTCACCCGGTTCAAGCCGAGTGAGAGGGACAAGAAAAGGGGCAAAACCGGAGAAGGAAGGAATTAACTTCTCCAGTTTCCCCCCCTCTTTTTCTCCCTCACCTGGCTCAAGTTGAGTGAGAGGGACTAGAAGAGAGGCAAAACTGGAGAAGGAAGGAATTAACTCCTCCAGTTTTCCCCTCTTCTTCTCCCTCGCCCGGCTCAAGAAGAAGGAATTAACTCCTCTGCTTTTCCATCCTGGCTGGCGGCCTGAGGCGCAGCAGCTCCAGAGGCCAGGGAGGCAGGCAGGCGCATGGGCTGGGAGGAGCAGCAGCAGAAGCGCTCCAAGTCACAGGAGGGCACGCAGAGCCAAAGGAACACCCCCAATAAGTGAGGGAACACTGTACTATGATTTCTTTTCTCCACCAATTTAACACAGTTTGTGCCACACAAACAAAGTTTATGGAGTAGAACAACTACTTTCAAAGTAAAAATCACCCAATGAAACAAGTAATAACATTATCAAACCATTAACGAAACAATTCGGAAGTCTTGGAAGTTTTGAAAAGTTTTGAAATTTTTGGGGTTAAATTCTGAAATAACTTTAGAATCAAACCACCAGTGCCCCCTACATCTGAAACGAGTTTTGAACCATTTTTAAAAATCAACCAAGCCTACTGTTTACACACCTGAAACTCTGGGATCACTCTGGAGCTTTCTGCAAGTAGTAAACCCCATGTTCCCTTCATGAAACTTAACAACTGGATGCAAAAATTTTGCTACAATTCCAGATATGCTTTGTGTAAACTCCCAGCAACAGTGAGTGGTGGGTCCAGCTTACTTTGGCATATAGCAGTGCTGTCCAACTTCTATAGGCCCAAGGGCCGGACGTCTGGTGGCTGACCACCTGGCGGGCCGGAGCGGGGCGGGGCCAATCGCAGGGGGCGGGGCCGATCCCCGGAGTGACGCTGTAGGAGGGAGGGCGGAGCAAAGAGGGGTTCCCCTTTGCTCCTCCCTCCCTTCTACAGTGTCAAACTGGGCAAGAGGCACGGCGATTTCGCCATGCCTCTTGCCCGGTTTGACGCTGTGGAGAAGGAAGGAGGCGCAGAGAGGGGCTCCCCTTTGCGCCTCTCTTCCTTCTGCAGCGTCAAACTGGGCAAGAGGCATGGCGATTTCGCCATGCCTCTTGCCCGGTTTGACGCTGTAGAAGGGAGGGAGGCGCAGAGAGGGTTCCCCTTGCGCTCTTCCTTCTGCAGCGTCAAACTGGGCAAGAGGCACGGCGATGTCGCCATGCCTCTTGCCCGGTTTGACGCTGTGGAGAAGTAATTTCTCCCTCCTCCTCCTCCTCTTGCCCGGGCACCGCGGCTGTCCCGAGCGCCGCGGCACCAGGGAAAGGCACGGCGCCCGGGAAAGAGTAGGAGGAGGGAGAGCAGAAGGTGGCGCCAAGGGCAGCGCATCACAGCCCTGGCCCCTCCCCCCCAGCCGCCATTTTTTTAAAAAAAAATTTAGATTTTTTTAAAAAAAATTAAAAATGGCGGCTGGGGGCATAGCTGGGGCCGTGCCCAACAGGCTGGGGGGCCGGATCCGGCCCCAGGGCCGCCAGTTGGACAGCCCTGGCATATAGACACAGCCTGTGAGCCTTTTTGACTTAGGGGCAGGGTATAAAAACCCTAAACATGCACATTATTTATTACATTGAGCTCATCTCTTTTTTAAAAAAAAAAGCTTCCTTAGTTTAATATGCTAGCATTAAATTCATTTCTTACCTACCCTGCACTCCCATGGGTTTGCTTAGTTTCACCCAATTTAGACCCTGTAAATTGGAGTTTATCTTTGGTTTGAACATTTTGTTCAGGTTTTTTTGTAAGATTTCACATTAAAATAATCTCCCGCTTTGTCACTCATTCGTCCACAGCAGCAACATTTAGGAGCTTTTCCTTAACTTGCTGAGATGTTGCCACACTGTTCACTCAGTCTTCCAAATAATATAATATCAGTTCAATGATATCACCTTCAAAACAATCCCACCTCTTTTTTTAAAAAAAAAATTACCTAATATATTTATGAGCTCAGAGTTTGTCTTTTGGGAAAAGCCAGCACTGAGCCATGGTCAAATTCCTTTCCTCTGAAATAAACTGGGATGGACACTGGCAGGTTTATGTTGGATTTTAAAAAGTATGTTTGAAGTAATCCAACATTCCCTCTCCCTCCCACCATTGCCAGTCAAAGGAGAAAATGTCAGTGGCATTCCCAATGAAGCTTTTGGTGACTGTAGTTTTGCCCTAAAATGCTAATATAGAAGATGCCATAAATACAAGATCCCATAGGTTTCTATTTGGTTTTCAAAGTAGAACAGGGGAAGGAAGTGTGTTGTATTGCCAAGAATATTTCTGCATTGGCTACTCTACCATGTCCCCAGAGAAAGGTTGCATTGAGAGACTCCCCTGTTTGTAAACTCTCCTCTCCAACTTTGTTGAGGATATAGTATGAATTTCACATATGAAACTATCCTTTTGGCATTAGTTGTTCAGGAAATTGGTAAAAAATGTATATACAATCTTTTTGTGATCCTCACTATGGTGACCATGTGTTTTAGGGAAAGTTTGAGTTTCTGATGCGTTCTGTATACAGAAACATATCCTGTTTAATCTCATTTACTTCCGCATATGAGTTGATTCTTGGTTGAAATTATTTACTGTATGTTAACTAATTTCTGTCTCTCCCCACCCTATTGCCAATAGCTTCTTTGTATGTACTGGATGCCTGTGACAGTGATCCTTGACAGCTTACAGCGTTCCAGAAATTCATTTAAGAAGAGTTCCAGATGTAATACGGATCATTTGTAGTCCCACTACTTAATTCTTTATGTTGACATTTTATTGATGTGATTGCTTGAGCAATTTTCAAATTCTAATTCAAATGTCTTCCTTCCTTTCTTCCCTCCTTCCTTCCTCCATCCCTCCCTTCCTCTGTCTCTCTTATTTCATTTCAATATCACAAAAATACAGTCTAGAGGCAGAAAAACCATGTCATTCTTTAGAATTAGGTGGCCTGAATTGAATGCTCTCTGCCTTATTATGAAACATCAGTTTAAAAATTGACATTAAGTCTCTTTGGGCAACCCAAATTTGTTCGGCGCCCTTGCAGGGCGGGGGAGCGAGTTCTAGCTGGATTCTCAGGGCACAGTGATCTGACCATGGCACCTCTATAACAGAGGCTAGGATCACTTGGACGCCAGCGCAGAAGACTAAGTCCAAGGTATGACCTCCCTGATGCCTGGGGCCCGAATCGCAAAGGGAGAGCCCTAGTGTTGCCATGGTCGACACTAGGTCCACTGCTGCAGATGAAAAGGAGGCTGTATCAGCGTAGACATTGAAATCCCCCAGAACAATAAGCCTGGGGAACCTCAACGACCACTCTGACACAGTCTCGAGCAGCAGGGATAGGCGAAAGCTGGTGCTCTAGGTGCTCGGTACACCAGGAGAAAGGCTATACTCTCCTGGGACTCCCACACAAGGCCAGCAGATTCAATCCCCAGCACAGGCACCGCCCTGAGAGATAACATAACTTCCCCCCGGCTCCTTCTCCCTCGCGCGGGAAGAGGGAGGAAGGGAGGAAAAAGGCCGGCCTGGAACCCGCCCCCCCACTCTCCTGGCTCCTCACCGTGGCTTGGCTCCTCCTCCCGCTCGCTCGCTCCCTCCTCAACAACTGCAACTTAGATGTCGTGGTGACCCGAAAGTCCGGTCGCCATTTTGCTGCCCCCCCCATGGCCGCCGCCCGAGGCCATGGCCTCGGTTGGCCTTATGGGTAATCCGGGCCTGGCTGTCGATAGGATTGTGGCTGCAACTCGCCCAACCACCTGCTCCCTCGATCCGTGCCCCTCCTGGCTGGTGAAAGCCAGTCTAGAGGGGTTGCGAGACCCTCTGTTGAATATAATCAATACTTCCCTGGAGCAGGGAGTATTTCCAGAGGGTTTGAAAGAGGCGGTGGTCTCTCCATTGCTGAAGAAGCCGGGATTGGATCCAACGGTCCCCTCCAACTACCGCCCAGTTTCGAATCTTTCGTTTCTGGGCAAGGTGGTTGAGAGGGCAGCAATGGAGCAGTTGCAGTCATTCCTAGATGACGCAACCTGGCTAGACCCCTTCCAGACCGGCTTCCGTTTGGGGCATGGGATGGAGATGGTTCTGGTCTCCATCTCAGATAAGTTGGCTGCCAGCTGGACCAAGGCGGGTCGGCGCTGCTTGTGTTATTGGACAAGAGGAAGAGGAAGAGCAGACAAGTAGATAATAGGGGAATGGGAAAGAGGTAACTAGATCAGGAGCCCTTCATTTTGCTTGCTTGTTTGTTAATAATTTTGTTATATTGAATGGCTCAGAAAAAAGGAAGGCTGGGAAAAAATCATGGGTAGTTGGAAGGACCTTTGTCCCCATTAAATTCTTTTAGATTGTAACCATGAGAGCAGGGAAGTGTCAAATTAAGCTGCTGTGATTGCAGGAGGCTTTGGGCTGAAAGATATGATATAAATGCTGCAAATAAATGGATAAATAGATAGATATGTTGCAAAACCATACCAACAAGTGTGATTTGGCTTTTACTGACCAATTGGTGAAAGTTCTCTGTTTTTGTTTTTTTAAAAAAAAATCAAAGCAGCTCCTGGTTGAGGAGTATGTGTGTGCATGTGTATTAACATCCTCCTTGCCTTTGCAATGTTTGGGTTTTAGTTGTTTGCCCTATTGAGGGAAAATTGACAGCTACTCATGTAGCATTCATAGGTTCTCTATGTGACAAATGGGTTAGGGTCCGGGAAGAGGGTAATTTAAACAGAGAAAGGTCACAGTGGAAGGTATTAACACTTGCCCACTCACGGCTTCCACATCATGGTCCAAATTTGATCTGCCCCTTCTCTGGTGGCTACCAAGGTCTTAAGAAAACACAAAGAGCTATTTGGCTGTAATTGTCTCGAAGATACAAACAAAGTTACTGCAAATGAACTCCCCTTTGCTATCTCTGTAAGCCTCCATCTGTAGTGTGGGAAGAATAAGAGGGAGGTCCAACTCATCAAGGTTGTTGTGAGGATCAGGGGATGTGAAGCACTTTGAACATTAAATTGCTAAGGAAGTGTGAATGCTGTTTACAGGAGGACGTGCCCTTTCAATGTTTCATCCTTTCACCACAGGATTAGCTTAACCGGCCATCTATACTTCAGTGGAGCTGGGCTGCAAGAGTTTTTATCAACAGTTCTTAATCCTTTGGCTTGTTTGTTGATTCCCCAAGAAGCCTTGGACTGACTTCTTAGGAAAGCCGTTTAGGATTGTGGGGGTGACATTGTTTTCCTGGAATAGTCAAGCAGTATCTGAAAGGTTTGTGACTTCTAAATCCAGCAGGTCTAATGCTAATCCCAAGGCGAGGAGATCCACTAAATGGAAGGTTAGAAGAGTGAGCCAACTTTTGCTCAAAACGTATGGATTCTACTCAAGTTGGGACTAGAAACTGGATGATACTCAAACAACGTGCCAGATGACCCACTTTCTGCACAGTTTTGAGAGTGCCATTGGTGGCTGCACTGCCATAGAAGACAATTTGGACTGAATTCATGGTCAGTGTGGTCTCGTATAGAATCAAAGAGTTAGAAGAGACCCCAGGGTCCATCCAGTCGAGAAAATCTAACTTATCGGAAAATTGTAACTATAGAGATATTTTATTATTATTTTTATTTTTATTTATTTCGACTTGATAAACTGCCTTTTCCGAGGCTCAGGGCAGTTTACAACATATAAAAACAGCATATAAAAACAGCATATAAAACACCTAAGATTAAAACGCATAAAATTACATCTTAAAAACGATCATACAAAAACATAGCCAGACATAGCTGGTTTATACAGAGTAATAGTGGTACAGCAGAGTGGCAATATTAGTCATGCACTGTCGGACATCACACGTCAAACGCCTGCCTAAATAACCAGGTCTTGCAGGACCTGTGGAAAGCCATCAAGTCCTGCAAGGCACGTGTCTCCGGCGGCAGCGAGTTCCATAAAACCGGCGCAGCCACTGAAAACGCTCTCTGCTGCGTGGTAGAGAGTCTGCAGAACTTCATACCCGTAAATATTCATCAAGCAAGTTGAGCCCCTCTGAACGCAGTGATCCTACCCCCTAGCCTATTGTGCATCACTGCACCACTCCTTCCTTATACTCCCTCATATTCCCTGAATGGTCCCCCTCCCTTTAGATTCTCTTACTTTTTCATTTCCTCCTAGATTATTTTTTAATTTTTTTAATTAGTATTTTGTGTTTCAACTTTTCAAACATACAATGGAACCTTGACTTAAGAGCATCCCAATTTAAGAAGTCAGTCACAGTTTCCTTGCTACAACTTTGTGCTTCTATCATTTTACAGTTGATCTTTCTTTTTTATTGTTCCATGTGAATGTGCATTTATACATTATTTGTTATTTATAAAGTGCATTCCCTTATTTAAAAACACATAAAAAGGGGGCAGAATGAAATAATAGCATTTCAATGCATTCCAATGGAAGTCAAGATATCATTGTACCTCTTTATCTTAGCTTTTAGCCAAGATTATAATTATTTTAATGCATTTTAAATGTATTATATATTTATTTATTATTTGAACTTGTATGCTGCCACTCCCCGAGGGCTCGGAGTGGCTTACAGTCACATAAAAACATACTACAATCAAACAGCATTTAAAATTGACAAAAATAGTTACACAATTTAGCAGTCGAATGCTAACTGAAAGAGATTAGTCTTGCAGGCCTTGTGGAATGATGGTAGGTCTTGCAAGGCCCGGACTTCATTTGGGAGAGTGCTCCAAATTGATGGTGCCACCACAGAAAAGGCTCTACAGAAAGTGGATGCCAGGCAGATAGATTTAACGCTAGGTACCTCGAGGAGGTTCAGGTGTTCGGAGCGGAGTGATCTCCGGGGTTGATAGGGGATAAGTCAGTCCCTCAAATACAACGGCCCCAGGTTAGCACCATCACCTTGAAGGTTAACACCATCACCTTGAAGGTGATCTTGAAGGAAGCCAATGGAGCTGCAGGAGGATGGGAGTTATGTGACCTCTCACTTACTTCTTCCAGTAAGAAGTCGCACAGCGGTATTCTGGACAAGTTTAAGTTTCCGGATCAGGGACAAGGGCAGGCCCATGTAAAGGGCGTTACAGTAGTCCAGTCTCTAGATGACCGTGGTTTGGATCACCGTGGCTAGGCCATCTCTGGATAAGTAGGGAGCCAGCCGCCTAGCCTGCTGCAGATGGAAGAAAGTGGTTTTGCTGACGTTGGAGATTTGAGCTTCCATCGTCAGCAAAGGGTCTAAAGTAACCCCAAAGCTCTTTACAGAAGATGACGGGCATAATGCCTCGCCATCCAGAATAGGCAGCTGGACCGCCCCACCAACCGGATGCCCCAGCCACAGTATCTCCGTCTTTGCTGGATTCACCCTCAATCTACTGGCACGCAGCCATCCAGTGACGGCCTCAAGGCACTGATGGAAACAAGAGGGTACGGAGTCTGGTCGTCCTTCCATCCTCAGAACAAGCTGAGTGTCATCAGCGTACTGATAACATTCCAGCCCCAAACTTCGCACCAGACTAGCAAGTGGCCACATGTAGATGTTAAATAACAACAGGGACCCCACAAAGCAGAGGGGCCCTCTCGGAAGCTACACCACCCCATTCCACTCGCTGTCCCCGGTTGTGGAGAAAGGACAACAGCCATTTTAAGGCTGTTCCCCTGACTCCAGCAACGGCAAGGCGGTGGGCCAAAAGATTGTAATCGACTGTATCAAAAGCTGCTGTGAGGTCCAATAACACAAGCCGTGCTGATCCATCCTTGTCCAGTTGGCAATGAAGCTGATCTGAAATGCCGACCAACACAGTCTCCGTCCCGTGCCCAGAATGGAAGGGATCTAATCCATCTGCGTCATCCAGGAACTGCTGCAGCTGCCCCGCTACCACCCTCTCAATCACCTTGCCCAGTAACGGAAGGTTATGCTAGGAGACTGTACCCTACTGTTCTTGTGCTGGCCTATGGCTGTAATAAAGAAAGATTTTGAGATTTGGGAAAGCACAATCAATGCATCCCTGATGGATGGCCATCCAGACTCTGTGCTCTGAGAGAGTGCCACCCTTGAAGATCTCTTACAGTCAGGAAGTACTTCCTGATGTTCAGGTAGAATCTCCTTTCCTGTCATTTGGACTCATCATTCTGGATCTACACTACCCTTATAGTCCAGATTATCAAGGCAGATAATCCAGATTATATGCTTTGAATGGATTATATGAGTCTCCAGTTCAAATTTCGTATGGCAATGTGGATGGGGGTCCTAGTTTCCGGAGCAGCAGTAAATAAGTCTGCTCCTCTTCATTATGATGTGGGTTCAGGTGCTATGTTTTAACAGTTTTTATTTTTATCTATAAATTTCGTTGATTTAAAATTTAATGTCTTACATGCTGTATGGCTTTTGTGAAACGTTTTACCAAAACTGGATGCCATTCTGAGTCCCCTCTGCAGTGAGATAGAGCAGGGTAAAAGCACTGTAAATAAAATAAAATAAAATAAACGGCACTGTATGAGAGCGACACTGACTATCCAGATCAGTTCAAACTACACGATATGTTTGTTTATAGATCCAGCCTTCCTTGTGTGCGCAGATGGAGGTCTGGTTCTTAATGGGATTCCGAGACCAGACTAGGAGGCGAGGGCTGAATGATGGTCCCTAGAGTTGCTGCAGCCGCACCTTTCTCTGTTGTGTCCCGGATGCAGGTGACCCTCCTTCCTCTCCGGGCAATCTCCGCGGGTCTTCGACTCCCCCCTTTCTCTCTTCCTCTCCCTCTCTCTGTGCGGATTGTCTTTGGGCAGCTTTGCCAAGCTGCCATCTAGAGGCGCCTTTTGCCGCAGCGTAGCGAGCCCCCCCCCCCCCTTCTATAAAACCGAGGCGGGCTCAGGAGCCGGCAGCCAGTCGCTTGCAACTCGTCCCTGGGAGAGAAGCGGCTTCCCTGCGCGCAGAGCAGAGGAGGAGGAGGAAGAGGAAGTGCAGGTAATGGAGAGAAGGAAGAAGGGGAGAAGCGCACGCACATAGACTGCTCTTGGGCTGAGAAGAGAGCTTAGATGGGTCGGTGGGGAGTTTCAAACTGCCGTCAGAGAGGCGGACATGGAGTCTCACTTTCTGGGTTGGGGAGACCTCCCCCCCAGGTTTCTTTGTTATGCCTAGACGTCTCAAGAGTCCATCCTGGGGACCATATGCAACAGAAACACGCCTCTCCCAGCGTGGCCTTGTCTCGGCCCTTGGGTCTTCTCTAAAGAGTACAACTGTAGGTTCCTGGCCCCTCCTGCTCAGTGTGCATTATAACAGTGAAAAGTTTCTGAAGGCTATACCCAGTTACACAGATGTTTTGGTAACAAAATGCAGTGCTTGCAGTGGACTCTGCGGAAAGAGCTTTAAGCTGTACTCCACAAAAAGGATAAAACTTGCACATGCCAATTTGTTGTCAGGAAATGTTTTTATCCCACTATATCTGGGATCATGAAAAAATGTCTCATATGGAAAGGGGTCCCAAGTGGGGGAAAGTGCTCTAGAGTGAGAAAGTTGGGGACTTTTCCTTCTTTCCAAGCATCCCAACCAATGAATTTATTGACATGTTGTCGTCGTGCGGATATCCACTTATTTTGACGTTTCTTCTTCTTTGCACCATGTTTTGTAAGGCTAGATCTGCTCTGTTATACAGTGCAGTTTGAACTGCACTGTATGGGTCCACACACTGACCATATAATGCAGGCTCATATCCTGGGGCATGGGTCACACGGCCATCTTTGAGCTGATGTTCTTGGAGACATCTTGAAATTAAAAGCTTCCAACTGGTCTGGTCACTAGTTGGCTATTGAGTCTGATCAAATCTCTGCCTGTCATGGGTTAATAGGCTCCTAACATAGGAAATGTAGGCAAGAGTCACATTTGCAAGAACCCACACCCGAGTCTCATGTCACACCCTAAACAGACTCAGGCCAAAATCAGTGGGACTTGCTGTAGAGGTAACACTGCAGAAGTTTCACACAGCCCCCCTTTCAAAAGTAGGAAGACTTCTTGCATGTTTCTTTGCTTGCCTCATGGTATCCTTGTGACAGGGAGCTCAGAGTTCAGAGAAAAAGGCAGTTTTACCATTGTCTTTTAAGGCCAGGCAAACTAGCATAGGTTCAGTGCTGACAAGCAGCCAGTCACATCAGGAGGCAGATGAGCAATAAACAGTTGTTGCTCTGTAACTTGTATGGGTAATGAGAAGTTGTAAAGTTACTCTGTTTAGTTGTTAAAAGCAGAATAATGATGTGTTTTTGTAGTTTAAGTCAGAATGACTCATTAAAAGTTTTATGATCCTTTGAAAGTATTCAGGGACCTTCCCAGGAAAAGTTATCCTGCAAAGTTTCAAGGCAAACTGTGGCAACTCTTTGTTCCACCTCAAGTTTAGGGTTGCTGCTGGGTCTCTGACTTGGTGACAAACAGTTTGTGCTGCATTTTGTTTCCCTGCACTTGCCACCAGCAGAAGGTTTGATTTACTACCAGACAATTCTAGGAACAGTCTTTCTGTGGGAACAGCACTCTACAAATGCTTCTATTTGCATCTTATTATCCCCTAAATGGGATGCAAAGAATCAAGTGTTAAGTGCTCTTTTCCTCCGATCTGGGACTGTACCAAGCAGGGTTTAGAAATAAAATATCTCAGGATTTAGAAAGAAGAAGTAAAGTGTTTCAACAAGGACACCCTTTTCTTTTCCATCAGGATTTAAACCAATATGTAGCTCCAATCAAGTTCCAAATATATCATAAAGAGGGAGCAATTTCATTATTCTAATCTACTCAATGCTACTTATTCATAGCTGACAGAACTTTGTATAAATATCATGCAATGTTGCTCATCTATTTTTAAAAGTGTGACCATAAGTGTAAACATAAGCCTTTTAGATATATCTTTTCTCAGCCACAGAATGGAGGTCTGAACATTGTTGCTAAGACTGCTCAGAGAGTTTGAGGCAAAACAAGAATAGATTAAAGGGAATAGCAGCGTCATAATCCATAGCCTTGTGAGTATGTGTTTGTAGTGTGCCTGCACACACGCATACATGCACAAAGACTAACAGGAGTGGTTCATCATTTAGAAAATGCCGATCAACCTTTTTTTAAAGCCTGTGATCTTTTTTTAAAAATGCTTATGTTTGAATACATAAACATGGTGAAATCCCAAATAAGACTCTATCTAGAATCCTCTTGGTTATGCCCAGCTGGAATGGATCCATTCAATCAGTTTTTGAATGGTCTGTAAAGCCCACTAATTCAATGGGTCTTCTGTTATCAGGAGCACCAGTAAGGTTCAGGCCTTTATCTTATTCAGGATGGCTTAAACATTTTTCTATATATTTCTAAATATAAGGCTTATTCTAACAGATTCACTGATACATTGGTTCCATATTATTATGTTATGGTCAATTAAACCTTTTATGTGTGCACAGATTAAATAGGCTGACTTTTCATTTTCTACCTTGAACAACTTTGCATCTTGAAGCAGTGAAAAAACTCTCTCACCAGTTTTTTGGAGCTGTGGTCAGCTAACCTAGCTGGTAGCTACATGTCATGGCTTTGTTTTTAACAAATGCAAACTGCAGACAGTGTTTTAAAAAATAGCTATAGCAGTTGACAAGTATTTTCATAGAATCCTAGAGTTGGGAGAGACCTCATGGGCTATCCAGTCCAACCCCCTGCCAAGAAGCAGTAAAATCACATTCAAATTACCCCTGACAGATGACCATCTAGCATCTGTTTAAAAGCTTTCAAAGAAGGAGCCTCCACCACACTCTGAGGCAGAGAGTTCCACTGCTGAACAGCTCTCACAGTCAGGAAGTTCTTCCTCATGTGGAATCTCCTTTCCTGTTGTTTGAAGACTTCCGCATCCAAGTCTCCAGGGCAGCAGAAAACATTGCCCTGGGAAAACATTGACAATGGTCACTACCATCCAAAATAATGATGATCGGGCCCTCATTGCCGAGGTTTTTCAGAGCTTTTTTGCAGGCAAGACCTTGACCCTCCGCTGGGACCTCCCAGCCACAATTGATACAGTGAGCGAACTTGAGACTCCGTGGCCACTCGCTGGGCCCACCTTCGACAGGTTCCACCCACTGGATGCAGAGGCTGTCGAAAGGATTGTAACTGCAATGAGACCAACCACATGCTCCCTCGACCCGTGCCCCTCTCGGCTTGTGAAATCCTGCCTGGAGGGGTTGCGTGGCCCTCTGTTGAATATAGTCAATAGCTCCCTTAAACAAGGAGTTTTTCCAGAGGGTTTAAAAGAGGCAGTGGTTTTTCCACTGCTGAAAAAACCGGGGTTAG
Source organism: Anolis apletophallus (assembly GCA_030556195.1). NCBI lineage: Eukaryota > Metazoa > Chordata > Lepidosauria > Squamata > Anolidae > Anolis > Anolis apletophallus. Next base: position 42,717,555 of record JARBWK010000003.1, on the reverse strand, counting down.
ATCCTTCAATCCCTTCCAATTACCATCCGGTTTCGAATTTGTCGTTTCTCGGTAATGTTATTGAGAGGGCAGCATTGGAGCAGTTACAGTCCATCCTAACGGATACAGCTGGATTAGATCCCTTCCAGTCCGGCTTCTGCTCGGGGCACGGGATGGAGACGGTTTTGGTCTCCATCACAGATCAGCTGCACTGCCATCTTGATCAAGGCGGATCGGCACTTCTTGTGTTATTAGACCTCACAGCAGCGTTTGATACTGTCGATTACGATCTCTTGACTCACCGCCTTGCCGTGGATGGAGTGAGGGGGACAACCCTCCACAATCAGATACAGCGAGTGAGGTGGGGAGAGTTGACATCTGGGGGTTCCCCCCTGGTTTGGGGGGTCCCTCAGGGGGCCATACTCTCCTCGCTGTTATTTAACATCTCTATGCGACCACTTGCTCAGCTGTCGCGTAGCTTTGGGCTTGAGTGTCATCAGTACGCTGATGACACACAGCTCATTCTGAGGATGGAGGGCCGACCCGACTCCGTACCCAATAAATTCCATCTGTGCCTTGAAGCCATTACTGCTGTGAGCCAGTAGGTTGAAGGTGAATCCAGCGAAGACGGAGATCCTTTGGTTGGGCCGTCCAGGCGATAGGGATGTCCAGCTACCGACCCTGGATGGCGTAGCATTATGCCCGTCATCATCAGTAAAAAGCCTGGGTGTCCTTTTGGACCCTCTGCTGTCTATGGAGGCTCAAATCTCCATGGTCAGCAGAACAGCATTTTTCTATCTGTGACAGGCTAGGCGGCTGCCCCCTTATTTGTCTCGGAACGACCTGGCCACGGTGATCCAGGCTACGGTCATCTCAAGACTTGACTACTGTAACACTCTCTACATTGACCTGCCTTTGACTATGATCCAGAAACTCAAGCTAGTGCAGAACGCTGCAGCCCGGCTACTCGCGGGGGAGCCCGTGAGTTGTCACATCACCCTGGTTCTGCGAGGACTGCACTGGCTACCAATTGAGTACCGGACTACATTCAAAGTACTAGTTTTATCTTTCAAGGCCTTACATGGTCTGGGGCCAGTGTACCTGAAGGATCGCCTGTTCCATATAGTCCCTCGAGATTGCTACGGTGTGAAGATCAAAACCTTTTGTCAAACAAGTCACAAGACTAAAATATCAATATCTCTATTTCATATTATTGTAAAACACAGTCATGGGATATACAGGTGTAACATATATACTCGGGCACGTTGTATACAGGATTTAGGGGGGCAAGCATAATACATACAATCATACAAAAAATATAGATCAGAAGCGTAACTCCCCAAAGTAAATAGAGAAACTCCGAGTATATCAGATCTAAGCTGCCATGAGCCGTGAAGTCCAAATAGCTGGTGATACAGGGACAAAGGAGGCAAAAATGAGCTCCAAATAATAAGTTCAAAAGTTGGCCAACGGGCTGGCGATGCCAAACTTTTCGGGGCCACTCCCCCGTTTCGCCCCCGGGCGGGGCTTTCTCAAGGCCATAAATGATGATTCCGTAGTCCAAATATCATTCAGCGAAGCGTTCAGGCTTAACCTTACTCGGGAAGCAAGGCCTGGGGGCGAAACGGGGGAGTGGCCCCGAAAAGTTTGGCATCGCCAGCCCGTCGGCCAACTTTTGAACTTATTATTTGGAGCTCATTTTTGCCTCCTTTGTCCCTGTATCACCAGCTATTTGGACTTCAAGGCTCATGGCAGCTTAGATCTGATATACTCGGAGTTTCTCTATTTACTTTGGGGAGTTACGCTTCTGATCTATATTTTTTGTATGATTGTATGTATTATGCTTGCCCCCCTAAATCCTGTATACAACGTGCCCGAGTATATATGTTACACCTGTATATCCCATGACTGTGTTTTACAATAATATGAAATAGAGATATTGATATTCTAGTCTTGTGACTTGTTTGACGTATGCGCTAACCCAAGACTCAGTGAATTATATAAGATCAAAACCTTTTGGTCATTCCTAGCATGAAATCCGATCATTTAACAGCAACCCGATGGAAGGCTTTTTCTATCATTGCCCCAGTTCTTTAGAACAATCTACCATCTGAGACTTGGGCTATGCGAAATCTGGTAACCTTTCGCAAAGCTTGCAAAACCTTCCTGTTTAAACAAGCCTTTGAGTTGTAATGTGATGTTATTTTAACATGTATTGTTTTATTGTTTTTACTGTTACTGAGTTCGGTAAACCGCCTCGAGGCTCTGGGAGTGGCAGTGTACAAGTCGAACGAATAGACTCAGGAAAGATGATGGTGTGTGTAGAAAAGCTGTTCCACTTATTATGTATACAGAGGTAGTCGGATTTCTGACTTTATCACTTTATGGGTTTTGCATTTCTGACTCACATCCATCTTTAAAGTGAATTTTATTTATTTAAAATAATTTGGCACTACAGAGAGAAAGATTTCCATAGTAGTCAAGTTTATGTCCCTCTAGAAAACTTTGGGATGGAGAAGAGTGAAGGTATCACTCACCTCCTGCAGCATCCATCTTCTTTATAAAATGCAGAAATTTGTGAACTCCGATTCTGTACTTCTTGACATGGGGATCCCCCCTCCCTAAAAGGGCATGTTTAGGTTAAGTTTGAAGTTCTGCAATGAATTTCCTTTTGTGCTTTGCTTACTTTGTGCCTTAGAGCAGTGTTTCCCAACCAGTGTGCCGTTAGTGATCATCAGGTGTGCTGTGGGAAATTGGAACCTCCAATACCCTTTCTTCCCCCTCCTGCCGAACACTTTTTCTTCTCCACTCGGGCTCCCTTTTTCCCAGCCTCGCTCTGCTCACTTTGCTCACGCTGCCGCCATTTTGATCTGAGGGGGCAGTGTGAGCATGTTCAGGAGGGGAGGGGGGAGGGAAGAAGACATGGGGTGAGTCTGCGCAGTAGCGCCTCCACAGGTCAGGTCTTCCTCCCTCCCCCCTCCCCTCCTGAAGAAGAGAACCCAAGTGGAGAAGAAAAAGTAAGTGTTTGGCAGGAGGGGGGAAGAAAGTGCGCGAAGGGGAAGGGGGAGGAAGAGGTCTCTGTTGAAAGCTGGCATGGGTAAACTTGAACCTTCCAGGTGTTTTGGACTCCAACTCCTACCATTCCTAGCAGCCTCAGGACCTTTTCCTCCCCCGCCACTTAAGCAGGAAAGGGCCTCAGGCTGTTAGGAATGGTGGGAGTTGAAGTCCAAAGCACCCAGAGGGCCTAAGTTTTCCCATGCCTGTTTTTGGGACCTTAAAATGGTGAGCCTCCTTCCAACATTGTGATTCTGGATAGAAAACAAACAACAACATAACATTGTTTGAGTCCACAGTGCTCTCTGAGTGTAGGTGAACTACAGCTTCCAAACTCAAGGTCAATTCCCAAGCAAACCCTTTCAGTACTTTCTGTTGGTAATGAGAGTTCAATATGCCAAGTTTGGTTCGATTCCATTGTTGCAAGAGTTCAGGATGCTCTTTGATTGTGTGTTAACTATAAATCCCAGAAACTGTAACTCCCAAATGTCAAGGTCTATTTTCCCCAAACCCCATTTGTGTTCACATTTGGGCATATTCAGTATTCATGCCAAGTTTGGTCCTGATCCAACATTGTTTGAGTCCACAGTGCTCTCTGGATGTCAGTGGACTACAACTCCAAAACTCAAGATTAATGCCCACCATACCCTTCCAGTATTTTATGTTGGTCTATTTTGACATTACTCCTGTTTTCAACCACATATCTGTGTGAGATGAGCTTCTCTAGCTTGACTGCGATAAACACTAAACACAGAGAGAGACTGACAGCTGTTGAGCAAGACCTTCGTGTGTGTCTTTCTGCCATTCCTGCCAGGATATCTATGCTGTGTTCATCGAAACAGGCCCAGATTTCACACTGAGTGTATAAATACATTTAAAAACATATTAACGATGTATATTACTGTGTTAGAGTGTCATTTTGTGTCATTTTGGTTGGTGGTGTGCCCCATGATTTTGTAAATGTAAAAAATGTGCCGCAGCTCAAAAAAGGTTGAAAAACACTGCCTTAGGGCTCTGGAACAAGGTGAGACATGTACACATTGGTGGCCCTGCATCAGATCCTTCCTCAGCCAAATGAAAGTGGCGTGAGGAGGGAGAGAAAGGGAAAAGAAGTATTTTGGACTGTAGCAATATTTTCTAGTCCTGAAAGGAGTAGCATTGATATATGAAAAGAACTACCAAATAATGGGAAAGATGGGAGAACAGTGGCTTCTGAAAGAACTGTTTTTAGAGCTTTGCTTTCTCTGCCATCCAACTCACTGTTCCTTTAAATACACTCTTACTGCGTTCATCCAGTATGCATAAAAAGGCAAAATACGTCTTCTCTCCCTGGTGGAGAACTGATATCTCCCTGACCCAAATAATCTGGGTGGGACCCTCCCCTCCTCTGTTTTCTGGAGCAATCCCAGACAATAGCTAGATTGGTCTTTTAATGCAATAATCTCTTGATATGGCTGTCCTTGATAGTACATATCAACTGCTAATCCTTTTTGGTGATTTGAGCATATCACTTTCCTGGCTGTGCTCCATGTTACTGGCATGCAAGCTGATATAATTATTCTTTTGATATATTTAAGAGATATTCAAGTTAACAGCACTAGCGAAAGGGGCTGACTCTGCCATGCTTGGCATCCAGTGCGATGCCCAGACCCCCTCTTTCCTAAGACAGGCAAGATTGCATTGTGTCCCAGGGAGCTGGCACGATGGACGAGAGCTTTTCTTCGATGAGCACAAAGCCCACAATCAGTTTAAATCCTTGGCTTTCATGGGCTACTATTCTATCCCACTGGAGGAAAGAGAGACCTGCACTTTGCCAAGGAATAGTAACTCACTTGATTGTTGGTTTCATTGAATGTTGATCTAGCCTCACCATTGATCAGGCTGAATTCCTTTTTCCTCCAAAACACATTTGCTTAATAGTCACAGTGAATTTCCCATCACACTTTAGTAGGACAGTGTAATGAGCTGTTGATTCTGTAACATTAAACCACATTATATTTTAATGTGCTCGGCTTGGTTCAGTCAGGTGATTGCTTTTCACTCTCTTTGTGGTGACAAGCCGTTGCTGTCAGCCACACAAAATTGATTTATGCAGTGCAAAGAAAAATGTAGCAGGTCTGCATAAAAGCAAATATGTTTCAAAATTACGTTTTGGTTTTTTTGTTTGTTTGTTTGTTTCGGGCACAATTGGCATTTCTGCCTCCTTTCATCTCAAGCAAATTTGGGTGTGTTAATGATAATAATGATATTACCAAATTTAAATTTCTGGTTTATTGATTGGTTTTATGAACAAAAGTAGAAGGTAAGGAAGGTCTAGATCAGTGGTTCTCAACCTTCCTAATGCCGCAACCCCTAAATACAGTTCCTCATGTTGTGGTGACCTCCAACCATAAAATTATTTTTGTTGTTAATTCATAACTGTCATTTTGCTACTGACTCTTTTAAATGGTCTTTTAACTTATGATGATGTTTTAGTTAATGTTTATCTGTCTTTTTATTATTGTTGTTGGCATCTAATGGTTACCTTCCTGAGTCCCCCTCCGGGGGTGAGAAAGATGGGATATAAATGTTTAAAATAAATAAATAAATACTGTTATGAATCGTAATGTAAATCTCTGATATGCAGGATGTATTTTCATAGTTACAAACTGAACATTGTTAAAGCATAGTGATTAATGACAAGAAGCAATATGTTTGGGGGAGTGTGGACAACGGATGATGGGATTTGCAGTACTTTCAACCGATTCAGCTCAGACTTCCACAGACCACTAAGACCCCCACAAATGACAGTTCTGGACCAAACTTGGCACACAAAATGGCCACGAAAAACAGAAAATACTGGATGGGTTTGAGAGGATTTCCCAGGGATTTAGGGGAGATGTAGTTTGTTTAGCTCTGGAGAGCACTGCGAACACAAACCACTATGGACCTGGACCAAACTTGGCACAAATACTCAATATGCCCAAATGTGAACACTGGTGGAGTTTGGGGAAAATTTACCTTGGCATTTGGGAATGGTAATAATAAAAAATAATACTGTTTATTTCTATTCCGCTCTTCTCACCCCGAAGGGGACTCAGTGTGGATTACAATACGCATACAACAGACAATCCCTGTCGAAAGACATACAATTTTACACATAGACAGTGCAGTGCAGTTTTTAGAGGGTTTTCTTCTTTCCTGGCAGGGTGTGCGTCACATGATGTGGATGCTCCATTACAACATCATTGTTGTTCTGTCCTTGCGTCATTGCGCCTTTACGTCACAAGGGGGTGCTGTTGTTCCATCCTCATGACGGGAGCCTCTGTTTCCACTTACAGTGCTTGGATTGATAGTTCACCTACAATCAGAGCATTCTGAATTCCACCAATGATTAAATTGAGCCAAACTTGGCACACAAAACTCACATGACCAACAGAAAATACTGGAAGGGATTGATGGGCATTAACCTTGGGTTTTGGAGTTGTAGTTCACCTACATCCAGAGAGCACTGTGGACTCAAACAATGAGGGATCTGGACCAAACTTGGCATGAATACTCAATATGCCCAAATTTGAACATTGGTGGAGTTTTGGGAAAATAGACCTTGATATTTGGGAGTTGTAGTGCTTGGATTTATAGTTAACCTACAATCAAAGAGCATTCTGAACTCCACCAATGATAGAATTGAACTAAACTTGGCACACAGAACTCCCATGACCAACGGAAAATACTGGAAGGGGTTTTATTTTTTGCTCATTCAGCCACTCCAGGAGAATATTATTATTATTATTATTATAAACACAACAAGATGAGTCCACAGCAAACAAGATCACTCTGCTGGCTGTTGTATTGGATCACACGTCGCACACTTCCCAAGTGTCTAGGACTGTGTGATGTATCGGCGAATAATGTGTGCAGTAAGGTGGCCTTTTGCAGCTGGTAGCTGGTAATCTTGTCAGCACCGATTGTGTTTAAGTGCAGGCCAAGATTTTTAGGCACTGCACCCAGTGTGCCGATCACCAGTGGCACCACCTTGACTGGCTTGTACCAGAGTCTTTGCAATTCGATCTTTAAATCCTCATATCGTGACAGCTTTTCCAGTTGTTTCTCTTCAATCCTGCTGTCACCTGGGATTGCAACATCGACAATCCATACTTTGTTTTTTAACACGATCATGACGTCAGGAGTATTGTGCTCAAAAACTGTCTTCTTCTTCTTCTTCTTATTATTATTATTATAAAACTTAGTTGGAAGGAAACCCCAAAGGCCATCAAATCCAGTCCCCATCTTTCTGCCAGGCAGGAAAATAGAATTACTATTATATTATTATACATCATGATCATCATTATTATACATTATTATTATTAGACTAAGGCAGTTAGAAGGGAACCCAGAAGGCCATCAGTCCAGCCTCCTACTTTCTGCCAGACAGGGAGGTAAAATTACTGCAGAAGCAACAACAATAATGATAATAATAATGACAGTAAATAAAGCTTATGACAGGCTTGCCCATCCTTTCTGCTCCAAATAATAATAATAATTATTATTATTATTATTATTATAGACACTTGGGATGTGTCCGACATGTGATCCAATACAACAGCCAGCATAGTGATTTTGGTTGCTGTCTACTAATCTGGTTGTGTTTAAAATAATAAGTAAAGCTTATGGCAGGTTCTCCCATCCTTTCTGCCCCTAATAATAATAATAATAATAATAATATAACAACAACAAAAACAGTAAGTCAAGCTTATGACAGAGCCCCTTATCTTTTCTGCCCCATATAATAATACTAATGCTACTACTCATTATAGTAGTCTCCTGGGTTCACTGGATGGATTTGGTGGGCATTGACCATGAGTTTTAGAGTTGTAGTTCATTTATATCAAGCGAGAACTGTGGACTCAAACCATGAGGGATCTGGACCAAATTTGTTACAAATACCTGATACCCCGAAATTTGTGAACTGGTGGGGTCAGGAAGCTCTTGGAATCAGAGGGGAAGAGAGCCGTGCTGCTGCTGCTCTCTCCCCCGTGGGTGAAGAAAGAGGGTGAGTGAGGAAGAGGAGGTCTGAATGGAGGGAGGGGGCAGCCAGGCGCAGAGACCCCAGGGAGGGAGGAAGGGAAGGAAAAGAAGGAAGGAAGAGACAGGGAGATCCTGGGGGGGGGGGCACCTCCACAGATAAGTTTTTCACGTGCTGAGGGGCCAGAGGAGGAGGAAGAGGAGGAGGAAGAAGAGCATTAATTGGATTAATTGTGTGGCTCTTTTGACCTGAGGCTCCAGTCAGCCATTCAGGGGGAGGGGCCGAAGGAGGAGGCAGTGACCCCTCTGAAATGGCCAAATGACCCCCATCGGGGTCACAACCCCCAGGTTGAGAAAGGCTGGCCAAAATAAAATGATTCTGGTTTCCAGGATAAAACACTTTCCCTATGTGGTGACTGCAAAAAAACAAAATGACAAAAAACCCAGTTATAGCTCTAAATTATTCGGGCCTTGGTTAACTACTGCAATTCTGCATGGCTATTTTCTTTCTTGATAATATGATTTTTTGTACAGGTTGGATATCTCTTATCTGAAATGCTTGAAAGCAAACGTGTCACATATATCAGAAGTATTTTGGATTTTGAAATACTTGCTTATCAAAAAATAGGATGTCTTGGAAATGGAACTGAAGTCTAAACATGAAATGCATTTACACCATATGCACATTATATACATGGCCTGAAGATACATTTATACAAAATATTTTAAATAATGAAAGAAAGTGTGTGTCAGTTGAATCGCCAGAAAGCAGAGATGGCACTATTTCAGCCACTCATGGAGACATTTTTGGATTTTGGAGTATTTCAGAGTTCCAAATAAGGAATATCCAACCTGTATCAGCATGAGGTCCTAAAGAATGCTTAGACCCAATTCTCTGCAGGGAAGGGAAGTGGTTTTAGAAGGCAATTCAAAGTGACTTGCCAGTAATGAAGTACTGTATATGTAATTCAAACTGTCTTGTTTAAGACTTCCTCATTCTGAATTTACTGAAGACACCCTCCTCCAGATCCACCCCCTCCCTTTCCTTCCTTTGCCGCTGTTGGCAGCATGGAGGTGCCATCGTTGTGTGCGTGTGTGTGCACGCGCCCAGAAAGCTCACCCCAAGGAATTCTGGGAAATGAAGTCCAGTATTCAAAGAAAGGACAAAAACGCACACTCTGTGAGTTAAGAAAGGCTGTCTAGGAAGGCACAATCAAAACACTCCTGAAAGATGGCCATCCATTTTTACTTTATAGGAACCCTGGGCTATAATATATCAACAATAATAATAATATCTGAATATCTATCATAATAATATCTATCAGTCTATTATATATATATATATGATATCTATATGTCTATAACCCTAATATCTACATTTCTATAATAATATTTGTATGTCTGTAATAATGTCTATAATAATATCTATAATAATATAGAAAGAGGGAACCCACAAGCTGCCGTATAACACCTATACTGCAGAACCTGCACTGGCTACCAATTGAATACCGGATCACTTTCAAGGTGTTAGTTCTTACTTTTAAGGCCTTGTATGGTCTGGGGCCAGTATACCTACGGGATTGCCTGATTCCATATAACCCTCCGAGATCACTTCGTTCAGAAGACCAGAGTCTTCTAGACATCCCTGGTGTGAAGTCTTCCCATCTTTACTTAGACAAGGCGCAGGGCATTTTCAATCATCGCCTTGGCTCTTTGGAATACGTTGCCACCGGAAACGCGGGCCCTACGAAATTTGGTCACCTTCCGGAGGGCCTGCAAGACACACTTGTTCAGACAGGCCTTCGAAAGCTTGTGATTTTAGCTGCGTTTTATTTGCTGTTTTACCTACTAGTATATGTATGTTTTTGCCTATTGTTGTTTGAATTATGTTGTAAACCGCCCCGAGCTGCTGGAAGTACAAGTCCACATAAATAAATAAAATATAAGTCTATAATATCCATATGTCCATAATTATAATATCTGTCAATAATATATATATATATATACATCATAATAATTATTATGATTATTATATCTATATCATAATAATACCTATATGCCTATAATATTTATGCCTATAGTAGTAATAATATCTATATACACGTATAATAATATGTATGCATCTATAATAATAATAGGTACAGTATATAATGTCTATAATAATAATCATCATATCTATATGCCTATAATAATATCTATAGGTTTGTAATAATATCCATACATCTGTTGCCCGTTTTTGCTCGAAAGATACTTAGCCCTGTGCTCCTTCTATTTTTATCAGTTTTATACTAATTTATGCAATGCTTTTGATATGAAATAAATAAATAACATCTATAATCCTAATACCTATATACCTTTAATAATAATATTTGTGTCTATAATAATAATATCTATATGCCTATAACAACAACACCTATATAATATCTTTGAACTAAATTATATGACAGTGTGGACTCAGGTAGCCCAGGGTTCTTCCACACATCCATATAACCCTTTGGCCTTGAGGAGACTGAAATGGGTTGACACTATATTAGGTTGACACTTTGCCACTTTAGTTGTGTATTGATAGGTTAGAAACCAGCTCTTCCTCTTTTCTTTATTTCCAATTTCTCCACAATGGGCCACAGCTAGTGTTATATAAAGAGGAAATTTGGCCTTTGGGGGAAAACCAATCCCAGATGGTACCCGCTTTATTACTGATAGAGTTGATTATTTAATTATTTATTCAAACTTCTATAGGGCTTGGAGCGGTTTACAAAGTTTGACATAAAACAGACAATAACAAAAAGAGTAATGGGAACAAAGAAGGGGGAAAAGGGAGGGGACATGAGAGGATAGGGAGGGCAGAGTATGGGCAGCTCAGGGCCCAACAGATTTATGCGCTGCCAGGAGGTAGTCTTGTGATAGACTCAATCCTGCAGTCAGAGGAAGGCAGTTTGGGAGTTCCTTGAAGAATAGCTCGAAACTGTTTGCTGGCGGGAGGAAAAACATCTTTCCCTCTATGCAATGGTCCGATGGAGGAACTCCAGCCTGTTGAACTGAACTGAATTGAACTGAACTTTATTATTTATGAGTCACCCTCCACGTCTGTGCTCCGGGCGACTTACACAGGATGTTGGAACATCCTCCCTCCTGGGTTTGGAGCACGTCCAGGAGAGCTTCTGCCGCCTGAGGCTCGTGCTCCAGAAGGTCTTGGGCTGGAATATCCTCCGAGTCCTAGTGGGATAATATGGGATAAGGCGGTCCCGAAGGTACACTGGCCCCAGACCATGTAAGGCCTTAAAAGTCAAGACTAACACTTTGAAGGCATTCTGCAGGTAGCCAGTGCAGTTCGCGCAGGATCGGCATGATGTGATAGCCTGCCGAGACCCCTGCAAGGAGTCGGGCTGCAGCGTTCTGCACCAGCTTAAGTTTCCGGATCACCAACAAAGGAAGGCCAATGTACAGAGCATTACAATTAACATTTCTGCTGGAAAAAATGCTATTAAATAGCACTTCTCAAAAGGAAGGGTGGGCTGAAGATCTCCTCATAAAGGGGGTGGCATAAATAAATAAGGAATTGCCTTATATTGAAGAGAATAGGATGTGTCTTTTTTGTGGATTGTATTAGATCAGTGGTTCCCAAACTTATTTGGCCTACCCTTTCCAGAAAAAAATATTCAGTGCACCCCTAGAAATTTCTCATAATTATGGGTCACCTATCGCCAACAGCTACGACTCCTCAAACGCTTTCTTTGCACAATCCTAAAAATTCACTGGACTGACTATGTGACGAATGTCACTGTCCTTGGACAAGCAGGGATCATCAGCACTGAGGCCATGTGTGACGACTTGGGCTAATAAACTGAGGCTTTAATCACTTTGAACGCTGCCACCAACCTAAAAAAAAATTCTTTAGGATTTCCTTTTAAAATAATATTTCAGCTAGGCTCCTTTCTAATACACAAACAGAGGGGATTCTGAGGTAAAAATATTTCCCCCTCTCCTAGAACGGTGGGAAGGCGGGAACTGGCACACTCAGATGTAAAGAGGCGCAATGGAGGCTTTTCTTAAAAGTTAACAAACAAACTTTTATTAACTTAACAGGCTTTTGAAAGGCACAGAGCATAATGGTTTTCAAGTGAGGCACAATAGCGTAATGGTTAACAGAAATGTACTAGAGTGTGTTGGTTACTATAGATTACTTTCTTAGATCTTAGCTACAACACTAGACAATTCTAAACTTGTCTATCTAACCTTCCTCACTCTAATGCCGCTGACTAGTAGTGAGTAGTTGTCCACTAGCTAAACTAGTAACTCCCTGAGCTAACACTCAGTCTTTCTAGAAGCACCCTAGCTACTAACTCTCTTCCCTAGAGTTATCCTGTAGCTGGCTTCCTCAGAGAAGTGAGCTGATCTCTAACCCTAGAGATCCCCAAACAGCCTGTTACTGAGTGGCTGTCAGCTATCCCACAGCATTTTTCCAGTCAGCTTTCAAGACAACTGTCTCTCTCTGACCGCTCACTCTCAGCTCTCTCCAGAGACTTCTCTCTCTCTGAGTTCTGACAAGAGACTGCTAAATAAGCTACACTCTTTTCCCCCTGAGCAGCTCGGCTCCTCCCCTCAGCTCTGAGCCAATCTCAGGCCACTCTCTCTCCCCCTCCCAGAGAAGGATCCAAGCCACTCCCCCTTTCCAGGCTATCCGGTTTAACCATGGATGCCAAACTACTATGCTGGTCTCGGCCTAGCACAGAAAGGGTGAGTCCTCACACCATGCTATTAGGGTTGCCACTTTTTGATATAAGAAATAAGGGACATTTACCTAAAAATAAGGGATTTTTCACAAAAATAAGGGACACTTCATTAAAAACTTGAAAATCAAACGTTAGGTAACCCTAACTATCCTCCTTTTGATGCAGCCTTGGCTTTTTCGGCTGCGGCATCACACTGTTGACTGATCTTTAGACTGGAGTCTAACAGAAGCCTCCTTTCACATGCATTTAGGGCAGTATCATCTACTTGGGCCATTCTGCAAGAAGGCACAACCCAAGCCCTCCCGACAGATGCCCGTCTGGCTCAAAATTACTCCAGAGACCCCCACCCGCCCCTCAGCCCCGGTGTGGCTGTGATTTGTGTGACTGGCTAGGGGTCACCTTCCTTCCTCTCCCAGCAGTCAACGGTGAAGGCGGCCCTGGACGAGGGTGCGGCAGACCTAGCTCTGGGACTCCATGATCAGCAGCTCCATGCAGGCCCGCATCTCCCCGCGCCGCACCTGCAATTCCCTCAGACCGCTCACCGGTGGCACCATAAAGACCGGCAGGCCCCCTTCTCCCTCTTCCTCCTCCTCCTTCACTTCACCCTGGGAGCAAGTGCTCTTGGGAAATGGAGTCCTGCCCAAAAGGTTCGCGCGTGCCTCTCAATCAAGAGGAGGCAGCCTTGAACTACAATTCCCGGCCGTTTGCAGGGAGGCGAGAGGAAAAGGGAGGAGCCAAAAGGGGTACCAGGATGGAGGAGGAGGAAGGAAGTATGTGTGTAAATTTACTGGCCCAGCCTCGCCTCCTGCTGCCACCTGCCCCATCAATACAGGAGCTGAAAATAAGGGACAGGAGCTGAAAATAAGGGACACAAAATTTTGGGCTGAAATAAGGGACATCCCTTAGAATAAGAGACAGTTGGCAGCCCTACATGCTATTGAGAACACAGCTGTGCTGGGCAGAGGACATCTCTAGGATGCAGGACCACCGCCTCCCAAAGATACTACTCTCTGGTGAACTCTCCACAGGTCAGCACAAGAGAGGCGCCCCCAAAAAGGACTCCCTGAAACAGCATCTCAGGCTCGGCCAGATTGATCACCAACATCGGGAGGCATGGAGACGCACTATCCACAATGCTGCGGCCTCTTTCGAGAAGTCACACCGAACGAGCCTCAAAGAGAAATGACAACGCAGAAAGAACCGCAACTTGGAAACAACATCACCCAAGGAGACTCTCTGCTGTGTTTTCTGCAACCGGACTTGCCTATCTTGGATTGGCCTTCTTAGTCATCAACGCGCTTGTAGAAAGCGTGAAATGAGTCCTTCCTGAATCTTTGTTTGCGAAGAAAAGGCAGAAGAAGAATATGTATTGTTTCTACCTTTTCGTAAAATATAGTAAAGAAAGGTGTAAATTGAAGTTTGAAATTATGAAACTATTTATTGAACTTAGAATAGAAAGGTAATACAAAAAAAGTTAAAACATTCAAAATAATCTTAATGAGAAGGATGAACCTGGTATGCTCCTACCAATCTAGTAAACCTCAGCTCTATTTTCATCAGCAGTAATCTCAAATCACCACAATTGACTATTTGCAATCGGTTTCTCTTTTTTCATTAATAAATTGGTTACCGCACTGAATCCACGTTCCACTAAATATGTTGAAGGAAATGCAATTAAGAACTTTTGAATTACAGCCCATATTTCAGGATAAGCCGTAGGGATCTCCTTTTGCAGCCAGAATTGTTGGTAGCCACTTTTGAATTTAAATTTAAATTCATCAAATAACGAAGTTAATAAATAAATATTGGCTCTTTAGGAAGGCGTTCGGCCCTTAACTCAACCACACTGTGTGCCATGCCGCCTATGGCCCCCCCAGATTCCTATCTTGTCCCCCCAGCCTTTGCTGAGGGCTAGTGTTTTTAATATGTTTTAACTGCTTTGATGTTTAATGTGTTTTAACTGTTTAATCTGTTTTATTACTCACGGTGTTTATGCTTCTTCTGTAAACCGCTCTGAGCTCCGGAGTGAGCGGTATACTAAATCGAAGTTAATAAATAAATAAATAAATAAATAAATCATTTGTAGTTGCAAGTGACCTCCAAGGGCCATCCAGTCCAATCTCCTCCTGCCAAAACCTCAGAGGTTGCGAGGTCTGTTGGAAACTAGGAAAATGGGGTTTATATATATCTGTTGAATGATGTCCAGGGTGGGAGAAAGAACTCTTGTCTGTTGCAGGTAGGTGTGAATGTTACAGTTGGCCACCTTGAGAATGCCTGCCATAGATGCAGGCGAAACGTCAGAAGAGAATGCTTCTGGAACATGGCCAGGCAGCCTGGAAAACTCACAACAACCCAAATAAAGTTATAATATTGTTGTTGATGATGATGATACTGAGGATCAAAGGAGCAAAGCTAGGATAGTTTCCCCTGCCCCACACACTCTGCTTCCTTTTTAAATGGGGAGATAAAGCAGGGTAAGAAAATAATATGTAAGCTCCGGCAAGGGGGGTCTAGTAAATCAAACTCACTCCAAGCGTGGTTGAAGGAAAGATGGTTTAATAGGTCCTTAATCCAAAGTAGGCAAAGATAGACTAAAGTTTTCCCGCGCGAGGTTCTCTTCAAAAGCCCTCCCTGGCCCGCCCCCCTGCTGTGCCCCTCCTTCCTCAGGGATGACCATCCGGCTCTCCGCATATCAAAGTTCAGGAAAAGGAGCCTAGCACTTCAAAGGGCGGTTCCAGTTCAAAGCCCGCCAGATGCTGTTCTTATCTGATGGCGTGCGAGGCTTGACCCGTTAGGGCAACAACCGGGCCAAGCGGCGCTGACATAGCGCCCCCCTCCGGGAAGGAGCGACCTGCAAGGGAGAGAAGAACAAAGGGGAGGGAGAAATCAGGGTCCCGGTTTGGCGGGGAACGCGCCATGAAAGGCTTTCAGCAGTTTTGGGGCCCTCACGTGCTGGGCCAGCACCCATTCAGGGTGTGAGTCTTTGGCAGTCCATTTAACAAGGTAGCTAAGGCGGCCCTTGAGGCGCCGCGAGTCCAAATTTTCCCTGATCTCAAAGTGGGTGTGGGGCCCCACCATGATAGGCACCGGAGCGTCTTCGGGCTTGTACCACTTCCGGTCGGACACAGCTTTCTTGAGTAAGCTCACGTGGAAGACTGGGTGGACCTTACGCCAGGTGTGCAGGAGGTCCAACTTAATTGCCACGGGGTTAATAACTTCCACCACGCTGAGGGGCCCTACAAACCTATTCGCAAACTTGCGTGACTGCTGGGTGGACTTGAGGTGCTCGGTGGACAGGAAGACGCGGTCGCCCACGGCGTAAACGGGCTGGGGCCCCCGCTTCTTGTCGGCGTGCAGCTTGTAAGAGTCCTGGGCCTGACGCAGAGCCGCCAGTATCTGCGGCCAGGCTGCGGCCACCTTGGCCCCCCAGTCTGTTGGCGGCGTGGCTGGGTCGGCCGCCGGAGTCAGCACCGGGAAGGGGGGGAAGTCCCGGCCGGAAACAACCCGGAACGGCGAGGCCCCCATTGAGGCGTGTTCGGAGTTATTATAGCTGTATTCGGCCACGTCCAGCAGCTCAGCCCAGTTGTCTTGCTGGTAGGTGGAGTAACATCGGAGGTACTGTTGAAGGGTCCGTTGGACACGTTCAGTAGCGCCGTCGGTCTCCGGGTGAAAAGCTGTGCTCAGCGCCCACTGCGAACCCAAGCCCACCAGGAACGCCTTCCAGAACCGGGACGTGAACTGTGGGCCTCGGTCACTCACGACCCGGCGGGGACACCCGTGGAGCCGGAAGACATGGTGCGTGAACAGACGGGCCAATTCAGGGGCTGTGGAGAGCCGGCGAAGCGGAACGAAGTGAGCCTGCTTGGAGAAGAGGTCCACCACCGTCCAAATGGTGGTGTATCCGCCGCTGGGCGGCAGGTCGACTACAAAGTCCATGGCGATTTCGCTCCAAGGCTCGGTGGGGTCGGTGACTGTCTGTAGGAGACCCGTCGGGCGGCTCGGCTTAGGCTTGTTCTTCGCACACACCTCGCATTCAGAAATGTAGTCGTTAGTGTCCTTCCGCATCGCCGGCCACCAGAACTGCCGGGCCAGCAGCTTCAGGGTCTTGGTGAGGCCGAAGTGGCCGGACAATGTAGAGTCATGGCCCTGGGCCAGGATCCGGGCCCGTTGGCTCAGCGGAACGTAGAGCTTGTCCTTGTAGTAGCAGATCCCCCCGGATTCGGTCAGGTCCGCCCAGTGCTCCTTGAGCCAAGCATCTGCTCCGTAGGCCACCGCCAAGTCCGCCAACAGCTCCGGCGATCCGGGGACGGCGGGCTGAGGGACCTTTGCTGCCGCCCGGGTGCGGGCCACCAGGCCCAACTGGCGTTTGGTGAACACGGTCCCCATCTCCTCGGGCGCCGAGTAGTCGGCCTCAGGCATCCGAGACAGGGTGTCGGCTAGCACGTTCTTTGGGCCGGGCAAGTATTTGAGCTCAAAGTTGAAGCGGCTGAAGAACTGCGCCCATCTCAGCTGCTTCGCGTTAAGCCTTTGCGGGGACTGCAGGGCCTGTAGGTTTTTGTGGTCTGTCCACACTTCGAAGGGCAAGGCGGTCCGTACTGCAAAGGACTCCTTCTCCCATACATGCCAGCACTTCTCCGACGGCGTGAACTTCTTGGAGAGATAGGCACAAGGCCGCAGGGTGCCTCCTTCGTCCCGCTGCAGGAGTACAGCCCCATAGGCCGCCTCGGAGGCATCGCACTGCACTGTGAACGGCCCCCAAGCCTTTAGTTTTTAACAGTTCAGTTAGGGGGAGCGCTATCTTGGCAAAGTCCTGGATGAACTGCTGGTAGAAATTAGCGAACCCCAGGAAGCCTTGCAGTTGCCGCCGGGTCCGGGGCGCCTCCCACGCCAACACATCCCGTACCTTACTGGGGTCCATGGCCAAGCCCCTCGTGCAGATCCGGTACCCCAAATAGTCCAACTCCTGTTTGTGGAACTCACACTTGGACAGCTTGACGAAGAGCTGGTTGTCCCGCAGGCGACGCAGCACCTCCCGGGTCAGTTCAATATGTTCTGCCTGCGACGTAGAGTAGATAAGCACGTCATCCAGATAGACTAGAACTCCCTTGTAGAGCAAGTCTCTGAAGATTTCATTGATAAACTGCTGGAATATTTTTGGAGCTCCTTTGAGTCCGAACGGGGTGACCTTGAATTGGTACTGCCCCAGATGGCAGTTAAACGCCGTCTTCCAACAATCCTCGTCTTTCACCCTTATCCTATAAAAAGCTTCATGAATGTCCAACTTAGTAAACAGCCGCGCCCCTCCCAGCTGGGCCAGTATTTCCGACATCAGGGGCAGCGGGTAGGGACTGGCAGCGCTGATGGCGTTGAGGCCGCGATAGTCCACACACAAGCGCAAGGACCCATCCGCCTTGGGGCGGAACAGGACTGGGGCCGCCAGCGGGCTGGTGGATTTCTCAATAAATCCTCTTTCCATGTTTTTATCAATAAAGTCTCTTAATGCCTTCCTCTCTGGCTCTGAAAGGGCGTATAGCTTGGGCCTGGGTAGTTTGGCGCCTTTGTCAATTTCAATTGCGCAGTCAGACTTCCGGTGGGGGGGGCAGCTGGTCACTTTCCCGCTCGCTAAAGATTTCCTCCAAGTCCCGGTACTCTCGCGGGATGTCGCTGGGTTGGCTCTCTGCTGCCCCCACTCCAGCTCCCTCGTGCTCTGGGGCCCCGCTCTCTCCTGGGTCATCTATCCTCGCCCGCGCCTCTCCGTCTCGGAATTTAACAGCTCCCGACTCCCAGTCGACCTGCGGGTTTTGGGCGCGCAGCCAGGGGGCCCCTAGGATGATAGGCTGGTGGGCCATCGCGGAAATCACGAATTTCAACGCCTCCTGGTGGGACCCGATTTGGACCCTTATCTCTCCTGTCTTGTGGGTGGCTGGTTTCCCATTGGCGGGGGACCCATCCAGTTGGGAGAAGAGGATCTGCTCTATCAATGCTTGGGGTTTTATTCCCAACTGTTTCGCTAACTGGGGGGACATTAGGCACCTGGTGCACCCGCTATCCAGCATGGCCACTGTCTCTATGGGCTGGGGCTCCCCGGGCCCCCACACTTTAACATCAAACTTGTACGTGTCGCAACCAAGGGGGTCAGACTCACCGCCCGGAGGGGTTTGGATCTGCCGCCGGGCGTCTACAGCAGATCGTTGTCGTTTCCCGCCATCCATTCGGGGTCGCTCTCCTCCGTCTCTGGCTCCAGCTCATCCGCCTCCCGCAGGCTCCGGGGCGCCCAAGCAGTCTCCGCGGCGGCGGCCGCCTTTCCTCGAACCGGGGCCTTGGTTTGTGGGGCTGGCTTGGCCTCCGGCGCCTTCTCTGGCTTTGGTGAGGGGGGCTTCTTGCGGCAATCTGCTGCGCGGTGGCCCTCTTGGCCGCACGAGAAGCAGGCTCCCCTCTTCCCCCTTTGGCCTTCCCGGCTGCCCGACCTGGCCCTTGGCGACGGCTTCCGCCCCGATCCTGGCCTCCCCGACGGGGTCGACCCCACTCCTCGGGTCCTCCCGCCTTCTCTGTAGTGCCGCGGCATCTGCTCCATGTCGCACTCCACTCTCCCCGCTGAAATGATCCAATCTTCTAAAGTCTCGGAGTTTCCCCGGTGCATGGCCCACTCAAGGATGTCCGACCTCAGGCCTGCCTTGAAGCACTCCAGTATGGTAGTGGCCGACCAACCCCGGATCTTCCCTGCTAGGGCCTTGAAGCTTAAAGCATACTCCGAAACGGACCTCTGGCCTTGATATATCTTCCTCAGCTGGGCTTTTGCTTTCTCACCAGCTAAGGGGTCCCCGAAACGGGTCTGTAGGGCATCTAGGAAGGCGTCTAACCGCCTCAGTTGCGGTGCTTGGGTGTCCGTCATCTGCACCAGCCATTCCGCTGCGGCCTCCTTCAGGTTGGCCCCCACAGCCCGCACCTTGGCCCCTTCCGAAGGGAACGAATCCCCATAGTCCAGCATATAGTTCTGTACGTTGGTGACAAAGTAGGATAGTTGGCGGGGGTCCCCGTCGAACTTTACCTTCAGGTCCCTCCGGCTCCCTGCCGCCTCTTGGCTCTGGTCGGCCTGGCCCAGGTTGAAGGTGGAGGCTCCCCTGTGTGGGATGAAGTCGTCTCCGCTGTCCCGGAAAGTCACTCTCCCCGACGGCCTGGCCGGCCGCTCCGTGGCTTGGCTCACCGACCTCTCCCGGTGTCGGGCATCCGGTGCGGCCCACGGCGACTCCTCCGGTCTGGCCAGTAATAATTCCATCTGGGACTGGAGCTTCTGCACCGCCTCCGTCAGCTGGAATACTTGCACCTCCAGTCGTAGTTCGGCGGTGCTGGGGAACCCGCCGCCCCTGGCTGGGTTCCTGCCTCCGGAGCGCGCTGGCACCTTGCGCCGGGTCCCGTCCTTCGCCGGGGGGGTGAGGGGCGGCGGCGCCTCTGCTCCCATCTCCGCACCTCCGGCCTGGGCTGCTGCCGCGGGGGCTCCAGCTTCGTCTCCAGCCCCATCCTCCTCAATGTCCTCTTCCTCACCCAAGTCCTCGGGGAGCAGGTCATCGAGGGGATCCATCTCCGCTTGAGACATCTTACGAAGGTGGCTACGGTTGGAAGGCTTTCATGGCCGTAGAAGTTGGTGAGTCTATCTTTATGTAAGCTCCAGCAAGGGGGGTCTAGTAAATCAAACTCTCTCCAAGCATGGTTGAAGGAAAGATGGTTTAATAGGTCCTTAATCCAAAGTAGGCAAAGATAGACTAAAGTTTTCCCGCGCAAGGTTCTCTTCAAAAGCTCTCCCTGGCCCGCCCCCCTGCTGTGCCCCTCCTTCCTCAGGGATGACCATCCGGCTCTCCGCATATCAAAGTTCAGGAAAAGGAGCCTGGCACTTCAAAGGGCGGTTCCAGTTCAAAGCCCGCCAGATGCTGTTCTTATCTGATGGCGCGCGAGGCTTGACCCGTTAGGGCAACAACCGGGCCAAGCGGCGCTGACAATAATAATAATAATAATAATTATAATAATAATAGCAATTTGAAAAGACTTAATTTGGACAGAACATCAATCCACATATATAATATACTGGTAGTGTATTATATATATTGTTGTATAATAATATAGTGCAATATAGTAATATATAATATAATACTTATTTCATGTATATTATATATTACATGAAATATTACTAATAATATTGCAGTATAGTGGTATAGTACAATATAATAATATATAATAATATATTAATTGTATGTATATATATATATATAACATGTAAAAGTACTAATGATATTGCAGTATAGTGGTATAATATATAATACGAATATTGTGCTATGCTAATAACATAATATATTATATATACATATAATATTAATAATATTATTATAATATAATACTACTAATAACTGATTTGCCAAGAGAGGTGCAGTCTTAGACCTTTTCCACACTGGTATAAAATCCACATTATCTTCTTTGAACTGGATTATATGGCAGTGTGGACTCAGATAATCCAGTTCAAAGCAGATAGTGTGGATCAACTGCTTTGATCTTCTGGATTATATGGTTGTGTAGAAGGGTCCTTTACAATTAGAGTGGTGTGGAATCAATTGTACAGTATGTAGATGCGCCCCAAATCCAGCCTTTTTTACCTGCCTGGAAGTTAAGACAAGAGAGAGGAGGGAAAGAGAGCAGTGGGATTCCAAAAAGGCTTGGGATTGCCTGCGCTGTGCTTTGAGGGGGTGTGGCTTTCGCTACTCTCTCAAGGGACTTGGGGAACAGTGGCAGCAGCAGCAGCAGCAGAAAGAGAGCAAGCAGCAAAAGCCCCTGTTTGGATGGGCGGGGGCACGAGCTCAAAAACTTGTTTGGAAGGGCGCCAGAAGCTACTTGCTGTTTCTCAAGTCCCTCCTGAAACGGAAAACAACAACAAAAACAGATTTATTTATTTATTTATTCGATTTCGTAGACCATTCTCTCCGGAGCCCAGAGCGGTTTACAACGGTAAAACGGGTAAAAACACATGAAAACAGATAAAACAGATAAAAAGGCATCATAAAAACACAATTGACCCCCACTCCCCACAATAAAAATCCCAACAGGATAGCGATAATGCAGGCGCCAGAGACATGGCGAGATGGCAGGTTATCCATCAGTCAGGGCCGAAAGCCTGTCTAAACAACCAAGTTTTTACTGACTTACGAAATGCCATCAAGCCCGGTAGGGCTCCCATCTCCTCCGGCAGCGAATTCCAGAGGCTTGGCGCGACCACTGAGAACGCCCTCTGCCGCGTGCTTGACAGTCTGCAGATCTTGATGCTAGGCACCTCGAGTAAGTTGAGCCCCTCTGAGCGCAGTGATCTTCTGGGCACATATGGGGTAAGCCGCTCCTTCAGGTACACTGGCCCCAAACCATATAAGGCCTTGAAAGTTAGAACTAACACCTTGAAGGAGATCCGGAATTCAATAGGAAGCCAGTGCAGTTCGCGCAGGAGTGGAGTTACATGCGGCTCCTGAGAGGATCTTGCGGCTCCTGAGAGCAGGCGCGCTGCTGCGTTCTGCACCAACTTGAGTTTCCGGATCGCCTACAGGGGTAGGCCAATGTACAGCGCATTACAGTAATCGAGCCTCGAGATGACCGTGGCTTGGATCACCGTGGCCAGGTCGCAGCGGCAGAGGTAAGGAGCCAGACGTTTTGCCTGTCGCAGATGGTAAAACGCTGTCTTGCAGGTGCAGGCAATCTGCTTTTTAACGTGACTTAAAGGAGCATAATTTGCCGAATTGTTCAGCTGTCCCTGTTCACTGCCCCCCTGGATCGCTGCAGCGCCCATCAGAGGACGGTAGCGCCCACTTTGGGAATCACGGTATGTGGCACCTGACCAGGGTCCTGAGGCTAGATCTTGTGTGGTCAGCAAATACTCCTACTGAAGACCAGAATATGGTGTATATCTGATCTGTGTATTTAGTCTCAGATGTGTCTCTGACACAGATGGGAATTTAAGTAAATATTTTTTAAAAATTAACAGCAGCAAGAGCCTGAAAGGTAGCTCTGTCTGATTCCAATACTGAAGCCCTTGCGTGGTGGGAAGAAGACTGATGGTAACAAGCAACAGAAAGGAGTGTATCAGGCTTAGCACCCTAGACCAGAGGTCCTGAAACCAACAGACTATAGTTTGGAAGAAAAAAAACATATATTTCAATTGGAAGTGTAGTTTTGCTTTAGACTGATGAGATAGTCAAGTTAATTAGGATTGCTTCTATTGTATGCCTTCAAGTTTTTTCAGACTTAGAGCAACCCTAAGTATAAAGTTTAGAGCGGAGGCCAGGAAAAAGACCATGGTGGGTCACATCTGGCCCACAGGCCTTAGTTTGGGGACCCCTGCCTTAGAAAAATCCTTTTTCTGCTGTTGGCATGCAATGCCTGCCAGATTGCTGCAAATGTGGATAAACTGTTGGGAGGTCTAGTTTGATTTGTAAAAACATATCCAGGATTTATTTATAGTTGTTACAGTGAACCCTTGCTATCCACTGGGATTTGATTTCAGGACTCATGGCAATACCAAAATCCATGGAGATCTAGTTTGATTTATAGAGTCACATCTGGGATTTATTTATAGTTGTTACAGTGGACCTTTGCTGTCCACTGAGGTTTGGTTTCAGGACTCCCGGCAATACCAAAATCTATGAATGTTCAAATCCAGTCATATACAATAGCACAATAAATTGGTGTTTCTTGTATAAAATGGCAAAATCTTGGGTAAGGGGGGGTGATGGATAGTTTTCTGCCATGTATTGTTGAATCCATGGATAGAGAAATTGTAGTCACAGAGATCCAGCTGTACTGTACTGTAATACTTTGCCCTTCGTGCAGATTATCAGGATGCATTGAATATATAAACTGAAAACAAAATGAATCCCACCCTCTCTTCCCACACATGCTTAAGCTGTTAGAAGGATTTCAGAGAGGAAGAGAAAGGGAAAATTACCTGCAATCAATAATCCGCTCCAAAATCTAAGGGTATGTACTACGTTTTAAAGACCAGGAGTGTGTTTTAAACACTCAGTACAAAGCAATTGGCCTAGATTGAATGGCTGACATCTAACTCATGAAGTCATATAGACTTACACACTATACAGGGTGGGGGAATAGTTCCTTCTCTGCTCCTGAAACTCTGATACTATTCCAAACCAAAACTAAAAGTGGTTTTGATTGGGGAGTTGGAATAAATAAAGGGCATAAATCTGCTGAATGGCTCAACCAGCAGTCTAGTAAAACCAGGTTTAGTTCATCATTTTTCCTGATTACATTATTTGAAATGAATTTCTCAAAGGACAAACAGGAACCATTTAATGCTAACAATTGATCCTGTCAAGTGCTGGAAAATAAGGGAGGATGTCCTATAATGAAGGTCCTGGGCTGGTCAGGGATTTTTTGTTTTTGTTTTTGTATACTGGCGAGGACATTTCTAAGCTGATTTTAAGGCAGGAGTAGATAACATGATGTCTTCCAGATGTTTTGGATTACAGCTCTATAAGACAGCCACACACACATGCACATACACACTCTAAGACAACCAGAAAGGCACTCTCAAGGAAAATGGGAGCTGCAACCCAAAATATTTCAAAGGCATCAGCTTGAACCCTATGTTTTAAGCATATGGAAATATAGGGGCAGTGATACTCCAGGCAGTAAATCACTCTTGAGGTCAACACCAGTCTTACTGACCCCTATGCTATGCTATAATGTTTTAAAGGCTGCTGTTATGTAACACCTGTTAAATTGCTGCATTCTGTAATGTATGAATTGATATTCTTGGGGCATATGGGATTATCACCGTCTTGTTGGCAGGATGGGAGAAAGGAATGGGGGAGATCCATAATGCAAGGACTGGGAACCTGGGGCTCCCTAGCAGTTGTTTTATTCCCCCCCCCCCCCTTGCCAAACACATACACCAGTTCAAGGCCACCCTTGGTAGAGAAGCATATTTTTTAACCTAGAGAACCACATTAATTTCCTTTGACCCAGGAGAAAGAGTATGAGAGAAAGGAATACTGGCTTGCTCACTACTTACAATGCATCTACATTGTAGAATGAATGCAGTCTGATATCATTTAATGCCATGGAATCAGTGCTGTGGAATCCTAGAAGTTGTACGTTCACTGCCAAAGCATCCCAGTGCTATAACTCTCAATGTTCCATAGTATTGAGTCCAGACAGTTAAACTGGTGTCAGATTTGTTCTGCAGTGTAAATGCAACCCCTCGCTCCATAACGTGCCTTCCCTAAGAAGCTGCAGATTCAGCATTGCTGAGCCTGTTACAAAATGTTTTTTTCCTACTTACCTGTCTTTTTTTGCTCTCCAGAGAAGAAGGTGGTGTTAAGCATCTTGCCAAAGATATTGAAATATAGACAGATATAACTTGTGGGGGAGGGGGAATCCGGAGACCTTCACTAATACAGTCAGCCTGATAGGCATTTTCTTGGCAAGGAAATGTAATCATTTACTAAATTACATTAACACTGTCCCAAAGGCAGGCAGAACAGCAGAGGGAATAGTTATTAGTATAATCAGCTCATTTTCTAAAGCGTGCATTTGGCAAAACTCCAAGATGACGCATGGGATGACCAAACATGGTATGCCCTCCAAAGGAAAATTGGAATTAAAAACACAAAGCTTTGCTGTCTCTGTCAGGTGTCATCCTTATCCCATGGCCTTCTACACAGAGTTGGAAGAAACTGCAAGAGCCGTCCAGCTTAATGCTCCGCCATGTAGGAATCCAGAATCAAAGTACTCTCAGCAGATGGCCATCCAGACTCTTTTTAATAACCTCCAGACTCTACAGCACTGTGGTGCAGTATATTCTATTGTTAAACAACCCTAATCACCAGGAATTTCTTCCTAATGTTTAGTTGGATTGTCTTTTTCTATCATTGGAATCTGTTGTTCCATGTCCTAGTCTTTTGAACAGCAGAAAACAAACTGGCTTCATCTTCAACATGACATCCTTTCAAATGTTTAAACATGGCTATCATGGCCCCTCTTAACTTTCTATTCTCCAAACTAAAATTCCCAGCTCCCTTTGCTGTTTCTCATGGGGCATCGTTTCCAGGTCTTTTGCCATTCCATTGTTGTAGTACAGTGTAATTGTGCTTTGAATTTGTTGCAGCTACTCTCCCTCCATGATTTTTACTCAGCTACTGCTAAATATCACAACGGATCTATCTTTCTTCAAACCCTTTTCACATTCCCTTTGAAAAACCTGATTTATGTCCTGCCAGCCCTTTAAGATTACATATATTTCCCCCATGAGCCCTTTATTCATCAGGTTCATATAATATTTCACTATAACTGTTGGTTCCCTAAGCAAACCATATCTGAGTGTTTTCCTGTTACTTGCTCATTTTTCCTAATCATTCCTGAAATGCATTTTAAAGTGTTATTTGTATCAGGAGCAGTTTGTTTAGTGCCAAAACTTGCTGATGAAGACCATGGATTTGGGGGGGGAGGGGGGGAGGTACAGAGAATACACAATTAAATGCATCAAGGCGGAGAATCATTTGAAGAAACTGATTGTAATAATAACTGAGACCTAAATTGTATTGTTTTATTTCCACCACATTCATTTTAACTTATAGTGACCCCATGAATGAGAGCCCTCCAAGACTTTCAGTCAAAAACTTACTTCCTCAGATTTTTTTTAAACTTCTTAGATTGAATAAATCCATCTGTAATCTCTCTTTATGTTTATGTTATGGTGGTGGCAGAGTGCCTTCAAGTTGTTTCTGACTTATGGCTACCTTAAGGCCATAAGTTGTAACCTTAATAATTAGGAGTTTCATGGCAAGGTTTGTTCAGAGCCTTTGCCTTCCTTGGAAGCTGAGAAACTGTGATTTTCCCATGGTCACCCATGTTTCATGGCTGGGCTGGAATTCAAATCATAAAATCATAGAGTTGGAAGAGATTTCGTGGGCCATCTAGTCCAACCTCCCCCCAAGAAGCAGGAAAATCGCATTCAAAGCACCCTCGACAGATGGCCATCCAGCCTCTGTTTAAAAGCCTCCAAAGAGCCTCCATCACACTCCAGGGCAGAAAGTTCCACTGCTGAACAGCTCTCACAGTCAGGAAGTTCTTCCTAATGTTCAGAGGGAATCTCTTTTCTTGTAGTTTGAAACCAGGGCAGCAGAAAACAAGCTTGCTCCCTCCTCCCTATGACTTCCTCTCACATGGAGATCATGTCTCCTCTCAGCCTTCTCTTCTTCAGGCTAAACATGCCCAGCTCTTTAAGCCACTCCTCATAGGGCTTGCTCTGCAGACCCTTGATCATTTCAGTCACCTTCCTTTGTACACATTCCAACTTGTCAACATCTCCCTTCAATTGTGCTTCCCTATTTTGGACACAGTATTCCAGATGTGGTGTAACCAAAGGGGTAGCATGACCTCCCTGAACATAGACACCATCCTCCTATTTATGCAGGCCAAAATCCTGTTGGCTTTTTTTTTTGCCACCGCATCACATTGTTGGCTCATGTTTAACTTGTTATCTATGAGGACTACGAAGAGCAAATCCTGCTCTTCAAAATTGTTGTCCAGTGTTCAAAATACAACACTAGGATGGTTCTCTTTTCCTACTGCTAAATTTTCATTTTATCCGATAATTCACATAATCCCATGATGTATTTTAAGTATTGCAGCCTTAGTTTAGTCATTTTCACTTCTAGTGGCTTGATTTGCTCTAAGATTCATTCATTTGGCTTTTTAGCAATCTCCTGCACTCAAATTCAAATGAGTTGTCTTCTTGTCAGCTTTCTTGACCATTTAGCTTTCACAACCATATATAAAATAAGAAATGTAATTTCCAAGAATGATTCTAACTTTGATAGTTATGTGAATATCTTATCATTATTAAATTAATCTATAGCAAGATAGGAAGATATGCCTCTGATGTGTTCTAACTACAGACAGTCCTCAAGTTACAAAAATCAGACTTGCAATGACTCATAGTTAAGAAAAGGGGTAAGACAACAGGAAGTGAGAGAAATCTACCCCTCGGAAGGGAAATTCACTCCTTGGAAGAGTTATCATGGAGGAAAGATAGCTCCATTGAAGTTTTATCATCAATCCTTGTTTCTGCAACAAACCATTTTTTTTCAAAATCTAGTTGTCACAGGGACAGAGAGATGAAATCTTCTGAACAGGGGCACAGACAGCAAAACAAACACCACAGGGATGGTAACCCTTCCCCTGTAATATCCAAAACTAAAAGACATATTTTTGGTGGGAATTACACTTTAAAATGTACTTGTTCCATCTTACATACAAATTCAGCTTAACAACAAACCTACAGAACCTAACTTGTTTGTAAGTTGGGGATTGCCTGTTCATGGCTCACCTTCTCCCCACTTCATCCTTACAATAAGGCTGTGGAATAGGAGTGTTTGAAAAAGAATGTGTGGCTGATGGTCACCTTATGAGTGTCCTGTTTCACTGAAAATTATCTCCCAAGCCCTGGTCCAACATACAGTAACACACACTTGAACTGTCATGACTCAATACTGTGGAATCATAAGACTTGTAATTTTAGCTTTCTTTGACAATGAGTGCTGGCACATCACCAAACCGCAACCCCCAGATTCTTAGCATTCTGCATTAAATATGTCTCACATTAGAATCTTATTTGAGTCCCCTATTAGAGCCATTTAGCAAATTCCTTTGGGCATGTGCTCTACTGGTTGCAAAATGAGACAATAGATGAATGAAGCAAAAAAGGCTGAAGTCTGCTTCCAAAGGCACAAATTTAACATTGCAGAAATTCTCTGAACCAATATAAATGATTATTATTTATTTATAATTTTTAATTCGGATTTATATGCCGCCATTCCCCGAGGGCTCGGAGCGGCTCACAAAACATGAACAATTACATTAAAAGAACAATAAAACCAAATATGAGTAAATTTATGAGTTTAAATAAGTATGTTTTACAAACTATATGGAAAGCTGGCAAATCCCGCAGGGCACGAACTTCCGTAATAAATCAAAAATTATAACTAAAAATATAGAAAAGAGTGAGATAATTAATATAGAAACTAAATATGGATTGGAATCTGTTAAAAATGAAATATTTAGGCATAAATATAACCTCAAATAATTGCCAATTGGTAAAAAAAACAACTATGAAAAAACCTGGAATGAGATAAAAGGTGATCGAAAGAATTGGCAAAATCTAAATTTATCACTGCTAGGAAGGATCTCCACAATAAAAAAGAAAGCGTTCCCCAAATTAAATTTCTTATTCCAAATGCTACCCATCCTGAAAAATTATACAATTTTTTTTAAAAAAAATGGCAATTACAGTTAGCCAAATTTATTTGGCAAGGGAAAAAAGCAAGAATCAAAGCAAAATATTTACAAGAATTGACAATGGAGGATTCGGAGTACCAGATTTGATTAAATATTATGAGGCAAATTGTTTAGAGGGATTGAAAGAATGGATAGAATTAAAAAAGTAAGAAATTACTAAATTTAGAAGGGTTTGAGAACAAATTTGGATGGCATGGATCTCCTTCAAGGTGTTGGTTCTTACCTTTAAGGCCTTGCATGGCCTGGGGCCAGCGTACTTGAGGGACCGACTCACCCCACACTGTCCCCCGAGATCACTACGCTCCGAGGATGCTAATTTGTTAGAGATACCCTCGCGAAATCGGCTAAACTGACATCTACTCGCCGGAGGCGTTCTCCGTTATAGCTCCTACGCTGTGGAACGCCCTCCCGGCTGGAAACATGGCTATAAAGGACCTGCTCCCGTTTAGACGCGCCTGCAAAACTTATTTGTTTAAGCAGGCCTTCGGTGAGTAGGTCCTGCCCATGTTCCGCTTTAGCCGCTGTCCTGGGGTGTCACGCTATCTAATTTCTGAACTGTACCTGGGGGTTTTGTATTTTGCTGTTTTAACTGTTTAATTGTCTTGATGTTTTATCGCATTGCTTGTGTGTAGTTGTACCTTCGGTTCCTGTGAGCCGCTGCGAGCCTCAGGGAGTCGGCGGCATAGAAACCCGAATAATAAATAAATAATAAATAAATTTATAACAAGTTCATTCAAGATAAAAAATTTAACAACCATATCATAAAAGCGGACTTTTCAAGGTTTGGAATAAATACAAAAGGAAATTATATACAAAAATCCCTAGATGGGTACCCCCAATTGAAGCCCTCCAAATAAAAGATTTATATAAAGAATACTGGCCCATATACAAAGATCTATTGGGGGGGGGAAAGGAATTAATATTTATCTGAAAACCCAAGACGAATTAGAGAATTGGAACCTAAATTGGTTCCAATATAATCAGATGATTTTTTTTAATTGAAGACAATAAAATAGGATGGGAGTGGACATCTCCTAAGAGAGAGATAGTTTTGTTACAATCTAAAAAAGAAACAGTGAGTAAAATATATAAATACATACTAACAACTAATTACGGGGGGAAATTCCAATGAAGTATCTGGGGTATAACTTGAAACATTCGTTTTACACCAACAAATCTATGAGAAGTTAAACATGAGCCGACAATGTGATGCAGCAGCAAAAATAGCCAATGGGATTACGGCCTGCATCAATAGCAGTCTAGTGTCTACATCCAGGGAAGTCATGCTACCTCTCTATTCTGCCTTGGTCAGACCACACCTGGAATCACACTGTGTCCAATTCTGGGCACTGCCATTTAAGGGAGCTGCTGACAGGCTGGAATGTGTCCAGAAGAGAGCAACTAAAATGATCAAGGGTCTGGAAAACAAGCCCTACAAGGAGCGGCTTAAAGAGCCAGGCATGTTTAGCCTGAAGAAGAGGTGTCTTGAATGTGATTTTCCTACTTCTTGGCACAATGGGGTTGGACTGGATGGCCCACAAGGTCTCTTCCAACTCAATGATTAAATAATTCTATGAAGTGCATTATATTCCAGTTCCATATGGAAAAGCGTGAAAAAGGTATGGACAGTAACTGATACATAAGCTGCCACTAAATATCAGACGGTTTTCTCCAATAGCAGCAGTTGTAGTGTTTTGTGTCAGAGTGTGATTTTCAAATGTTTCTGCAATTCAACCATTGTTGAATTCAATTCAACCAAGATGCTGTGTTGTGTAACCAGGCATTTATAGAGTTAAAACAGCACAAGTGGTGTCCAGCACTGTTTTGACCTTCAGCTGTGTAAACATACTGATAACGGAGACGCTGAGCTGCTTGAGTCAGTCGCCATGCTGAAAGTGCTGTGAGGTGCAGGCTGCTGAATTGCTCTGTGTGAGAATGCTTTACTTTACTCACTTAATCAACAAAAGAACTTTCTAAGTTCAGACCTGGCTTCGCTTCATCACTGGCGCGTGGACATTTTGGACCTCTACTATCAATCTGACTGAAGACATTGATGAGATGGTGCTGGTGGATGGGACCCAAAAAGTGTCCCATTTTCTTTTGCCAGATCACTTTGGTGGATTGTGTTTAAGTTTCTTTCTGTCACCAACTTGTACAATCCAAAATGGCTGCTTATCTCATCTTAGGGTTGCCTTTGACCTACTTGCTCCAAGCTTATTCAGAAAGAAATGTTTCAGGTTTCATTGAGATGCCAGTTGTATGTCCATGATCAGAAACCCTATAAACATTTAAATTGCTTTAACCAACAAAAACTATAGTCCTACCTAGGGAGATTTTACATCAGTGCTTCCTGACCAGTAGCTATGGAGAGCCCTCTTAGCCCAGTCATAGCAAATTTCTACATGGAACACTTTGAAAAACAAGCCCTGGAAACTGTAACAAAAAGCCCACAATATGGTTCCGATATGTGGATGACACTTTCACCATTTCGAGCCATGGAGAAGAACTAAACAGGTCCCTGGACCAGATCCATCCATCCAAACATCCAATTCACCATGGAAAAACAAAATGAAGGAAAACTGCCTTTTCTAGATGAGCTAGTCATCTGCAAACCAGATCAACAATTGGGTCACACATTTTTCAGAAAACCTACACACCTACATAAAAACTCCAACCATCACCCAATTCAAAAAAGAAGCACCATTAAAGTAATCCTTGAGATTTTAACATTGTTGTATCTCGATGTTTTTATTGAATGTTGTGATCCGCCCCAAGCCTGCAGGGAGGAGCGGAATATAAAACCGAATAAATAAATAAATGAATAAAAGCCTTGGCAGACTGTGCAAAAAGATTTTGCGAACCCCACCTCCTCGAAGATTAACTGAACCATCTTAACTGGGCTTTACAGGCCAATGGAAACTCCACCTGGGACATCAGAAGAGCTGAAAGATCGAGAACAAGCCACGAGAGTAAAGACAAAGATCCACCCAGAGGAAAAGTGTTCTTGCCATACATCAAGGGAACCACTGACCGCATAGGGAAGCTGATGAGGAAACACAGACCCACTAAGAAAATCTAACAAATGCTACATTCAGCAAAGGACAAGAGGGATCCTCTCACCTCTGCAGGAGTCTACCGTACACCATGCAGCTGTGGACAAGTCTACATAGGGACCACCAAATGCAGTACCCAAACATGAATCAAGGAACATGAAAGACACTGCAGGCTACTTCAACCAGAGAAGTCAGCCATAGCAGAGCACCTGATGAACCAACCTGGACATAGCATATTATTTGAGAACACAGAAATGCTGGACCACTCTCACAACCACCATGTCATGCTACACAGAGAAGCCATTGAAATCCATAAGCATGTGGATAATTTCAATAAAAAGGAGGAAACCATGAAAATGAACAAAATCTGGCTACCAGTATTTAAAAAGCTCTAAAATTATAACAGCAAAACAACACCCCAACACAAGGAAACTCCAGAGAGGAAACTATCAGGGACAGCTAATCACCTCTCAACAAAAGATTTTCCCCAGGCACTAAGAAGCCATACAAAAAATCTGCCAGGCCATCAAATGCTAATCAAGGTGGCCAGTGAAACATTCACCTCTAGCTCCAACAAACAAGAGCTCTTTGTCCCACCCTGGACATTCCACAGATATATAAACCCAATTTTCCTAGTTCCAACAGACCTCACCTCTGAGGATGCTTGCCATAGATGCAGGTGAAATGTCAGGAGAGAATACCTCTAGAACAGGGGTGCTCACAAAACCAAGTCCCAAAAATCACCTACCCAGAAATGTAAAACGTATAACTATTTATTTATTTATTTATATTTATTATTCATTTTTATGTACCGCTCCTTCCAGCAGGCTCGGGGCAGTTTACATAAAATGAAGTTGTAAAACATCAACATTTCAATTTAATAACAACAATATAAAACAGAGCATAAAAATGCATCCATTTCTCCCACACTGCCATATTACCACACATATTATCAGCCAGAAAGTAAGAAGAGAGGCTTTTGAACTGCAAGGCCATTTAATACTCAGCAAGGTAAACAAAGGGGCATGCATAAATACATCCAACCGCCCCATTTCTCCCACACTGCCATATTACCACACATATTATCAGCCAGAAAGTAAGAAGAGAGGCTGTTGAACTGCAAGGCCATTTAATACACAGAACAAGGTAAACAGAGGGGCTAAATGCCATTTTTAAAAATAAAAGGAAACAAACATCCACAATCACACCCCATTTCTCCCACATTTGCCATATTCCCCAACATATATTTCTCAAGAAACAAAGCAAGCAGAGAGGCTTTGGAGCTAATAGGCCCTTTTAAACATAAAAGATAAACACAGAGACATGCCACAGAACAATCAAGCACCCACCCCAAAGTAAAAAGACCGACCTTTGAGATGCGGTAAGGAAATGACCCCCAAAGTGTCCTTCTTCTCCTCCTCCGTCGTTGCTCCTATTTCCATGCCGCCAGCATGCGTGCCGCCTCCAAGAGCTCACAAGAAGTCCGAGAGGCAGAATGGGCGCTTCTGCGCATGCGCACGGGGCCAGCCATGCATCCAGGCCCGCCCCCTTTGGTCTCCTACGACTCTGAGTAGCTGGAGAAGGATGGAGGGAGGAGGAGGAATCCAAAAGAGGGGGCCCATTCTGCCTCTTGGACTCTGGAGCTTTTGGAGGCGGTGTGCGAGCAGGGAGCGAAGAGGAGCAACGACAGAGAACTTCTTTGCAGCGTGCAGGGGCGCGTGAAGAGGACCAACAGCAAAAAAACCTGGTCAGGGGCCTGAAGATCACCAGGATGAGGCCCGAAGATCACCCTGGTGATCGCAATCACCGTTCTGAGCACCCCTGCTCTAGAACATGGACATATAGCCTGAAAAAATCTACAAAACACCTTTCCTGACCAGAGTTTGTCAGTTATTTTCTGGCTTTTGGGAGGATTTTTTCCTACCGATTATAAAAAAATTACAGGATGACCCTTTTGAAGTTTTATTTAGGCATAAGAACGAAAGCGATTAAAATGAGGAATGCATGATTTAATCTATAAAAAAACAACACAACTATTTGGCTACAATGATTATCTGGATTTCACAGCTTGGAGCTATAGAAATATAATATTATAGAGGTTAGCTTTTTTAAAAGTGGAAAAAGACAGTATTGTTTCCCTGCAGATCAGTTTTTTGATGGTGATATTTTTTTTCTTTTGCAATAGTAATTTGTTACAACATTCTACAGTTCTATAAAATGCCACTTAGCCATAGTAATCTTATATATATAAAAAGAGAGTGGTTGTGGAACGAGGCAAATGGACGCAAAAACTACATGTCCCAGACACACGAAACTCCACAGGCCACTAATCCATACCACAAGGTCCATAGCCGACCCACAAAAACACCCCAAAACACAACACAACACCCCCAAAAACACCCCCAAAAAACTACATTACCACGCAAGAAAACCACGCCCCACCTCCTCCTCAAACGCTCCCTCCCACCCGCATCAACACAAAAACACCTTACCGGACCCTAACCGCCTCCCAGCCACTCCCGAAACCCGATCCGCACGCCATGCCCCCCTCCTCCGTCACTTCCAAACCCCTCAGGAACCCGGGCCGCGGCCCACTCCCGAAAAGATGACAGAGGAGGCCAAGGAGGCGCGGGGGCCGGCCGGCTCCGGTAACGGATGGGAGGTGGCGAGGCAGGCCAAGGACGCGGCGGAGAAGGAGCCAAGGCCATCGCCCGCAAGATCCGGGTGCAGCAACGGCTCACTGAGAACAAAGGTAACCCGGGGCCGTCAGAGAAGTGTACTCCCAAAGCCACGTCCCTTCCTTCCCAAAGACCAACACAAAGCATGGGAAGTGTAGTCCCATGGCCAGACCCGCCTCCTACACTGTCTCCCAGCCATTCCTACACCCGGATCTCGCGGACGACGCCCTCACAACAGACATACACACACAAAGACAGAGAGCAGGAAAAATAACAGACAACAGAAGGACATGGAAGACGCAGGCAAGAATACAAAACACATACTAATAAACAAACATAACAACAAAACCAAACCAAAACATTAAAACCCCTACACAAAACAACACCAACACACACATACACACACACATATATACACACACATAAACACATCAACGTATATACACATATACACACACATACATACACAAACACATACACACACATATATACACATAGACACACACACATATATATACACACACAAATACACACATACATATATATACAAACACACACATAAACACAAATACACACACATAAACACAAATATACACACATTCACAAATACACACATATATAAACATACACATATGTACACAAACACATACATAAACATACACACACATAAAAACACACATATACATACACCTAAACAACTACACATATATACACATATAAAAACACAAACATACACATATATACACACACATACATACACAAACACATATACATACGCATACACAAACACATATACACACATACACATACATAGACAAACACATATAACTACACATACACACATATATATACACACATATACATACACATATATACACACACAACACACATAACCACATCATTTCCAACCCTTACATACCCAGACGTACTCACATCTCCTAAATAGGGCACAGCAATGCGTGCCGGGTTCAGCTAGTACTATATATGAAGCTTACAAGGGGCTTTTGGGAAAAACCATGTGTGTGTGTGTTTTTAGCAAAAATATTTATTCTTGTTCTTGTTTCTCTCATATTTTTTAGACTTCTTCATTCCAAACTGGTCAACTATGAATGCTGTTGATTTGCCTCCCATATTTGAATTTGTGGAAGGAGGGAACCTCACCGAAACCAACCTGACTTGCAGCAATGGAGACTGTATCACTGTGGACTCCTTATCATGCCCAAACAACCTCAACAAGACTGCCTTGCTCTACACCCTCTCTATCTTTTATATCTTTATATTTATGATAGGTCTAGTGGCCAACTTTGTGGTTGTCTGGATGAACTTCCAAGCCAAAACCACTGGCTATGAAACTCACCTCTACATCTTCAATCTGGCTGTTGCTGACCTCTGTGTGCTCATCACTCTTCCGGTCTGGGTGGTTTCCCTTGTCCAGCAGAGCCAGTGGCATTTGGGAGAAATCACCTGCAAGATCACTCACCTTGTGTTTTCCATCAATCTCTATGGGAGCATCTTCTTCTTAGCTTGCATGAGTGTGGATCGTTATCTCTCTGTGGCCTATTTCACAGCCTCCAGCAATGTGAAGAAGAAGAGGGTCCGCCGCTGCATCTGCATTTTTGTGTGGCTTTTTGCCTTCTTTGTGTCTCTTCCTGATACATACTATCTGAAAACCATTTCCAACAGCAATGAAACTTACTGCCGTCTTGTCTATCCAGAAGAGAGTACCAGGGAGTGGTTAGCGGGTATGGAACTGAGCACAGTTCTTCTCGGTTTTATCATTCCCTTTCCTGTCATTGCCATTTTCTACTGCCTCTTTGCGAAAGCCATACCAGCCTCTAATGACCAAGAAAGAAAGAGTAATGGGAAAGTAATTTTTGCCTATGTTGTTGTGTTCCTTGTCTGCTGGCTACCATACCATGTTGCAGTCTTGCTTGACTTCTTCCTTGCCTTCCACTTCATACCTTTCAGCTGCCAAATGGAGAACTTCCTTTACATAGCCCTACACGTCACTCAGTGTTTCTCCCTGGTTCACTGTTGCATCAACCCTATCCTCTACAGCTTCATCAACCGAAACTATAAGTATGAACTCATGAAAGCTTTTATCTTTAAGTACTCAGCTAAAACTGGTCTTACTAAGCTGATTGACACTTCTAGGGTTTCAGAAATGGAGTACTCCGCTCTGGACCAAAATGCTAAATAACTATGGCCTTGCACACAAACAAAAATGCAAAGAACTTTTTATCATTCTTTGTCTTCAACAGGACAATAAATATGATCTGATGCTGAAGAAATGGCAAGGGAGACATGTAAAACTGTGTAGCAAAAGATATACTACCACAATATTGCATTTAAAATGTTTCCTGTGTTTTATCAACTGTTAGCTAATCCATAATGCTTTGTGTTTTGTTAGTGAAGAAATGGTGTAGTAAAGAAAGGTCACATTGTAAAATAAGTTATTTCTTATTTTATTATACCATGTTTAGGGATCACAGAGCCTCTTCTCTTTTTTCTTGACTTCACATTTACAGTGCGTATTTAAAAAACACATCACAACTCTATTTTCTTACCCTTGCAATTGTATTGCAAAATTAAATATATTTAACCCCGTGTCTGAAGAGTATTGTCTTTATATTGAAGTGTATTGTCTCTATACTGAATATAGAATGATGTAGTTTAAATATTCTATTTTTAGTTGACATGCTACTATAAGAGCAGATTGTGTAACAACTGTTAAATGAAAATGGCGTATATTCTGATTTTGCCTTGACAGACATACTGTATCAATATATAGTTGTAATATAGTCTATAATATATATAATGCTCATTATAGTGTGTTGATGCTATGTTATGTTTAATGCTTAGTCACTTCCGGTAATTGTATTCAATGTCCCATCTCACTGTTTGTAAATTATTTTTGAAAATAAATACTGTTGAAAAAAGTGCTGTTGTTTTAAAAATAGTCCTATATATGTATTTTCTTTCTTTATGAGAAAACTAGTTTAATATTCGTTTATTTATGTGTGTCCCTTCAAGCACCATGAATTTCACAGTATTTTTTTAGACAAGGAATACTCAGAACTATTTTGTCATGGCTTTCTACTGAAACATAGTCCACAGCACCTGGTATTCCTTGGTGGTCTCCCATCCAAATAGTAACCAGGCCAGACCCTGCTTGACTTTCCAGAACAGTCAAAATGGGTTGCCTTCAGAGTATCGACAAGTGGCACAAACCTATGCATCCCACATGTTACAAACAGCACTTCCCAGGATGCCTGTAGATTTGTTTCCTAGAAGTCAGTGGGAAAGAAAATACAAAAATTAAGTGTGCTTTTTTCTCAGAGGAGGCTTATATTCTGCAATTGTCCTGCCTCACTTGGAGTAGTGTTTGTGTGTCCCCCAACAACAGCCATGGCTGTTACGGTTCTGGCCCAGCTTACTTAGGTGTCACCTCAAAATTTACGATCTTCCAGCGAGGCCCTGCTCATGATCCCACCTTCGTCGCAAACACGGTTGGTGGGGACGAGGGACAGGGCCTTCTCGGTGGTGGCCCCTTGCCTGTAGAACTCACTCCCCAGTGAAATAAGGTCAACTTCTTCCCTCAGGGATCATGTTTGGTTAATTATTGATATTGATTGTTTTAATCTGTTTTGTAGTATTTTATGATGAATTGTTGTTTTGTCTCTTGTATACACGGCATCGAATTGTTGCCTTTTTGTTTGCCCTGAGTCCCCCTTTGGGGGTAGAGAAGGGGCGGGTTAGAAATCAATGAAATAAATGGCAAACACAGTTGAGCACTGCTGGGCAACACCCCCACCCCTCACTGGCAGCCCTCCAATAGAGAGATACCTAACTTCACAGGACTGGATCCATCAAGTCGCTTTGTGAAACAGCTTCTTGAGAGATATAGGGCATGTCTGATCCAGTGTTGCAGAAGATACTGAATCACACACATAAACAACCAGCTCTGACAGCCATCATATTCAGCTAAGAGGATGGGGAAAGCTATCAAAACACTGCACATTTCAGCATACATACAGTCCCTGAGTGACAAATATCCAACTTACAAACAACTCATGGCTACGGATGGGGGTGAGACAATGGGAAGTGAGAGAAACCTACTTCACTTCCAGGAACTTCACTCCTGGAAGAGTTATCATGGGGAAAATGTGTCTCCACTGAAGCTCTATCACCAATTCTTGTATTCATATCATGCCTTTTTTTTTTTTGCAAAATACAATTATTGTTACAGGGATAGAAAGTGAGTGAAATATTCTGAACAGGGGCATAGACAACAAAACAAACATCACAGGGGTGTCAATCCGTCCCTATGATGGGCAAAGCTTGTGTGGCATATTAGAACTCCCTACATCATCTAGAGCTACCCCAGGAAAATCTGCCCAGCAACTTGGGAGCAACCAAAATAAGGAAACCCACACTCGCACTGAAGAGAAACTCCCAATGGATTACTCAGGGGAGGGCACAACTAGGGAGACGGGAACAGAACACCGCACGAAAAGGCCATGGCGGCGGAAGGCCCACTGGGCCTGCCATAGGACTAAAACTTTCTGGGGTGCGGGTGTAAGAAACTGGGAATTGAGAGGTTTTTGGGTGTATGGATTCGGAGGGATGGAGGGAGGGACAATATGATGGGGTGGGGGAAGAAATCCTTCTTCCAACAACTTGTCGGGTCCTGGTCAAAGGAGAGTCCAAGACCCAAAATCACACATATCTTTAGGAGGCCCCTTGAAAGCATTTGCATTACCTCCATCACTAGGTGGTCTTCCGTCCTGGGACACAAAGAGTTGTAACACACTGCACCCTTTTTACAGGACTGCCAGAAATCTCAATCATGTAAGAACTTATCTAATGGCACCCAGTTGCCTGAGGTAAGCAATATGGGAATTCCTGTGATCTTTGGGAGGGGGAATTGTGATGAATTGTGCAGGCCAAATGCTAGAGGAAGGCTGAGTCAATGGGAGACTCGGCCCCACTCTGACCTGCATCCTATCCCCAGGCACAACTGTGACAGGTTACCAGTTTCCTCTCCTCCAACTCTGGTGTTGGTGAATGCTAGGTCTATTAGGAACAAAACTGCAACCATCAGGGACTTTTTCGCTGACCTGGGAGCTGACAGAAACTGCATTACAGAAACTGCATTACAGAAACTTGGGTTCAAGAGGGAGACGAGATTCTATTTCAGGAAATAATATCTCCAGGTTATGTAGTCACCCATCATACATGGACTGAGAGGCGAGGGTGGGGTGGGTAGCAATGCTCTCCTGAGAAAATCTTTCTCCTGGACTGAACATCTCTGGCATTGAAAGTGTTGGCCTTGTGTGGGATTCACAGGAGAATATAGCCTTTTGGCTGGTGTACCGTGCACCTGGCGCACCAGCGAACAGCCGATCTCAGCTGCTAGAGACTGCATCGGAGTGGTCCTTGAGGTTCCCCAGACTTATTGTCTTGGGGGACTTCAACGTCCATGCCGATGCAGGCTCTTATTCACCAGCAGCTGCGGATCTAGTGTTGACCATAGCAACACTGGGACTCTCGTTATGTAATACTGGGCTCACACATCAAGCTGGACACACGCTACATTTGATCATCAGGACAGGAATCCAAGTGACCCTATAGAGGTACCTTGGTCGGACCACTGTGCCCTGAGCATGCCCCCACCTCTGCAAAGGCACTGAATGGATTTGGGTTCGCCCAAGGAGACTTATGGAACCCAGTAGGTTCCTGAATTCTCTGAGGGATTTGGAACCTGTCAGGGAACCTGTCAGGGATTTGGAACATCAGGTTATCCAGTGCACTCGACGAGATCACCCCTAGACCAGTAGATCACGCATTGTTAACGCACCGTTTAGCCGTGACTGGGGTGAGGGGGATCGCCCTTAACTGGGTGACCTCCTTCCTCCAGGACCGGGGACAACGTGTGGAGAGGGGAGAGGAGGTCTCTGGGAGGCGCCCATTAAGTTGTGGGGTCCCCCAGGGGGCCATCCTCTCTCCTTTATTATGTCGTCTGTCTCCGGTGCCTCCGAGATCCACACTGGAACCGCCATCTGCCCCGTCACCGACCCGGGACCAGGGTGAGTTTGGTGGCACAGCCCGGGGAGAGACGACCCAAAGGACAGCTAGCCCAGAGGACGGCACGGTGAGTGGTCACCTGGAACGGAGGCCACACCGCCGTCGAAGGAGGCGCCGCCGTAGGCCGAAGATCGCCGGCCCCTCTCCTCCCGACCCCTCTAGGGACTCCCGATGCCGAGGTTGTCGACCCCTCGGACCCCCCAGACCCCTGGTTAGCCAGCAGGAAGGGGGGAGGCCGCCTGGCCAACGGGAGGAGTGGAGGCCCCCCGTCCCTGGACCCAGGCCTGGGCGATCGTTCCGCTCGAGGACCTTTTGGGGTCCGGGTGCCAAGCGCGGCTGCCGGCCACTTCCGAAGCCATTGAACACTGACTTACTGTGCCCGTCATCTTCGACCAGGCTACCGGACGGAGGAGGCGGGCCCACACTCTTCTCCCTCGGCCAGCGGGGGTGCCTCTTTCCGAGCCCCCTTTCCCTCCCTCCTTTTGATGGCCTGATGGGTCTAGCATAGGCCCCAGACCACCCTGTGTCGTCGATCCCTGATCCTGTCCCACTTCCCCTATTCCCTGTCGTGGTTGTATTGTCCAGTTTTGTCTTTTTTACTCTGTATTCGTTTCTTAACCTTGTAAGCCGCTGCGAGCCGTATGGAGTTAGCGGCATATAAGCCCAAAGAAATAAAAAATAAAATAAAACATTTACATGCGCCCCTGGGCCCAGCTGGCCCACGACTTTGGTCTGGAGTGTTATCAGTACGCTGATGACACCCAGCTTCTGCTGAGAATGGACGGCAGGCCGGATACCGTACCCGATTGTTTCCATCAATGCCTTGAAGCCGTGACTGGATGGCTGCGTTCCAGCCGGCTGAAGGTGAATCCGTCGAAGATGGAGATCTTGTGGCCTAGTCGCCCTGGGCTGGATGAGTGCCGGTTGCCTACCCTGGATGGTGAGCAATTAAGCCCATCATCCCTTGTTAAGAGCCTGGGTGTCCATCTGGACCCTTTGCTGTCCATGGAGACCCAGGTCTCCATGGTCAGCAAAGCATCATTCTTCCACCTTCGACAGGCTAGTCGACTGGCACCCTACCTGGCCAGTCATGACCTGGCCACGGTGATCAAATCGACGGTCATCTCGAGGATGGACTACTGTAACGCCTCTACGTTGGCCTTCCCTTGGCGACAATTTGGAAACTCAAGCTAGTGCAGAATGCTGCCGCTCGCTTACTGGTGGGAGCACCGGTGAGAGAGCACATTACTCCCATTCTGCGGCAACTGCACTGGCTCCCTGTCGAGTACCGAATTGCTTTCAAGGTGCTGGTTCTAGCCTTTAAGGCCTTACACGGTCTAGGGCCTGTGTACCTGAGGGACCGCCTTACCCCGTATGTTCCCCCGAGATCACTGCGTTCTGAGGAGCAGAACCTGTTAGAAATTCCATCAGTCCGCTCCTGCCACTTGTCCA
This sequence comes from Anolis apletophallus, assembly GCA_030556195.1. NCBI lineage: Eukaryota > Metazoa > Chordata > Lepidosauria > Squamata > Anolidae > Anolis > Anolis apletophallus. The sequence goes on along the minus strand of JARBWK010000003.1, from coordinate 42,675,171 downwards.
CAACTAGGCAGCGTGCCTTTTCTGTTGCAGCCCCTGTGCTGTGGAATGCTCTTCCGCTTGAGACCCGCGCAATCCGAGAGCTTGTTCCTTTCCGGAGAGCGTGCAAGACTGCCCTTTTTAAACTCGCTTTTGGTTAAGTCGTATTGTATTGTATGACCATGTCCATGAGTCCTAAGAATTTGTAACCACTATGGTTTTTAATACTGTTGTTTGATGTTTTTATCGATCATTGTTGTGATCCGCCCCGAGCCTGCAGAGAGGAGCGGAATATAAAACTGAATAATAAATAAATAAATAAATAAATAGACGCCCTCTCCAACCTCGCCGAAATCAATCTCCTTGGTTTACTGGGGAACTTCGGTTGATGAAATAGGAGAAGAGACGGCTAGAGGGCGTATGGCAGGAGCTCCGTGATGAAGCATTGAGATCAGCTTATAAGTCTTTTATGGAGACTTATGAGCCTGCTATCACCGAAGCAAAGCAAGTATATTACACCTCTCTGATAGCGTCTGCCAACTCACGCCCGGCACAATTATTTAAAATAATTTGATCTCTAACGACAGTTCCTATAGTCCCAAAAATGATGATCAGGTCCTCACAGCCGAGGCTTTTCAGAGGTATTTTGCAGACAAGATCTCGCTGCTCGGTTGGGACCTTCTGGCCACAATTGATACAGTTAGAGAACCTGAGACTCCGTGGCCGCTCGCTGGGCCCACCCTCGATCAGTTCGTCCCGCTGGACGCGGAGGCTGTCGACAGGCTCATAGCTGCAGCTAGACCAACCTCCTGCTCCCTCGACCCGTATCCCTCCTGGCTGGTTAAATCCTGCCTGGAGGGATTACGAGACCTCCTGCTGAAGATAGTAAACAACTCCCTTGAGCAAGGAGTTTTTCCAGAGGGCTTAAAAGAGGCCGTGTTCTCCCCACTGCCTTAGATCGCTCGATTTCCTCCAATTACCGCCCGGTTTCAAATCTCCCGTTTCTGGGCAAGGTGATTGAGAGCTGCAGCTGCAGCAGTTCATGGAAGATACAGCCGGACTAGATCCCTTCCAGTCTGGCTTCTGTGTGGGGCACAGGACAGACACTGTGCTGATCTCCATTGCAGATCAGCTACAATGCCAGCTTGACCAGGACGGGTCAGCGCTGCTCGTGTTATTGGACCTCATGGCAGCATTTAACATGGTCAATTACAATCTTTTGACCCATCGCCTTGCTGTTGTTGGACTCAGGGGGACAGCCCTAAATTGGCTGTCCTCCTTTCTCCACAACCGAGGACAGTGAGTGGAGAGGGGAGGTTTGGTTTCCAAAAGGTCCCCTCTATTATATGGAGTTCCCCAGGGGGGCATTCTCTCCCCTCTGCTGTTTAACATCTATATGCAACCGCTTGCTCAGTTGATTCGAAGCTTTGGGCTAGAGTGCTATCAGTACACTGATGACACTCAGCTTGTATTGAGGATGAAGGATGTCTTATATTTTAAGATGGAATTCAACTAAATGTGAGTATATACGTACATACTATGAGAAAAGGATTCCCCCAGCAGAATGACAGGACACTTCAGACCTGGCTTTGCAAAAGGCATGTTCAGGACTCTGGGAAGGAAGAGAAGATGGAAGGAAAGGAGAAAGAAAGAAAGACAGGAAATAAAGGAGGGAGGGGGAGAGGAAGAAAGAAAAAACGAACTATAGAAAGGGAAGAAAAGAAAAGCAGGAGAGAGACAAGGAGGGGAAAAGAAAGAAGGAAATGGGAAGGGAGGAAAGGAAAGGGTGAGGAAAAGAAAGGAAAGGGAGTGAGAAAAAAGTAAAATAATGAAGGGAAAAGAAGAAAAGAAAGAAGGGGAGAGAGAGGGAAGCGAAAAAGTAAGGAGAAGGAAAGGAAGAATTGGGGGGAAAGAATAGAAGAGGAAGGAAGGAAGAGGGAGGGAGAATGGAAGAAAGAAGGAAGGGGAGAGAGGGAGGGAAAAGAAAGGAGAGAAGGAGAAGGAAAGTGGCGCATTTCCATCACTCCTCCCTGGGAAACCAAGGCCCGGACTGCTCTGGAGAGCCAGATGCAATCATGAAAAGAGCCACATCTGGCTCCTGAGCCATAGGTTCCTGGCCCCTGGGCCTAAGGGCTAATCAAGATAAAATAGAATGGCTCATATTCCTAAATCCACATGCTAACAATCCAAACCCATTACATTTAACATATTTTGTTTTCTTTGACAGTTAGGCAAGTTATGGTATCTGCTAAACCAGAGTTCATACACTGTAAAAGGCATTGCTTTCTTTCCACTGAATAATTATATTTAAGCACTATCATAAGGCCAGCAACAACAAACCCCAGAGCTAGGATTTAAAATGCAACTTGGAAGTCAAAAAAAAGCAAGAGGTTAGGTTTCTTGCAGGAATGCACTCCTTGTGGTCTTTCTTGTATACACATTTTGACCACTTCCAGTCTATTTAAGTTTCAATGGAAAATACATCCACTGGTATTAAGAAGATAAATGTGTTATCCTTCCTTCTTTACCCTGCCACATTTATGGCTTTATGGTTCAATAAAGTCTCCTTTAGACAAGTTTTGTTTTTGGCTGTTAACCCTTTCAATTACAACACTATGATCCCACTCTAACTTCCATAGTTGTCCCCCTCTCAGATTTGCTGAAGATTTTGAATTCCTCTCCCTCAGCAGCCCCTGGTGGCACAGTGGGTTAAACCCTTTGTGCCAGCAGGACTGAAGTCTGACAGGTCAGAGGTTTGAATCTGGGGAGACCGTGGATGAGTTCTTTCTGTCAGTTCCATCTCCCCATGTCCTCCTACAAGGATGGTGGTAAAACATCAAACATCTGGGCGTCCCCTGGTCAACGTCCTTGCAGATGGCCAATTCTCTCACATCAGAAGTGACTTGCAGTTTTTCATGGAAAAAAGCAGCCAGTTCCTAAGTTTCTCTTAAATGGAACAAAGGAAGACTGGCCCAGTAAATCCTAATTAGTTGGACTACTAAAAGACTTTTGATGAAGTCTTTCATCAAACATGTTATATTGCAAAGGGAGCAATCTTCTTTTATACTATGACTGATAGAGCAAATAGTCTTAACAAAGAAGAACATACAAAATAGAAGTTGTCTATGCAGTTTTCTTTTGCCGGAGCCCACTGGACAGGCCCGGATTATCCATAAGGACACCCTAGGCCACGGCCCAGGGGCACAGATCCAGAGCCCCCCCCAAAAAATGTCGCATGGGACAAGGGAGAGGAAAAGGCACGTTCCTCTCCCCTTTGCTCTCTCGCCCCCGTGCGCACGGGGGGAGGGGGAGGCACGCTCTTCTCCCCTTGCTCCTCCCCCGCATGCGCCTTCCTCGGTGGAGGAGGTAGGAAAGTCGTGTGAGGGAGAAGAGAAAGGTGCACGCCTTCCCCTCCTCCCATGCCCCGTGCACGCCTTTACCACCACTGCCACTGAGGAAGGCGTACGCGGGGGGCGAGAGAGCAAGGGGAGAAGAGCGCGCCCCCCCGCTCACGGCTCACTCACCCCATGCGCATGGGGGGGTGAGAAAGGAAAGGGGAGAGGAACGTGCCTCCCCCCCCGCTCACGGCTCACCTCATGTGCGTGGGGGGGGGAGCAAAGGGGAGAGGAGCGTGCCTTTCCCTCCCTCTTGTCCCATGCGTGGCTTTTCTGCCTCCTCCCGCCGCTGCCCCCGTGGCCGCGCATGGGACAAAGGAGGAGAGCAAGGACGCGGAAAAGCCTGCCGCTGGGGCTCCCTCCTCCTCTTCTGCCGCTGCTGCCGCCGAGGAAGGCTTGCCTTTCCCTCCTTCTCCCTCGTTCCGTGCGCGGTTTCCTTTCCAGGGAGGGAGTCAGGTGGGATTGGGCTGGATGGCCTCTGGAGTTTCTCCTATTTTTTATTATTATTATTATTATTATTATTATTATTATTATTGCAAAGGCTGTATGGCCTTCTGTTGGGGGTGCTTGCATTGTGTCTTCCTGCATGGCATAAAGCAGGGCTGTCCAACTTCTACCAGACCTTGGGCCGGAATTCCGGTCACTGATCACCTGGGGGGCCAAGCCCCCGGCTCCGCCCCCCTCCCCGGCTCCGCCCCCTCCCCACCCTTGGCTCTACCCCCTAATTACTTGTTGCATTATTAATTATAAAATAAATTACAAAGGCACCTTCCCTCACCCCTCATGTTGCTGTGTTTCAGATTTAAACATGTTTTCATAGAATCATAGAGTTGGAAGAGACCTCATGGGCCATCCAGTCCAACCCCTGCCAAGAAGCAGGAAAATCGCATTCAAACATCCCTGACAGATGGCCATTCTGCCTCTGTTTAAAAGCCTCCAAATAAGGTGCCTCCACCACAGTCCTGGGCAGAGAGTTCCGCTGCTTTGTATTGCTTCCCCCCTTTTAATTATATTTAATTATATTTTTAACATCAATTAAAATACAATTATACAGTAATAATAATAAAATAAAAGAGTAAAAGAGAGGAAGGAAGGAAGATGGATAGAGGGAGGGAATAAATGGGGGAGGGATATAAATATAAATATATAACATAATATTTGAACTGGATTATCCAAATCCACACTGCCATATAATCTGGTTTAAAGCAGATAACATGGGATTTTATTCAGCTGTGTGGATATGGCCTCAGATAACCCAGGGCCCTTCCACACAGCCATATATCCCTGAATATTAAGGCAGAAAATCCCACAATATCTGCTTTGAACTGGATTATGTGTGTCCACACTGCCATATATCCCAGTTCAAAGCAGATAATGAGGGATTTTTGCCTGGATATTCTGGGATCTTCCACACAGCCATATATCCCTGAATATCCAGTCAGGAAATCCCAGAATATCTGCTTTGAACTGGATTATGTGTGTCCACACTGCCATATTTCCCAGGTCGATGCTGAGCTTGTGGAATTTCCTGCCTGGATATTCTGAGATAGAGGGCTGTGTAGAAGGGCTCAGAATATCAGGCAAAATCCCTCATTATCTGCTTTGAACTGGGATGTATGGCAGTGTGGACACACATAATCCAGTTCAAAGCAGATATTCTGGGATTTCCTGCCTGGATATTCAGGGATAGAGGGCTGTGTGCAGGGCCGTAGCCAGGATTGTGATTTGAGGGGGGCTGAGTTTGTTTCGGGGGGCTGAGACTGGGTGGAAGAGGGTCTACCCTAGCAAACCTTTTGTATTGTTATCCCAATAACCCCATGAATGTGGGATATATTGAGCATGGTGATCAGATGATGATATGAATAAGCATAACAGTTTAAATAATGTACCAGTAAGGCCTTTTCGCGGACCACACTGAGAATTTCGGGGGGGGCTGAAGCCCCCTTAGCCCCCCCCCCCCCTGGCTACATGCCTGGCTGTGTGGAAGGCACACCAGAATATTAAGGCAGGAAATCCCAAGAGAAAGAGGAAGGGGGAAGGGGAGAGGAGGAGAGGAGGGGAAAGAGAGAGGGAGGGGGGAGGGGGGGAGGGAGTCAGGAGCAGAGGCAGACCGGAGACCCATCGGAGACTCTGCTCCATGAGTGACACCCCTTACCTCGAGGCAGGTGTGTGTGGCAGAGCCTGTTGCTTTCCCCACACACGGCTGGAGGTGCTGCACTATTTACTCCCTCCCTCTTTGTGTCTGATGGGGGCGCGCGCGTGTGTGTGTGTCCACACACACACACGCCCATCACACACAAAGAGGGGAGGGAGGAAATAGTGCAGCACCTCCAGCCGGGTGTGGGGGAAAGCAACAGGCTCTGCCTGGGGAACCTCTCCTTCTGGCTCCCTCGCCCTCCCAATTTGGGAAGGATTGGGCTGGATGGCCTCTGGAGTTTCTGCAATTATTATTATTGTTGTTGTTGTTGTTATTGTTATTATTGCAAAGGCTATATGGCCTTCTGTTAGGGGTGCTTTGATTGTGTCTTCCTGCATGGCACAAAGGGATTGGGCTGGATGGCCTCTGGAGTTTCTGCAATTATGGAATCTTGAGAACTGTAGTTTGACAAGGGCCCTCCCACACAGCTGTATAAAATCCCACATTATCTGAGTGTGGACTTAGATAACCCAGGGCCCTTCCACACAGCCCTATACTCAGAAAATCCCACATTATCTTAGTGTGGACTCAGATAATGGAGGGCCCTTCCACACAGCCCTATATCCCAGAAAATTCCACATTATCCGAGTGTGGACTCAGATAATGTTGTTCAAAGGTATTGAATAGTTCCCATATGTAAAGCCACCTTGAGTCCCCTTCAGGGTAGCGAAAGGCGGGATACAAATGAGTAAATAAATAAATCATCCACATTATCTGCTTTGAACTGGATTAGATGAGTCTGCACTGCCATATAATCCAGATAATCAAAGCAGACAAAGCACATTATCTGATTTGAACTGGATTATATGAGTTTACATTGCCTTAGAACCAGTTCAAGGTAGATCACCTGGATTTTGTATGGCAGTGTAGAAGGGGCCTATGTTTCTAACCCAATTTAACCAGGCCCAACTTCCTGGGAAGTTGAGCTGCTGCAATCAAAGCAACCCAATAATCTCCTTCATGGTGAACAGGTTTTCTTCAGTCCAAGCTTTCTAGGAAGTGCAGCCCCTTCTTCATTGGATGTAACCAGATGTGAAAGGTCAACATCTGGTTTCGAGGTTTCTGCCCTGAAGATGTTGTTCTGTGCCCAAAGTAAGGTGACCCCATCACTGAGTTTACTTGGAAAAATGTGTTCAGAGTTTTGGCCCTTACCTTTCTCTGAAGCTGAGAGAGTGTGACTTGCCCAAGCTCACCCAGTGAAAGCAAACCATGTTTTTAGAGCCATAGTCCAACACTTAAACCATACAACCAGGCTGGAAAATAAGTATTTATTACAGGACTAATTCATTCATTTATAACCTGTCTTGTCCCAATTCCGAGACTCAAGGCTGCTTATAAATTACACTATGTAATAAAATTTGAAGAAAAAAACTGTTCCTGGTTTGAAAGTGTTATATCTTGTTTAAAATTGTGGTATGCACTTTGAAAGTTGTTGTTATGCTCCAGAAACTTCGTTTTTATAGCTGCCACAAACTATTTTGAATTGATTGAGACTCTATGAGATATTCATTGAAAAAATATAGCAAACTATGCTGCAGGGTGTCCCACAAAAACAAAGTTTTGCCATTAAATCAATCCTTTTCCATGGTTTTTATGACAGAACCAATTAGGAAATGACATTTGTAACCCAGGAACCAAAAGTGTGTTATATAATGTTATTAAAGCTAGGACAATGTTAAAACATGCAAAAATTAGTAACATGATTTCGTAATATTTCAAAAAACACAATCAATGGAGTTTAAAGTGATTTAAAACATTAAAACATTGCTGATTTGTTGCAAGATGGCGCTGGCGTTCGGATGTGTTGCGGAGGAGCTCCGGCCGAAGTAGCCGAGTCTGGTGACTGCACTGACACCGAATGCAGGGGTCCCCGCACTTTCTGAGGGGTCTGACCTCCAGCTTGGAACTGCTGTGGTAGGTCCACCCAGAACTGGTGTGGAACGGAGGAACGACCTGCACACAGTTCGGCGTCCTGAGCAAAGTAACCAGGACTCCAGTACATCCACATCTCAGCCGGAGTACCTTACAGGGAAACGCTTACCTTTCTCTCGCTGCGATCCGACTACAATAGGAACTGCTGACTTCTCAGCTTAAAAGGCTGGGTGATTTGCTGTCGGCCTTCGCCCCTGCTGATTACCAACCCCTGTCCTGTGCACGGGTCGACAGAGAGCTTGGACGGCGAAGAGCCGGAGAGCATGACATGCATCTGGGGACGACATCCACGGCACCGCTGGAAGGTCCGTCGGCCAGAGTGACTCGGGAGAGAGAGTTGAGAGGTATCTTGTACACCCCTGCAGCGTCCACCTGCTCTCCGGAGGAGGCACCTTGTGCGTTAGGAGACGGCTGCCCCTTTTCAGGACTAGGCGGCTGCTCTTGTTCCACCCATGGCAGCCGACCCCCGTGACTAGTGACTATGGAGCCTTCTGGGAGCCCTCCCAGGACCCTGGACATCTCTGAGGTCCTGACGAGGGCCCCGAGGGTCACCCCCGGCGCCGGGCATGCTTGTTGCCAGCCCAAGGGGCGTTGGCCAAACTTTCTAAGATGGCGTCTGACTCTACAGAAGCCGTAATGGTGGCAGGGGCCCAGCCCCTTCCGCTTTCTCCTTCAACGGAAGGCTGGATCATAAAGCGGAAGGCTGGACCATCTGACCCCCGAAGCAAGCAGAGGCGTGGCCGGAGGCGTGGCCAGAGGCGTGGCCGGAGGCGTGGCCAGAGGAGGAGCCAGCTCTGTCTACCTCCTCCTTCCTCAGCTGCCTGCCCTTCTATTCATCATGCAGCCTCCGAACCTGTTGACGCTTGCCCTGAGGACAATACAAAGGCAATTGGAGTTACCAAACTGGCCAAGTCCCAGCTTACATTTGTGGTCCATAAACCCAAGACATCTGGGACTACCAGTAGTAAGTGTGAACAAAAACGGGGTGGCTGCTATGAATAAACCTCAAAGGGAGGATATGTGGAGAACAAACATGAATAGATACCCAAAATGGTAAATGTGAAATAAGTTTATAAAGAGAGTGGCTAATAGCCAAAGCCGAAGTTGGCCACAGTGGCGAAGACTTTTTTTTACAATTCAAGCCGTGCAATAAACGTAAATAACACTGCAAATGGTGTAAAGGCGATTCCACTATAACAGTGATGAATTCAAAAGGGTTCATATAAAGTCAGTATCATGGGTCAAAATATATGTCCATATGGTAAAGGTCCGGGGTCTGAGATGCGTTGGCAAAGGACGGATAAATTATAATCCAAATTGAAACACCCAACCGGGTGTATTTGTAATCCGAGTGCCCGATGGCAAGCAGGTAAACAAAAAGGCCGACGAGGAGCCGATTGGACGCAAGATCCGCCTCTCGTTTCGACCCTAGATGGGTCTTTTTCAAGGCCGTGGTGAGTAGAGACCCATCGGTGGTAGAAGGATGGACAAGGCTGGAACAACCGAAAAGTCCGTAAAATGTATAGCATCAAGTACTAATAGCGCGAATAGAGAAAATACAATGTAGTAATGGGACGAATGGGAATCACAATATCCTTGTATAAGCAACCAAATAGCATATATACAAACAGCATATGAACTATGGAAAGATACAATGTAATAGCGAAAGTATAAGTCGCAAAGATGCGTAACACACGAGTATAGCCATGTATAGTATAGTATAGCAATATAAAACAATATAAAGCGGAGAGAGAGAGAGATGCATACCACATATGGAGAGGGAATCAGCTCAGTGGTTGAATCCAGGGCGTAGAGCAACAACCCACAGAGAGAGCAGAGTATAAATCAGGAGGGAAACAGGTGCAGAGGATAATCACTTCAATAAGTCTGAAAGCCGTAGCTTTTCGTTTAAACTGAATGGAAATTCGGAATTTAAATTCAAAATCCACCGGGTTTCAATTCTCCGCAGGATGCTGTCAACATCACCATGGGGTGGAATTTTAACTTTTTCGATGCCGAAGAAGTTGAGACTGTGAGGACCATGCAATTTTTGTTTGAAATGACTGTAGAGTGGGGAGTCATCTGAAAAGTTACGGATTTTCGAGCGGTGTTCCTCTACTCTGACTTCCATCATTCGTCAAGTCTCGCCCACGTAGACTAGGCCACATGGGAATTGTAGTCCATAAATACAATTTTACTTTTACAAGTAAAGAAGTCTTTGAAGGTAAGATAACGATTGGTGCCCGGAATAAACACCTGTTTCTCTGTATAAACGAATTCGCATTGGGCGCAATTGCCGCATCTATGTGTCTTTGAAGTCAAACTGCTCTTGATGGTGGGTGTGCTGATATTGGAATGTATAATAAGGTCACGAATATTACTGGTGCACTTATGTGCGATGATAGGAGGTTTTGTGAGGCCAGAGATGTCTTGCAAAATAGGCCAATATTTGTTGACAATTTTTTGAAACTGGTTGGAATTTCTAGTAAGAGTGAGGGGCCATACCACACGGTCGGAGGTGGTAGATTTAGGTGAGTTCCTGAGGAGCTGAGACCGGGGAACACGTTTAGCTCTATTAAAGGCTGATTGCAGCATCTCTACTGGATAGCCACGGGAATGGAGTTTGCAACGAAGGGAATCAGCATCATTGAGGAAATCCTGTTCACATGAGGAGTTCCGTTTGAGGCGGAGAAATTGAGTAAGGAAGATTTCTCTTTAACGGATTACTATGAAAACTGTGGAAATGTAAGAGGGCATTTTTGTCCATTGGTTTGTGGTAACATTTGACTTTCAATTTCCCACAGTCAACAAAACGGTCAAATCCAAAAAATGATGGTGGAATTGCTGACATTAAAGGTAAACTGAATGGGATTGGCCCAGGAGTTCTTCCACAGTTTAAAGTCATGTACAGGTGTGTGTTTACTCACGAGTAAAAACACATCATCGATGTGGGTTGCCAATGGGTGGGGGGTGGGGCCATAAATCTGGATCTGTTCAAGAGAATCCATGTACAGATTTGCTACAGTTGGCCCGATGGGGCTACCCATGGCCACACCCCAAATCTGCAAAAAGTACTCCTGTTTAAACATAAAATAATTATAGTCCAAGCAGCAATCCATGAGGTCCAGAAGAAATGAAGTGGAAGGTGTTGGGATTCTGTATTGATCTGAGTATTGTTTTTTGTCAATTAAGCTGGCTCTCTGTAGTTAAAAGATTCAAGAGTCATTTATTTTAAAAATAAATCTCTTTAAATGAAATATGTTCAGGCACAATTAAACGACAGTATTAGCAAACAAATAGTCCATAAGAAACAACATAAACCTTCCGTCTTCTTTTCGACGTCCTCCTCTGCAAAGTTGCTGGCTTCTTCAAAACAAAATTCCTCACCCAAGGTCAGTTTCTCAGCTGCCTTATTTTATACAGGGATAGCTGCAAAACACCTACAGCTGTAACTTTTTCCAGCACCTTCTGAGGCTTCTGGCTTCAAGTAAGTTTGTAACAAACTTACTCCAAGTAGTCCCATTTAAAATTAAACACATATTTTACATTATTCTTACATTTTACAATATAATTTGCCCACTTACATTTTTAATCTCAACAGGCTCCTTTCTAATTATATTGTACAAATGATAACTAACAAAACCATTTAAACACAACAGACTACATTTTATGCACTAACAGCAATTAACCCCATTTTTGCACATAACACTTTATGTTGCATGGCTGGTAAAGCTTTGGTGAATATATCAGCAACATTTTCTTCAGATCTACAGTACTGTAGAACTATCATACCCTGTTTTAACAAATGCCTCACATTCTGATATTTTACTGCAATGTATTTCGTTTTGCTTTTCATGCTCTCATTCATGGCCAAAGCTATGCAGGTCTGTGAGTCTTCATTCACCACTATGGGTTTTTCAAACTTTAAACCCAGGTCAATTAACAACTGCTGAATCCAAATTAACTCATTCCCTACTTCCGAAAGAGCAGCAAATTCTGATTCCGCTGTAGACACAGCAACCGAACATTGTTTTCTGGATCTCCAACAAATGGGTTTGTCCCCATACTTGACAAAATAACCTGTCACTGATTTCCTGTCTCCCTCATCAGCAAACGAACTGTCAACAAAAACTTCCAGCTTCTCACTTTCCAACAAAGGATAAAACAAACTATAACTCACAGTTCCTTTTAAATACCTAAGTACTCTCTTCAAACCCAACCAATCTTTGGTTGTAGGACAAGCCACTTTTCTACTTAAAATGCCAACTGCATAAGCAATGTCAGGTCGTGTCCAGTTTGCAATATGCAAAACACTACCTATCACTGAATGGTACAACTGTACATTTGGAAAACATTCTTCACATGTCTGACTCAAAAAATCTTCAATCATTGAGTCTGTACTGGATTTGCATCTTTCAGCCCAACTTTTTCTATCAACTGATGTATCTTCTTTTTCTGACTAAGGAACACACCTTGAGTGGAATTCAACACTTCTACTCCAAGATACTCTTTAACACTTCCAAGATCTTTCAACTTAAAATACTTACTTAATTCCTTAAAAACTTTATTAAGGACGTCATCTGACTTAGCCACCAAACACAAGTCATCTACATAAATCAAAATAAAAACTTGTTCTACTCCTTTACTTCTTGTATAGACACATGAATCAGCCACACTAGAAACAAACCCTAATTTCAACAAAACTTCATTGATGCACAAATGCCAACATCTGGCTGATGTAAACCGTACAAGGCCTTTCTCAGTCGATACACATTGTTGTGGCTGACTTTACAACCTGGTGCAGGTTCTAAGTAAATCTCTTCATCAAGTTTAGCATTCAAATAGGCCGTCTCAAAATCAAAATGTCTCATTTTGAAATCATACTGTTCTGCTAAGGCCACTAACATCCTCAATGACTCTGCCTTCGCAGTAGGAGCGAATGTCTCATCATACGACTCATGCATAACCTGTGAACAACCCTGTGCAACTAACCTTGCCTTGTATTTAAAAGAACCATCAGGCAATACCTTTTTCTTGAATACCCAACGGGAACCAATTACTGGTTTCCCAACAGGTCTGGACACAATCTCAAAAACTCCTAAATCAACTAAAGATTTATACTCAGTGTCCATAGCCTTTTTCCAATGACCTCTTTCCACTGAATCACATTTCAACACATCACTGTACGTTCGAGGCTCAATACACACACCTTGATTCTCTTCAGTCAATACACACTGTACCATGAACCTATCTGGTGGCACTCCTTTATTGGAGCGCTGACTCCTTCTCAAAACTAATTCAGGTTCCACTTCAACCTCAACACTTTCCTGTTGCTCACTGCTAGCCATTTCTTCAGGTACAACACCAGACTCTTCAGACAGTTCTTCAACTACTTCTGCTTTTATCCCACTACTGGGCCCAGCTGTTTTAGCTAACTCTGAACCCTGGGATACTGGTCTCTGATGAAATGGGAAGAATACTTCAGAATTTTGATGAATATCAACCCATCCCTGATGTTTCTCAAAATTCGCACTTCTTGAAATCAAAACCTTTCCATTTCCTAAATCAAAACGAAAACCTCTAGTTTTTTCAGCATAACCCAAAAAATCTTAGATTCCTCCACTTACGTTGATTCTTATTCCTACACTGTGATGGAATATGAACATTGGCAAAACATCCAAAATTATGAAAATACGAAAAAAATAGGTTTCCTTTTGAACAACAGGAAATATGGTGTTTCATTTACCACTGAACTCCATGATCTGTTTACAATGTGTACAGCCATATTTATAGCTTCTGCCCAGTACTTTTCACTCATCTTAGCATCATTTAACATACAATTTTTCATTGTTTTTAAGACTCCGATTTTTCTTTCTGCCGCGCCATTTTTTCTTCCGGGCTGTATGGATTCGTAAGTTGATGACGAATCCCGGTGGCAGTTAACCAGTTCTCTAACCACTTCACAGTGAACTCACCACCCCTGTCTGTCTGGAAACACCCCACCTTGTGGTTAAAACTCCTTTCAACCATGTTAACCCATTCCTTTATTTTGTACCCAGCTTGGGACTTTTGTTTCAAAAAAATAGCAATAAGTATAGCGGGTAAAATCATCCACTAGCACAAGAAAATAAGATGCATTTCCAAAACTCTTGCACATTGGACCCGCCAGATCTATATGAACAAGCTCAAATGGCTTTGTTGTTTGCCTATTGCTTTGCTTTGGAATGGAACACCTTTTTACTTTCTCCTTAGAACAGACAGCACAGTCCAAATAATTATCACAGGACTTAAGTTTTAAATTGGTTACTTTAGCAAGCTGTCTTATAGCTTTAAAGCTAACATGTCCCAACACTCTATGATAATAGTGAATACACTCATCATGAAGAGGCTTGTTTTCAGTTCCTTGCACTTTAAACACTTTCTCTCCTTCAGGAATCTGATACATTTTGTTTACCAATCTGCCCGTAACACAATGCTTTCCTTTAAAGGACACTTCACATTCTTTTGCCCTAAAGCACACTTCATACCCTTCAGCACATAGGCTGGAAATGCTAATTAAACAAAAATCCAATTTCTCAATTAACAAAACCTTTGTAAGCATTCTATTTAACCCAGGTACATAAACATCCCCCTGGATCTCACATTTAACTTTTGACCCATCTGCAAGAGTAACATTTGTTACTTCAGCTTCTTCCACATTTTTTAACAACTTTATATCATTTACACAATGCTCTGTACACCCAGAATCAAACAGCCACACAGGACTTTTTACATTCTCTTCTTTAGTACTTCTTGTTACCAAAACATGAGAACCCCTATTGGAAGAAAAACCCCTTCCCTTTGCCTGCTTTTTCATCTTATTGGGACAATCTCTTATTACATGAGAAACTGCTCCGCATCCATAACACCTTCTAACACTATATACTGCTCCTGACTGCTGGGCGTTTCTACTTTGAGCCCCTTTTGCAGGAGAGGCTGTTTCTTTAAGGAACACATTTCTTTTCTCCTGCTCCATAAGCCAGGAACAAACAAAATTAAGTGAAAGCCCAGTTTCAGGAACATTCTGCATTGAAAACACAAAATTGTCCCACGACGCATCCAAACTGGAAAGCAACACACATGCTTGGTGTGAGTTCGAAAAACTCATCTCTCTTTCCTCCAGTTCCACGAACAGGTGACGCAGGTGTCCACACACACACACACACGCCCATCACACACAAAGAGGGGAGGGAGGAAATAGTGCAGCACCTCCAGCCGTGTGTGGGGGAAAGCAACAGGCTCTGCCTGGGGGAACCTCTCCTTCTGGCTCCCTCGCCCTCCCAATTTGGGAAGGATTGGGCTGGATGGCCTCTGGAGTTTCTGCAATTATTATTGTTGTTGTTGTTGTTGTTATTGTTATTATTGCAAAGGCTATATGGCCTTCTGTTGGGGGTGATTGATTGTGTCTTCCTGCATGGCGCAAAGGGATTGGGCTGGATGGCCTCTGGAGTTTCTGCAATTATGGAATCTTGAGAACTGTAGTTTGACAAGGGCCCCTTCAACACAGCTGTATAAAATCCCACATTATCTGAGTGTGGACTGAGATAACCCAGGGCCCATCCACACAGCCCTATACTCAGAAAATCCCACATTATCTTAGCGTGGACTCAGATAGTGGAGGGCCCTTCCACACAGCCCTATATCCCAGAAAATTCCACATTATCCGAGTGTGGACTCAGATAATGTTGTTCAAAGGTATTGAATAGTTCCCATATGTAAAGCCACTTTGAGTCCCCTTCAGGGTAGCGAAAGGCGGGACACAAATGAGTAAATCAATAAATCATCCACATTATCTGCTTTGAACTGGATTAGATGAGTCTGCACTGCCATATAATCCAGATAATCAAAGCAGACAAAGCACATTATCTGATTTGAACTGGATTATATGAGTTTACATTGCCTTAGAACCAGTTCAAGGTAGATCACCTGGATTTTGTATGGCAGTGTAGAAGGGGGCCTATGTTTCTAACCCAATTTAACCAGGCCCAACTTCCTGGGAAGTTGAGCTGCTGCAATCAAAGCAACCCAATAATCTCCTTCATGGTGAACAGGTTTTTCTTCAGTCCAAGCTTTCTAGGAAGTGCAGCCCCTTCTTCATTGGATGTAACCAGATGTGAAAGGTCAACATCTGGTTTCGATGTTTCTGCCCTGAAGATGTTGTTCTGTGCCCAAAGTAAGGTGACCCCATCACTGAGTTTACTTGGAAAAATGTGTTCAGAGTTTTGGCCCTTACCTTTCTCTGAAGCTGAGAGAGTGTGACTTGCCCAAGCTCACCCAGTGAAAGCAAACCCTGTTTTTTAGAGCCATAGTCCAACACTTAAACCATACAACCAGGCTGGAAAATAAGTATTTATTACAGGACTAATTCATTCATTTATAACCTGTCTTGTCCCAATTCCGAGACTCAAGGCTGCTTATAAATTACACTATGTAATAAAATTTGAAGAAAAAAACTGTTCCTGGTTTGAAAGTGTTATATCTTGTTTAAAATTGTGGTATGCACTTTGAAAGTTGTTGTTATGCTCCAGAAACTTCGTTTTATAGCTGCCACAAACTATTTAGAATTGATTGAGACACTATGAGATATTCATTGAAAAAATATAGCAAACTATGCTGCAGGGTGTCCCACAAAAACAAAGTTTTGCCATTAAATCAATCATTTCCCATGGTTTTTATGACAGAACCAATTAGGAAATGACATTTGTAACCCAGGAACCAAAAGTGTGTTATATAATGTTATTAAAGCTAGGACAATGTTAAAACATGCAAAAATTAGTAACATGATTTCGTAATATTTCAAAAAACACAATCAATGGAGTTTAAAGTGATTTAAAACATTAAAACATTGCTGATTTGTTGCAAGATGGCGCTGGCGTTCGGATGTGTTGCGGAGGAGCTCCGGCCGAAGTAGCCGAGTCTGGTGACTGCACTGACACCAAATGCAGGGGTCCCCGCACTTTCTGAGGGGGTCTGACCTCCAGCTTGGAACTGCTGTGGTAGGTCCACCCAGAACTGTTGTGGAACGGAGGAACGACCTGCACACAGTTCGGCGTCCTGAGCAAAGTAACCAGGACTCCAGTACATCCACATCTCAGCCGGAGTACCTTACAGGGAAACGCTTACCTTTCTCTCGCTGCGATCCGACTACAATAGGAACTGCTGACTTCTCAGCTTAAAAGGCTGGGTGATTTGCTGTCGGCCTTCGCCCCTGCTGATTACCAACCCCTGTCCTGTGCACGGGTCGACAGAGAGCTTGGACGGCGAAGAGCCGGAGAGCATGACATGCATCTGGGGGACGACATCCACGGCACCGCTGGAAGGTCCGTCGGCCAGAGTGACTCGGGAGAGAGAGTTGAGAGGTATCTTGTACACCCCTGCAGCGTCCACCTGCTCTCCGGAGGAGGCACCTTGTGCGTTAGGAGACGGCTGCCCCTTTTCAGGACTAGGCGGCTGCTCTTGTTCCACCCATGGCAGCCGACCCCCATGACTAGTGACTATGGAGCCTTCTGGGAGCCCTCCCAGGACCCTGGACATCTCTGAGGTCCTGACGAGGGCCCCGAGGGTCACCCCCGGCGCCGGGCATGCTTGTTGCCAGCCCAAGGGGCGTTGGCCAAACTTTCTAAGATGGCGTCTGACTCCACAGAAGCCGTAATGGTGGCAGGGGCCCAGCCCCTTCCGCTTTCTCCTTCAACGGAAGGCTGGATCATAAAGCGGAAGGCTGGACCATCTGACCCCCGAAGCAAGCAGAGGCGTGGCCGGAGGCGTGGCCAGAGGCGTGGCCGGAGGCGTGGCCAGAGGAGGAGCCAGCTCTGTCTACCTCCTCCTTCCTCAGCTGCCTGCCCTTCTATTCATCATACAGCCTCCGAACCTGTTGACGCTTGCCCTGAGGACAATACAAAGGCAATTGGAGTTACCAAACTGGCCAAGTCCCAGCTTACATTTGTGGTCCATAAACCCAAGACATCTGGGACTACCAGTAGTAAGTGTGAACAAAAACGGGGTGGCTGCTATGAATAAACCTCAAAGGGAGGATATGTGGAGAACAAACATGAATAGATACCCAAAATGGTAAATGTGAAATAAGTTTATAAAGAGAGTGGCTAATAGCCAA
Source organism: Anolis apletophallus (assembly GCA_030556195.1). Classification (NCBI taxonomy): domain Eukaryota; kingdom Metazoa; phylum Chordata; class Lepidosauria; order Squamata; family Anolidae; genus Anolis; species Anolis apletophallus. The sequence continues at coordinate 42,657,521 of JARBWK010000003.1, read as the reverse complement.
AGCCGAAGTTGGCCACAGTGGCGAAGACTTTTTTTTACAATTCAAGCCGTGCAATAAACGTAAATAACACTGCAAATGGTGTAAAGGCGATTCCACTATAACAGTGATGAATTCAAAAGGGTTCATATAAAGTCAGTATCATGGGTCAAAATATATGTCCATATGGTAAAGGTCCGGGGTCTGAGATGCGTTGGCAAGGACGGATAAATTATAATCAAATTGAAACACCCAACCGGTGTATTTGTAATCCAGTGCCCGATGGCAAGCAGGTAAACAAAAAGGCCGACGAGGAGCCGATTGGACGCAAGATCCGCCTCTCGTTTCGACCCTAGATGGGTCTTTTTCAAGGCCGTGGTGAGTAGAGACCCATCGGTGGTAGAAGGATGGACAAGGCTGGAACAACCGAAAAGTCCGTAAAATGTATAGCATCAAGTACTAATAGCCGAATAGAGAAAATACAATGTAGTAATGGGACGAATGGGAATCACAATATCCTTGTATAAGCAACCAAATAGCATATATACAAACAGCATATGAACTATGGAAAGATACAATGTAATAGCGAAAGTATAAGTCGCAAAGATGCGTAACAATACAGTATAGCCATGTATAGTATAGTATAGCAATATAAAACAATATAAAGCGGAGAGAGAGAGAGATGCATACCACATATGGAGAGGGAATCAGCTCAGTGGTTGAATCCAGGGCGTAGAGCAACAACCCACAGAGAGAGCAGAGTATAAATCAGGAGGGAAACAGGTGCAGAGGATAATCACTTCAATAAGTCTGAAAGCCGTAGCTTTTCGTTTAAACGGAATGGAAATTCGGAATTTAAATTCAAAATCCACGGGTTTCAATTCTCCGCAGGATGCTGTCAACATCACCATGGGGTGGAATTTTAACTTTTTCGATGCCGAAGAAGTTGAGACTGTGAGGACCATGCAATTTTTGTTTGAAATGACTGTAGAGTGGGAGTCATCTGAAAAGTTACGGATTTTTCGGCGGTGTTCCTCTACTCTGACTTCCATCATTCGTCAAGTCTCGCCCACGTAGACTAGGCCACATGGGAATTGTAGTCCATAAATACAATTTTACTTTTACAAGTAAAGAAGTCTTTGAAGGTAAGATAACGATTGGTGCCCGGAATAAACACCTGTTTCTCTGTATAAAGCGTCGCATTGGGCGCAATTGCCGCATCTATGTGTCTTTGAAGTCAAACTGCTCTTGATGGTGGGTGTGCTGATATTGGAATGTATAATAAGGTCACGAATATTACTGGTGCACTTATGTGCGATGATAGGAGGTTTTGTGAGGCCAGAGATGTCTTGCAAAATAGGCCAATATTTGTTGACAATTTTTTGAAACTGGTTGGAATTTCTAGTAAGAGTGAGGGGCCATACCACACGGTCGGAGGTGGTAGATTTAGGTGAGTTCCTGAGGAGCTGAGACCGGGGAACACGTTTAGCTCTATTAAAGGCTGATTGCAGCATCTCTACTGGATAGCCACGGGAATGGAGTTTGCAACGAAGGGAATCAGCATCATTGAGGAAATCCTGTTCACATGAGGAGTTCCGTTTGAGGCGGAGAAATTGAGTAAGGAAGATTTCTCTTTAACGGATTACTATGAAAACTGTGGAAATGTAAGAGGGCATTTTTGTCCATTGGTTTGTGGTAACATTTGACTTTCAATTTCCCACAGTCAACAAAAACGGTCAAATCCAAAAAAATGATGGTGGAATTGCTGACATTAAAGGTAAACTGAATGGGATTGGCCCAGGAGTTCATCCACAGTTTAAAGTCATGTACAGGTGTGTGTTTACTCACGAGTAAAAACACATCATCGATGGAGTTGCCAATGGGTGGGGGTGGGGCCATAAATCGGGATCTGTTCAAGAGAATCCATGTACAGATTTGCTACAGTTGGCCCGATGGGGCTACCGTAGCCACACCCCATATCTGCAAAAAGTACTCCTGTTTAAACATAAAATAATTATAGTCCAAGCAGCAATCCATGAGGTCCAGAAGAAATGAAGTGGAAGGTGTTGGGATTCTGTATTGATCTGAGTATTGTTTTTTGTCAATTAAGCTGGCTCTCTGTAGTTAAAAGATTCAAGAGTCATTTATTTTAAAAATAAATCTCTTTAAATGAAATATGTTCAGGCACAATTAAACGACAGTATTAGCAAACAAAGCTCAAATGGCTTTGTTGTTTGCCTATTGCTTTGCTTTGGAATGGAACACCTTTTTACTTTCTCCTTAGAACAGACAGCACAGTCCAAATAATTATCACAGGACTTAAGTTTTAAATTGGTTACTTTAGCAAGCTGTCTTATAGCTTTAAAGCTAACATGTCCCAACACTCTATGATAATAGTGAATACACTCATCATGAAGAGGCTTGTTTTCAGTTCCTTGCACTTTAAACACTTTCTCTCCTTCAGGAATCTGATACATTTTGTTTACCATTCTGCCCGTAACACAATGCTTTCCTTTAAAGGACACTTCACATTCTTTTGCCCTAAAGCACACTTCATACCCTTCAGCACATAGGCTGGAAATGCTAATTAAACAAAAATCCAATTTCTCAATTAACAAAACCTTTGTAAGCATTCTATTTAACCCAGGTACATAAACATCCCCCTGGATCTCACATTTAACTTTTGACCCATCTGCAAGAGTAACATTTGTTACTTCAGCTTCTTCCACATTTTTAACAACTTTATATCATTTACACAATGCTCTGTACACCCAGAATCAAACAGCCACACAGGACTTTTTACATTCTCTTCTTTAGTACTTCTTGTTACCAAAACATGAGAACCCTATTGGAAGAAAACCCCTTCCCTTTGCCTGCTTTTTCATCTTATTGGGACAATCTCTTATTACATGAGAAACTGCTCCGCATCCATAACACCTTCTAACACTATATACTGCTCCTGACTGCTGGGCGTTTCTACTTTGAGCCCCTTTTGCAGGAGAGGCTGTTTCTTTAAGGAACACATTTCTTTTCTCCTGCTCCATAAGCCAGGAACAAACAAAATTAAGTGAAAGCTCAGTTTCAGGAACATTCTGCATTGAAAACACAAAATTGTCCCACGACGCATCCAAACTGGAAAGCAACACACATGCTTGGTGTGAGTTCGAAAAACTCATCTCTCTTTCCTCCAGTTCCACGAACAGGTGACGCATTGTATCAATATGCTTCATTACATCTTCTCCTTTATGAAGCTTTAAATTATAAAGTTGCCGGGTGAGGATTATCTTTGCACTGGCTGTCGAAGCACGATAAATATCTGTAAACTTCCGCCAGGCCTCGTGTGCCGTGAGAATTCCATGCACATATGCCAGCTGGGAGTTGTCCACACACAACAAGATTGTTGCTAGTGCTTTATCATTCGCCCTCTTCACAGCCGCTGTGGCGTCATCTGCTAAAGGCGATGATGTAACATCCCATAAATCTTCTCTGATGAGCACACTTTTCATCTTTACAGCCCAAGTAGCATAATTGGAGGCTGTAAGACGCTCCAACGCCAGACCGCCCAGGGAAACAGATGATGAACTCATCTTCACAAGAATGTCTTTCTCCTTTGCAGCTCTTGTATACTGTCTGTGCCAAAAAACAACTAACAGAGAGTAAAGAAAAAACTTGACCAGCTTCCAACAAAAACAGAAACTCCAACCATCCTCTGCTACCACCTGTTGGGATTCTGTATTGATCTGAGTATTGTTTTTTGTCAATTAATCTGGCTCTCTGTAGTTAAAAGATTCAAGAGTCATTTATTTTAAAAATAAATCTCTTTAAATGAAATATGTTCAGGCACAATTAAACGACAGTATTAGCAAACAAATAGTCCATAAGAAACAACATAAACCTTCCGTCTTCTTTTCGACGTCCTCCTCTGCAAAGTTGCTGGCTTCTTCAAAACAAAATTCCTCACCCAAGGTCAGTCTCTCAGCTGCCTTATTTTATACAGGGATAGCTGCAAAACACCTACAGCTGTAACTTTTTCCAGCACCTTCTGGAGGCTTCTGGCTTCAAGTAAGTTTGTAACAAACTTACTCCAAGTAGTCCCATTTAAAATAAACACATATTTTACATTATTCTTACATTTTACAATATAATTTGCCCACTTACATTTTTAATCTCAACAGAAGGGACATCTTGGGTCTGATGTTGTAGCCGGTCGAAAGTGTCTTTGAGGATGTTGCGGGCCTCATCATGTCAGCGCCGCTTGACCCGTTTGTTGCCTTAACGGACCAAGCCTTGCGCGCCATTAGATAAGAGCAGCATCTGGCGGGCTTTGAACTGGAACCGCCCTTTGAAGTGCCAAGCACCTTTCCTGAACTTTGATATGCGGAGAGCCGGATGGTCAAGCCAAGGGAGGGAAGGGCCCAGCAGGGGGCCGGGCCGGGGAGGGTTTTTGAAGAGACTGTTGCGCGGGAAGACTTTAGTCTATCTTTGCTTACCCTGGATCAAGGACCTATTAAACTGCTTATCCTTCAACCCCGTTTGGAGTGAGCGTGGTTCATTAGACCCCCCTTGCCGGAGCTGACACATCAAGAGGCACATTCGTATAAAAGGACCCCAAGTCACAAACTACCAAAAGGTCGCCAGGTTCCACAGGTAAATGTTCAATTTTGCATATGAAGTCTCTGCTATCTCTAACGTATGCAGGCTTAGATTGAACGCTAGGTTGAAGAAGATAATCCAAAAATAAAGCAAGGGGTTGGAGAAGTCACCCAGAGCAGGAGACAATGGGGCAGCCAGGGACCGGGGTGACCCCTTTGTGCATTTTGGGTAGCAAATATAGGACCGGGACACGGGGATTATTATCGATAAGGAACTGTGAGAGTTGTTTACTAATATGGCCCAAGATCTCTCCAGAGTGAATGATATTGTGTATCACAGACATATAGGTGCGTGTGGGATCACTTGGGAGTGGGGGGTAATATTTGGTGTCCCGTAATTGGCGATAGGCTTCCTGGACATAATCCCACAATAAAATCTGCGGATAAAGGAGGGGGCGTGGTCCTGATGAATATGTCCAGGAAGCCTATCGCCAATTATGGGACACCAAAAAATTGTATTTATGGACTACAATGCCCATGTGGCCTAGTCTACGTGGGCGAGACTCGACGAATGATGGGAGTCAGAGTAGGGGAACACCGCTCGAAAATCCGTAACTTTTCAGATGACTCCCCACTCTACAGTCATTTCAAACAAAAATTGCATGGTCCTAACAGTCTCAAGTTCTTCGGCATTGAAAAAGTTAAAATTCCACCCCATGGTGATGTTGACAGCATCCTGCGGAGAATTAAAACCCGGTGCATTTTGAATTTAAATTCCGAATTTCCATTCGGTTTAAACGAAAAGCTACGGCTTTCAGACTTATTGAAGTGATTATCCTCTGCACCTGTTTCCCTCCTGATTTATACTCTGCTCTCTCTGTGGGTTGTTGCTCTACGCCCTGGATTCAACCAATGAGCTGAGATCCTCTCCATATGCGGTATGCATCTCTCTCTCTCCGCTTTATATTGTTTTATATTGCTATTATGTATCCTACATGGCTATACTCGTGTGTTACGCATCTTTGCGACTAATACTTTCGCTATTACATTGTATCTTTCCATAGTTCATATGCTGTTTGTATATATGCTATTTGGTTGCTTATACAAGGATATTGTGATTCCCATTCGTCCCATTACTACATTGTATTTTCTCTATTCGCGCTATTAGTACTTGATGCTATACATTTTACGGACTTTTCGGTTGTTCCAGCCTTGTCCATCCTTCTACCACCGATGGGTCTCTACTCACCACGGCCTTGAAAAAGACCCATCTAGGGTCGAAACGAGAGGCGGATCTTGCGTCCAATCGGCTCCTCGTCGACCTTTTTGTTTACCTGTTTGTGTAGCAGCCCAGCCTCCAGCCCAGCCCCCAGCCCAGCCTCCAGCCCAGCCAGGGGGGGTCAGGGGATGCCCCGGGGGTCCCAATTGCTCTTGACCCGATTGATGGGGATTCAGGTGAAATGGATGATGGGGCTGTTGGGAAGACGATTGGCCCGAGGCCTACGAGGACAAGGGAGGTCAGTCTGACCCAGATTCAGATAACTGGTATGAGAAACCAGGTGGGCAAGGTTCCCAAGAATGAATCTGGGAACCCGCGGGGGATGAGTCCATGGAGACAGAATGGGAGGATGCTTCTCATGAAGATAGTGAGACAGCTGTGGAAAGGGAGGGAAGGAGCTTTGACCGCAGGAGGAGCATTGAGGCCCATAGAAAGGAATGGCGGCAAAGCCTAGAGCGTTGCTGGTCTCACAATGAAGGAACTTAAATATATGTTCTGTGGGAACAGATCCTCAGTTGAACGGCCACTTCTGATCTGAAGGGAGTGAACCGTTCCTGATCCTTGAAGCCTGTTGGCTTGCCTTGCCAAGAAGGTACCTTGGGCCTTGTACCTTGCCCTGCCTTGCCTTGCTCCACGGAGACCTTGTTTTGCCTTGTTTCGCTTTGATTTCATGAACTTTGCCTCTGGAAGATTTCCTGTTTTTACTTGGACCTTTTTACCGTTTACCATTTTGGACTAATTGCTTTTTACTTGGACATTCTACTTTTACACCTGTTCTTTATTATTCAATAAATAGTCATTTGTCTCTGTGTGTATGATTAAGGGGCCGGGCCAAGACCCTGCATTGTGACAGTTTGCCATCGGGCACTCGGATTACAAATACACCCGGTTGGGTGTTTCAATTTGGATTATAATTTATCCGTCCTTTGGCAACGCATCTCAGACCACGGACCTTTACCATATGGACATATATTTTGACCCATGATATGGACTTTATATAAACCCTTTTAAATTCATCACTGTTATAGTGGAATCGCCTTTACACCATTTGCGGTGTTATTTACATTTATTGCATGGCTTGAATTGTTAAAAAAAGTCTTCGCCACTGTGGCCGACTTCGGCTTTGGCTATTAGCCACTCTCTTTATAAACTTATTTCACATTTACCATTTTGGGTATCTATTCATATTTGTTCTCCACATATCCTCCCTTTGAGGTTTACTACCAGTAGTAAGACATCTGGGTCTATTAATATAGGCACCTATAATCAATCGGCCTCAAAATCCTCGCCGAAGGCGGAAGAAGCATAGGTCCTGAACCTTCTGGAGGGCTGATTATATCTCCTGGAGGAGCGCTACATTCTCTAGCTCTGAAAAGAGGGTTAAAAACTGCCAAGCGAATCCCATGAGGGGAAGCGAAGCACCAGTTCTCTCCAGTGAGACTGATCTTCCACAAAAGCATAAAGCTGTAGTGGAAATGGCCATCGCCGAGCCATCTGACATGAACCATCTATTACCGGTTACTAATTCTAACAGCGAGCTGCCTACGCCAAGGAACTCCCAGGCGGGCCCTATCCACTGCCCAGGCGTGATAGCATTCACTCCAGCCCCGACTGGGTCGTGGCTTATGAATATGAAGTCGCCCCCTACTGACTGGCCCGGCTCACTTGCGGACCTTGCCCCGTCCCCTTTTCAAGGGGTCTGTCGGAAACTGAGCCCACAAAAGCTCATGGAGATTCAATGACCAGGAGGCTGATCCCAATGATCTGTGAGAATGGGAAATATGGTGGTAGGCACAGGCCAATACAGAGAATTCGCCAGAGTCGCAAGCAGACTCTGGCTTATTCTGACCTGCGTCCTATCCCAAAGTACACTGTTGACAGACTACCAGCCTCCTCCCCTTCTTCTCTGGTATTGGTGAATGCCCGGTCCATTAGAAACAAGACAGCCACCATCCAAGACTTTGTTTCTGAGTTAGCACCCAATCTATTCTGCGTAACTGAGACCTGGTTTCAAGACGGTGATGAGATCTTCCTGTTATCTCTCAGGGCGGTGCCCGCACTGAACGCTCCGGGGATTGAATCCATTGACCTTGTGTGGGATTCCCAGGAGAGTATAGCCTTACTTCTGGTGTACCGAGCGCCTAGCGCATCAGCCGAAAGTCTATCCCTGCTGCTCGAGACTGTGTCGGAGTGGGCGTTGAGGTTTCCTAGGCATATTGTTCTGGGGGACTTCAACGTCCACGCTGATACAGCCTCTTTTTCATCTGCAGCAGTGGACCTAGTGTCGTCCATGGCAACACTAGGGCTCTCCCTCTGTGATTCAGGACCCACACACCAGGCAAGTCATACTCTCGATTTAGTCTTCTCTGCTGGCGTCCAAGTGAGCCTAGCCTCTATTATAGAGGTTCCATGGTCGGATCACTGTGCCCTGACAATCTGGATAGAACTGGCTCCCCCACCCTGCAAGAGCGGCGAACAGATTTGGGTTCGCCCAAAGAGACTTATGGAACCCTCTAGGTTCCTGAATGCGCTGAGGGATCTGGAGTCTGGGATCTGGATGAGCTAGTGGACACCTGGAACAACAATCTGTCCAATGCTGTCAAGGAGATCGCCCCTAGGCGCCCTCTCCGACCCTGCAGAAATCGTTCGCCTTGGTTTACCGAGGAGCTATGTTCGATGAAGCGGAAAAAGAGATGGCTAGAGAGCGTGTGGAGGAAACTCTGTGATGGAGGTTCGAAATCAGCTTATAAGCTTTTTAAGGATGCTTATGAGCAGGCTATCAAGGAAGCAAAAAATTCATACTATGCAACCTTTCTTAGCATCTGCGAGCTCATGCCCGGCACAATTTAAGATAATTAGGTCTTTGGCGATGGTCCCTACCATCCCAAATATTGATAATCAGGCCCTCTCTGCTGAGGTTTTCCAGAGCTTCTTTGCAGACAAGATTACAACCCTTCGCCGGGACCTTCCGGCCACAGTTGATACAGTTCATGAACTTGAGACTCCTGGCCTCTTGCTGGGCCCACCTTCGACCAGTTCACACCACTGGAGGCAGAAGCTGTTGATAGGATTGCTGCTGCAACTCGACCGACCACCTGCTCCCTCAATCCGTGCCCCTCCTGGCTGGTGAAAGACAGCCTGGAGGGGTTGCGAGACCCTCTGTTGAATATAATCAATACTTCCCTCCAGCAAGGAGTATTTCCAGAGGGTTTAAAAGAGGCGGTGGTCTCTCCATTGCTGAAGAAGCCGGGATTAGATCCAACGGTCCCTTCCAATTACCGCCCAGTTTCGAACCTGTTGTTTCTGGGTAAGGTAATTGAGAGGGCAGCAATGGAGCAGTTGCAGTCTTTTCTAGATGACGCAACTTGGCTAGACCCCTTCCAGTCCGGCTTCCATTCTGGGCATGGGACGGAGACGGTTCTGGTCTCCATTTCGGATGAGCTGCGTTACCAGCTGGATCAAGGTGGATCGGCGCTGCTTGTGTTATTGGACCTCACAGCAGCGTTTGACACAGTCGATTACGATCTATTGACCCACTGCCTTGCTGGGACCGGGGTGGGGGGGACAGCCCTTAAGTGGGTGTCCTCCTTCCTCCGGATCCGGCTGCAGCAAGTGAGGAGGGGCGAGGTTGTCTCCGGGGGTTCCTCAGGGGGCAATTATCTCCCCTCTGTTATTTAACATCTATATGCGACCACTTGCCCAGCTGGTGCATAGCTTTGGGCTTAGGTGCCATCAGTACGCTGATGACACCCAGCTCATCCTGAGGATGGATGGCTGGCCCGAATCCATACTCGAGAATTTCCAACGCTGCATTGAGGCCGTTACTGGATGGCTGCAAGCCAGTAGGTTGAAGGTGAATTCGGCTAAGACGGAGATCCTGTAGCTTGGTCGCCCGGGCGGTGGGGATGTTCAGCTTCCGACCCTGGACGGCGTGACACTACATCCGTTCCGTCGTCATCCGTTAAGAGCCTCGGGGTAACCCTGGACCCTCTTTTGTCGATGGAGGCTCATGTCTCCACCGTCAGCAGAGTGGTGTTTTTCCATCTTCGTCAGGCGAGGAAGCTGGCCCCCTACTTGTCCCGTCGCGACCTGGCCACAGTGGTCCAAGCTACAGTCATCTCAAGGCTAGACTACTGTAAAGCTCTGTACATTGGCCTTCCTCTGTCAGTGATCCGGAAACTCAAGCTGGTGCAGAACGCTGCAGCCCGACTCCTTGCGGGGGTCTCGGCAAGCTGTCACATCACGCCAATTCTGTGCGAACTGCACTGGCTACCGGTAGAATGTGTTAGTCTTGACTTTTAAGGCCTTACATGGTCTGGGGCCAGTGTACCTGTGGGACCGCCTCATCCCGTATTATCCCACCAGATCTTTGCGCTCTGAAGAGCATAACCTCCTGGTCATTCTTAGTCCCAAGGCATTTCGCCTGACTGCAATCCGTCGCCAGGCTTTTTCGATCGTGGCTCCAACACTTTGGAACATGCTGCCCGCCGACGTTCGTGCCATACAGAACATTCTCCCATTTAGGAAAGCCTACAAGACTCTGTTATTCCAGCAGGCTTTTGGAGCTGGATGAATTGCAGTCTTCTTTGCATGTCGCCATCTGTATTACCTTTCGTGCCGCAGTTGTTTTAATGTGCGGCCTATTGTGCTTTTTTATCTGCTGTTTTATTGTGGTTTTAACCTTTACTGTATTTAGTTGTTTTTATGAACATGTTGAGAGCCGCCCCGAGCCATTGGGAAGGGTAGCAAACAAATACGAATAAATAAATAAATAAATAAAAATAATTGGTTGAAATCATTGTTGTTTCAAATTTGCTGAGTAAATTCATCCAGCTCCGAAAGCCTGTTGGAATAACAGCAGGTTCGCTTCGTGGTCTCCAGGAACGGAAGAAAGGGGTTTGTTCAGTTTTATTCTTTCTGTTATGTTTGCAAGAATTTTAGTTCAACTAAAGTTGAAGTTATCCAAAGGTGTCAAGATTCCCAGCCCCAATAAGAGTATCTCTGTTCCTCACTCTTGTTGAAAGTTATGCTTCAGAATTGAGATGGGGATGGCAAAAAGTCTGACTCATTTCAATTGGCTTGGAGGACATGAGTCCAGTTGTAGGAAAACTTGGAGCTCTTCAGATATGTATAGTGAGCTGTATCACCTCTGCGTCCGAGTGGTTTCACTCTTGCTCAGCAAGGTGGAACATGTTGCAGTGGTTTGAATGCTGAATCATCGCGTTTTGAAGATCAAAGGAGAAGATAAGGTTTTATTTTTAGTGTGGGTCTGAGTGATGTGGGGGAGGGGGGTGCGGTAGAGGTTGGCTTAAAGGGGGCGTAATTCCAAAGTGTGGCCTAGGGTGCAAAAAGGTGTTAATCCGGGCCTGCCACTAGAAAGGGCAAGACTCTGTCCCCTTCTTTCCCTCCTGTCTGAATTGAATGTAAACCATGTTTGTGCTGGTGACAGAGGTGAAATGGAAGAAAAAGTGAAAAATTGAAGATTTAAAAGCAGCTGGAAAAGTGGGATGACTCATTGGAATTGTCTCTACCAGCATGGGTTAGTTGGAGGGTATGAAATGGAGGGTATGAAACGATCTGAAGTTAGGCATAAGTAGCAAAATTAGCTAAATTTGGAGCCAATACAAAATTAATCAGTATGGTTAAAACAAACAAAAGGAAAGTATAGGGATCTCTCAAAAGTGAGGCAAATATATTCAAGCAGTTGGAAGCCACACACAGCGAGACAAAACATTTCTAACTTTGTTCAAATGCTATGTATGTACATCTGAGCTGGCAGTGGTTGACCAGTACAGGTAATTGGCATTGTATTGGTAATGCAGTCCCTGGGTCAGTTCCCACAGCCCATATCAGTTCTTCGGGCTTCCAAAAGCCCAAAGAACTGAGAAGAGCGCCCCCCCTCCCCAATCCCCCCCCCCCAAAGCACTTAAAATACAATAAAACTTCCCAGGCTGCCATGCTGCCTCTTCAGCAGGCCTCCTGGTGTGTAGAAATGATGCACCAAAAGATGGGGGGGGGGGGGGACGACGACGACACTCCTTGCCCCTCCACCTCCTGGCACAACATTTCTATGTGCCAGAAGGCCTGCCGGAGAAGCGTCATGGTGACTCAGTAAGTTTTCTTGCATTTTAAGGGCTTTGGGCGAGGGGTTGGGGAGGGGCATGCCAGTACAGTAGTTACATGGGACATGGTGACAGCCCCCAGGAAAACCTGGGTTTTTGGCAAGGGCATGGGGACTTAATTTATTATTTTTATTATTTTCCATATTTATACCCCACTCTTCTAATCGTGAGGGGGATCTCAGAGCAGCTTACATATTGGTCATTTCAATGCCACATTGCAATACAAAGTATATAAAATACAACATATTAAACACCAACAAAATAAACATAAATTCATAAACTGTTAAAAGCTGTTAAAACCAAATAGCTAAAACCGTAGTCTTCCTTCATGTTGCTGCATATGAATTCTGTGTTGCACTATTCCCAAATGCCAGATCTTAACTTTTTTCCTAAAGACAAGGAGGGGCCCAATCTAATATCATTGGGGAGGGAGTTCCATAGCTGAGAGGTCACCACTGAGAAGGCCCTGTCTCTTGTTCCCACCAGTTGGTTCATTCAGACAGGCAGTTGGGCCAGAACCATTTTGGATGTTATAGGTTAAAGCCAGCATGTTTAGCAAACCGGCAGCCAGTAACAGGAGGGTGGTGTGCTCCCTGGCTGCCATCCATTGGACTACTTGGAGCTTCTCGACAATCCTCAAAGGCAACACCATGTAGAGCATGTTGCAGTAGTCTATTTGAGATGCAGCAAGAGCATGGACCACTATGGCCAAATCTGACTTTCCAAGATATGGGTGCAACTGGTGCACAAGTTTTAATTGGTCACCAGCAAAACCCAGGGTTCCAGGCTCAGCGATGAATCCAGGAGAACTCCCAAGCTGAGAACCTGTGTCTTCAGAGGGTGCGTAACCTCATCCAGCACAGGCTGTAACCCTATACTTTATTCAGCCTTTCGACTGACCAGGAGAACCTCTGTCTTGTCTGGATTCAATTTCAATTTGTTTGCCCACATCCAGATCATCACAGCTGCCAAGTACCGGTTTACGACCTAAACAGCCTCTTCCTTAATTATTAATCTAAATAGAAGAAAACGGACAGAAGATGCCATCGCTGAGGATACAACAAAAAGCAGCAAAAAGGACTATAAGAAAAATTAAAACCAATATAGAGAAGAATGGAAGTACAAATACCCTTATAAGAATGGAAGTACAAATACCCTCTCTGTACCTCCTCATATTTCCACCCCTTTCTCTCCCCCCCCCCCTTTCCCTTCTTCTCTTCTCTTTTTTTTAGTAATCCATCAAGAAAACAGAGGAGTCTGATGGGATATGTCCAGTCAAAAGACTCTTTGGCGTTTATGACTGACTGGCAATTCTTCAAAAGGTTTCTAGAAAAAAAGACTCCTTACCTAGTCGAAAAATCTATTGGTTTTGATTTGAAATAATGAATGATTTTACTGGATGCAGTGACTTCACTCACACATTTATGGTATATGGTCACCCTAACCATATACCATAAACACAACAAATCATTAATATTTTATACTTACAAGAATGAGACTGGGATTCCTTATAATGCAAGCCCATTGATTGTCTCTACTCCTGTGTAATTTTCTATGTCTCAACCTATAAGGAAGTGGTGCCATCTGGTGACTGCTGCTCCTGGAACATCTTCCATGTGCAGACCATTTTCATTGCTATTTTAGTAACAGTTCATTAGTTGCACCTTTAACAGTTGGCAAAGAATGAAGGCTTCAATTTTATTCGTAAATATTCAACAATGGAATAATTTGCTATTGCCTAATAAAATATGTGAACTTTACCGTAATTCTAACATCTGGCTTTGACAACATACATGCCACATTTTTTTTCCAAATGCAATGCCAAACATCCCAATTATATAGGGATCTATTAGAGATGTGTTAGGATCTGATGTTTAAATGGACGCCCACTAAGTTTCAATGTGCATTTTAATAATACAAGTAGCTGACAACAGCCTATTCAGAGAGTGCAAAGTATTCCAACTTCAGGAAATTCCTCCCTCCCTCCCTCCCTTCCAACTTTCCTTCCTTTCTTCAAACATTCTTAGATACAATCATTGACTTCTAGCGAGACTGAAAGTGAATACTTGTATGTAAACTAAGGTCCTGATCATGCCACATTGTTAGATCATCATAGCAGTAATATGATCCTATTTTTGTCTCATCCTTACCACATGGCATCCCGGTTCTCCTAGTGCTTTTACACTGCACAGTGCCTGGGAAGGTGATAAGACGTGGTGATAACAACATTAGCGAAAATGAAGAAAACTGTACAAATCATGCTATTACACTGCAAGAGTCAGAAGGGTTTCAATAATCAGTGATAGTTGTCAGTACACCTACAGCTGTTTTGGAATGGTATGCCGATAAGTTTCCAGTCCCAATTCAAGGTGCAGGTTATCTGTATATCTGTATTCTGTATACCTTTATAAAACGGAATGTTTGTATGTGTGTATGTGTGTATGCGGAGGGCGGAAGGGCGGATATGTGGCAGCTATTTGCATAAAGTCCTTTGATTGGACAGCCTCGCCACTCCAAAATTCTAAGGCACCAGACAGAGGGCATTGATAGCCACTGATTAGCCAGCATCCCAGAATCCAGGTGTAACGACTCTCCAACACTCGGTAAGGATCACGCGTAGATTGAAAGCACGGTCCAACACGATTTTATTGCAGGTACGACACATGTGAAGCAAAAGCACCTGCCCGCCACCAAAACACAACTTATATACCCCAACCCCCCCTCCCATCGCCCATGCAATGTCCAGGCAGGGTTGCACCATATCCGGTGATTCAGCATATCCCATAGTCCAAAGGGATGTGACCTCATGGCCCCATGAGTCAGCATTAGGAGTCCAATTGTCCAATGTCCAGGCTCAGAGGAGTTACATCACTTCCCTCTGCAGCCTTGCACACATGTGGAAGTTACCTCACTTCCACATGACTCAGCACAGTCTTATATAACTGGAGCCCAAGGTCACCCAAGAACTAGGGCAAAGGTCGATGCAATCTCATGCCAGGCTGGGAGCTTGAACTTCACCCAAGCTCAAGTCTCCCAATCCTGACATAACGGCCTCCTCCACCACGTCCTCCCCCTGTAAAACAAAACATCATTCAATCCGGAGGATGAAAGGGGCCCACATACTTTTTCAGAAGACCACAATGAAACGTGGGATGAACTTTCCCTAAACTCTTGGGCAACAGAAGGGTATAGGAGACCTTATTCACTGCTTTCTCAATTCTAAAAGGCCCAATATACTTCGGACCCAATTTCTTAGATGGATAACCCAATTTCAAATTCTGTGTGGACAGCCACACTAAATCCCCTTCACTATACTCCTCCCCTTCTCGCCTCTTCCGGTCACCAAACATCTTATAAGAACGCTGTGCCTTCCCTAAAGCTTCCGCTACTTCCTTCCAATCTTCCCGGGCTCGTATCTTCCACTCCTCCTTCTCCTCCCCTCCCAACTCTAACAGCTGGGGCAAAGGAGCCACCTCCTGACCATAGACTATCTCAAAAGGAGACCTTCCGGTGGACGAATGCACAGAGCTATTGTATGCCACTTCAGCATAGGGCAACAGATCAGACCAATTAGTTTGCTCTTTATTACTAAAAATGCGTAGATAAGCCCCTAACGATTTCTGCGTCCTTTCTACGCCGCCATTACAACAAGGATGATAAGAGGTCGTAAGACGTCTCTGAGCCCCTAGCACCTCCAAAAACCGCTCCCAAAACTGAGCAGTAAACTGCACTCCACGATCACTCAAAACCTGTTCCGGGCACCCATGCAACCGGTACACATGCTGCACATACAACTCCGCCAAACGTTCCGCAGAAGGCAATCCCTTCAATGGCACAAAATGGGCCTGCTTCGAAAACATATCCAGCACAGTCCAAATGTACTTATAACCCCGACTCGAAGGCAACTCCCCCACAAAATCAGTGCTGACATGCGTCCACGGCCTCACAGGAGTAACTACCACCTGAATCAACCCCTGCGGCTTCGCAGAGGGAACTTTATTCCTGGCACACACCTCACAACACTCTACATATCTCTTCACCTCAGCCCTCATAGCTGGCCACCAATACCGCTTTTTCAAGGCCAACAGAGTCTTCGTGACTCCCCAATGTCCAGCAGACCTATGATCGTGATTCAACCTCAGCACCTTTTCTCTCATACTCTGAGGGACATACACTTTATCTCCCATAATCCATAAACCATTCAATGACTTGCACTCCTTCTCATGGCTCTGCAACCACATATCACCTACATAACCCTTCTGCAATTCTAAACTCCACTCATCTACTACTCCCTCTTCTTTCTTAATCTCTTTCGCCGCCTGCGCCCTTGTCTGCACGGCCAGACCCCAATGTTCTCTAGCAAACACCTCCTCCGCCTTATGCATCTCATTCTCACCCACACTCGGATACCGAGACAATGCATCAGCCACCACATTCTCTTTGCCTCTAATATGCTGGAGTCTGAAATTAAACCGAGCAAAAAACTGCGCCCATCTCACCAACTTGGGAGATAACTTCTGGGGATTTCTTAAATATTGAAGGTTCTGATGGTCGGTCATCACAACAAAAGGGAAAGCAGCGCCCTCTAAAAATTGCCTCCACGTCTGCAAAGCGTTGCGCACAGCAAACGCCTCCTTCTCCCACACTGGCCATCTCTTCTCATGCTCCCCAAACTTCTTCGAAAAATACGCACACGGCTTCATTCTACCCTGCTCATCCTCCTGCATTAACACTCCACCATACGCCCAAGCAGAAGCGTCACATTGCACTACAAACGGCTTATCCACATCTGGATGCATTAACAATGGCCCATTCGTAAATGCTCCTTTCAACTTCACAAAAGCCTCCTGGCATTCCTTCGTCCACTCCAACTTAGCCCCTGGAGACTTAGTCTTCCTGGACTCGCCCTTACCCTTGGTCTTCAATAACTCAGTGAGCGGAAGAGTTATCTCTGAAAACCCCGCTATAAAGGTGCGATAAAAATTGGCCAATCCCAAAAAAGCCTGCAATTGCCTACGGGTTTGCGGAGCCTCCCAGCTCAACACATCATCCACCTTGGCCGGATCCATCGCAACTCCACTCTCACTAATTCTGTATCCCAAAAAATCAATCTGATTCTTGCCAAACTCACACTTACTCAACTTTACATATAGACTCGCCTGCCGCAGTCTCTCTAACACCTCCCTTACCAAACAAACATGCTCATCTCTGGTACGCGTCACAATCACGATATCATCCAGATATACAAACACCCCCTTATACAAAAGGGGGTGCAACACCTCATTAATCAACTGCATGAAAATACCGGGAGCTCCGGCCAAACCGAATGGCATCACGGCCCATTCGTAGAGCCCGAGGGGGCAAGAGAAAGCAGTTTTCCACTGATCGCTCCTCTTCACTCGCACCATGTGAAACGCGTCAATCAAATCCAGCTTTGTAAAAAACTTTCCACCCCCCAACTGTCCCAACAAATCTTTGATAAGTGGCAGAGGGTAACAGTTGGTGGTACTCACAGCATTCAAACCTCTATAATCAATACACATCCGCAGACTACCATCCTTTTTCTCGCGAAACAACACTGGCGCTGCAATGGGAGACTCAGACCTCCGAATAAACTCTCTTCTTAAATAGCCATCTATCTGCTCCCTCAACGCTTCCTTCTCTTTCACAGTCATGGCATATATCTTAGGCTTGGGTAGGACAGCCCCTTCCTTAACCTCTATACTACACTGTACGTTGCGGGGAGGGGGTAGACCCTGAGCTAAAATCGGGTTAAACACATCGACATAATCCCAGTATTCAGCAGGCACCCCTTGTACATCACTCCTAACCCCCTCCCTCTTATTAGGGGAACATTGTACCACCCCCGTTTTCCAATCGATCTTGGGATTAGCCTGCTCAAGCCAAGGTAACCCCAATACCACCTCATGACCTTTAATGGGGGCCACTACAAAATCAATGTCCCCCTCCCAGGGTCCCACCCGACCCTTTAAATCTTTAGTCCCCACAGAGAAAGGGCCCCCCCTCAATAGAGGATCCATCTAATTGCGTAAATGTTACAGGTGTTTCCAAGGGCTTTGTACTCCCACCCAAATCCCCAATCAACTTCGGGGACATAATGTTCTCCGAACACCCACAGTCTACTAAAGCTTTTCTTTCCACAATCCCATCTCCTTTAATCAAACCCAATGTACATTGAATATTGGAGCTCACCCCAACACTTTTCCTATCATCATTGTCCACACAAGCTGCTTTAGCGGAGGCCACCTTCACCGGTTCCAGTGCCTGCCTTTGTCGGCACTGGGACGCAAAATGACCGGGTTGCGAACAAATAAAGCAAAGGCCTCGTCCCTTCGATGGCCTTTTCACTGGACTGGATCGGTTGTCACTGCCACGTCTAGCCTCTCCTCCACGGAATCGCCCCTCCGCAACACCACGACCGGATCCTCTGGACCTCATGGGTTGAAAACGACGCCGTTGCACCTGGGCTAGGATTCCTTCGACACTGCCAGCCAACTGGATCCAGCCATCAACATCTCCAGGATCATCCCGATGTAGACACCACTCCAGGATCTCCTTACGCAGGCCGTCTTTAAATAATTCCAGTAGGGTAGCTGGAGACCACTCTGCAACTTTTCCGGCTAAACCCATGAACTCCTCTGACCGGGATCCCTGAGTCAGGCAACGCAGCGCTTCCTTCGCCTTAATTCGTTCCAATGGATCTCGAAACCGGCTTCGTATCGCCTGTAAGAAGGCTCCCACAGAATGCAAACACGGGTCTCGACGGTCATGGCATTGAACATACCACTCGGCTGCCCTTCCTTTGAACACCGCTCCGATGGCCCGTACTCGGCTGCTGTCGCTCGGATAGAGGTGACCATAGTCCTCCATATGGTCCTGCACCGCAGCGGCAAAGAAGGCTACTTTACAGGCTTCCCCTTCAAACTCAACCCGCAATGGTTCCTTCTTCATACGGGCCCCGAATTCTTGGGAAAGCGCTTCCCTTCCATGAGGGACCTCAAGCCTGGTAACACCTCTTCCCATTCCGGCTTGTTGCAGGGGCCGCCGCGGACTTCCTCCTGGATGGCCACCATCGATCCTCACTCCCAAGGGAGATCTAGGACGCTCAGCTGATAGTCCGCCATCCATCCACGAATAATAAGTGAAGTCTCCTCCGCCCGGGGCACTCCACACCGACTCCATCGGCTCTCTTCGGGACATGGCTCGAGACATCCTTCTCATAGTCTGTTCCATAGCCTCCAACTTACATCTCATCACTTCCAACTCCGAGGGTGATGCCGGTTCCGTGGTTTCACTACCACATTTCCTCCTAACTGGCCTGTCCTTCGGCACAGTTTCTCTGGGGCCACGCACTTCTGGATCCGCCCGAACTGCCCAGTCCTTCGGAACAGCTCCTCCGATCCCTTCGTTCCTCCAGACCTCAGCCTGTCTGGAGTCAAATCTCTCTCTCTCCTTCGCCGGGCAACCTCCAAGCTCACCTGAGCTTCCCACAGTCGCTCCGCTTCTTCAAATTCCTCCTCCTGGGCAACAGCACCTTCCATCATTTCACGGTGCTCATCCGGGCAACCCACTTGGTCGAGAGTGGTCCAATCCCACTCCATAGTGCGCCGGATTTCCTCAGGAGCCGAATCCCATCTATCGATATATTCTTCTTCTCTCCAAGCCAACCTCTCCATTGCTGGGATAGTTGAAAAGGGGCTTTTGCTTCTGTAACGACTCTCCAACACTCAGTAAGGATCACGCATAGATTGAAAGCACGGTCCAACACGATTTTATTGCAGGTACGACACATGTGAAGCAAAAGCACCTGCCCGCCACCAAAACACAACTTATATACCCCAACCCCCCCTCCCATCGCCCATGCAATGTCCAGGCAGGGTTGCACCATATCCGGTGATTCAGCATATCCCATAGTCCAAAGGGATGTGACCTCATGGCCCCATGAGTCAGCATTAGGAGTCCAATTGTCCAATGTCCAGGCTCAGAGGAGTTACATCACTTCCCTCTGCAGCCTTGCACACATGTGGAAGTTACCTCACTTCCACATGACTCAGCACAGTCTTATATAACTGGAGCCCAAGGTCACCCAAGAACTAGGGCAAAGGTCGATGCAATCTCATGCCAGGCTGGGAGCTTGAACTTCACCCAAGCTCAAGTCTCCCAATCCTGACACCAGGCCTCTACATTCAAACAACAGGATTTCTTCCCAGTGAGGGGGAAAAAGCCAGCATCCCAGAATCCAGGCCTCTACATTCAAACAACAGGATTTCTTCCCACTGAGGGGAAAAAAGCCAGCATCCCAGAATCCAGGCCTCTACATTCAAACAACAGGATTTCTTCCCACTGAGGGGAAAAAAGCCAGCAACCCAGAATCCAGGCCTCTACGTTCAAACAACAGGATTTCTTCCCACTGAGGGGAAAAAATGCACCATCAACATTCCCTCCCCACTTGGCTCTGTGAAAACAAAATGGATTCCTGTATTCTCCTCCCCCTCAGCTTTTAGAAAACGGCTGCCTGTCATGCACCCTTTTAAAGTTACCAATAGCAGGCCATAACATTACAGGCCCCAAAATAGAGTTTAGGGCAGGATGGCCGACGAATGATGGGATTTGCATCCCAATTCACTTCCCAGAAAACATTGTAGCCCCTACAAATCCCCTTCTCCCAGATAGGCCCAAAAGAGGCATCCATCTTCCCTCTTCAACACAGTGTCAGAGAAAGGCAGCTTCTGACAGGATCTTTAGAACAGGCACTGTCACTCTACAAGGTAAGGCCCTACTTCACTCAAAAGACACAAGAGAAAACAAGAAATACCTTTCTCTAATGCCTTTTAATGCTTATATAAATAATTCTGGCCCAATGCCCCCTCACCCAGCCTCATTGGACATTACTGCTAATTCCATGCAGGCCTTTTCCATTTTTTTTACTCCTTTCTGTTTTACACCGGTATACTTTCACAGGCCAGGGCGGATATGTGGCAGCCACTTTCACAGGCCAGAGCGGATATGTGGCAGCCACTTTCACAGGCCACTGCGACCAGCGCGGGTGATGGACCTGCACCAAACTTGGTACACATAACCCCCCTATGACATGACCCACGTATTATGGGATTTGTAGTACTTTCCAAGACTTTGGTTCCCACACACCACTGAGGCCACCAAAAAGGACCAATGCAGACCACACTCAGCACACACAGCCCCCATGACCCACTCTACGTCCTGGTGCAGTTCGGAGGAGGGTGGGCCATGGATGATGGGACTTGAAGTGCCTCTACTCACTTCCCAAGTCCGCTGCAACCCTCATCCAATCACTGATCAAGACCAAACTTGCCATACATAATCCCCATGACTGCCTTCACGTCCTGGTGAGGTTTGGGGGAGGACTGACAATGGATGATGGGATTTGTAGTACTTTTACACCCCTCTGTTCCCACAGACCACTGTGGCCCCCAACAAACACCGAGAAAGTCCACACTTGGCACACAGAGCCCCAGTGACCCACTCTACAGCCTACTGAAGTTTGGAGGGGACAGAACATGGATGATGGGACTTGCAGTACCTTCTCTCACTTCCCAATCCTGCTACAAACCTAATCCAATGACTGATCAACACCAAATCTGGCGGGGGGACGGGATATACAGAGATGATGGGACTTGCACTACCTTCAGTAATTTCATGATACCACTGCAACTCCCAATAATGATGGATCAAGACTAAACTTGGCACACAGAGCCCCCATGACCCACACTACATCCTGCTGCACTTCTCACATGACCCGGGCAGGGCCGGGTCCCCAAGCTAGTTACCTATAAAGTCTAAACAGTTCAGATCCTGCCTATCTTTGTGACTGCATCCCACGAGCCCACATGGTCCTTAAGATCTTCTGGGGATGCTCTTCTCTCACTCCCGCGTGGTTGGTGGGGATGAGGGAAAGAGCATTCTCGGTCGTGGCCCCTTGTCTCTGGAACTCCCATCCCAGGGAGATCAGGATGGCTCCCTCCTTAAACACATTTCATAAGGAATCAAAGACGTGGCTGTTTCATTGCACTTTAGATTGACGATTACTGATAGATGGCTCCTAGCCATGACCTGAACCTTTCTCTGAATTCTGAATGGGCCAATGAAACATAGAGATAATTTCTTTGAGGGGAACCTCAGATTGAAGTTTTTTGTACTTAGCCACACTAAGTTTCCCTCATGTATTTCCTCCCCTTCCTGCCTTTTTCTATCCACGAACAGCTTGTATTTCATAAGAACATAAGAACATAAGAAGAGCCATGCTGAATCGGGCCTCAGCCCATCTAGTCCAGCATTCTGTGTCACACAGTGGCCCACTAGTTGTACACAGGGATCTCTAGCAGAAAGGAGGGCAAAACCCTCACCTGCTCCCGACCCCCCACAACCAGTACCCGGGGAAAATCCTGCCTGCCTCCATCAACACAGAGGTGGCACTTGGATGTCCATTTCAGTAACTACTGATTCCCTTGGTATCCATGAATCTGTCTAATCCTGCCTTGAAGCTGTCCAGGCTGACCGCTGTCACAACCTCCTCTGGAAGTGAGTTCCAAAACCCAATGACCCTCTGGGTGAAGAAATATTTCCCTTTATTAGTCCTAACTTTCCTACCTTGGAGCTTTAGGGAGTGCCCCCTAGTCCGAGTGTTGTGTGACAGAGAAAATATTTTTTCTTTATTCACCTTTTCTATCCCATGCATGATTTTATACACTTCGATCAAGTCACCTCTTAAACGCCGTCTTTCAAGGCTGAAAAGACCAAGGCGTTGCAACCTGATTTCGTAAGGGAGCTGCTCCATCCCTTGGATCATTCTTGTTGCCCTTTTCTGTACCTTTTCCAGTTCCGTTATATCCTTCCTTTGCGTGTTTTGCAGAGCTTCTACTGTCTTTGGCCAAGCGGTTCTGATTCGCTCTGGCCAGCCTCCCTCCTCCTGCGTTTTGTTTTCCCAAGCTGGTAATTTAGGGAGGGGGCCCACTTCTTGTCCGTATACTATCTCAAAGGGAGAATGCCAGTGGCGGAGTGGACTGCTCCATTGAATGTCATTTCTGCAAACGGGAGTAAAACTTCCCAATAATTGTGTTGGTGGTTTGAATAGATGCGTAGGAACTGACCCAGGGTTTGTTGTATGCGTCCCATTCCTCCGTTGGTTGTCGGATGGAACGTGGTACTCAGCCCCCAACATTTTCACAAATTCACCCCAAAACTTGGCTGTGAATTGAACCCCTCTGTCACTTACAGTTTTCTCAGGACACCCATGTAGCTTATAAACATGTTTGACATACAAATTAGCTAGCTTTTCGGCCAAGGGAAGCTTTGTCAGAGGCACGAAATGAGTCTGTTTTGAGAATAGGTCCATGACAGTCCATATATATTGGAATCCTTTGCTTGGGGGCAGCTCCCCCACAAAGTCAATTTCTACGAATTCCCAGGGCCGGGTTGGCTCTACCACGGTTTGCAACAGTCCACGTGGTTTACCCGGGGGTGTTTTATTTTTGGCACAAATGTCACACTCAGTCACATATGATTTGACACATTTTATCATCCCTGGTCACCAGCCCTGTTTTGCCAGTCTTTTCATTGTCTTTATTAACCCGAAATGTCCAGCACTTTTGTTGTAATGGCAACGTTTCATTAGTTCCTTTCTCTATGTCTCTGTAATGTACAGATCTACATGTTGCTTCTTATTTTTGCTCATGATTAAAATATCGTCCGAAAACCCCTTTGTTTAACACGGGATGCAGCACTATGTTTATGAGCTGCATGAATGCTCTGCCTCCACCGGATAAACCAAATGGCAAAACCCGTTAGGAGTTCCTGTACCCAAAGGCACAGGAAAATGCAGTTTTACATCGGTCTTCCTGTTGAATTCTCAGTTTATAGTATGCTTCGATTAGGTCTAATTTTGTAAAAAAATCTACCCCCCGGATAACTGGGTAATCAGGTCTTTCACCAATGGGAGCGAGTATTTGTTTACTGTGCTGATCGCATTTAGCCCCCGGTAGTCCACACACAGCCTCAATGACCTGTCTTTCTTTCTGCGTAATAGCACTGGTGCTGCGAGGGGGGACTCTGAATACTCAATGAAACCTGGCACTAGATTTTTGTCTATATAGTGTTTCAGCTCTTCTTTCGCCTTTACTGACATGGGGTACACTTTGGGCTTGGGCAGATCTGCCCCTGGGATTAACTCAATCCCGACTTCTTCCATCCCCTCTGTCAGAACCTACGTGGGAACCTTTGGGAGCACAGGCCCCCACGCAGGCTTTGCCATTTCTACTCATCTGATTAACACCTGGTATGCCCGAACTTGAGTAGCAGTCACTGGGCGGGAAGAACAGTTCGGCTGTTGCTGGGGAGAAACTGAAGGCCTCGGAGTGTGGGAGTGTCTATATAAGCAATGCAAAGCCCAACACAGGCATTCTTGGCATCCATTTCAATAAAGGCTATGTCTGCAGCATCCGAGAGTCTCTCGTGAGTTGATCCGTGGCATTGGAATGTGAGCCGTTACAGATTGCCAAGAATCCACAGATACTCCACTTGCGTGTGACAGCAATGAGAGTATGGAGTTCGAGAGGACAAAGGTATTGGGCCTGGGGTGGCCATGGCAGCAGGAGGCTCTGGCTGGTCCCCTTGGAGTGTTAAAGAGGGGGACGAGTATGTCAGGTGGAGGGCAGGAGTCCCCTTTAAGGTCGTCCCAGCCACCCATGGTTGCCATGTGTGGGAATACGGCACGGAGCCGCCTCCGGAGATAATGCGCTTACGACGCTCGCAGCCGGCTCTCAGGAGTGAGAGCAGACCCCCGTCCCCTGTGGAGGGGCTGGTGCCATGGAGCCAGGAGGAACGACGGAGATGGACCAGCAACGCCATTGAGAACGAGCTGCGGCAGCTTTTGAGAGGATGGCCAAGCTGGAGAGCTTGTTTGAAGGGGTCCACCGACAGCTACAGAGGCAAATTCCTGAGGAAGCGCCTCCTGCACAGTGGCAGAGAAGTCCCGAAGCTGGCAGCGAAACCCTGTCCCTCCACGGCGAAGAGGTGAAGGGTATCCCAGTCGTGGGTGTGGAGCAAAAACACCAGGCTGGTAAAAGCTCTCGGAGGACCCAAGCTAGAAAAGCACAGCGAGGCAGAAAGAAAAAGCCCCATCCTAAACCGGCTGAGAAGAGCATAGCAAAACCTGGCAACATGCACGTGAGCCCGAGCACCGGGGGTGACCCCCCGCTGTTGCCCAGTCGGATGGAGGAGCTGAACCTACGCATGGAGAAAATGGAACGAATGCTGAGAAGCAGGGTTGAGTTGTGGCAACACCTCCCTGCGGCTGAGGCAAGGAAGGAAGGAGTGATTCTGCCCGGGGAAGAGCGAGAAGACCAGTTGAGTGTTGACTCACCCGTGGGTGAAACTACAGAGCCAGAGAAGGTGCTGAAAGCCGAGCAAGCCTGGGCATCCAACCCTGAAGTGACAACGGTGAGCAAAGCTGTCGGTCCTTCCGAGATGGCCGAGACAGGAGTTGGAGTAGAGAGAGGAAGCTCCCCCAACTGTGCTGCCTGGAAGCCAGATTCAGTGGTGGAAAAGTCGGAGGTCAAGGAGCTGCTTTCCCTCTGTGCCGATGCAACTTTCCCTAGCTGGGAGCCAGCAGGAAAAGCTGCCTGCTTCCTGGGCAACCGGCCCAGCCAGCGGAAGAAGGAAACTCCGGGGTTTCCAAAGAGCTGCGAAGTGAAGCCCCAGTTGCTTGGTGTGAAACTGCTGGGTAAAACGAAACAACCAGGCACAGAGAAGGGGGGGTGCGGATTCCCCCTCGGTGCAAAACATCACAGAAGAGAGGCCTTCCTGTGAGCCCAGCTGTGCAGATGGCGAGCATGACCTGGAAAGCTCCATGGAGGGAGCGAAAGAGTTGAGCTGCCCCCAGTGGGAATTCTGATCCTGTGGGGGGCGATCCTCGGGGCTTGGAGCCTCGGCAGCGTGGATGGCGTTGAGGAAAGAGAGTCTGGAGCTGCAGACAGCAGGCCTCAACAAGGAGCAGTAGCCGCACTAGAGGAGGCAGCTTCGGAGGGCGCCCCACAGTGCGCAGGGAGCCTGGGGGAGCTGCACGTGGTGTCGGAGATTGTAGAGCCCAGCAGCAAACAGCCCATGCGAGTGGAAACGAGGGTTGTGAACTCCTGGTTGGAGGGAGGCAGTGATGGGGGCGCATTCCAAGACCCACTGTTGAGCGGCTTGGAGCAGCCGGAATGGCCCGAATGGGAAAAGCGCCCAATGACACCTTTTGACTCCAGGAAGCTTGGGCTGAGAGATTGTAGTCCAGCTCAGAAACTTGAAAACATACGAGGTTGGTGTGCAGAGACTGGACCCCATATACTGAACCCAGATGGTGAGAGTGAAGAAGGACCTTTGCTTAAAGTACAGTTCGGACTAGTAGAGGCACGTAGTGGGCTGGCGTTCACACAAAGTGCTTTGGTGGCAAGGTCTTCACTGAAAATTGTCATTAAGACAAGCCTGCTAACTTCACTTTTGGGGTTGGTTTGTATGTCGCTCCAATGGGAGTCGTTCGCTCCATTGAGTAAGGAAGAGCTGGTGCGTGAAAGGCTCTCTACGAAAGTTTTACATGTGGTTGGGGTAACATGAAAAGGAGTTCCCGGATTAGACATGGATTGGTAAATGTGGAAATGGAACATGGAATGGAGCAGCGGTTCATTGCAAGGGTTTTGGGGACTGTTAATGTAAGAACTAATTGAATTCTTTTTGCAAGATAAAGGATTTTCTGTGCCTTAGTAAAGTATGTGCATGCAAATAATATTGAAGTTAGACAATAGATAAAATGACTTTAGAATGTGTAAGATGCTCTTTACTGTTTAGACAGTTGCATTTAGTTATGTTCATGTATTAGAATTATTGTAGTTACAATCGCATATTAATTATATCGCTGACAAGGTTTATGCAAATGTGTGTTATGTTTAACCAATTTGAGATGAGGCTAGGAATTACTGATGTGTAGAATCTACATAGGATGTATTTTAGAATTGTCATTATTTTCACTTAGATGTACTTGAGATTGCGGGGGGGGGGTATCTTTGTGATTTACATTGATGTGTATCTCCTTGATGCTCTGCAATTAGGTGTCATGTTGGGGCACACACTAAAAAGGGGTTCCATTTAGTGTTTAGCAATTTGAGGTGAAAGTGCATTTTAGCTGAGGAATTGTGGTAGACAGATAGTGTAAGGAGTTACATTTCATTGTTTATCTTGTGTTCTCTCCTGTTCCACACGTGGTAGGAGATTGGAGCCATGATTTACGGTCAGTTATGTTAGACGAGGTTTGTTTTGAGTAGTGTAGTTGAATCCTAGCTGATATGTAGGATTTAGTGAAGTGAAGCTTAATGTCTTGGTGTGGGGTGTTTAGGGTTAACCCTAACCCTAACCCATATTTCACTAGAAGGTATGAGATGTAATTGCACTTACCGTTTATATAAGTTGTGTTGGGAAATGTGTTATTATTCTAAATGTTATTAGGTGGTTTAATAGGTTTTCCATGGGGGTTGTTTAATAATTAGATGGTTAACCTAGATTAAGGTAAGAGAGGTGCCTTGCTCCCTGACCAAATGGTTGGTGGGGAGGTGTGGATTTAAGAAATAGTTAAAGTTAGTTATAGCTTGAAGCCAAGGAGTAGTGTTCCGTTGTTAAGAAGCAAGTCCTGGTAAAGTTGTGTGTAAGTTTATAAGGGGTGCAGATGGTATTGCCTGCACGCCAGAGTGAAGTGTGGTTTTGATGCCTGGTGAAGGGCAAGATTAAATAGGCGTTTGGTGTACACCATGCAGTGTACTGTTTTGGGGTGACTGTGTTAGTCTGGATAGGTAAGAGTTGCAGCAGTGGTGGATGCATGGGCCGATTGAGGTGCAGGTTGAATGTCGTGAGGAAGCTGGCGTAGGCGAGGCGTGGAATAACAGGTGGTTTAGGCAGTGTATGGCTGGAAGTTGACTGGTGTTTCAGAGAGTGGAGCCTGTGCATGAAGAGTTGAGCCAGTCTGATATAAGGTAACGGTGGACATGGTTGTAAGTTGTTCATTGGGGTTCGAATGAAGTTATGAGTTGGGGTCCATTCCCATAGGAACCTGGAGCCCGGAGTGCCTGGCAGTGAGTGAAGTGAGAGTTTGGAGAATGTAGGTGAAGGTGGTTAGTGAAATATAAGGAAGTTGAAGCTGGCTGGCTTCGCCCTGGCGAATTCAGGTTAGGTAGTCACTCAGTGGTTTTGTAGCAGCAAATTTGGAGTCCCAAAACTCCTTAGGCAATAACTTTTTACCTCAGGCGACGTCTGCGTGCGAGCACAGGGGCAGATGGATAACGCGACAATCTTTACTATGGTACAATGAAGCCAAACTTTATTTGCAGGACATCAGCTGATGGGTTTGGCCCGCAGAACTCGCTGCTAAGGGGCAAGAACAATCTCCACGCTTTGATTTTATACAAACAATGGCGGCAAACCCCTTTGTCCCGCCCTCCTTCATCCCCCGTTACTGGCTAGCATTCATGAACTCATTTCATTATCCAATTAAACAAAGCATTATTCTAGCCTCTCACTTCTATTTGTTAAAATGCATGGCGTAGATATTAATTCTCTTTCCCAGGCTAGATTATCTGCTTCTGAAGCAGTGTGTTCTTAAAATGTTACATTTCTATGCAGCTTCTCCCGGGAGGTCTGCCAAGGGGAAGCTTTCATTTGCCATGCGCATTATCTAATCATTCAAGAACATTGTAAACAAAAGCACGTTGCTAGCTTTCGGCCTATCAGGGCCGCTCTTATCTAGAAGGCACATGATGTTCCCTGGCAAATCACTGCTTGTGCCTTTGTACCAATCAGAGTAGCTTATTCTCGTCATTATTACTTGGCAAGCTACCCCGGTATTCTGAAGCCTATACTGAGCAGCACTTTCTCCTGACATTATTTCTACTAAAAGCATCAATTTCCCCTTCATTCCTCCATTTTTCTGGTAAATGATTTTCTAGCTAGCAAAATCATCTACACAACATGCTTTTAGCTTAAAGATTGTCCCAATTCAGTCTCCAGTCCCGTTTCTCTCGTTTTTTCACACTTTTCGCTGCTTTGACTGTCTGGCGTGCTGCAAAACTACAATATCTCAATAAAATTGGCAAACAACACAGAATGATTGTTACAGAACAGAAAATCACCAGGATTAGCATTATTAAAGACTTTAACCATTTCAGATTTGGCAACCAACTTGTCAGAAAGCCCCAGAAATCTTCTGAATTTTCATAAGACTTTTGAACTTGAATAGCAACTTGCTGGATCTTTCTCATATCCACCTCAATATCTCCTGTCATGTTAATATAATGACAACATGTAGTATTTAGCCAAACGCATAGGCCCCCTTCTTTTGTCAGCAAATAATCTGGGGCCAATTTCTGTTGAATTACCATCCCAGCCAGAGAATTAATCTCGATTTGCAAATCACCTGTCCCTCTGGCTGTATCATTTGCCAACATCTCCAATTCGTAAGATAATACACGAAGTTGTCTTATATTCCATGCCACTCCCAAACCTGGTGTCGTGACTGCCAGGAACCTTTGTGTCTCTGTGAGATATGTACGGTCTGTGTCGTACCCATATCTATCTATTGAGTTGGTTGATCTCTTTTGAACATGCATGTGTAAATTGGTAACTTGTGTCTTTCTGGGGTATATTTTCAACCCTCCTGGTCCCAATGTACCATTGATCTTGTGGGTGCAATGTGACAAATATTGATCATGTATCATGATGGTGTGATTACATGCTGGATAAGTTCCCAACTCCACCCTGTGTCTGAGCAGTGTAAAGTCTCAGGGTAAGTGTCATGTACTCTTGTGGGTGGTCCCCTTTCCCTCTTTCCCATCAGTACTTGGACCCACCCCCTCACTGATAATGCTTTTAGTTCTTTCCTTTCTCTCGATGGGCCACACAGCGTCATACTTGACCACGCAGATCACTTGCACCCGTAGGGATCAACCTCGTGGCCTTGTTGACCCTTTTTCAGGGGCTTGCTTGCTTATCTTTATCTTTAGCAAATCTTCCGGATCGACTGCAGATTTTTGAACAGCCAGCGCTCTCTTTACTCTCGTGTCCTTATCTCTCGCACCTTCAAGGCAGTGGGCGTGGCTAGGAAAACGGTGTGTGGTCCTGCAACGGCTGGTACCCCGTCACCTGGAAAAAGCAATGAAGAGGGGCAGTAGGGAGAAAGGGGTAGCGCAATTCTGCAGCGTATTGGTTCAATTCTTCAAGGTGTTTTTCCTAGCAGCTGAACTTGTTCTAAGGTTTGCTGATTTCTTAAAACATGGCTGTCTGATGCCATTCCATTTATAGTCCTTCATGTTTAATGGGGGGGGGTCTCCCATCCAAGTCTTTCAAAAGGGGATAACCCTGTTTTCTTGTGAGGCGTGCACCTGACTCTCAGTAACGCCATTGGTAAAGCTAGTCTCCAATTTAGTCCTGTCTCTTGACAAATCTTTGCCAAACTGTTTTCAGTGTCCTGTTAATTCTTTCTGCGGGGGCAGAAGATTGCTTCAAACGGTGAGCTGTCTTGATGTTGGATGCATTTGCCTTCCCAGCAAGGCTGCTGATGCAGATTCACCTAAACGGGTGTTTTCATGAAAATGTTGGACTATGTGTCATGCCTTTATCCTTATGGGATGAAGACGCAGTGGTCTGGCATCACGATAATGTTCCCTTGTCACTCCCCTTT
Source organism: Anolis apletophallus (assembly GCA_030556195.1). Lineage (NCBI taxonomy): Eukaryota > Metazoa > Chordata > Lepidosauria > Squamata > Anolidae > Anolis > Anolis apletophallus. The sequence continues at coordinate 42,626,798 of JARBWK010000003.1, read as the reverse complement.
TCTCACTCAGGGCCCAATCCTCCTACCTGTGGTGTATTTGCATTTTCCTACCTGTGGGCCTGAGTTTTTGACTTGTGACATTACGGATGGTGGTTTATTGAATGCTGCCTCCCTGACTGACCTGACCCTCTCCTCTCTGACGCCCCCCTGTGGTGCATAACAGCACCTTTTAGGTTTCCAATCAGCTTCCAAGAGAGCGATCATCGCACCAACATGCCCAATGGCCTCTTTCCAGCTGAGGTCAGGAAACCTCGCTCCCTGTACAGATATTAACCCCTTTTCCCTTTTGACAAAAACATCGCTTGGGTGTGAGCCAACAGTTCTGTTAGCTAAGCAGAAGTTCCCGGACAAAAAGATTCTGTTCCCAGAATCCCTCTTTCCCTCTTTCCAACTGCCCAGCTCGTTCATCACCCCATCTTGCCATTTGCGAAAAGGGTTAAATCTGTTTTCTCCAATGGGATGTCTTTGGACCTGGCCTGCTGGAATAAACTTGGCTCATGATGTTCATGTCTGATATTCTGGTGGCTCTCCGTAATTTGGCAATAAAGTTGCCGGATTTTGGCACAGGGCCCGCCTCAAAAGAGATGAGAGGGTGGTCACCCAATATTCCTTCGTGAGCCAGTGGGTTTTTTCTCTGTATCTAGCAGTGTTTTGACGTGGTGTGGTATTTTGATAAATGTGCAACGGATCTGTGTCATGTGCCTAATTTTCTGTGCCAAAACACCCACAGCTATTTCCTCTCGCCCTGAAGCGAACAGGAAAAGCCGTAAATCTGACAGGCCTATGCTGGGAAAAACATTAAGGCTTGAAGCTTGGCTAGTACTGAATAGCCATACAACCAAGGACGCATGTATGATGTTGACCATAAGAGTTCTTCGTCTGCCTTCTGGTGGTAGGTGTGGAAGTTGCCTTTTCTTCCTACCTCCAAATCTTGCTTCCTTGTTCCCACTAGAGCGCATTTGTTCTCATACTGCAACAGTCTATTCAAATGTTCCTGGCTTCCTGCCACTGATGGGGTACTGTGGCGTTCTCACAGGAAAGATGTTCTGACCTTATCTCTTTCTTCCTGACCTCCTGTACTTGAAACAATCTATATCTTTCCTGGCCTGGTACAGTGAGCTCAAGCTGGCCGGTCTCCAAGAATTCTAATCTAGCTCTGATTTTTTTCCCAACATGTCCCTTCCTAACAATTGCTAATGGGTGCTAATTTAGTGTTCACTACTGCTTTGTCCGCTCCTGTATCTACTAGGAACTTTATGCGCTGACCCTCTATTTCCACTGCAATCAAAGGCTGTTCTGGGTTCAGCAAAAGAAAAGCCTGGCCTATCCTTCAGTATTCATCTTCTTCCTCCTCTTCTTCTTCCTCTTCTATCACTGCAGCCACAATTGCCTTCTCCTGGTACGCTTTATAGGCTCCCTGGCCCCTTCCTCTTCTGGACCCTCTCGTCTGTCCTCTCTTTCCTCCTCTTCCTCTCTCACTTGCATCCTTCTCCTCTGACACTTCTTCTACACAATCTTTCCACCAGTGGCCTTCCTTTTTACAACGCCCACACTGGTTTCGGCCCAACCTACTCATGTCTTTTCCTCTTCCTCTTCCTGAGCTCTTCCCACGACTACTTCCTCTTCCCCTTTCTTCTCTTTCATCCATTAGACTAAGTAACACCCTGTATCCTTCTTTCTTCTTCTTATCTTTTCTCTCCTCTTCGACCTGATCTCTGGCTATAAACACCTGATCTGCCAAAGCTAAAAGTTCATTGAGGGTTTTTCCCAAGAACCCTGGCTGCTTTTGAATTTTCTTTCTGATGTCTGCTGATGATTGGGAAATGAAGGATTGCGTTAGGGCTATCCTTCCATCATTTTGCTCCAGATTGTAGGGGCTGTACTTCCTGTATGCTTCTTCTAATCTTTCCAGAAACGCAGCAGGCGTTTCCGCTTTCTCTTGTAGCACCCCCTGTACCTTTTGTATACTGGAGGGCCTGGGTGGTCCTTTCCTTATTGCTTTTAAAAGTATCTGCTGGAACTCCCTGATACGTTCACGATGGCCTTCTTCATTTGGATCCCATCCTGGGTCTGTCTCTAGTGGGAACCTTGCATTTCCATGTGCTACTGGATCTATCTCCCCATGTCCCTCTTGAGCCAGTAATCGGGCTTGATTAACTATGCTCCTCTTCTCTGCGGCCATGAACAATGCGTTCAGGAGCTGTTTATAGTCCCACCACGTTGGATCATGGGTTGCAATTATTCCCTCTAACAGATCTGCCATCGCTTTTGATTTCTTCCACAGCCGGCCACACCTCTGAGCACAGATTCTTAAGCCTGTAATCTTTCAAGTCTCGGGGATTTCCCTCCACTGCTAGCTGACAAAACCTATCCCAGTTGACTAACACACACTCCAGAGGTGTCTCTCTTCTCTCTTTGGATTTTACTCCCCCCATCTCTAAGACCCAACCACTTCAGTGTTTGCCCTCCCAAACGGCGTGTATGTTCCCTAAGTGACAATGCTTAGAGCTCAATACTTGCTGGTTCCTGAAGACTCCGGGACCCTTATTCTCCGGTGCCCTCGTGTGCCGGATTGCTCCCTAGACGCTGGACCCCCAGCACCCCCGGTCTTTCCTTCTGCGCGCTTTTTTTGATGCCGGATTTCTCACTAGACGCAGTTTGACCCTCTGCGCCCCCGGACTTCCTTCTTCTGTGGCTTCACTGATAGTAAATCTTCAATTGCGGTCTCTGGTGTCAGTAAGCGTTTTTCTGGGGCGAGTTAGGCAGCCGGTCATTTGATCGGGGGCCCCCTTCTCAGCTCACCTAGATCGTCCCAGCTCCCCGCTTACGAGCGGAAACCGTCCTGCCAACAGGACCGCGTTTTCCATGCCACAGACTCGTCTAGATTGCCTTTTTGGATCACGTCGGGGTCACCAAGATGTAGCAGCAAATTTGGAGTCCCAAAACTCCTTAGGCAATAACTTTTTACCTCAGGCGACGTCTGCGTGCGAGCACAGGGGCAGATGGATAACGCGACAATCTTTACTATGGTACAATGAAGCCAAACTTTATTTGCAGGACATCAGCTGATGGGTTCGGCCCGCAGAACTCGCTGCTAAGGGGCAAGAGCCCCGAACAATCTCCACGCTTTGATTTTATACAAACAATGGCGACGAACCCCTTTGTCCCGCCCTCCTTCATCCCCCGTTACTGGCTAGCATTCATGAACTCATTTCATTATCCAATTAAACAAAGCATTATTCTAGCCTCTCACTTCTATTTGTTAAAATGCATGGCGTAGATATTAATTCTCTTTCCCAGGCTAGATTATCTGCTTCTGAAGCAGTGTGTTCTTAAAATGTTACATTTCTATGCAGCTTCTCCCGGGAGGTCTGCCAAGGGGAAGCTTTCATTTGCCATGCGCATTATCTAACCATTCAAGAACATTGTAAACAAAAGCACGTTGCTAGCTTTCAGCCTATCAGGGCCGCTCTTATCTAGAAGGCACATGATGTTCCCTGGCAAATCACTGCTTGTGCCTTTGTACCAATCAGAGTAGCTTATTCTCGTCATTATTACTTGGCAAGCTATTCTGAAGCCTATACTGAGCAGCACTTTCTCCTGACATTATTTCTACTAAAAGCATCAATTTCCCCTTCAGTTTAGCTATTAGAGGGAATTTAGATCAAGGGCCGATGGATGGTGTTGGGGTTGAGTATAAAAGTAGAGGTAATGGGTGAACACACACACACACAGGTTCAGAAGACAGCGCAAGCCCACAGAGAGGGAGAGAGGGCGCCATGTTGAGAGCATTCAGTTGGGAGATGTCAGAACCTACGTGGGAACCTTTGGGAGCACAGGCCCCTACGCAGGCCTTGCCATTTCTACTCATCTGATTAACACCTGGTAGGCCCGACCTTGAGTAGCAGTCACTGGGCGGGAAGGACAGTTCGGCTGTTGCTGGGGAGAAACTGGAGGCCTCGGAGTGTGGGAGTGTCTATATAAGCAATGCAAAGCCCGACACGGGCATTCTTGGCAATGAAAGTGTACAGCATCCATTTCAATAAAGGCTATGTCTGCAGCATCCGAGAGTCTCTCATGAGTTGATCCATGGCATTGGAATGTGAACCGTTACACCCCTCATCTCTCTTCCCCATCTCTTTCTTTTCTGGGCTACCATCTGTTCTCTGTCTAAACAGAAACTTCCTCGATCTCCAATCTACTATTGGATTCTGCTCTTGCAGCCATAGCATCCCTAGTATTACGTGGTACTTCGCTATGGGGGCTATTATGAACTGGACTAGACCCCTCCATTGGATACAATATTTGGCTACTGCCCCTGAGGCTACTGCCCCATCTAGCTGGGGGAAATGCTATTGGGTTTCCAATGCTATCTGATTGCATCCCAAATTTTCAGCTAGCTTGGGGTATATGATTTTTCTGAAATGCCCGCAATCAATAAAAACTTTGCACCTAGTTTGGTTCTTTTGTGTTCTAGTGTTATGGGGAATATCAACATTTCCCTGTTACCACTCACCCCCCTTCGGTTTCTCCAGGACACGGCTCTTCTTCGGCTCGCTTTCCGCTTACGGCAGCCGGTTTGAATGGTCGATTCTCTCCTTCCTTCCTCTGCCAACATCCCACTGCTTCCCGCAGACAAAATATCCAGCCTTTCGCTCCTCTGGGCTCCGACCTCCCTCCGGTTGTGATCGTCTTGGGTTTACGGCTCTCTCCTTTTGGCCGTTGATGTTGCGATTGGCTTCCTCGATGTCTCCGCACTTGTGCCAACGTTGCTTCGATCCGCCCGGCGAGTTGGGTCCATTCCGGTAGCGTTCCGGGGCCATCGCGATGCACCACCAAGGATAGGATCTCTTTCTTCCAGCTTTGTCACCTGCGACCATTCGGGGATCTTTTCGACCAGCGTCTGGAATTCTTCAGCATACTCTGCGACGGATCTCTGCCCCTGGTTGATGGTTTTTAGCTTCTCTTTTGATTTGACCACTTCAAGTGGGTCTCTGAAGCGGGCATCTAGGGCGGCAAGCTGTTGCCTCACCGATCCCAGGCATGGATCTCGTCTGGAGTGGCACTGGATGTACCAGCTTGCTGTTCCTCATCTGAGAGTAGCTCCTATTTCTCTGACTCTGCTGGTCTCGTTCCAGAACGTTGTCCTCCATATAGCCCCTCACTGTGGTCAGGAAAAAGTCCAACTCGGAGGGCTCTCCACGAAATTCAATTTTCAGATCTTCTCTCCTCGGCTGGCTCTGCAGTAGCATTCCCCATGGTGCTGCGAATTGCCAGCCGCCCTGAAGTCCAGTTGGGGCCCCAATGGCAATTGCAGGGCGCCGTATGGCCCCGTGCCATGCCCGGCATTAGCTAGGGGCACCTGGGCAGCCACTGGTGTCTGCGGGGCACCATGCTGCCCTGTGCCATGCCCAGGATTGGCCAGGGGCTCCGGGGTCACTACTTGTGGGATGGTCGGCAGCTCGCGAGGCGCTTCTTCGCTTACATCATCGTCTTTCTCACTCATCCCATCTCATGGGGGGAAGCATTTGCCACCCAGCTTCCCTCCGTTGTTGCCTATGCAGGAGCAGCTTACCACGCTTCCACTTCACTCATGGCATAGAGCCCTGCTGGAAGTAGATTGATGTTGTAGAATGGGAGCCAATGAAGTAGGAGCATGTGCCTTCAAGTTGCCTGTAGGCTTATGGCTACCCCATAAAATTAAAATGATTTTCTTGTTGATTCTATTATTCAGATAAAGAATACTTAGAAGTGGTTTTGCCAGTTCCTTCCTTCCTCTGGATTTAGAAACTGGGTTATTTGGCAGAGTAGATGGGTGTCAGTTTTTCCAGCTGATTAATTTCAAGGCATAAAGACTAACGGCTTCGATGCATTAAAAGCAAAACAATCTTGTATTTCTCTAAAATTTTAACATTAGGTCCAGTCTTGGTAACCAGAGAAAACACTGGCCAGACTAGAATCTTTTGGTTTTAGAAGTGAAGTATGTCAGATTCGATGAGGAAGTAAAAGAAGTTCACCATGAAATATGAAGCATTTTCAAGTAGGGCTGGAAAGGAATCATAAGAAAGAAATCCTGATATTCAAAGTAAAAAATAAAAGAAATCTGATTCAGTATGAGACAGCTCTCTTATGCTCAAATATATATATACATACTCTAAATAAGGCTTCTTTGATATAGGAAACAAATAGTTCAAAAATCGTTTTGGATGTAGGGGGCATGGGCGATTCGTTTCCTAAATGATTTCCGAAATTTTCTGAAATTTCCAAAATTTCTGAATTGCTTTGTTAATGGCGTCTGCAATTGCACAATACGTGAAAACATGCAAACAGATGGGACAAGCAAAACTTGGGGGATTCCCTTTCCCTCAGTTTTAGACTGCTACTGACAAAACTTGCCAGAGTGGTAGAAAACATTATCCTCTGTCAGCATACTAACGTTCAACATGTTTAGAAGATCCCTGGGTTCCTGACAATTTTTAGAGTAAGCCACTGTTCAACATTGCCCCTCCCAGATCAGGAGGGAGGAATCCCCAGAGAACGGCAGCGTCCCACCCCAGCCCTCCAAGTTATGGCTGCCCAGGCCAGTGTTCCACCCCACTGCCCCAACCCTCAAAGGCCAGGAAGGACGAATCCCCCTGAGGACTAACCATTTGCCTGCCCTGTGGATGCCAGCGGTCCACCTCCTCCAACACCTCAAGGGGGGACAAATCCCCCCGAGGAATGTCTGTTCGCCTGCCCTGTGGATGGATGCCAGCTGTCGTCCCTGTCCACCTCCCTCTACAGCTCGAGGGGGGACAAATCCCCCGAGGACTGACCGCTTGTCTGCCCAGTGGATGCCTCCAGCCATTTGTGGCCAGAATCCCCACACTCATATTGGATACCACGGATTTCATTCGGAAGATAGAAGCCCTCAGGATTGACCACCATGACATATTAGCTACATGTGATGTTAAGTCTCTGTACACGTCTGTACCCCTCCAGGAGGCCAGAACCGTTCTATTGATGTGTTCGACTCAAGGCCCCCCAATGATCTTCCACCCTCCGCATTCCTGATTGAACTCGTTGACTGCTTGTTTGAATACAATTATTTTGCATTTGGATCCGATTTCTATTTGCAAGTCAACGGAGTGTCAATGGGCCAGAGTTGCGCTCCATCCATAGCTAATCTTTATATGGGACATCTCGAGAAGAGTTGTTTGCATGATCCATTATCCCCGGCCAAGCACATCAAATTCTTCGGGCGCTACATAGATGACTGTTTCATCCTTTACGACATGATACCCCATGGCTGAGTTCCTCACCTGGTTGAATTCCTGAATCCATCCATCCAATTTACGATGGAGCACAGTCGAGATTCCGTTTAACTTTGGATACCACTGTTTACAAGATGGGCAATAGGCTGGGTGTCCGCTGCTATAAGAAGCCAACAGACAAGAATTCCATCCTCCATTTCAGGAGTCATCATTCCTCATCTCTCAGACACAGCCTCCCATTTTCACAGTTTTTAAGACTGAAGAGGAACTCAACCCGCATTGTCGATTACCATAATGACGCTGACAAGTTTGGGGACCAGCTCAGCGCTCGAGGATACCCGCCCCGGGTTATACAACAGGCCCGCATCAAGGCTAATGGCACCTGCAGAGACTCTCTTCTTCACAAGAAGCGCAAACCTCCTCATACGCGGTTGGTTTGGCCACTGACCCTCACTCCCATAGCCGTGAGATAGTCAGCATTGTCAGGAAGTTCTGGGATATATTGCCTCCCATACCGGCGTTTCGTGAACTCCCCATGGTCGCGTATAAGCGCACCAGCAACTTTAAGGACCTGCTGGTCCATTCTACGTTATCCCGCCAACGTGTGCCCTCACACTCTACGTCAGGCTTTTGGCCATGTGGGGGGTGTTCGTCCTGTTCCCAAGCATTACGTTGCAAGGACATCACGAGCTTGAAGTCTCACAGATTATTTACCATCCGGGATTTCCTCAACTGCAACACGGAGAATACCATCTATGTCATCATTTGTGGGTGTGGCCTATATTACGTAGGGATGTCGTCACGCCCCTTACGTACCCGCATTTCGAGCATCGCTCCAGGATACGTACTTGCAGGACAACACCATCTTATACCGCCACTTCCAGACACAGAGCCATAACCCTGAATCTTTCCGATTCGCGGCCTTGGAAAGGGTCACCATCAGTGTACATGCCAATAATCATGATGCCCTTATCAGGCGTGAAACTTGGTGGATTCACAATCTACAATCAGAGTATCCAGCCGGGCTCCCCTCCACGGCTGGTATGCACCAGGACTGTTTGCGAACTTTATTATTTACGTGCTTGAGATTTTCTCCAGCGGGTGTGTATGCTGCTCCCCGCCAACTTTTGTTATTGTTTCGCTACTACCCTGTGTATGCCTCTACATCTGTATGTTTATTGTTCCTACGTGGTTTGACTGGGGACTGCTTATCTTTATGTATTGATGCTCATTATATTTTGATGCATTGCTGCCATTGACTGAATACAAGTTCATTGGTATTTCCTTCATTGTGTTTGTAATTCATGACCTTGAGTGCTGTTTCCAGTGTTCCACCACGATCACCCCCTCTAGCAACTGGTGGACTCACAAAATCCCCTGAGAAATGTTCGTTTGCCTGCCCTGTGGATGACAGCGGTCCTCCCCAACCATCTCCTCCAACACCTCAAGGAGGGACGAATCCCCCCGAGGAATGTCAGTTTGCCAGCAGTCCTCCCCAACCACCTCCTCCAACACCTCGAGGGGGAAAGAATCCCCCAAGGAATGACAGTTTTTCTGCCCTGTGGATGGATGCCAGCTGTCCTCCCCATCCACCTTCCCCCTACAAATCGAGGGGGGACAAATCCCCCCGAGGAGTGACCATTTGCCTGTCCTGTGGTTGGATGCTAGCGGTCCTCCCCGACCACCTCCTCCAACACCTCGAGGGGGGGAAGAATCCCCCGAGGAATGATCGTTTTCCTGCCCTGTAGATGGATGCCAGTTGTCCTCCCCATCTACCTCGCCCTACACCTCAAGGGGGGATGAATCCCCCTGAGGAATAATTGTTTGCCTGCCCTGTGGATGGATGTGGATGGATGTCAGTGGTCCTCCCCGACCATCCCCTCTAGCAAATGTTGGATGCATGAAATCCCCCAAGGAATGACCGTTTGCCTGCACAGTGGATGGATGCCAGCGGTCCTCCCTGACCACCTCTGTCTAGTGGATGATGGAAGCATTTTGCCCCGACCACCTCCTCCAACACCTGGAGGAGGGACTACTTCCACCAAGGACTGACTGCTTGTCCGTCCAGTGAATGATAGCAGCATTGTACCCAACCACCTCCTCCAACACCTGGAGGAGGGACTAATTCCACCAAGAGCTCATTATGTGAGCCCACACAGGGCAGCCAGACAGGCACTCCCCGTATTAAAAAGGAAGGAAGCCACCCTGACCCGGGCTGATCTGTCAGAAAGTATGCTGTAGTAAACGCTGCACAGATGCTGGAGAATGAAAGGACGACTGTTTAATGCTGGTGAGGAATCGCCATGAGTCCCTTTCCCTAAAACTGTGACCCTATGTATCAGCAGGATGATGAAATACTGGCCTACACTGCGGAGCCAGACGGGCACTTCTCTAAGAGATTGAAGATGTGCATGTTGACACTTTATTCCTCATGCTTCCATAACTGACCTCCTGCATGTCAAAGCATCAGTGAATTGCAGACTCGGAAGAAACTTCTTGGCCCATCCAGTCAATCCCTCTACCTCCTAGGAATGTCCGGTTGCCTGACCTGTGGATGCCTGTGGTCTTCCCCGACCACCTCCTCCAATACCTCAAGAATGGACGACCCCCCCCCCCCCCGGCCAAGTCCACCTAACAAAGGCAAGTTGACCCCTTTTGGAGGATTACTGGTATACACAGGGCAGTCGAACAGGCACCCCTCTGATTCCCAGCGGTACTAGCCAATAGTCTGTTCTGTTGATGGCGGGCCACCGCCACCCAGATCACCCTCTCAAATAGCGGGAGAAGGGACGAATCCCCCCCCCCGAGGAATGAACACTTGACTGCCCAGTGAATGCCAGTGTTACGCCCCAACAACCCCATCTAGCAACTGGAGGAAGGGCACATCCCCCCCCCCAAGGAATAACTGCTTGTCTGCGCAGTGGATGCCAGTGTTCCATGCCAACCACCCCCTCTACCAACATGTATATGTTAGATGGATCATGTATAAGTTAGATGGATCATGAATAAGTTAGACGGAGCATCCAACCACAGCTGTTGGGTTATACTGGCTACCCGAGTGGTAATTCGTAGATGTTTTTGTTGTTTTGTTCTCATGTTGTCAATTATTTCCAATTATTCACTATTTGCTTCTATAATGTAGTTGTTAGGCATAACACTGCTTCCGATTGGAAGCCGCCCTGAGTCCCTCCCATGGAGTTGAGAATGACAGGCTTCAGAAATTTTCAAAGAAAATACAAAAATTCATTAGAAAAGGTCTACATCTTCCACAGGTCGTGTGTCCACGCTTTATCTGGGAGAACATGCAGTTACAGTCAGCCAAGCAGAAGCGGCTGTTTAAAGGGGGGGGGGATTACCCAAAGGAAAATATCAACCCTACTACACAGAGCCAACAAAGGGGTACTCTACCATGAGGGAGATTTCTAATGTAAAGGAATGGAACATCAGGGAAGGGATAGGTTTGGGGAAACCACTTTGCCGTCAAGCATAGTATAAAGAGATGACTTAGGCAGGGCGGATCTTTTTTGTTTTTTGATCTCACCACTGTATACCAATTATAAAGGGACGAAGCTTATCAGGGTATTTAAAACCCAAAATCAAAACTGTGATAAAGCTGGAATAATCTTCTGGCTGGAAAACCTCTTGAAAAACCACTGGCCACCACCAAACTTATAAACAATATTAAGCCTTTGGCTTACTTGAGGTATTTTATGCACGAATGCACTGGATTCGCATTCAGGGTTGTGTACTAAGGTAACACTGAAGATATTACTTCTTTAAGATGTACGCTGCCACCATTAGACTTTTGATTACTGCAGGAAACTGCTTTAAAACTTCTCTGACAGAGGCACACGTGAGGCAGATGTGTTGAACAATAAAACAATGATGTTTATTTAAGAGAACTTGAACAAAATAGGCATTAAGCTTAGTGATTCAGAAATATTGGCATAAAAGCTTATGGTTTCTTTAAGCAGTTCAAATCTTAGTTGTAAACTCCTTTCTCCATCAGAAATTACTGACATGATTTCCTCTCTGCCTAGCAATTCTAAACTCCACTACAGATAGTTCTTCCCAGGATCTGTCTCTCCACTCCTCCACCAACTATCTTCCCCGATAGCTGTAAAATCTTCTTACTAGCCTTACTCTGCTAGTTAACTGACCAATTTCAGGCTTATTTCCCTATTCTCTTCTCCACTCCAGACTCCTAACACCATGATTTGGCTGAGGTCTTTAGCAAAAGGGAGAGTGACCAGTTGCCCCCCTTCCGGAAAACAGACTGTGCAATCGAAATAGAGCTTAACGCCAAGCTACCGAGCCCCTGAGCCTGAAAAGAAGGCGCTCCGAGAATTCATTGATAAGAACCTACAACAGGGGTTCATAGAGCCATCAAACAGCCCATTGGCAGCCCCCGCCCTGTTCCGCCCCAAGGCGGACAGTTCCCTGAGGCTCTGTGTGGACTATAGAGGCTTGAACGGCATATGTACCTCCAACAAATACCCTCTGCCCCTCATGTCGGAGATCTTGGCCCAACTGGGAAAGGCCCGCATCTTTACTAAACTGGACATCCGGGAGGCATTTTACCGTATTTGTGCGCGGCCTGCAGATTGTTGGAAGACTGCTTTTAATTGCCACCTGGGGCAGTTTCAATTCAAACTCAACCCCCTTCGGTTTAAAAGGAGCCCCCTAAGTTTTCCAGCAATTTGTTAATGAGATATTTCATGAACTATTATACAAGGGGGTTCTCCTGTATCTGGATGATGTGCTCGTGTATTCTGAGATGATGGAGGAGCACGTCAAGCTGACCCGAAAGGTGCTCCAGATACTGAAAGAAAACCAGTTATATGCCAAGCTTTCTAAGTGTGAGTTCCACCAAACGGAGCTCAACTACTTAGGCTACCGCATCTCGACAAAGGGGCTTGCCATGGACCCCAATAAGATACAAGACGTGCTGGCCTGGGAACCCCCACGAACCAGAAAGCAGCTACAAGGGTTCATGGGGTTCGCCAATTTTTACAGGCAGTTCATCAGAGACTTTGCAAAGATAGCCCTCCCCCTAACTGAACTATTAAAAACTAAGGGGCTGGGAGAAACTAGGAAGGCCAGGTCCCCGGAGCCAAGCTGAACTGGACACAGCCATGCCAGGAGGCCTTCGATGAATTGAAGCGCAGGTTCACCAGCCAACCTCTACTCATCCACCCCAGGCAGGACAAGCCTTTTATTCTTCATTGCGACGTGTCAGAGGCAGCCTACGGATCAGTTTTGCTACAAAGGGATGAAGAGGGCCATTTGAGGTCGTGTGCATACCTCTCCAGGAAGTTCTCTGAGATTGAGAAAAGGTGGCACATTTGGGAAAAGGAGTCATACGCCATACGGGCCACCCTAGCACACTGGCACCACTTTTTGGAAGGAACAAGCCTGCCTTTTGAAGTCTGGACTGACCACAAAAACTTGCAGGCTCTACAAATGCTGCAGTGGCTGAACGCCAAATAGCTGAGATGGGCCCAGTTCTTCAGCAGGTTCAACTTCACCCTACGATTCTTCCCCGGCAAGAAGAACCAGCTGGCAGACACACTCTCGTGGATGCCTGCAGCCGATTATTCGGCCCCAGGGGAGATGGGGACGGTCTTCTCCAACCAGCAGATGGGCTTACTAGCTCATACCAGAACTTCATCGACGGCCAAGCCGGACCCTACGGGCCAACCGCCAGAACTGCTCTGCGCACTACGAGAGGCAGCACACACTGACACTTGGCTCCAGGACCACCAGGACGACTTGAACCAGACGGAGGGCACCTGGCATTATGGGACTAAACTCTATGTTCCAGAGGCAGTGAGAGCACGGGTCTTAGCCCAGGCCCATGACTCCAAGATGCCCGGACACTTTGGGCTCACCAAGACGCTGAAACTACTGACACGGCAGTTCTGGTGGCCCTCGCTTCGCAGGGATGTGATAGCTAGATAGCTGAATGCGTCGTTTGCATGAAAACCAAGTCAAAGATAGGCAAGCCGACAGGGCTGTTGCAAACCGTTGCAGATCCCTCCACGCCCTGGTCCAAAATCGCAATGGACTTTATAGTAGACCTTCTGGAAAGCTGTGGTTACACCACAATATGGACTGTAATTGACCTCTTCTCCAAGCAGGCCCACTTCGTCCCGCTGCGAAGGCTCCCCTCGGCTCCCGAACTGGCTAAGTTATTCACCCACCACGTGTTCCGCCTACATGGGTGCCCTCGCAGGGTGATTAGCGACCATGGACCACAGTTCATCTCAAGGTTCTGGAAAGCCTTCCTATCCTACCTAGGGACTGAGAGGGCTCTGAGTACAGCTTTTCACCCGGAGACGGATGGGGCCACGGAGAGGATCCAGAAGACCCTACAGGAGTTTTTGAGAGTTGTTACCTCAACTCAATGGTCTCCCTTGTTGGACATAGCCTATCAACAAGATCAATGGTCTCCCTTTGTTGGAGTGACGAGATGTCCCCAAGCCAAGGTGGCTGCATCTAACATCAGCCATCTGCAGCCAGGCAAGATTACAAAAGTTGACAAGAGAGGGGTTTCTGGGAGGGCCCTTTGTGATGATCAACCCGGTGGCCGTAAAGCTGGCCCTCCCCCACAACTGGCGGAAGGTCCACCCCGTGTTCCATGTCAGCCTACTCATGAAAGCGGGCACCTCCACTTGGTCCTCGCCCGAGTCAGCCCCTGTCCCGATTATGGTGGGAGCACACACCCATTTTGAGATACAGGACATTCTAGACTCTAAGCTCCGCCGGGGCAAGCTGTGTTATTTACTTCAATGGACTTCCAGGGACCTGCATCCTGAGTGGGTTTTAGCAGAGGATGTTAAGGCCCCCAGACTAGTCAAACGTTTCCATGTAGCCTTTCCTGCAAAGCCAGGGCCTTAACCCTTTCTCCGTTCTCTCTCTCTCTTTCTCTCCCTGCAGGGCGGTCGTTTCGGGGGTGGTGGTGTAATGTCCGCCTGCAACCAGAGCCATTAGGTAAACAACGGCTTGGTCCTTGGCTGCCATCAGATAAGAAGCCAGATGGTCAGCATTGGAATGTGGATGGCCAAACGGTGGGAGGAGGGGGGATGTTCCAGGAGGGGAGGCTTGAGGTGTGTTTGAGCGGGAAACTTTCAGATCTCTCTTTGTTCGTTGTGGAATAAGGACCTAAATAAATCTGTTTCCTTTGGAAGAGACCTTTGTGAGCGTGCTTTGTTTAGCAATCCTACCAGGAGCTGACAGCCAAGCAGTTAGAACACCACTGAAGGAGAGGAATGATATCGATCCATCAACTCTGCTGTCAGAAGGCCCTCCCCCTCCCAAAAAAGTGACTTCCCCTTCCTCACTCACACATCTGTCTTTAATTGTCCTATAACTGTTCTTTCCCAAAGGATCCGAAATGGAAGAGGCTCAGTGCATACAACTTTTCATTCAGGAAAAAGTGCAGACAAACAGCTTAGGAACTTGCGGGCAACGTTTGCAAGATCCGGCCACTCCTGGTAAGACCAGTAAGCAAAGGGATTGCTGGAGAAAGTCTCTTGAGACTCTTCGAAGTAATGGTTTACGGAAAACTTGGCCGAGTCTATTTTGGCTGCTTGGACTGCCAAAGATGTTCCCTCCTCTGACAGCAAGGCGATGGCCTCCTTGAAGAAAGCGTCCTCATGTCGCGTTTCCTCCCTCGGTGCCTTTCGAGCTCTTTGGGGTGGCAAGACAGGGCTGTCGGAAGTGGCGATGGAGGCTGTTGGAAGCGGCGATGGGGGTTATCCGGGGAGACAGCTCTGAGTGTATACTTTTCTCATGAGCACGATAAGCTCTGCATTCCACCATTTGTCTTTGGGGCAAATGATGTCCTTGATGCGAGGATCGCAGAGACCTGCCAGCATATGAGTCTTACTCTCCATCAGCGGGTCGAGACATTTGCGGACGGCAAAGGTCAACTTCCTGACCACCTCCTGGGCCTATAGAATCAGGGTCCTGGCCATGGAGAACAGTGTCCTCTGGCCCCCGAGCATTTCCAAGTGCCTCTTCAGCCATTTTTACGCAATTTTAATCTGTATGTAAACTGCCCCGAGCCTGCAGGAAGGAGCGGTATATAAGATCGAGGAAATAAATAAATAAATAAGATGACAGGGACTAGCTGGCTGAGTAGGGCTCTGTTGCTAGAAAGAGTGTCGGTGGTGTTTTTGAAGGGCTTGAGAACGTCAACCAGCTGAGAGATGGTTAGCTACTACTGGTTTTTTGGGACCAGCTTGTTCCCTGGAGCGGCGACTGACAGCGAGACGCCGTGGACCGCCCTCTGCTGTTCCACCATGCACTGCAGCATCTTGTAGGTGGCATTCCAGCAGGTGAAAACATCCTGGAGCAAACTGTGTTGTGGTAGGCCCTCCAGGGCCTGCCTATCACGCAGCAGACGGGCGGACTTGGTGCTACAGAGGAAAAAGCCAGCAGTGTTTGATCAGGTGCGTTTCGTGGCTGGTGCTGTATTCTTCAGGGACCTTAAAGCCATCTTTAACTGTGTTCTGGAGTGTGCCACGCAGGTGACGTTGGTAAAGCCGGCACTTTCCACTGCCCTTATCATGTTTTTCCTGGCATCAGTGTCCATGGACCCCAATTTTGGTTCTTGCAGGTATTCGCAGATAGTGTCGGCGTTGTGATCCTTGTCTATCACTTCCAAAGCCAGCAGGGCCCAGTAATGCCCTGACGCTAGGCTTCCCTCCTTCTGAGTGATGTGGGACAGATAGGAATGGCCTCCTCCCACGGTGAACCAAATGTCCGAGGTGAAGTGGATGTGACTGGATAGTATGGCACTCAGCAAGGTTTTCAGGCATCCCTTGCATCCCTTGTACAAAGAAGGAATGTCGGTTCATGAGAAAGTCTGGTGAGTTGGGATCTTGTACCGTGGTACCAGGAGCGCCATCAATCGGCAGAAGCCATCCCGTTCCACCATACAGAAGGGCTGGTGATCGAGAGCCATCACCTCTCCCAGGCACCGTGTGATCTCCTTCACGGATGGCGCCTTTCCCTCGATCTCAGCCTGGCCATGGGAAGGCCCCAAACTTCCATCGTGGACTGCGTGGTGCCTGTAGGCGAGGTAAGAGTACTCTGGGTACTGCTGCAGGTGCTTCCGGTTTCAATTCCATCAACCTTTACAGTAGGGTGATGCCTCTTCATGTGCATCCTTAGGCTACTTGTTGCCAGATGCCACAAGTATTTCCCCCTGCCGACGCTCCCACCGTAATGTGTACAAACTGCCAAGGTGGCCTTCTGAGAATGGACTTCAAAGTGATCCCAGAGCAGGGATTTGGGCCTTCCCAAAGGCACACCTACTGGAGTGGTGGGGTTATCTCTGATGGTGTCGGTGGAATTGCTGGGGGTGGGGGGAACTGATCGTGGACCCTCCTGCAAGCAGCCCTCCTCTGGATCGCTGTGACCTGAGGGAAAGGTTGGTGTTTGGGAAGCATTTTCTGTGTTTTCATCCACCCACACCATGAACACATCCTCCTCCTCCTCACAACCATCTACTGATTGATCGGAGCAACTTCTGACAGCTCCGCGACATTGAGAGTTTGGGGCACGGGCAGAAGTTTGAGCTCTCTTGGTGCTTGCAGAAGCAGTGGCCTCTGTAGTCCTAGTGGTGGAACGCTCCCACAGAATGATGTGCAGACCCCTTCCTCTCTTGTATGTTCGGGAACCACGCAGCAAAGAGACAGGAGCCTTATGTCCCAAGCCGCTAGCAACAGAACGTTTCATATCAGAAGTCTCAGGTTTTCACACTAAACCAAGAGCATAGGACAGTAAAGGATAAGATTGAATTAGTTGATTTCTAGTTTAAGTACAATTGCTTTATAGTGTTGATTCCCAAGAAAAGGATTGGATTAGTTGATTTCTAGTTTCCCAAAGTACCATGTGTAAGGAGAAGCATCCAAGCAGCTGCTTGCCTCCAAAGCTGATTCATTTCCAATTCACTTAAAGGATTGGAAAAAAGATATCGAAAGTGGCTTCAAAAGGGCAAGGATACTTCTGGTTTCTCAAATCGCTTCGAAATCACATCAAAACTGGATTAACTCCAATTTCAATCTGATTTACGAGGATTCCGATCGAACCTACCCATGCCTACTCTAAATACATAAAGCAGATGACGTTTACACCTAACTTAGGCCTGTATCCACCTATTCAATATTATCTTTACTGTTCTTCCAGAAAAGTTGCTTTGTTCAGTCTCCAAATACTTCCAGACAGAGAGACACAAACAAAGCAACTTGTGAAAGCACTCCTATCAATGACTTTGCTGTTCACTCTTAACTAATGTTTTAATAATGAACAACTATTCAAAATAACAAGCATTCCCTGAGTTACAAACAACTCATAGTTAAGAATGGTGAAGAGATAACAGAATGTGAGAGAAATCTACCACTAAGACACTTCATGGTGTCTCAACTGAAGTTTTCTCACCAATCCTTTGTTTCCCCAAAAAGCCACATTTTTCAAAATCCAATTCGGGGAGTTGTAGTTCACCCACATCCTTATGCATTTTCTAATAGGAACATTAATAAGAAACAAAAGAAAAGACCGATTTTTCCCTAATAAATAGCATTACAAATTTACGAAGCTGCTTCTGCTTTTCCTGCTTCTGCTCCTCCTGAGCCCTCCAGAGTTCCTCCTGAACTTCCCCCTGCCTTGAAGGGACTTGTTGGCGTGAGCCTCCCTCCAGCCCCATGCGCTCTTCCTCGCCCTCGCATATGCACACCATGCTGCCACCTGCCGAGCACACCGCTCTTCCCTCCCATTTGGAATCTCAGAAACAGCCCTCTCCTTGATTGAGAGGCCAGCAGGAGGAGGGCTTTTGGTGGTAGGTTTTACCGTCTGTTTCCAAAAGGCTATGGAGATTCCTGTTTTCCAAAAGGTTATGATCTCTAAAAAGTCATGCCTTTCCAAAACTCTATATCACAGGTTGGTCAAGATACGCTTGTTCTGCCTCACATCACAGATAGAACTGTAGTAGCATTGTGGCAACTTTTTTTCCCAATGAGGCTTCTAAACACATTCATCTACCTGTCATCAGAGATGATAAAATGACATAATGCCCATATATGGGTGAACCAGATCTTTTTAAAGGCCGTAGGTGGTATTTTTGGGAATGCACATGTGCTGTCTTCTTATAATTGCACATTACATTTCACTGGCTTGCTGAATGCATGGAGGGATGAGTGGATTCATGTCTTCTTCCATCATATATTATTATTATTTATGCCCTGCTTTTTATCTCCACAAAAGAGACTCAAAGCAGTTTACATTAAAAGCATTTCAATACAATTTAAAATCTATAAATACACAAACATTAGAACAGAATTAAACATCAATGGTATTTCACAGATAGAATCCATAAAAACCAATTATAAACATATCCAAAGGTAAAATCAGAACTGAGCATATGTGCTTAGCTGCATTAATAACTGTCTATATGCCCACATAATCTCTCTGATCAAAAATTATGCAAAAGACTGGTGGTCCAGTTGTGCTTACAGAGCTTATATCCATACTTCAGTTGAGTAGATGGCATTCCAGGAAAATGGATGCAATTTTTTGAACCTCTGTACATCTGTCTACACATAACTACCAGGAATGGTGAATGACTTATTTTCTTATGGGACTGAATTCACACATGTGTGGTTATAATTTTGTATTTCATCACTTAGTGGGTTATCTCTTGTGACCTACATCCAAATATATGAATGGCCTTCACTGAAAATTATTGATTTTATAGTGATGTCACTGGTAGAAAAATCTCTGAGTATATCTACAATGTTTGATTAGAGACAAAGTATTTGTATGCATGCAGAACTTTGTCTGATCTTGCAGACACTAACTGATAAATGTTGTATTGACACACTATGTCCAAGGAATTTTGAAAACATTTGAACATGTTGGATCCTGAAACGGTAGTTTTCAAGAAGAAAATAGCCAGTCAATAGAGCAAAGATGATTCAAAGCAGCTGAGAATTTGCCCCATGACCTGTAAATGTTTTCCCCATTCAGCCTTCTTTCCAGTAGTTTAAAGAAAAACTTGATGAGTGACAAGTTTTCTTTTACTTTCCACACCACGAAAACACATAGATGCTTTCTACTGTACTATTTTCAGAATGAAGAAGAATTAAATTTCACTTTAACAGCATAACACTGTTAACAGCAAAGGTCAGGAAATCTTTAAGGAAGGTCAGTATATCGATTGCAGCAGTGAAAGGATTAACATCAAATACTTGGCCATGAAAGGCTTAAAGGAAGTAAATTCAGCATGATATATTGCAACCTGTTTCTTTCATACGTAACAGAGCTGACATAACAGCTTTTTTGTTCCAGCCAAGATGTGTTGCCTTGCCAACTTATATTCTGAGCTATCGAAGCAGATTGAATGTTTGTACAATAATGACATGCCCCCCTCTCCTTTCTCCTTGGTTCTTTTCTCTTTCCTAAATTGTTAAAGGGTTCCTACTTATCTAGGAAATGACTTTAATCAATTTAGTTCCATGAATAAGGATGACAACAGTTTATCTGTTTTGATGCTTCAGAAGAGAAAACCTTTATTGATCAGAAGGGTGGAAGACACACAGCTCTTTTTGTTTCATTTTCCAACCATTCAATATTTGTGATTTGAGTTGGCCCTGACTGGCAAGGTTTTGATCCAATAAAGAAATAACATTAAAAACAAACAAAGACACCAAAATCCAAAAGCAAAAAATCCACTAAAAAGTTTGTACAATGACTCTAGATAGTTGGGCACTTTCCCTGTGATAAGTTTAACCTATGGCTTAGTTGCCATTTCACTATGCCTAACTCATTGCAGAAAATTTATAGTGCATTCTTAATATAATCACATACAGTATGTGTGCCATCTTCATCTATATCACATCTGTAACAAGACAACCAAAAGGTGTTTATTTTTATTTCCTAACTGAAAGAGCTATAATACTAATCATCATCATATTTATTTATATATTGTCCTATCTCCCCAAAGAGACTCAGGGTGGTGAACAACAAAGTCAGCAAACATTCAATGCCGTACAAAATAGCATAGACAAATAACCATCCCACCCAAAACCCTCACAGATCCATATTTAAACCAAAAGTAAGACTCATTGTAAAAAAATAATAACATGTAATATTTACAAAAACATAGTAATCCATCAAGAAAACAAAGGAGTCTGATGGGATATCTCCAGTCAAAAGACACTTTGGAGTTTAGGAAAGACTGGAAATGCTTCAAAAGTTTTCTAGAAGGAAAGACTATTTCAGCGTGGGGATTTCAAGTTTGACCATTATAAAATCTAAATTTTCATCGTATTGTTTAACTTCTTTCTGAAGAAAGACATGATCAAGAATTCTTTGGAGCTATTTGATATACTTTTCCATAGTATATGTATTATGGCAGAACTCTTGTGTTCGGAACATTAAGCTTGTGTTCGGAAAAGGTATTATGTATGGTTGTTAAGGAAAGGAAGAGAAGGGAAAGGAAAGAAAAAAGAAGAGAGAAAGAAAAAAAATTAAAAAAGAAATATATAATGCTATTTGGACAAGCTGGAATGTTACAAAATTAGGTGATAGATGATTCCTAAAAAGGTTAAATATGATGGAATAATGTTAATGAAACAATTGATTATGATTTTAAATATTTGGTTCACATTTTATGGGATTATTCTTTATTAATGACAAATTGATTTGTGTAGACATATATATTATATATTATATATAGCAGGAAGGTTTCAGGACAATGTGGGGCAGACATCCAACCTGTAATTAAAGTACTTCTGAGGATCTTTGCAAGCATTGAACACAGGTAATGTATTCCACAATGAGGGAGCCACGATCAAAAAGTTTAATCAGAGCAGGGCATCATTTACTTTATTCAGGGAAGGCACATTTGAACAGCCACGTCTTCAGGCTCCTCCTAAAAACTGCCAAAGTGGGTTCTTGTCTAATCTCCTTGGGGAGTGCATTCCAGAGTCGAGGGGCCACTACAGAGAAGGCACGCTCCCTCGTCCCCACCAAACGTGCCTGTGAAGGCAGTGGGAGCGAGAGTAGGGCCTCTCCAGGTGATCGGAGAGATCGCCTGGGTTCGTAGACAGAAATGCGGTCACTTAGATAGGCGGGTCCCAAACCGTTCAGGGCTTTGTAGGTAAGAACTTGCACCTTGAATTGGGACCGGAAGATGAACGGCAGACAATGGAGCTCCTTAAACAGGTGGGTTGATCACCATGGCCAGATCCAACTACATGAGGTATGATATGGAGGGGGCATGGTGTCATGACTTGACACTGCAGATTAATCATTAACACTCCCGGTAATTTCTGCCACCAACCTAATCTGTGAGCAGGATTTAATTTAATAACTAAGATGTTTAATTAGGCTCCCTTTACACCAAATCACCCACTGTGAGGAAAACTGAAAAGACAGAAAGATGGAGGCATGTGAAAGTTAATAAGAAAAGAATTTATTAACTATCAAACAGGCTAACAAGTAGGCACAGATCGTATTGGTTCTACAGTGAGGCAACAAGAGCGTACGGTTACAGAAAAGAAGATTTTAAAACTATGAGCGTGATGGTTGACTGGATCTGAATAGGTGCTGGTGCGTAATGGTTTCTATATAAAAGCTAGTGCTTCTTCTTTAGATCTTAAATTCAGTCTTGTCTCCCAACTCCCCAAGTAATAATTAAACTAGAGGGTAGCTGATGTTACTAACTGGAACTTCTATTATGAGTCTTGCTAACAGTAGCTAATAACTAGATTAGCACCACAGTCTCAGAGCCCCACCTGTCTCTCTATCACAAGAGACGACAAGGTGATCTAACTGACTATTCCCAGTCAGTCCTTCTGGCTCTAAACTAAAGCGTCACCACTGGACTCTCTCCTGGCCCTAAGAGCTGTCAGTGTAGGTCTTGACCCCCTTAGTCCAGCCTATTCCCTAGTGGTGGTTAGCTATAGATTAGACTGTCAGTCTCTATTGCAGAGGCTCTGATGATACTCCCCCAGAAACCTCGCTCAAGACTCCTCAGGCTCAGATGTGTCTTATCTGAAGCCTCTCACAAGACAAGACTTACGAGGCTCAGATGCTTCTCATCTGAAGCCTCCTACAAGACTCAAATCTTTCTGATAGGAATCCTTCTCCTAGTCAGCTCAACTCCTCCCCTCTGGCACCCAGCCAATCACAGGGAAGACAGTGTATCTGAGCAGAGTGACTCTAAGGCCACACCCCCTCTCTCTGGCTCTGACCTTCTCCTGATGGCTGCTAGCTGAAACTCTCTTACTAAAATGGATGCCAGCAATTTCCAAACAGGGATCCAAAACTTCCAAGCAGGCCTCGACCCTGCTTAGGATGGGTGAGTCCTTACACATGGGAAGTAGCTGGTGGTACTATTTCATTATTTTTGAATGTATATTGTCTAATTGTATATTAGACGATTGTGTCAAATAATTTAAAAAAATTAAAATAAGAAAACAGAGGAGTCAGACCAGCTAAATATGTACTGTATAAATATTTAAATTATACATTTAATAAATTATAAAATTAACTACTGCCAGCAGCCAGGGTGAGGAGACCATGTAACACACTAAGCCTCCTCGTCTTTATATGCCTGAATGCATAACAAAGTTTTTAGTTTTTTTTTTAAAAAAAGGAGATTAAAGAGGGAGCTTTAAGAGTTTTAATCTCTTTAGGGAGGGAGTTCCAGAGGCGGGGAGGGGTGATCAAAGAGAAGCCCCACCTCTTTTTCCCACCAACCGTACTTGTGATGTGGCTGGATCTGAGAGCAGGGCTTCCTCTGCTGATGGGAGTGCCCAAGCAGATTTATATGTGGGGATGCAGTTTGCTAAATAGCCTGGGCTTTTTAGGTAATTTACCTTTAGGACTTTAAAGGTAATAACCAGTAGGCTTGTGTAATTTAGTCAAAAGGCATGCCGTTTCAGCCAAAAGGCATGCCGTCCATTTTTGGCTAACCCCTCATTTTGTTTACCGGGAAGTTACTCGAATTGGGAGGAGTGTTGCCGCTTTCATTTGGCAAAGATTCGACCCATTAGCTACAATCCTCACTGGTGTTAAGGCATGTCTGTATGAAACCTACCTCAGTTGTAGACCCCATTTACAACTGCAGGCCTGCCAAGTTTCAAAACAATTCACCAATATACTGATTTTTTAGAATTATTTTAATTTTTTAACATAACATTTTTCAAAATAGGACAAACGGCAAGAGAGGGTTCTTGGAACTGTAGTCATGGGATGTGTCCATTCTCAGTACAGGAAAAAGAAATGCTGTTCCGCATATACAAAGCAATACAGTGAATCTCCAGAGAATCTCTTGCCTCTGGCAATCTTTCTGATGATCCAGGGGCTTTCTCTGACTCTTCAGCCAATTCAGGCAATACGCAGAAATACACACTCAGGAGCCATAAACAATCTAATGCACCATCCACCTCTCGCTCTTCCAACTCTCAACCATCAACTCAAAATTTTCCCAAGGGACGGGGAAGAAAGAAGGGAACTTAGTTGTCAACTTATCTCACTTAACATTATCTGACCATGATATATTTTTGTTGAATAAAGGTTTGTCGTATGTACACCCCCAATTGCTCGACTGTTAATATCCGTACTGATTTAGCCACTCTGTTTCGAACTATCCGCCTTAAAGAACATTTCAAAGATTCGCCTAGTGATAACTACATAGCCTCTAGAATCCGAACCCAGAGTAACTTTACTCCTCCCATAGTGTCAGATAACATAAAAATTTTTGAACAGACTGTCCTTCAACAAGTACAAGCTATCGATCACCAACATGACAGAAGACATTCCAATCTAAGTTACAATGATATCAGACGATTGAAAGAACTGGGTAATCACCCACAGGTGATCATTAAGCCTGCCGACAAAGGAGGTTCTATTGTTATCTGGGAACGCAGTGATTATTACAAAGAAGCATTATCCCAACTGGAGAACCAAACACACTATAGAACATTACCTCAGGATCCTACTTCCAGATTCTCAAAAATCACCTACAATGTAATACAAGATGGCCTTCTTAACGGCCAACTAACCAACCAAGAGGCTGAATTCTTATTCAATCATCATCCCAGTATCCCCCATCTATATTTACTTCCAAAAATTCACAAAGCCATCAGGCCCCCGGTAGGAAGACCCATTGTGGCTGCGACCAACAGTTTGCTACAACCTCTAGGAATCTTTATGGACACTATACTTCAACCTTTCGCCCAAAAACTCCCAACGTACATTAAAGACACCAGAGATTTAATTAATAAGATTGATGGAATCTCCATATTGCCCTCTGACATTCTCATATTCGCGGATATTGCTTCACTATATACGAATATCCCATGCAATGAAGCTAGACACATCATCCACAATACCCTAGATAGACGTCCCGTACCTCACCGACCATCTTCAGGTTACCTCATGGATCTCATCGATCTCATTTTTGATCACAATTATTTTTTATTCAGAGATCAATATTATTTGCAAGTGGGGGGAATTTCTATGGGTCAGGCCCTAGCCCCCACAGTCGCCAACATATTCGTGGGGGCACTAGAAGACACTTTTCTTTTCTCAGAGGAACATACCCAATTTTCGGGTCATATCAAACATTTTTTTAGGTACATAGATGACATCCTATGCATCGTGGATGGACAGACTAATCTAAAGAATTTTCAGGACTGGATGAATAGTTGGCATCCTAACATGACTTTTACTTTTGATTGTAGTAATAAGGAGGTTAATTTTCTTGATTTGACTATTTTTACTCATAATAATCATATTAAAGTAAGGAATTACTCCAAACCTACGAACACCAACTCCCTCCTTCATTACTCCTCCTTTCATCCCCACCACCTAAAGAACAACCTACCTTTTTCCTCTCTATTACGCCTTAAACGTAATTCATCCTTTCCCCACCACTTTGACCATGACGGCCATCTTTTTCTTAATAATTTAAAACAGAGAGGTTACCCTGACAAGGTACTGAATACGGCCTTGAATCGAGTAACCAACATTCCTAGAGACCAATTACTCTTTCCAAAAGACAAAACATCACCCTCCAAAATTATTTGGCCTTTGACTCTATCACCGCATTCTCAAAAAATCAAAAAAATCATCTCTAATTTCTGGCCTTTGGTGAGTTCCATCCCAGGCCTCGAGAATCCACCCTTAATTGCATACAAGAGATCCCAGAATCTCAGAGACATATTAGTACATACTAAGGACAACCTATTTGACAACCGTCCCCCCACCATCCCCTTACCTTATGGCGCCAAGAAATGCGGCAGATGTAGTATTTGCAGGCACATTTCTCCCCTGACTCAAATACAAAACCCAATCACCAACAGGATACATAAAATTAACACTTGGGCCACGTGCAATTCAAAAAACATAATATATTGTTTGATTTGTGGCTGTTGTGGGGGTCTTTATGTTGGTTTATCGACCAGAGAATTGAAAACAAGGGTGTGCGAACACAGGTCACGCTTTCATACGGGATATGACAACTCAGTATTATACATGCATTTCAAAACATGTAACCCAAAATATGATAATTTCACAGTGACTGTTCTAGAAAACATCCACCCTCAACCCCACTCTGACATAAAAAGGACTTTACTTCGCCTTGAAAATAAATGGATAATTTCTTTAAATTCAGAGACCCCTAATGGGTTAAACGACAAACTATCTGTCAGTGAATTATTAGTTTAAATCACACACCTGTGTTTCACATTACTTAAGAGCCTTACATTGAAGCCTCTGTGCTTCCAGCCCAGTGTCTGCGGATACTGTTTCCATCTGCGGTGCTCCTGTTGTCCCATGCCTTGGTATGTTATTACCTACCTGCCTTTCTTTTATTATAGAATTCAATTGATTATATTAGTTCCATTACCCCTGTTGTTCCCTTTCCTAGATAGCTTACTGCTAATATTATCGGAATTTGATGATTGTATATGTAGTATTATCACTCTGTATTGCTGTAACTCTAGTGCCACGACACTGTGAAGATGCTCGCGAGATTACGCCATCCAGGCCCCGCCCCTGGCCCTGAGGAAGACCCTACGGGGGAGAAACGAAGGCGCGCGAGACCCTTTCGTCGGCCCGTGGACGACCTTCTCCCACACCCCATTATTTTCGTGAGACTTTTCTACAAACTGTGATATTATTTGGAAGATTTACTGGGTTGGGAGAGGCGTCCGGGACCTGTGCCTGCATTATCCTACCATTTACTCTCCTCGTTGAGCCCGGGCGTCTTGGCTCGCCGCTTGTGCGAGCTTGCTCACCGCCATTATTGTTTGTTCATTTATAACGTTGGTACTTACCTAAAAATACCATGTATTTATGATATGTTGCACTTATGATGTTCTTTGCACCCATGAGAAATTTATACAATATATATTGCATCTAATAGAGAATATTCCATTGTTTTATTTACCATATATAGAATGCTATTGCCTTGACTGGCTATCTTTTCCACTGTATGGCTATGTGTCCATTCTCAGCCAATCAGAGCATGGACACAACCTGGCCTTTTATTGGCTGAGAAACAGACAAAAACTTCAACTCCCATTTTGTTCCGAGAGGAACTCGGAGACTTTTCAATACCCCCCATGCAAGTGCTGCTGGGAAAGCGAGTTCCCAGCAGGGTCCTCTCTGGAGGAGGAGCGTAGGGAACTTTTTCCAAAATAAATCTTCACTGCCAGGGAGGAAGAAAAGACACTGCAGGTAATCCCATCTTCTTCATGAGCTCTTCAGCAGATTCTTGCCTCAGGTATAATACAGACTTAGCTCCATCCTCTCCAGTAGCCAGTAAATCTGGCTCTCTTAATCCGTTTTGCCCAGTTTTTTAGTTTGCTTTTCCCCATTCTATTTTCGGGGGATTACATCAAATGGACCATTGAATATTACAAATCATTTTCAGTCAAACTGATCCGGGCCCAAACCAAATAACCAGCACTTTGTATTTAGCCCGGAAGACCAAGAAAAATACCGAATTCCCACATACAGTGTACCTGAAGGAGCGACTTACCCCTTATGTGCCCAGGAGATCACTGCACTCAGAGGGGCTCAATCTATTGGATGTGCCCAGTATTAGGGTCTGTAGACTGGCTACCACATGCCAGAGGGCGTTCACCGTAGTCGCACCAACTCTGTGGAACAGCCTTCCTGAAAAGATACGGGCCACCCAGGTCCTTCTGCCGTTCCGCAGAGCAGTAAAAACATGGCTTTTCAGAAAGGCATTCGGCTCATAGCCAATTGCTGCTCTATTGTACCTGCTGTCCTGCTGCTAGCATGCCACTGTACTGCAGTTTGGCCTGCAACTTGTTTTATTCGGGGGTCTTAAACTGTTTTTAATGTATTTTATGTGTTTTATGTTTTTACTCTGCCATTCTTGTAAACCGCTCTGGGCACCAGAGAGAGCGGTATATCAAGTCGAACTTAATAAATAAATAATAATAAATAATACAAAGGACTATTTACCGCTTGTATCGATCTAAAAGCTGCCTTGATTCAATTCCAGGAAATTTGCTATGGCAAAAACTGCTGAAGACAAAATATTGCTCTGGTTGATTAAGAGCCTATATTCAAACACTTCAACACAAGTAAGATGTGGTGTACAAGGCAATCTTTCAAAACCAATAGCAGTAAATAGAGGGGTACATCAGGGCCTCATCCTGGTCCCTATCCTGTTTAACCTATACTTGAATGACCTGGCCACCCATGTCTCACTACCAAATGAACATCCCCCTAAAATCTCATCCACCAATATACCCCTATTGCTCTATGCAAATGATGCTGCCCTCAGATGGTTCCTTTTTTTAAAAAAAAAAAGGAGTTAATAAGTTAATCTAGGTTTTTGAGTTAATTTTGGAAAAACTAATGTTTCTAGACTTATACATGAATGTATATATTGTCAAACATATTGTAGATTGACACATGGAAAATGGAAAGTGAGGGTTAGAAGTGAATTCTGTATATATGCAGGGGTGCTCTGTTCTTTCTTATGCTCACATTAAAAGGTGAGTTGCACCATTCAAAACAGCTACCATGGTGGCCCCAGGAACCCTGTCTCAGATTAAATTTCAAGCCTGGAAGTGAAGTTTATGAAGTGCTGTGACCTAGCCTTTTAATCAGGCTTAGGGCTGCTGGCCATGCCAGATAATAGTAAAGGGATGCTAATTCCGCCTGCTGGAGCCTCACATTTAAGATCTCTTGTCTGGGAAATGAGACACTTTTTTCTAGCAGCATAGAAAAAAAGAACACAGGAAGGCAGTCATTTGGAAACATCAATTCTGCAAAGTTTCAGGATCACTGGCTGCCATTTCCTTTAAGCTTTGCTAATAAGTACATCTAGAGCCAAAGTTTTTGCTTCGATAAGTTGGTTGCCTGGAACATTAGAATTTTTGCCCCTCTCTTTTTTTAATTCTATCTGTGAGTTGGCTAAAAAAAGAACCGCTTCCATTTCTGTGTTCCAGAAGAGAGAACTCCTCATTCATTGTATGTTTGTGTGATAATAATGATCATGAATCTCTGAGGATAACTCCTAACATAATGTGTGCATTTCTCTTTTCTATGTTGGCTTTCCTTTCCTTGACAGGTGATTGTGTGATTTTACTAGTGTGAATTCTGGATGCTGTCAAAGCTGATTAGGATTTCTGATCCCACACTTAAATAATTTTCAACAGTGACATTTAAATACTGTCACTCTAAGTTAACTGCAAATCTGAGAGTTGTTTTTCTCTAACCGAAACAAATATACTTCAGTAAACTTGGACTCACCTAAGTTATTGAAAGAATGTAATTGAAGTAAGTGCCAACATCCAGCCACCAAGTTCCCATTCTTTTGGAGGAGGCTGGGTTTCAATGTTATGCAGAAAGCATAAGGGAAGATGTGACAAACTGCCAGCCAAAGTAGACAGGATTGAAATAGGCCAGGGTAGGACAATTGCAGCTCTCCAAATGGTTTTGAATGGCAAGTTACTGGGCATATGCGATTTCTGCTGAAGTACCCATGAGTCAGAATTCCTTTAGAAGTATAGCACTTCTGAAGGTGGTTTCTAACTCGCCTAAGTTCCCCCAACATTGCTCCCAACATTTAGAATTTGGCTTGGAGGTCTCGGAAGTCTTCGGATGTCTGATGCAGCAGAAATTACCCCAGGTACTGCTGTGATGAGAAGGCCAAAGTCATATCTCTGGGATCATTTCCATGTCCATCCTGAGAGTCCACACAGACACTGCAGGGGAACATTAGCTGGGGAAAAGACTTGAGGCATCTGGCTACCTCAGGGTTGAGATGTACATGAAGAAGCATCATCCAACAATTAGTTTGGGGAAGGAGAAACCACCAGTACTTGCAACAGCCAAAATACTTTGCCTGGTGCTGAAGGGGAAAGCCAGACTCAGAAGGTTGGGGCCTGTCCATGGGGAAACATTGCCCACCACCAAGCAGATCACCCAGCATGTGGTAGACTTGATGGCTCTCGACCATGAGCTCTTCCGGACGGTGGAGCGGGAAGGCTTCCGCTGCTTGATGGCCCTTGAGTTTCCCCGGTATAAAATCCCCTTACGCAGGGGATATTTTGGGGGCAATTATCCCACCAATTGCCCCAAAGATATTGCTACATGGAAAACACAGCTTGTTACCCTGGTGAGGGATGCATACACTCTCAGGTGGGAGACATTGCCCCTGTTGCCACACCAGCAGCTATGCCGGTCACCTCCAGTCGAAGCAGCAGTGCCAACAGCCCAGAGGTGCTACCTGAAAGGCCCGGGAGGGCACAAAAACAGCAGCAGCAACATCAGTGATAAGAGTGGGATGGTTTCTTCGGTGGGTGGTCTTTCCTAGTGGTCTCCTGCCCTTCTTTTTCAGCTGGCTCACAAGCATGGGTTGATTTATTTAGGTCTGTCAAAACTACATCATATTGATGTCAGCTGTATCTTCATGTGGCCACTTAGGAAGTGAATCTAGTTCTTTCAAGAAGAAGGGAGTTGGACTAAATGGTCCACGGGGTCCCCTCCATCTGTAGGATTCTACAAAAATGTGGAATTGGTTGATACTGGTTTCTTCTTTTGGTTAATATAAAATACATTCAATGATGAGCCTTTAAAAAAAGATTCTGTCAAAACTTTGAAAGAATATCCACAATCAGAAGTTTTATGAATTTGTCTGAAAGTTGGGGGGAATTATCCACTATTATCTTGTGTCATTCTCTAGAACAGGGGTGGGCAATTATTTTTTCCAAGGGGCCACACGAGAGCTAAAAAATATTATGGAGGGCCACACCTAAAGGCTGAACTGCATTCTACATAATATCAATTGAATTTCTTTAATAATAATAAAAAGGCACTACATTGCATTTTTGATATATTAACAAGACTGATAAGAGTATATGTTATGAGCAAGGAAAAAGAGAGGTTGTCATAGGAAAAATGACATTTATTCACTAAAATTTTACAAGACAATGGTCAACAAAATGTGAACATTTGTATCATTTGTGATTCATTCTATTAATGATCATTTTCAGTCACATTCGCTTCAAAGCACATTTTGAGTTTCACTTATTCCTGGAAAGAGGTTCGTGGTTTTCTACAGACATATAAAAAAAATTGCCTACATTTTTGATTTAATCACCTCATTTGGTGCTATTCAATTATTATTTTCTTATTCAGTGAGAGAAATCAAGTCTCTGTTGGTCTTTAACAAGTGCATCAAAGTCAGGTTGAATGTCAGAGGTGGAGATGCGAAGCACCCCTAACAGATGGCCACCTAGCCTCTGTTTAAAAGCCCCCAAAGAAGGAACCTCCACCACACTCCGGGGTAGAGAGTTCCACTGCTGAACGGCTCTCACAGCAAAAGATTAAAACATAAAAACAGCTTTAGACCAGAGTGGACTGTGCAGCATTAAAGATTAAACTCCTGTCAAAAAAGGTAGGACTTACAGGCCCTCCTGAAGGCCTGCAGATCAGTTATTGATCGAGTCTCCTCAGGAAGGGCGTTCCAGAGAACAGGCACTACTGCATAAAAAGCGTGCTGCCGTGTCGATGATAAGCGGCAGACCTTGAGAGATGGAACCTCCAATAGATTTCGATCCATGGACCGTAGTGGCCTCTGGGGAATGTGTGGGGAAAGACGGTCCTTCAGGTACACTGGCCCCAGACCATGCAAGGCCTTAAAGGTTAGCACCATCACTTTGAAGGCAATCCGGCACTCAATCGGGAGCCAGTGCAAATGCTGCAAGACTGGCGTGATGTGGCATGATAGTGTCACTCCAGCCAAAAGTTGAGCCGCAGCATTTTGCACCAGCTTAAGTTTCCGGATTACCGTAAAAGAAAGGCCAATGTAAAGGGCGTTACAGTAGTCCAGTCTTGAGATGACCATGGCCTGGATTACCGTAGCCAGGTCGTCACCGGAGAGGTAGGGCGCCAACCGCCATGCCTGGCGCAGATGGAAAAACACTGTTCTGGCCCCACCCCCTCTCCCTTGCTGCACCCCCCTCCTGCACCCCCCTCCTTCCCTCTTGCATTCATTTCTTCCTCCTTTCCCTTTGGCAAGGGAGGGGCATATGGTGGAAGGGGGAAGGAATAAAAGAAGGAAAGGGGAAAGGAAGGAAAGGGAGGGAGGGAAAGAAGGAAGGAAGAAAAGAAGGAAAGAGGTGCCAAAGGAAGGAAGAAGAGAAAGTTGAAAGGAAAGGCAGGAAAGAGGTGCTGAAGGAAGGAAGGAGAAAAAGAAATAAAACTGAAGGAAGGAAACAGGGAGGGAAGACAGGAAACAGAAGAGGAGAAGGGAAAGAGAGCGAGGGGGGGAGCGCGCAAGGCCGGAAGGGAGGAGGAGGAGGCACTTGCTCCTGCTTGCTCTGCAGCGGCGCTTGCTCCTGACCCCTCCTCCTCTTCTCTCCCCCCCCCCCCCCTCCGTTGGCTGCTCTGTTTGCCTGCCTGCCTGCCGGGGCCCTTACATGAGCCAGACAGAATCGGCCGCTGGGCCGCATCTAGCCCATGGGCCATAAGATGCCCAGGTCTGCTCTAGAACATTCAAGGAGTTAGGTGTTTTGTTTTTTTAAAATGTATTTCATTTAAAAAATTCACCAAAATCAGTGGATCATCTAAACATTTTTAAATTTGGTGGGCAAAGAGTGGGGAATGTGTTGTACCAGTGCAGCAAGTTTTCACCATGATTGCTCAAAAAATTGCACAATTATGTTTGCCATTAACACAGATACAGGTGAAACGTCAGGAAAGAATGCTTCTAGAACAGGGGTGCTCATTAGGTAGCTCGGGAGCTACTAGTAGATCTTTGGCCCTCTTCCAGGTGATCTTCAGGCCTCACCAGCCAGATGAGGCGCTCCTGCCATGCGCGCGTACACCCTGTGCGCATGCGCGCTCCTGCTGCTGGCTTCCGCTCTTGTGGTGCTTCTTTCGCCTGCGGGGTATTGCAGGAAGAAGGAAGCACGAGGCGGGGCCTCTGAAGGAAGCGCCCTGACTCTGTCTCGTCCAGAAGCAGCTGTGCAGCCTCCATTGTCGGCAAGACAGGCAGGTCGGAGAGCTCCCTCTGGATGCCCTGCCTCATGCTTTCTCCTTCCTGCAATGCCCTGAAGATGGAAGAAGCGCTGCACGGTCAGAAAACAGCAGCAGGAGCATGCGCGGTGGCGGGGCAGGTAGATCTTTTGGACTTGGTTGCTTTAAGAGTAGCTCGCATGCTAAAAAAAAGTGTGAGCACCCCTGTTCTAGAACATGGCCATACAGCCCGAAAAATCTACAATGATTTCGGCCATGAAAGCCTTTGCCAATACTTACGCTCTCTTTTGGCATTACTTCGCGAAGATTCTAAGGAAGGACTCATCCCACACCTTTTACAAGCGCGTTGATGACTAAAAAGGCCAAAATGAGATAGGCAAGTTTGGTTGCAAAAAGCACAGCAGAAAGACTCCTTGGGTGATGTTGTTTCCAAGTTTGGGTTCTTTCTGCGTTGTTGTTTCTCTTCGAGACCCCTTCGGTGTGTCTTCTCAAAAGAGGCCGCAACATTGTGGATAGTGCATCTCCATGCCTCCCGATGTGAGGCCAGGGTGGACCATTGTTGGTGATCAATCTGGCTGAGCCTGAGATGTTGTTTCAGGGAGTCCTTATATCTCTTTTTGGGGGCGCCTCTCTTGCGCTGACGCGTGGCAAGTTCACCATAGAGTAGTATCTTTGGGAGGCGGTGGTCCTCCATTCTAGAAATGTGCCCTGCCCAGTGCAGCTGTCTTCTCAATAGCATGGCCTCAGTGTTGGTGATCCCTGCTTGCTCTAGGACAGCAACATTTGTCACATAGTCCGTCCAGTGTATATTTAGGATTGTGCGAAGACAGCGCTGATGAAAGCGTTCAAGGAGTCGTAGGTGTTGGCGATAGGTGAGCCATGTTTCAGACCCATATAGGAGAAGAGACAGTACGATAGTTCTGTACACACTGATTTTGGTGCTTTGCCTCAGGTGCTTGTTGCTGCAGACTCTTTTGTGAAGCCTTTGCTAATCTGTAATCTATCTCTTTGTCTTTTTTTTTTCAATATTTTTTTATTGATTTTTACGGCTTATAGATACTTACAGGGTGACAAACTTGTGGACTGTGACACATCAGAGAGGATACATTGTGTGGAAAGTCTGGGGATTTGGATGTGAGGGGGGGGGAGGGGGGGAGGGGGGGTCCGGGTATGATGGGAAGGGCTGGGGATATAGGGTAGGGGTGACAACAGAAAACATATACTATTGACTTCCTTTACAGTCTTAAAAGTGGTTATCATTTCTTCCAATATGTCTCTAACCAGGCTACTGTCTTATAAGTAGACTGTAGGGCGGTTATGTTTCTGTTTTATCCTACTGGCTATAAGTTAGCCGGTTTTGTCTTTCATTTATATTTGTAGAGGTCTATAGGACTCCAGTCTGTTCTTCTTCTTATAGTGCTTGTGCTTCTTCTCAGTAGGAAGGTAAGGGTGTCCATATCTTTTATATCATATAGTTTGTCCATCCAGTCGTTTATTTGGGGGGTTTTATCCGATTTCCAAAGTCTGGCGAAAACAATTCTGGCCGCCGTGGCCATATGGTTGAAGAGGATCTCGCTGTTACTATCCATCTTTCTATCTTTGTCTGTTAGCCCAAGTAGGTAATAATCTGGTTTCAGGGGGAATGTTTTTTTTAATATTTTTTGCGTATGTTTGTGGATGTCCCTCCAATATTTTGATGTTATGGGGCATGTCCACCACATGTGGAAATAGCTTCCCAGTTGTTCGTGGCATTTCCAGCAATTTGATTGGCAGTTCTTATACATAATCCCAATTTTTTGGGGCGTAATATGCCATCTGTGGAACATCTTGATCCAATTCTCTCTTAAATCTGTCGCATAGGTGAACTTGATTTTCTTGTTCCAAATCTGTTCCCATTCCTGAAGTTTAATTTTTCTCCCCAGATTTTTGGCCCACTGGATCATGCAGCTCTTGATTAACTCTGTTTCGGTGTGCCATTCGAGAATTTTGTTATAGATTGTTGCTATGTTTTTTTTCTCTAGTTTGATCAATTTCTCCCAAAAGTCTTCTCCCTCATGGAAGCCCTTTTCTTTGTCTAGAGCGAAAGGTCTTTTTAGTTGGATATATTGGAACCAGTTTATATTCATCCTTGACTGCTTCAGCTCTTCATGTGTTTTCAGGTCTCCGGTTCCGTTTAGTAAGTCTTTATATGTTGGCCAATTACTCCATCCCTGTATCCTTCGATGTTCCGCCTCTAACGGTGAGATCCAGAGGGGTGTTTTTGTATAGAAATAATTCTTATATTTGTTCCAGACTCTAAGTAGGGCCGATCTTACAAAGTGGTTGCCAAAATTCTTTTCGATGTTGGATCGTTTGAACCACATATAAGCGTGCCAACCCACCCTAAGATCAAAGCCCTCCAGGGTCAGTAGGTTTTCTTTCTTTAAAGAGATCCATTCTTTCACCCACATGAGGGCGCATGCGTCGAAGTAGAGGGTTAGGTCTGGAAGGCCCATACCGCCTCTGGTGGTTCTGTCTATCATTATTTTATGCTTAATCCTTGGCCTTTTCCCATCCCACACAAATCTGGAGATTTCCTTTTTCCACATTTCGAAAAGGGTGTTGTTTCTTAGTATTGGGATATTCTGAAAAAGATAGAGAAGCTTTGGGAGTACAGTCATTTTAATTAATGATATTCTTCCCATTAGGGAGAGTTGAAGATTTTTCCAGTTTATCAGGTCTCTCTTCATTTTTTTCCATGTATCTTCGTAATTGTTTTTTAACAATTGTGAATTTTTGGCAGTTAACCATATGCCGAGATATTTAATTTTGGAACATATCTTAAAGCCGGATTTCTCTTGTAATTCTTCTTTCCTCTTGTTGGTCATATTTTTTGTGAGTATTACTGTTTTCTTCTTGTTTATTTTGAGACCTGCTATATGTCCATATTCTCCTATTTTTCTTTGCCAATTTTCTAGATTTTTAATCGGGTCCTCAATTATGCCTATGATGTCATCCGCATATGCCCTGATTTTAAAGTCTTTTTTGGCAAATCTCAGGCCTTTTACTTCCTTGTCATTTCTTATCGCTCTTATGAGGATCTCCAACGCCATGATGTAGATCAGTGGTGAAAGAGGGCAGCCTTGTCGGGTGCCCTTAGTGATTTTGAATTCTTCCGTCAGAGTACCATTGACCAGGATTTTAGCCTTTTGGACATTATAGATTGCTTCGATTGCTTCCCTGATTTGGTAGCCTATGTCGATTTCCTTAAACAGCAACTTGAAAAAATCCCAGTTAAGGTTATCGAAAGCCTTTTCGGCGTCTACCGTTAGCAAGGCCAGTTCTTTTTGCGGGTTAGCTTCATAATATTCTATGGTGTTCAGGATTATACGAAGGTTGTCTTTCGTGCTTCTATTCGGGAGAAAGCCCGCCTGTTCTTCTCCTATCCACTTAGCCAGGAAAGCTTTGAATCTTGATGCCAGGATGTGGGTGAAGATTTTATAGTCCACATTGATAAGTGAAATAGGTCTATAGTCTTGTACCCCTGGGGTATCTTCTGTTTCTTTTTTAATTAATATTATCACCGCTTCTGTCCATGAGGGCGGGATTGCATCCCCCCTCAATATATTATTCATTATTATTTTAAGATGCGGTGTTAATTCTGCTTTCATGATTTTATAGAATTCAGCCGTGATCCCGTCCGGTCCTGGGGTCTTATTCGGACTCAGTTGATTTATGGCCTTTTCTATTTCTCCATCCGTGATATCTCTGTTTTTCTTCCTTCCTCCGAGATTTTTGGGATCTTTTGTGATGAAAGATATTGCGTTATATCGTCTTCGGATATCTTATCCTTGGTATATAAATTTTGTAGAACTCGAGGAATTTAGCTCTTATCTCTTTTTCCTTTATGAGGATGGAATCCTCTGTTTTTATTTTGGAGATATATTGTTGTTGTTTCCTTTTCCTGATCTTCCTTGACATCCATCTGCCCGGTTTATTTGCATTTTCAAAATTATATTGTTTTATGAATTTATATTGTTTTGCTATGTTTTCTAGCTCTGTTGAGTGTTTTCTTTTCTTAAGCATCATTAGGTTTTTCATGATGTCCTGGCGGTGTGGGTATTTCTTCAATGTATTTTCATTCATTTGGATGTCCTTCTCGATGGTTTTTAACTCTTTGTCTTTTTCTTTCATTTTGGC
This sequence comes from Anolis apletophallus, assembly GCA_030556195.1. Classification (NCBI taxonomy): domain Eukaryota; kingdom Metazoa; phylum Chordata; class Lepidosauria; order Squamata; family Anolidae; genus Anolis; species Anolis apletophallus. The sequence continues at coordinate 42,589,821 of JARBWK010000003.1, read as the reverse complement.
ACTATTCTGTGCAATGAAGTGGCCCCTCATCACTGCTTTTAGCGTGTCCCACACTATTTGTTGTCTAATTTCTCCTGTGTCATTGATCTTAAAAAATTCTTTTATGATTTCTCTATTTTTTTGATATCTTTTTCAGTTTTCAGGAGATTTCCATTTAGTTTCCATCTCCGTGTTTTCTGGTTTTGATTTATTATGATTTCTTGCGGACAGTGGTCAGAATTATCTCTTGGTGTTATTTTGATGTTATCCAGCTTGATTGCAAGCGATTTGGACAGCCAGACCATATCTATTCGTGTCCATATTTTATGGCGGCTTGAGTAATATGTATAGTCCTTTTCCTGGGGTTTTAGGTGTCTCCAGCCATCAATCAAGTCGAGTTCTTCTTTTAAGTTGAGGAAGGTTTTGGGGAGTGTGGCACATCCGTCTGCCGGGATCTTTTTTGGTGTGTTACTTTTATCCAGAGTCGTATTCATGACACCATTGAAATCCCCTATGATAATGAGATTATCATGTTGTGTGTTTTGTATATTCTCTTTCAAGAATTTTATAAATTTTGTTTTTGCTCCATTCGGGGCATAAATATTACAAATCAGTGTTCTTTCTTCCGCCATTTGTACCATTACTCCCACCACTCTTCCCTCTGTGTCTCTGAATTTAAATTCTGATTCAATGTCTTCCGATATGTATGTAACCACCCCCCCTTTTTTTTCTCGTATGACGAGTAGTATTCCTTCCCTAATTTCTTTTGTCTTAAGTGTGAGACGAATCTATGGGATATATGAGTCTCTTGTAAAGCCACGATTTTAAAATTGCCTTTATTAATTTTCTGAAAAATACATTTTCTTTTGTTTGGGCTATTTAGCCCGTTTACATTAAGCGAGTAGATCTTCCATTGTCTGTCTCCCATCATCAGATTTTCTTACTGTAATGTCTTCGTCGTCTTCCCGATCTTCTCCCTCTTCTCCTGAGGTTGTTGCCCCCTGATCTGAGCTATCATTATCTTTTGTCTTGGCCGCCGCAATATCCATTTTCTGGTCTTCTTCTTCTGGAGAGTTTATACGTCTTCTCTTCTTTTTCTTGTGTTTTCTCGGTGAGTGGTGTTCGGAAGTCGGAGAGGAGTTCTCTTTTTTTAGTCGTTTGTAAAAGTCTTTGGCTTTCTCTTCTGTTGTCAGCCAATATTTCTTCTCCTTGTATGTTGTCATAATCCCCTCCGACTTCTCCCACCTAAACCTGATGTTTAATCTCTTGAGTTCTTCCGTTAAGAAATAATACTTTTTCCTTTTATTCAGAGTTAGCAGTGGGAGTTCTTTTAAGACTATAACTTTTTTCCCATTGTAAATTATGGGTTTCTTATTGGCTTTCTGGAGAATTTCCTCTCGTAGTGATTTTTTCACAAGATTGACTATAGTGTCTCTTGCTGTTTTATTTTCCCTAGCGTAATTGCTCTGGATTCGATACACTTTATCAATTTCTCTTTCTATTTCTCCTTCTGGTCTTTCCAAGGTGTTCGCTATGATTTTCGTGACTTTTACTTTAAGATTTTCCTGGGATTCCTCTATTAGGTTTCTGAATCTCAACTGTTTTTCCAGCTCTTTTTGTTGGAGTCTTTCCAGAGTTTTCTCCATTTTTTCCGTCTTGATGTTTATCCCTTCTATATCTTTTGTCATCTTGCCTTGTGATTTTTCTATCTTCTTATTTTTTTCCTTAAGCTCTATTGTGTCTTGTTGATAAGCTTGTTGAGATCCGCTTTCAGCTTACTGATGTCTTCTTTTATTTCCTTTTTCATCTCGTCCACCTTGTCTTGAGTTCTTTTTTGTTCTTGGCTCTGTTGCTCCATCAGTTGTCTCATCTCTCTTTTAGTCTCCAGTTGTGTTTCATTTAACTTTTGGAATTCCTTCATCACGTCCTTCACACTGAATTCCTCTGTTCCAGATCCTCTTCGGAATGCTAATCTGATATCTTTTATTTCTTTCTCCCCTTTTGATTTAGTCGCCGACATCTTTGTCTTTTCCTTTTCCTTTTCTGATAACTCCTTCTAGGTTGCTGGTGTCTCCTTCTAGGTTGCTTTGGCTTTTTTTTTTAATATTCTCCTATGGTCTTCTATGTCCTTAGTCCTCCTGTCTCCAGGTGGCGCTATATTTTCTGTATTTTCTTCCTTAATTTTCTGGGTTGCTGCTTCTATTTTGCCCTCTGTCTTCCATCTGGTGTCAGGCGATGTGGATTGTTTTCTTTATCTTTCCCTTTGGCAGCTTCCGTGTCTCCGTTTGGATGGGATTATCTCTAAAGGGTGCTATGTCTTTAAATTTCTTAGTTCTTTTCCCTTCGTCCTGATGCCCCGCCTGGATCTTCCGCCCTCCTCTGAGGTGACTTCTGCCCTTATCTTGGTCTCTCCTTTTCCTTTGCCTTTGCTTTTGCCCGCCTTCTATATTGCTTGTTCTCTATTGGTATCTGGCTGCTACCATTTCCGCCCTTTCCGAAGCCAGATGGTTGCCCTCCCTCTCGCAACTTTTCCAGTCTCGCGTGTTTCTCATTCGAAGAGCCGTAATCTCGGCGCTTGCTTCCGGGAGTGGCCTCTTCCCGCCAGGACACCCCCCTTCAGGTTTTGATGGCGGTAAGGTTTTTGGGTTGTCTGTCTTCTTAGTTATTTCTATTTTGATTGATAAGGGTCAAGAGGGTTGTTTTGTAGGTCTATTTATACTCTATCTGGGCCTCCGGTGCGGGGGTTCCCTCCTTCCCCGCCTCCCGGTTTCGCCTCCCGCGGACCGGCCTTCCGGCTCGGTCTGCTTGTTTCTTTTAGTCTTTGTCTTATCTTAGTTAGGTTTTTCTGAGTCTTGGGAGTTTGTGACTCACTTTAAGCTGTATTTTTCTTCGTTCCTCTGGCTCTCGCCTTCTTTTCTTCTATTTTCCTGTCTGCGGGGGTGCGGGGTATGCAGTAGGTGCGTCCCGAAGGGCGCTTCCCCCAGAGTCGTCCGCGTCTTTCCGACCAAGCCCTTGTCCCTTTATCACCTCACCCTTGAGGGGAGAGATTTCGGGGACCTGGGGGTCTGGAAGACTGCGTATCCCCCGACGTCTATCCACCGGTGGGGGGGAGCATATATGCTCAACCCGGCGACTTCTAAGGGGTTGGAAGCAGGAGCTCCTGCTTTCCGTGCCTGCTACCTTGACCGCTCTCCCGGAAGTCCTATCTCTTTGTCAATCTTGACGTATAGAGAGATGATGCTTCCCAGGTAGGTGAACTGCTGAACGGACTTAAGCACAGATTTGCCTATGCTGATGTGGGGATGATGGTGTCCTTCCTGTGGTGCGGGCTGGTAGAGGACTTCCATTTTCTTCAGGCTGACTTCTAGCCCAAACAGCTCTGCAGCTGCTGCAAAGCAGGATGTTAGGCGCTGCAGGGCTGCTTCTGAATGGGCAACAAGGGCAGCATCGTCAGCAAAAAGCAGCTCACGGACTAGATAGTTTAGAGTCTTAGTGCGAGCCCTCAGACGGCTTAAGTTGAACAAGCTACCATCAGTACGATAGCGTATATATATGCCGTCTTCTTCTTCGAGGTCTGCTGTAGCCCTTTGGAGCATGATGCTGAAGAAGATTGTAAATAGGATTGGTGCAAGACCACAACCTTGTTTCACTCCATTAGTTATTAGAAAGGGCTCCGAGAGAGCATCGCCGTATCCGACTTGACTGCGCTGGCCCTCATGTAACAAGATAATCATTTTGAGGAATTTGGGGGGACATCCTAGACGTTCCAGGATCTGACACAGACCTTTTCTGCTCACAGTGTCGAAGGCTTTGGTGAGGTCGACAAATGTTACACAGAGTCCTTTGTTCTGCTCTCTACATTTCTCTTGCAGTTGTCTAAGGGCAAAAACCATATCTGTGGTGCTCCTATTAGCTCTGAAGCTGCATTGACTTTCAGGGAGAAGTTCTGCTGCAATAGCAGGAACTAATCTGTTCAGGAGTATCCTTGCAAGGATTTTTTCCAGCAATGGAGAGCAGTGTTATACCTCGATAGTTTGAGCAGTTGGGTTTTGTTCCTTTTTTCTTATACAGGGTGATAATAACTGCATCTCGGAGATCTGATGGCAGTTCACCTTTTTCCCAGCAACTCACAAGGAGCTTGTGGAATGTAGCATGAAGTACATGACCTCCCTGTTTCCAAGCTTCAGGTGGGATTCCATCGATCCCGGCTGCCTTGCCATTTTTCATCTGCTGTATGACCTCAAGGGTCTCTTCCAGAGTGGGACCTGTGTCCAGTTCATTTTTAAATGAACTTTCAATACTTACACATATTTGTACATTTCATAAAGTTCTGACATTTTCAGCACCCAAAATTCGAAAGTACTTAAGAAATGAATCACCAATGCCCCCTCTTTTTGGTAAGAATTTAGAAACATTTTTAATGGATCATACATGCCTACAAGGTACCATTGGTTATCCCAGCCAGGCCTATACAAAAAATATCTCAAGGTCTATACCCTTGAGGTGAATAGTTCAATATTCTGACAGTTATATAATTTCCTAGAATCCTCTTTATTGTCAATTTAGGAAAGCAATCCACATCTGGAAGGTGACTTCCATTATGCATGTTTTCCCTCTAATCCTGTACACAGCAATGAATGCTGAAGAACATTTGCTGAATTAGTTGCCTGAATACAAATAGTGGCCTTTGGGTAGGAATGCTTGCATATGATGAGTGCTAGCCTTATTGTGTACTCACTTACTCAATGTAGAAGGAACGACTTGTCAGCAAAGAATGTAATTTATTCTTGCTTTTATGAAGCAAAAGCCTACCATTTAAATATGTGTAACTCCTTTTTTTCCTATTTATGCTTAGTTCTCACATCATGGATTACCTGTTTCCTCTGTCCACTGTCTTATTCCTCCTTAAACCGCATGCAGAAGTAAGGTATTTTATATTTTAAATATGAAATAGATATACTTCCCATACGTTTCTTCTTACATATCATTCCCTTAAAACTCCTTCCTTTCTTTCAGCTGCTTCTCACATAAACTCCCTTTAATCAGCTTTTTCCTTCCATTGTGGATTGAATCACAGTATCAGGATTTCCTGTCCCTGAAAAGTGCCCACTTATGTGACATCTTCAAACAATTGTTTCAGTTTTCCAACAGGAATTTCCCTCCCTACAATGGCTACATCAATAACAAAAAATGCCAGTCAGTATTTTTTCTCCTGTTGTACAGATATAGCTAAGTGAAAATTTGGGCTTCTCATATAGCCGATGGAAGCACAGCTTCAAGAGCTGATTAGAGCAGAAAAATTATTATTAGTTTTTGAACAAGATCTTAATATCATTACTTTTTAGAGTACAATTCTTATAATGCTCAGGACAGCATGGGCTTTATTTTTCTTCTGTGTTTATAGTTGTAAGCTCACCTTTGATTTTGAAATATATTACTGTCAGAAAAGCCTCATTGAGAGACTGCATGTAGTAAGAACTTGGTTGCACATTACTCTTGCCATATGAAGATACAACTTCATGGAAGGCAACAATCATTCTGAAAGCTGGCCTCATAAGGTAGAGAAAAAGAGCAGACATATAATAAATGAATGAATTGATTAGGGATGTCTGTCCATCTCTATTCTCAAATGATACTAAAGGTGGTTCAATCAATAGGATACAATTACACACACACACACACACACACACACACACTAGCAGTCCTCTGGCCAATAGCTAACAGTTGCAACTGAAGTCTTGTCTTGTGTCCCATCTACGTTGCCCTATAATGCAATTTACTGCATTGACCTGGAAGGAAGATTGACCAACAAAGAAACCAGGTCATCTCTCAGCATGATGCTCTTCCTGGGACTCAAGAATGCCAACTTCTCCATGGTCCCTAATCCACTGGTTGAAGTTCAGAGCTTTTTACCCCTGAAATCCAAGGGCAACACTTGCAATTACTCATTGTTATACAGACACTGGCTGCTTCCTTGATGTCCATAACATTGATTATGCCCTGTAGTTTCAATAGTTCTTGCTATCTGCCTTGTGAATCTCTGGATTACAAAGAGGACTTAAAAATAAAAAGCATAAGTAGAGAGAGATCATGGAAGGACAGACAAGAAAGATGGGGAAGCAGTCTTTTTTTCTTTTTTGTAGTTTTGCATCTAATCTGCTCTGCTTTGGTTAAACTGTGTTTAAGAAAGTGTTACCGAACTTTAGGGGGCTTCTATAGGGATCCTATATTGTGGGACCCTGGGAGGAGAAATGTTGGGCTTGAGAGGGATAGAGACAGGGGTGATGTTCTTAGCCCTCCCCGGGGTTCCATCAGCCCACACCCTAGGGCGCACGTGTTGGAGTATGCCTAGAGGGATCAGCTCAGCCTCTGGGCTGGCCTGATACAGCAAGAGAGCCTGCATTCTCCACCCCTCTTCCTCTGGAACAGTTAGGATAATCCTTTCAGGCCCAAAGGTTACCTGGGCCCTGATTTTACATAGGATGTCCCAGCCTAACAAGGGAGTAGGGCACTCTGGCATGTAAAGAAACTCATGGGTTAGAGCCTTCTTTCCCACCTCACACTCCATGGGCTTAAGAAAAGGTCTTTCAGCTTCCTTCCCAGAAACTCCCACCACCTGAGTCTTCCTTTTGCCAAGATCAGTTCCCCTGAATCCCTTGGTGATAACAGAGTGAGTGGCCCCACTGTCCAGAAGGAAATCTACAATCTTTCCTCCTACCATGACAGGCACAACAGGGTCACTGGGGGCCAGGCTTATCCTCCCACCTAGTCACAGGACTCTCCCTGAGGCCCCCCTGGGAACATGGGGACAATCTTTCCTGAAATGTCCTAGCTCCTGACAGCCAAAACACCTAATGTCACCACCCCCATTACTCCTATAACCCCCCTGTCTTCTCTGCGGCCTGTGCTCAGATTCCCAATGATCCCTGGAAGCTGCTGCCCTCTCTCTGTGCAAGGGCAGCAATGATGCTGGTGGTCTGGACATCAGCCTGATGTTGTCGGTCCACCTCCTCCTTCTCGGCAGCTGCATCTTCCCTGTTATGAAAAACTTTGTAGGCAATGTTAATAAGCTGGGAGATGGGGAGGCCATCTCCACATTCCAATTTCTGGAGCTTCAGGCGGATGTCCCTTGCTGACCTGCCAATAAAGAATCCATTAAGGGTTTTTGCGTGCTGTGGATCATCTGGATCCATTGGCCCATTGTCTGGCTATCCTGCACATCCGATCATAGAAATCGGATGAGCTCTCCTCTGGGCCTTGCTTAATGTCATAGAATTTTGACATGTTCAAGGCCTTGGGGTAAACTAGAGGGAGGGCCGCCAAGATTCCCCTGTGGAATGCCTTCAGTGACAACATCCCAGCCTGGGTGTTGTAATCCCACTCTGGGGCTTCCTTTGTAGGAAAAACCAGCTCACTGTCCATTCCCTCATCCACATCTGACTTCATGGCTTCGACCTGGGCAGCCACCAACAACCTATGCTTTTCCTCCTGAGTGAGGAGAGTGGACAAAAGGGTCATGACATCCGTCCAAGAGGGGCTGCAGGATCCTCAGCCAAAGGGGGGATGGACCATTTCCAATTAAAAAGGACACTCGTGGAAAATGGGACATGAATGTAAACCTGCCTCCTTGCTCCTCCTATGACTTCCCTTAAGGAGGCCATCACCTGAGAAGGGGCCGCCTGGCTTCTGAGGCTCTGCCTAGTGATGAGAGGCTCGAAGACACTGGCTGAGTTGGTGGTTTGAACCGGAGGGGGCAGGTTTGGAGCAGACTGGGTCTCTGGGGCCGGGGCAGGGAGGGACATAAGGGGTGAGAGTGGGAGAATGAGACCGGGTGGCCCTTCGGGAGGAAAGATACCCAGCCTGGAAGTCAAGCAGGGGCTCAAGAGAGTTGGAGGAGAGGGCTTGTGTGAGGACAGAGGAAAGAATAAGCCAAGGATCGACAGAGGGAGTCAGCTGGGACGAACTGACAGTGAATGGAACGCTGGGACCAGCTGGCGCAGCTGCTACCCCAGGGAGCGTGGGAAGCGGAAGTGGCTGGGAAGGAGGCAGCAACAATGGAACAGGCCCGTAAAAAGGTTGCGGGCTGGCCTGGGGTTTGGGACGAAAAGATGGGATTCCCCTGGGGATGGGTGCGGGAGGGGGCGGATGAAGACCGGGTGAGCGAGAACCGGGCACCTGGCGGCCTCAGGGCAAGACTCCACTGGGTGATAGGGAGGAGGGCAAGAGAGAATTTCCAAAAGGTTATCCTCCGGTGCGAGGAGGATATCTGTAAGGGGTTCTTTAGAAAAAGTTGCTCGGTTTCCGGTTTCTTTGCATGACAGAATCCGGTTCCCGCTTTTTCCAGGGTTCCCCCTACGGCTCAAAGCTAGAAAGGAGGTGGCAAGGGCAAGATTTTCCCAGCAATCCTCCCTATAGCAATAGGCCTGCAGCTGAAGTATCAGCTGCTCGTCCAAACTGCCATAGATGGGCCATGCCGAGCCTCCCTCAAGAGGTAGCTGGGGCCACTTCTTGGTGCACAGCTTAACTATCTTGGTGGGCGGAAGGGCGCCCCTTCCTTCCCCGTTCCTCTCTGCCAAGATCATGCCTAATGGTGAATCTTGAGGAACGGGACACCGTCGGTGGGTGGAGCAATTTCCCATTTTTCAAAGGAGGGTCCCTGAGTCCACAGTTAATAGGGGAGGGGTCCACCCGTGAAAAGTCACCCTAAAGGTTTGCGCACGTCCTAAATGAGAAGCTGTCCTCCGGAAAGACACAGGGGGGTCTAGTACCCTCCGCTTCGTCACCTCCCTCGGACTGCAAAAGACAAGGACAGACTGCCCCTTCTTGCCCACCTAGGATGCCAGATGTTCATGCCAAGAGGCCAGGAATTTGTTACACCGGGGGCCCGTTGAGTTGCTGTGCCTCCTGGCGTACACCCCCCCCCCCAACCTGGCCGCAAGGCACACCCACGGCTGCTTCTTTATTTTTCCCACCCGGGTTCCCCAAAAGTTCTCTCGGCGGCGCAGTTCCTCTAGGAAACCTCAGGCGTTTCCTTTGTTTCCCTTGTGCCAAAGCCTCGATTCAGTGCTCAAAAGGAAAAGGTCTGAGTGGGCAAGAAAGAATGCCCGTGAGTGGCCACTCCTCAGCTTTTCCTAAGAATCCTGACCTGAAGCTTTTTCACTTGAGGAATTCTAGCTTGGTAATTTGGAAGAAGAATTTCTCAGAGTCCTGACCTGAAGCTTTTTCACTTGAGGAATTCTAGCTTGGTAATTTGGAAAAAGAATTTCTCAGATCCCAAGCAAAATTGTCCCTTTGTTGTTGCCAAATTCTGTTATCGAAATTTAGTGGGCTTCTGCCCAGATAGGGTCAGGGCCCAGACTGTCTCTAAATCCAGGTGACCCCCTTTAAAAGCGCTACAATCTCAGTAAAATCCCAAAAGCAATTATCTCACCCAGATTCGGAAGCGCACACACAGAGAGAAGAATTCTTTACCCGCTGGTGAAGGATGAAAAGCCGAGTCCTGAGAGGTTCTGAAGGCTAACATGTTTTATTGAGGCAAATACAATCATATATATAGCCAGAAATCCAGTTGCATTTGAATTTGGCACCCGCTGGCTACGTGAGCCTTCAGTTCATTGGATAGAACCTTGGCTACAGCTGTGTGTCAAAAAGCCTCCTGGCCACTCACAGAGCAGCACCCTCCTATGAATCAATCAATCAGGGCCAGGGCAGCGTGAGGCAGCGGGAAGCACAAAGGAACAGTTGGGTGGGATGAAATTCCAATGATTTGGAAATACCTTAGGGAAGGGCAAGCATCCGTCGGGAGCTCTAGCCTTTCCTGTCTATTGTTCTAGTTTGAAATCTTTAACGGTCCTCTTTGTCCAGGCCGAAACCCTTTGTTTGTGGGAAGTTTCGGCTAGGCGGGAAAAAACATGGTTTCTTCGTTTAAAAAATGATCCATGAGTTATAATTATTTCAACTGGGCACAAGTTTTCGAGGCTTGCATGAACCAGCTATATTTATGAATTTAACGTCTTTAGGTCACTACCTAAAGGTCTATACTTGCCAGTGGTCAAAGCCTCTGAAGCTGGTAAGCATAGGCAGATAGATTTCAATATAGACTTCAGATAGCCCTGAGAAGGAATTGATTTTTATCTAAAATATTTTTCGTGCAAGGAAATGGCTAGTAAAAATGTGGCTGTAGGTTAACCTCTGGAACCCCCTGCTGGGAGATTTTTCTTAAACACAAAGTACCATAATGGAGAAACACAAGAGGAAAACTTAAAACAAAGACACTGTGGATTTGGGGAGATTCCTGTCACACCCGAGCCTGATCCTCGCGCCAACTACGGCCCTCCTCAGGACTCATGTCAAGGCACTTGCTTTTTAAGAACCAAAGTTTCCTTTGCTAACAGAACTACAACGGTCCAGAGGCCCCTGGGGGAGAGCGATCACTCATTCCCATGCCCTTGTAGTCCCCCTGCATAAACAAGCCTGGGTTTCGTCTTCCCTCCCTACGCTTTCGCTGATAGCATCGTACCAGGGAGGAACTTTCCCAAACGCTCCTTGGCGAAAGGGAGTAATGCTCTCAGCCGCTTTTTCAGCCACAGCTGCGAGATTACGGGGCCCTGCATTCCAAGATGACACCTCAGCTCCAGGAGCAGGGCAACAGATGTTTTATGCCACCTCAGCTCCAGGAGCAGGGCAACAGATGTTTTATGCTCACATGGACTGGCGTCGTAACTTCAAAGGAATTCTGCCTATATCAAGGGGGTCCTTGGGATGGGTCTTTTGAACGTTCATCAACGTCGGTTCTCCACGCCAAGCTCGCTCTCTACTCCAGGCCTGGGGCCTTCGGGCCCTGGCAAGCTCTACTATCATGCACCAGGCGTTCTGGGCTGCACCCTATCGGGGGACCTAGCCGTGTGGGACTTCCAACTATTCTTCCAAGGAACCAGTCGCCTGGGACCGCGCTCCCATGCTTCCTGCCCGGATCCTACGTACAGCCCAGCCACGGAGACCCAGTTGCCAGCAACTCGTGCTCCCTGCTTCCAGCCCGGCTCCGGTTTGCATTTAAGCTTCATAGGCCCCAGACCGTCTGGGTTGAACTCCCGTGTACTCAGCTTACTTGGCATTCCAGTCCGTTCCTGCGAGAGGGGCCGAATAGGGCCTTCCAGCAAGCCAGCACCAGTCAGCCACAATCGGGCTGACTCGTCCCTGCGTGACGCCTTGCTCCCGTCCTTCGTCGGGATCCAGTGTTGTTCCTGCAAGCTATTGAACTATATTGCCTTCAAGAAATCTTTCCCGGCCTTTCTGCATTCGGCTGGGGACCTACAAAAGACTGCTTTGGTTTCCGGTTGCTTCTTCAGCATCGCCAGCTTGGACTCCTGCTGCTGCGGGATCACCTTACCACTGTTTTCCCTTGGATATAATTAACATAGACTCTGCAACCTTCTTGCTTCAATTATCAAGCCTCGCCTGGGATCTTGTTTACAAACAAGCCTGGACTCTTAAAGGTAGGCCTTTAAGGTCTCTAATAGCTGCCTTACACCTTGGTGATAATGGCCTGTCGTTAGTGGCTAAAGGACTTGAATCAGCACCTCTGGCGATTGAGGCCTATTTGCATTAATCCTTAGTGCGATTGCTCAGGCTATTCATCCCTGCCTGAGTTGCTCCGGTTGGAATCCTTTGAAAGTCTTTCTGCATTTGGCTGTGCTTCCAAAACCCTCCGGTTGGGATCCGTTGCCACGGATCCCAACCGCTCTGCTGAATCCTATGTATTGCTGGCTAAAGACAATGGCTTTCTAGTTTACAGCGGGATGCCAATCCTGCCCTTGGTAAAGATGCTACTGATAACCAGAGACTGGGCCACAGCCTCTGTCCTTTTAAGATCTTCCTCCAGCATTAGTGCTACCCAGCTTTACCGCAGGGACCCAATAAGGTCCTCTTCGATTTGACATCAGATTGCCTTGCCTGTGGAACTACAAGAGACTGGTCGTTCAACCCGACCGGAAATTCGCTTTGAAGGGTGACGATCCACTAGGTTTCTCTCTTTGTGGATCTCCTGGTGGATCGTCACCCTTCAAAGCGAATTTCCGGTCGGGTTGAACGAGCCCCTCCCACTCAACACCCTCCTTGCGTGAGATGCCCTTGCATAATTAGTAAAGTATTATTTAACCAGCAACACCGGAGCTTTGGCCACCCTTGGGGTCCTCGGGAGCACGGTGTATGCGAGCCTCTTCCTCCACCATGGTAATGTTTATAATGCCCATGATTGTATGCTTAGCCAGCCAGGTTTATCCTCAGAGCTTAGACTATATTAGTGTTGATTCTTATATGATTTGTATTACAGTATATGTATCCCGTGACGCTGCGCATTCTGCTGATTTAATTGCCACTTGAGAAAGCCTATAGGGCAAAATGGATCGGGCCTTGCAGATCGACCATCGCGGCCCCTCCAGCGTCCCAAGCAGTTAATGCCAGCAAACCTTCCAGCAACAACACAGTAACTATTGGATTACAAATTTGGGAGTTGCATTTCCATATGGACAGGATTGTGTGAACTTTGGGATTTTTACCTAACTGGTCAGACCAGGACTGAACTGAGATTGCCACAGCTGCTCAAATTTTGGTTTCATTGTATCCCCTCCCCGGTCTCATTCCCCCACATCCTTTGAACTCTCGAACCGTTTTCCACTGTGATTACTTTGTACCCTGTACATTGTTGCCAGGTTTGCTCCTTTGTAACAGCATATACAAATTTTGGTTGTTAAAGTGAGATAGCATGTATGTTCATTAACTCGACAAGGGTTCATATGAATATATTACATATATATATTTTCACAGTCTTTCAGTGTGTTTATCTGTATAGACTCTGCTACAAGTGTGTGTAGTAACATCGGCATACTGATGACACTCAAGCCCAAAACTCCGTACCAGCTGTGCAAGCGGCTGCATGTAGATGTTAAATAATAGAGAGGAGAGGATGGCCCCCTGGGGGACTCCACAGACTAACGAGGAGCCCTCGGAGACCACCCCACCCCTCCTCACACGCTGAGACCTCTGGTGGAGGAAGGAGGTCAGCCATTTCAGGACTGTCCTCCTCACTCCAGCCATGGCCAGGCGGTGGGTCAATAGATTGTGGTCGACCGTGTCAAACGCTGTTGTGAGGTCCAATAACACGAGCAGCGCAGACCCGCCTTGGTCGAGCTGGCAACAGAGTTGATCTGTGATGGCGACCAGGACCGTCTCCATCCCATGCCCCGAACGGAAGCCGGACTGGAAGGGGTCTAGCCATGTTGCATCATCTAAGAAGGACTGCAACTGCTCCATTGCTGCCCTCTCAACTACCTTCCCCAGATACGAAAGGTTCAACACTGGTCGGTAGTTGGAGGGAACCGCAGGGTCTAATAACGGTTTCTTCAGCAATGGAGCTACCACCGCCTCTTTTAAGCACTCTGGAAACACTCCTTGCTCAAGGGAGCTGTTTATGATGTTCAACAGAGGCCCACATAACCCCTCCAGGCAAGATCAAACAAGCCAGGAGGGGCACGGGTTGAGGGAGCAGGTGGTAGGCCTGGTTGCAGCCACGATCTTATCAACAGCATCTGCGTCCAGTGGCCGAAACCGGTCGAGGGTGGGCCCAGCGGAGGGCCACGGAGTCTCGAGCTCACGTACTGTGTCAACTGTGTCTGGGAGGTCCTGGCGGAGGCTCGATATCTTGTCTGCAAAGAAACTCTGAAAAGCACCGGCAGTAGGGGCCTGATCATTTTTTGGGACAGTAGGGACCGTCGTCAAGGACCGAATTACTTTGAACAATTGGGCCGGGCGTGAGTTGGCAGACGCTATCAAGGCGGTAAAGTACTAATTTTTGGCCACCTTGACAGCCCGCTCATAAGCTTTCTTGAATAGCTTATAAGCTGATAGGGAGGCTCCGTCACGGAGTTCCCTCCACTCGCACTCAAGCCGTCTCCTTTCCCGCTTCATCGCCCTAAGCTCCTCCGTATACCAAGGAGACCGATGCTTGTGAGGTCGGAGAGGGCGCTCGGGGGTGATCTCGTCGAGAGCTCTAGACAGAGCGGTGTTCCAGACAAGGACCTGCTCATCGACCGAGTCGCTGATAGACTCCAGATCCCTCAGAGCATTCAGGAACCTTTCGGGTTCCATAAGTCTCTTCGGGTGAACCAAAATCCGTTCGGCGCCCTTGCATGGGGGGGGGTGCTCAACCCGGATCCTTAGGGCACAGTGGTCTGACCATGGAACCTCTATTACGGAGGTTAGGTCCACTTGAACCCCCGCGCTGAACACCAAGTCGAGGGTATGGCCGGCCGAGTGTGTGGGTCCCGACTTACAAAGGGAGAGGCCCAATGTCGCCATGGTCGAGATTAGGTCCGCGGCTGCAGATGGAGAGGAGGCTGCGTCGGCGTGGACGTTGAAGTCCCCCAGGACAATCATCCTGGGGAACCTCAACGCCCACTCCGTCACAGTCTCAAGCAGCCGCGCCAGACTCTCTGCCGGTGCGCTAGGCGCACGGTACACCAGCAGAATAGCCAGGCTCTCCTGGGAACCCCACACTAGTCCGACGCTTTCAATCCCCGAGGTGACCGCCCTAAGGTGTAACCCATCACGGGAGAGTATTGCCGCCACCCCCGTCCCCCATTCCTATTCTGGTGCGTGGCAATGTAGTCAGGGGGGATGATTTCGTGGAGGCAGGTGTTATCGCTATCCTGAAGCCATGTTTCCATGACACAGAATAGGTCTGCTTTTTCATCCTCACAGAACTCCCTGATGGTTGCAGACTTGTTCCGGATAGATCTAGCATTTACCAGCACCAGGGAGGAAGAGGAGATAGCTGGAGGTCTATCATCAGCGTGCCTGGGGATAGGTCGCAGGTCAGAGCCGGGTCGAGTCCTGTCGTGGCTCAGCCCAGCTCTCGCCGTAGGTCTCGCATTCGGCCTGCGCCTACCATACACTCCCCGCCCTGAGATCACTGGGATACCTGCGGGATTTGGGGTCTGGGCACCTGTGGATGATTTAGCTTCCGGCACACCCCGTGAAAAGGGGAAGTTGGCGGAAGTCCCCGGCTCCCCTCAGGCGGATTCAGATGGTTGGTCTTAGGTTTCCCAGGGGCCTGGGAATATGAGACCCGGGTGGAGGAACTGTTACCCAGCCGCAGTTCACTGCCACTCCTAGATCTATAGGAGGTGGTGGTCTCAGTTCCCAACCCCTCTTTGTGCTGATTCTTGATCACTTCACGCGGGGGTGGCCTGTGGGCTTTGTCTCTAGGGCCAAAATTCGCCCCCCAAAAGGTCCTTGGGCCAAAGCTCCTTCTCCTCCGTCTACTGCCCCTCCCTCGGTGTCTTAAGTTAAGACCCTTGGTTGGTCAGATGTTGGGCCAGGGGTCTTGTTCTTAGGCTGACTGTGGCTTGGGTCGGTGGCAGAGAGCCCAGGGGACTGTTGATAGTGAGCCCCATGGACCTGGCAGTCTGGGCGAAGGGGGGGGGGAGTGGGAAGAAAGCTTCATAGTAATGCCAGACCATCGTGCTTTTATCCCTAAGGAAAAAGTGTGGCACATAGTGCAGCACTTTCATGAGACCACCCATCTAGGTAAAAGTGCCCTGGCATCGATGCTGGAGAGGCAAATGTATATTAATAGCTTGCACAGCTTAACTGCTGCTGCTGCGCAAAGGTGTTGGACCTGCGCGAAGAATAATCCCAGAGAAGGACCGTTGAAAGCGCCTGGGATTCAATATCAAGGGAGTTGGCCGTTTGAAGCCCTTGTGACAGACTTTACCGAGATGCCACGGAGCGGTGGCTTTAGATATTTGCTGGTGTTTGTGGATACCTTTTCGGGATGGGTTGAAGCCGCCGCGAGCCCTCGGGAGTCGGCGGTGCAAAAATCCAAATAAATAAATAAATAAATAAATAAATTATGCTACGAGGACAGAAAAAGCAATGGAGGTGGTGAAGGCCCTTTTGAAAGATATTATCCCTAGATTCGGAATGCCTTTACAGATAGGATCAGATAACGGCCCCGCTTACGTACATCACGTGGTACAAGGACTAAGCAAATTGCTAGGCGTCAAGTGGCGTCTTCATTGCGCTTATCGCCCTCAATCTTCTGCCAAGGCGGAAAGATTGAACAGGACATTGAAAAACTGTTCGGCAAAGATTTGTCAAGAGACAAAGTTAAACTGGAGGCTGGCGTTGCCCATGGCTTTACTGAGAGTCCGGTGCACACCGCACAAGAAAACAGGGCTGTCACCTTTTGAAAGACTATATGGAAGGCCTCCATTAAATTTAAAGACTATAACTGGACTATCCTCAGATAGTCATGTGTTGGGAAACCAGCAGACTTTGCAACAAGTACAGATGCTAGGAAGACAGCTAGAGAAACTGAGTCAATATACAGCAGATTTGTACCCGCCTTTCCCTACCACCTCTCTCCACTTGTTTTCCCCAGGAGACGAGATTTTGGTGAAGGACTGGAGTACCCGACCCTTACAGGCCCGATGGAGAGGACCGTACACCGTTTTGCTGACTACCCCAACCGCGGTAAAGGTCGAAGGAATACACCCGTGGATTCATTACACGCGTGTAAAGAAAGCACCGGTGGTTTGGGAGTCTTCCGTGGACCCAGAAGATCAGTTAAGACTAAAAATCCACAGGAAACGTCAGCACCCTGTTTAGGGGGTGATCAGGCCACAGAAGGGTCGGCGGATACCAACGTCCTGCAGCCAAGCAATAGTGGTCCAACAAGAGATAGGTGGAGGGAGCCAAAGACTTTCTCCCTGAGATGGTGGTTTGGGATACTAATGGGACACTGCTACGAAAGGAAACCACCTGTGGGAGTAAAGACTGTGTTTGGATATATGGCTCTGATTTGGACACTGTACATAACCGGGACACATGGGGGTTGGGATCAAAACCTGTTTCATAAATTAGTAACCAATATGACACATGAACTTAGCCTAAACGATTGCTGGATATGCGGCCATGGCCCGTCAAGTCATAGCCAGGGCTGGCCGATTGTCCCCACAGCTTTATTAACGCTGCAGGGGTGGAATGAGATCAAATGTAAACAAGCACACATAGAACGAAGTACAGATAAGGCTCAGTTTGTGATTTCACACTGTTCTCCCGTATTAAAAGCGCCGCTGTGCTTCAAATGGAAAAACGATGGTACTATATATGCTACAGGGGACCAGAAGGAGGGTAGATATGAGCTTTTTAGCAGAGTTGAACTAGGATCCTACCCCGCATGCAATCACACAATTACAATACATGACCGTTACCGGCCACATTGTGGTCAGAAGACAAAAGGAATCTGGACTTGGGGTTGGGAGTATTCAAATTGCACCCACATTTTATATGGAAACCGTCAGGAAGATGCCCTTGTTAATCTGGTACAGAATCTCCCAGCCGGTCGCACTGGCCGTCGGGCGGAGGGCTTACCAGCAGGGGTCTTATGGATCTGTGGGAAATGGGTGGGGCCAGTTCTGCCCATCGCTTGGAGCGGAACTTACACCATGGGAACTATAGGACCAGGAGGGTTAAGAATACACCCCAGAATGACCCCAGTTACCAACTTATATATGCATGTTCAAAAGAGATCGACTGAGTCAAAATCAAAATATGAATATGATAGAAGTAGAACATATCTCAATGAGGCCCAAAGGGCTTTGGCAATCAGTACGCCAATGGTGGGAGTGGCATGGAATATAAAGCAGCTACGTATAATATCATATGGATTGGAAATGTCAGCTAATGATACCGCTGAGGGAATGGCTGCTTTGCAAATTGAAGTCAATTCCCTAGCTGGGATGGTAATCCAGCAGAAAATTGCACTGGATTATCTGTTATCTAAGCAAGGTGGCCTCTGTGTATGGCTGAATACTACGTGCTGCCATTATATTAACATGACAGGAGACATTGAACTTGACATGGTCAAGATTCAGCAAGTTGCGAGAGAAGTACAAAAACGTTATAAGTTCCTTACTAGCTGGCTGCCCAACATAGGGTGGATCAAGTCTATAGTAATGCTAATTATTGTGATATTCTGTTCTGTAATAATGATGTTATGTTGTTTACCATTAATATTGAAATACTGTGCCTTTGCAGTGAGGAGATCAGCGAAAGCAGTCAAAAGTGTGAAACCAGGCGTCAAACGAGATTGGCAGGTGAATTGGGCTGCACCTTGAGTGGAAAAGGCAAGCTGTGTAAATGTTTTATTGGCCAGAAACATTTACAAGAAAAAAAGTAAGGAATAAAGCAGAATTGGTGCTTTTAGCAGAAGTACGGTCAGGAGAGAGTGATGCACAAGCACAGGCCTTAGTATAGCGAGATAGCTTGCCAGAAATCATGCTAGCAGCCTTCCCGAGAATAATGCACTTTGATTGGTACGTCAGGCACAAGCTGTGATTTGTTAGAGTACATCATGTGCCTTTCCCTGATAACACTGGCCGTGATTGGCCTAGCTAGCACCCAGCGTGTATCTGTTTACATTGTTACTGATTGGTAGAAACCGCGCATGGGCAAATGAGACCGTTCTTCCTTGCTGGCACAGAAGGACGGCTTAGAAATGTTGCAAATTAAGAACAGGATGCCCATGGTAGATAACATACTGTGGGAATGAAGAATTAATACTGCGTAGTGCTGTTTAGCAAATAAGAATGCAAATAGAGTGTGAAGCCAAATAATGTGATGTTTAATTGGATAATAGAAATGTGTTGATGCTATGAACCAATGATGATGATGAAGAAAGGAGGGACAAGGGACCTGCCGCCATAGAGTGTATATAAGGGATAGTTGAAGATTGTACGGGGTTCTTGCCCTGAAGCAGTGAGTTCTGTGGGCAGGTCCCGTCAGCTGACGTTGTGCAAAATAAACTTTGGCTTCATTGTACCTGCAGTACGGTTGTTGCGTTTTCTCGTTCCTGCGCTCGCACGTTTGCGCCGCCTGTAAGTAAAAAGGTACCACCTGGGGGTTTTGGGACTCCAGATTTGCTGCTACATATTGACTATGGTTACAATTAATAGTTGACAGTTATACTTATACTTATTACAATTACTAGTTGCATTATTAATTATAAAATAAATTAATAAAACAATGGAACAGAATGATGAATTTTAATGGGAACACTGAGGCCGATCAGCCTGCTTTGCAAGGGCAGGGATATCAACATCAATGTTTGTTGTTGCCAGCTGAAGAAGGTCTAACAGTGAACTGTCAGAGAGAGAGCTCCTGTGACGATTCTTGATAAAGTTCATCGCTGAAAAAGCACTTTCGCATAAATATGTGCTCCCAAACATGGAAATTATTCTCAGTCCAAAGTCACACAGATATAGAAACCGTTCAGTTGTAGGCAACTTGAAGAACTCGGTCCCCCTTTCAGGTCTGTTATGAAAGAACGAGTCACCGTGGAGATCACAGAACTCTAACTGTAGGTTGTTCGGTTGTCCTTCAAAGCTTGCTGTGACTGGGTTAGTAAACAGTGCCACGTCATTCTTCATGCTTTCAAAATCTGAAAATCTCTTATTGAATTCATCAATTCAACTCTGCAACTCAGAGTCTGCAACTCAGGGCAAAATTCAGAAAAATCCAGCACTTCCTCACACTCTGACGCCAAACGACTGCAGCTGGCGAAGTGAGATACGTCATTTTTTTTCCAAATTGGCATGGAAAAGTCTCAGCTTGTTTCTAAACCCATTTATGTGTGCCATTAGGTCAGACACTAGTTGGCCTCTTCCTTGTAGTTTTAAGTTCACATCATTGAGGTGGCCAGTAATATCAGTTAGAAATGCCAGGTGACGTGAGAAATCCATGCTTGAAAGTTCTTCTTCAAGGTTCTCTGATGGATAAAACTGGTGAAGGAAAAGAGGGATTTCTTTTCTCAACTCAAAAAATCTCTTGAGGCAGTTTCCGGCACTAAGCCATCTAACTTGATTGTACATAAGCAGGTATCCGTATTCTGCTTCAATTTCCTCCGAAAAGTTACGGAACTGCCGATATATAAGAGCCCTGTTGCCGCCTCTTATCATGTTGATGACTTTAACAACTTTCTTGAGGGTCTCAGTTTGCTTCACCGATTTCCCACATAAAGCCTGTTGGTGAATGATGCAATGAAGTGCTGGGCACTTCATTCCATTTTCTCTCAGACATCCAATCAATCCTGTCTTTGGTCCAACCATTGCCTTTGCACCGTCTGTAGCTATGACGGAACACTTTTCAAAACCACCGACACTGCTTTCATCACTACTTCAAATATGTCCCTACCCTTTGTTGTGGAGTGAAGAGAACACAGGGTAAGAAGCTCCTCCTTGATCTCAAAGAGTTCTGTTACAGTGCAAATGAAAATCAAAAGTTAACTAGTGTCCGTATGGTCGGTATTCTCATCGAGACACAAGGAGAAATAGCGGCATTTATCAATCTCGCTGGATAACTTCTGCTGTACGTGGTTACCCATTTCGGCAACTCTTTGTTGGATGGTCTGATGAGAAGCTGGAACTGAATCTAAACTTTTAGCCATTTTGCTATCACCAAATGCTTTTGTGTCACGATGCAGGGTCTCGGCCCGGCCCCTTAATCACACACACAGAGATGGTAAACAGCTAACTATTTATTGAATAATAAGAAATAGATAAAAAGGATAATTGTCCATAAAAGTATCAAAGTTGCAATAAAAAGGTAAAGTGTTCTTAGGTAAATCCAAAGGCAATAGCTTGTAAAGGTTCCGCAAAACAATGCGGATCAAAAACAGACTTGGTCCGTGGCAAAGCAAACAAGGCAAGGTTCAAGAATCAAGGCCCAAGAAACTTCTTGGCAAGGCACGAGCCTCAGTCCTGGCTCCGTGGATCTTCACTCGCTTCACTCCCTTCTAATCAGAAGTGGCCGAGCAACTGAGGATCCCACGGATCCTATACTTAATTCCCCTGGTGAGACCCCCGACGCTCTAGGCTGCGGCGCCAATCTGTGCTATGGGACCTAGCGCTCCTCTGGCGCTCTAGGCTACGGTGCCATTCCCTCCTGCTGGACTCAATGCTCCGTCTCCTATCAAAGCTCCGTCCTTGCCTCCCAGCACCTGGGTCGCTATCTTCATGAGAGCCAGACTCCCTTTCAGCTTCCATGGGCTCATCCTCCGCTATCTCCCTAACCCTTTCCTGCAACCTGAAACCACCTGGTTTCTCATACTGATTATCGGAATCAGCACTTTCAGTGTCAGCCTGACTTTCCCAGCTTTCATACCCATCGGGCCAGTCATCATCCCATGCCAAGCTCTCAGTGGGAGATGAAGGCCCAGCTACCTCATCATCCCCTTCCTCCATGTCCACCTCAGCTGCAATTGGCCCTAATGCAATCGGGACCCCCGGGGCCCCCAGGGCATGAAAGGGAACTGGGTTGCTACATTTAGCCATTTCTACAGCAACCTTTTTAAAAATGACGCCATCAGTAAAAGGTTTCTTGGCTTTAGCAAGCTCAAGTGCCATTACATATGAAGCATGCAAGGCATTTTCCTGATCAGATTTCACTTGTGTAAACATCCCAGTTCGTTTTTGCAGTTTGGATTTCAGTTCTGCAACCATCAGAGCTCTTGCATCTCCTTGATATTTACTGTAGCTCCCTTCATAATGAGTCATGTAATGCCTTTTGACATTATATTCTTTGTACACAGCCAAAACTTGCATACAAATCAAGCACTGTACTTTGTCCTTTCTATTTGTGATGAAATAAAGGCTTTCCCAGCTATCCTGGTACACGCGATTCTCACTGACTATCTTCCGTTTCTTATTCATTGCTGGAAGATGAAATATTCACAATCAGCAATAGAAGTAGTTTTCGCACGTCCCCCACCCCCACCTCCCAAAATAGCAATGGTACAAGAGAGGTTTACATCCAAAATCTGCAAGCATATCTGATATAATTGACGAGCGGAATAGGGGGGTTAATTACACAAGGCCCGTGCCGTTAGGAATTGTGAGAGTTGAAGCAAAAAAGCACCCCGAAGGCCCAAGTTTGCCCAGGCCCGCTATAGAGTTGCTGTAAGTAGGTGGAGACTCCTTCTTCGTAAGCACAGAGGCTTGATGTCCATCGGGGGGGGGGGGTAGGGTGTGTGTGCTTTGAATGCAGTCCTCATGCTTCTTGGAAGGGGGTTGGACTGGATGGCCCACGAGGGGCCTCAAACACTTTGTATCTGGTTGCTGTGTCCTGCTTAAGTCTGACACAGCTTTTTAAGAGAGGGGTACCCAAAAATAGAGACTTTTTTCAGAAAAAACAATCAAAAACACCAGGAGGGCCAACGTTTGCCCGTGCCTTTTGTAGATCCCCCCCCCAACGCAGTCTGTGGGAATCTCTCATATATCTGTGGAGTGAACAGGGTGGGTGAAAGAACTCTTGTCTGCTGGAGACAAGTGTAAATGATGCACCTGTGATTAGCATTGAATAGGCTTGCAGCTTCAAGGCTTGGCTGCTTCCTGCCTCCCCCCCCCCTTCCCCTCCCTGGCTCCTTCCTCACCGATGGAGCCAGACGCCGGTGTGCGGTGGCGGCCTGGACCATGCATGGCGGAGGGCCGATGAGAGCCCTTCCAAGGCTGCCCGGTAGGCAGGGGCGGTCTAAGGTAATTTTAAATGGTAAGCGAACATTATTTTGGCCCCCCCCCCAAAAAAAACATTATTTTGCCACCCCTTCCTCCGCGCATGCCTGGAAGCTCCTTGCGCAGGCACAGAAGCCTGTAAACACAGCACTCTCTCTTCTATTCTACCCCCTCCCCGTTCCCTTGCCCCCAAGTTCCCTGCCTTGCCCACATCCATCCCCCCCAGCCTATTACTTCCTCTTTGCCACAGCAGACAGGTTTGCTGCCAAAGAGCTGGTGTTGTCCATAGACACCTCCAAGGCCATGTGGCCAGCATGACTGCATGGAGCGCTGTTACCTTCCTGCCGGTGCAGTACCTATTGATCTACTAACATTGGCATGTTTTCAAACTGCTAGGTTGGTAGGAGCTAGGGCTAACAGCAGGAGCTTGCCCCGCTCCCCGGATTCGAACCACTTCAATCAGCAAGTTCAGCAGCTCAGCACTCAGCAGTTTAACCCGCTGTGTCACTGGGGAATCCATTATATTATATAGCCAGCACTAATATTTATTATATTATATTATAAATTATAATATATAAATACATATTATATTTTATAAAGATTATACTATATACCTGGTATTAATATAAATTGGTATTAAATAATAAACTCTCTCTCTCTCTCTATATATATATATATAGAGAGAGAGAGAGAGAGATACACTACTATTAAATAGGAATAAATAATATTGAATATATATTACTTAATACCTAATATTAGATAAGTATTAAATAATTTTATAAATAACTCTCTCCCCCCCTCTCACTCTATATAAAATATTATATTATATATCTGGTACTAACATTAAATAACTATAA
Source organism: Anolis apletophallus (assembly GCA_030556195.1). NCBI lineage: Eukaryota > Metazoa > Chordata > Lepidosauria > Squamata > Anolidae > Anolis > Anolis apletophallus. The sequence goes on along the minus strand of JARBWK010000003.1, from coordinate 42,566,417 downwards.
ATTAATATTATAAATAATAAATAATATATATTATATATTTTATTTTATACACCTGGTATGGATATTAAATATTATTATAAATAATACAACAACATAAATATTATATTATATACCTAGTAGTAATGTGAAATAGGTATTAAATAGTATTATATTACTATTAAATACTATTTAATAGTACTATTACTATTAAATAGTATTAAATAGTATTATATTAAATAGTATTATAAATATAATATAATATGTATTATTTATTTTATTTTATTATTTCACATTTGTCTGTCCCCCCCCCCCCCCAACGGCTCGGGGCGACTTACAACAGTTCGTAAAATACAATTGTCTGATAACTCATAAACCACAGTAATACCATTAAGATGGAATTACAATTAGAACAGTTGAAACAACAAATGGAGTCGCAGTGGGCTGACAGCTACAGTTTAGCTAACTCCAAAGGCTTGTTGGAACAGCAATGTCTTAACTGCTCTCCTGAACGGGAGGAGGCCCTGGGTGGCACGGATGCCAGCGGGCAGTGCGTTCCACATGGTAGGGGCTGCAACAGAGAAAGCCCGGCGGCGGGTTGCGGACAGATGGTAGGTCCTCACATTTGGGATGACCAGGAGGTTTAGCTCTTCGGAGCACAGTGATCTGGTGGGATGATATGGGACAAGGTACAGGTACACTGGCCCCAGACCATGTAAGGCCTTAAAAGTCAGGACTAACACTTTGAAGGCAATCCGGCACTCAATTGGGAGCCAGTGCAGTTTGCGCAGGATTGGCGTGATGTGGTGGCCAATCGGGACCCCCGCCAGGAGTCATGCTGCAGCGTTCTGCACCATCTTGAGTCTCCGGATTACCGACAGAGGAAGGCCAATGTAAAGAGCGTTACAGTAGTCCAGCCTCGAGATGGCCGTGGCTTGGATCACTGTGGCTAAGTCGCAGCGGCACAAATAGGGGGCCAGCTTCCTCGCCTGGCGAAGATGGAAAAATGCTACCCTGCTGATGCTGGAGACGTGGACCTCCATCGACAACAGGGGGTCCAAGGTCACTCCTAAGCTCTTAACAGAGGGTGACGGACATAATGTCACGTCGTCCAGGGTTGGAAGCTGAACATCCCTACAGCCCGGTGGACCCAGCCACAGGATCTCCGTCTTTGCCGGATTCACCTTCAACCTACTGGCTCGCAGCCATCCAGTGACAGCCTCAAGGCAACCATGGAAATTATCAGGTACGGATTTGAGGCTGCCCTCCATCTTCAAGATAAGCTGGGTGTCATCAGCGTACTGATGGCACACCAGCCCAAAACTACTCACCAGCTGGGCAAGTGGTCGCATATAGATGTTAAATAAGAGGGGGGGAGAATAGCCCCCTGAGGAACCCCTCAAAGAAGCGGGGAACCCCCGGAGACATCCTTGCCCCTCCTCACTCGTTGTAGCCGGTTCCGGAGAAAGGAGGTCACCCAATTAAGGGCTGTACCCCTAACTCCGGCCCTGGCAAGGCGGTGAGTCAATAGATCATAATCAACTGTATCAAACGCCGCTGTGAGGTCCAATAACACGAGCAGCGCCGATCCGCCCTGATCCAGCTGGCAGCGCAACTCATCCGAGATGGAGACCAGGACCGTCTCTGTTCCATGCCCCGGACGGAAGCCAGACTGGAAGGGGTCTAGCCAAGCTGCGTCATCTAGGAAGGACTGCAACTGCTCCGTTGCCGCCTTCTCAATTACCTTGCCGAGGAACGATAAATTCGAAACCGGGCGGTAGTTGGAGGGGACCGTTGGATCTAATCCCGGCTTCTTCAACAATGGAGAGACCACCGCCTCTTTTAAACCCTCTGGAAATACTCCCCGGGCTAGGGAAGTATTAATTATATTCAACAGAGGGTCTCGCAATCCCTCCAGGCTGGCTTTCACCATATAAATATTATATGACATACCTGTAGTAAACACTAAATAATACTATAAATTATAAACAATACATATATTATTATAAATATTATAATTATATACTTGGCACTAAACACTAAAATAATATTATAAATAGTAATATATACATATATATTATAAATATTATAATTATATACCTGGTACTAAACATTAATAATAATATAATATTAAGGAGGGATCATCTTTAAGGAGGGATCATCTTGCTTGCTCAGTGTTTTGATTGGCTAGAGGTTGCTCCGCCATTTGTGTAGATCAGTGTGTTTTACTGACCTGGTTCAAAGTGGCATTGCCGAAAAAGCGGGTTATTCCCTCCTCCTCAGCGTTTCTGTCCGATCTTCTGCAAGATGGATAGAGCTGAAGCAGTCACTCCTTAGGGAAGCGTTCTATGTAGGTCTATGAAGGCAGCAAAATGACCCCTCCTCCTTCAGGATTTGGGCTTGCTGGGCAATGGGTGGCTCCCTCGTGGGTAGGGGGCCCTTGGAATAACCCGCATTAAAGGCAAAGGAACTCTGAGCAAGCCAATAGGAGACGCTGACTGAATGGGAAAAACCCACGTTTTTGGCAGAGCTTTTCCATTGGAAACGGGAACCAACATAAAGCACTAGCATCCAAAGGAAACTATATATTCCTCAAAGACATTAAAAAGAACTTTCAATGAGAAATGAAGGGAATATTTTAAAGATTATGATTTCACACCCATGCTCTTGAGTCCTGCATTACTTCATGGCACTTAGGGAGTCGTTTTGAAAGTTTATAAATGTAAACACTGCCCTTTACATATTGCAAGTTGAACACATTCATTCTTATGGCTAGAAACTTTAATGTGGTTGATTATCTGCCTATTTTGAAATGACACTATTGCAATGCTTTGTAAATGAGTAAAAGAGATATTAACCCAATGTGTTACTATTGTATATATGATATGTATTGTGGTATCAGTTTGATCTTTCTCAAGGCTAGATGAATTATATATATTAAATTATGATTGCATTTTGCTAGAACTTGTTTTTCAATGATTATATCTAACACAGAGGAGCTCATAAGTTTGTTGTATTTTCAGAACCCCCATTATCAACAAACACTGACAGGAATGCGAATTTCAATCCATAATATTAATTATTTTGGCAAGTATAAATCAATATTTTTCAAGAGGACATAGTAGTCACAAGTGTAAGGAAGTCATAAGCATCAAAAAAACATTAATTGTTTATTCCAAAATAAATGTTATAACATCAATTATACAAATAATTGTATAATCAGTAGCCTTGCCTGCATTGCTCCCAGTCTGGGCAGGGAGGCGCTTTTCTTTTCGGCGGAGGGCAGGCGAGGGGGAAGCGTGCGGAGGAAGGAGCCCAGGCTCCTTGGATTGCCTCTTTCCTCCTCGCGCCACGAGGCTGCCGCAGTGTACTGATGTACTTGGAGGCGGCGCCGAGGCCCAGTTTTCCACCAGCGCCTCGCCAGGGACAGGGGAGCAGTGGCTTCCATCCCCTTCCCTGGCGAGGCGCTGGTGGAAAACTGGGCCTCGGCGCCGCCTCCAAGTACATCAGTACACCGAAGGCGAAGGCGCCGAGGCCCAGTTTCCTACCAGCGCCTCGCCAAGGACAGGGATGGGAGAAACGGCTTCCATCCCCTTCCCTGGCCAGGCGCTGGCGGAAAACTGGGCCTCGGCGCCTCCGCCTTCGGTGTACTGATGTGCTAAGAGGCGGCACCGAGGCCCAGTTTTCCAACAGCGCCTCGCCAGGGAAGGGTGCTCACCGGCGGCAGCGGCGTTGGCTCCTCCGCCTCCTCCCGCTGCTGCTCCTCTGGCTGTGGCATGGTTGTTGCTCCCGGGCCCGGCGGTGGCGTTGGCGCCCCTCCTCTGCTCCATGCCGTTGGGCAGGAAGCCGGTGATGATGGGCATGGGCCAGATGAGGCCCCGCGCTCCAGACGATGATGTCCAGCGTCATGAAGCAAGCCACCAGCATGGACTCGATAGGCTTGTGGTTCAGGCTGGGGCCCCAAAGCAGGGAGGCGCTGCGCTGCCTGAGGCGCCGGCACCCGCCGGGCGGAGGGATTCGCCCCTTCCCAGCCCTTCCAAGATGGCCCTCTACGCGGTCGCATAGTTCACGTATATAGTTGGACCGCCCCTGCTGCGCGCCTTCGTGGGCCGGGTGGGAGGGGCCATTTCCCCCGAGGCAGAAGATCAGCTACCTGAAGAGCGAGATGTAACAGCTCAGCCACATCCTCACCGAGCAGAAGGGCATCCTGGAGGCCGTCACCCAGGTCCAGCTCCCACTCCCAGACCAGGACTTGAGCGGCGCCGCCTAGGCTGCGCAGGCCTACTGTGTTCGCCGGGGCTTCTTGCGGTAAGGGAGGGGGTCGGCCGAGGAGAGCCCTTCCGCATCTGGCCTCTCCTTCGTGACCCTGGGGGGGAGGGAGGGAAGTAGAAGGCGGCAGAGGAGGAAGGGAGCCTGCTCCTCCTCCCTGCCCCGCCCCGTCCCTCACTCCCCGCCGCCCCGGATTGCGGCTGGGGGGAGGGAGGGAAGTAGGAGGCGGAGGAGGAGGAAGGGAGCCTGCTCCTCCTCCCTGCCCTGCCCCGTCCCTCACTCCCCACCGCCCCAGATTGCATTTTTTTATTTAAAAAATAAAATGTTTTTTATTTAAAACAGCTGATTTCTTGCAGGAGGGTAGGCGGGCCGCATCCAAGGGGCTGGCGGGCCCTGTGCAGCCCGCCGCCCGCCTGTTGTCAGACCCGATCTAGACAAAAAAATGAAAAGATGAAAAAGATGCAAGAAAGATTAGACCAAGAGATCTCGATTTTCAATTAAGATTTAAAAACCTAATAGAGTCATAAAATGAAAACATCAGAGAGATAGTTGTTAAACTGATTGCAAATATACTGGAGAAAACAGAACAAGATGTAGATTACGAAGTAGATAAAGTGTATATCAAATTCAAACAAATTATGCAAAGAAAAATAAGGTACCAAGAGACACGATTGTTAATTTTACAAGGATGAAAAGAAAAGAGGAAGTATGGAAGCAAAGTAAATTAAACCCACCGAGATATAAAGAAACCAAAGTGATGATTTTGAAAGAATTTCCTGTGGCGGTGTTTAACAAAAGACGTAAATACTTCTTTCTTACTGATGAATTGAAATGCCTCAATATCCAATTTAGATGGGAGAGAAACGAAGGTATAATTGTAACATATAAGGGAGAGAAGGTATGGCTGACTTCAGAGGAGAAAGCAAATGATTTCTACAAAAAGTTGGGAAAAGAAGAGAAAATTAAAACTCCACAGAAATCAGCCAAAAAGAGGGGAGGGGGGACCAAAAGGAAAAGATCTAACTCTCCAGAATTGGATGAGTGGATGTTGTAGACGTGTTGTTCCTCCAGGTTGCTCATATAAAGATTTGCTATACACGGAGCGAGAGGACTTCCCATTGCAACCCCGGAAATTTGTAGGAAGTACTCTTGGTTGAAGGTGAAGTAATTAAAGTCCAGTACGTAGTTACTCAGTTCCATCAAGAAATGGATGGGAGGAAGTTCTTTGTCATGTAAGGCCATATGATGTCTACATAATAATAACCAATGGGACCCCTCAAGAACAATTCACCAATTGGCTCAACTCCTGGGACCCCCATATACAATTCTCTGTGGAATACAACCAAGTCTCCATCAATTTTCTGGACGTAACTACATACGTACACAAGCAGTCCTTGCTGGTGAAAAACTATCGGAAACCCACTAATAAGAACTCTTTACTACGATACGACAGTTTTCACTCTCATGCATTAAAACAAAGTTTACCCTACTCACAACTTATAAGAATCAAGAGGAACTGCTCCACAGAACAAACATACCAACAAGAGGCCTCCCAAACCATGGACAGACTTCGAGTCAGAGGATACCCAGAGCATATTCTCCTTAAAGCGAAACAAAAAGCGGACAGGGTCCCTAGAAACGTGCTCTTCACCTCCACACCAAAACCGGTCTCCCACAGACTGGTTTTGCCAGTAACACTCACGAAACAGTCACCTGAAATCATCAATATAGTAAAAAAATATTGGCCCCTCATTCAGGACATCCCAGGCCTTGAAGCCCCCCCAATGGTGGCTTACAAGAGGACGAAAAATATTAAAGACACTCTAGTACACTCAGCATTGAAACCAGCCATCAAGAAAAGCAATCTGACCCCCAAAACCCACCCATGTGGCCATTGTGCCCAGTGTCCGTTTGTCTTTCCTGGGAAGGAAATTTTCAGCCCGGGCAAACAAAGAAACTTCACACTAACCACCTTCTGCACTTGCCAAAGCGAGTCCCTGATATACTGCCTGATCTGCACGTGCGGCCTTCTTTACGTGGGCCAAACGGGGAGGAGCTTACGTACGAGGGTCTCGGAACACCGTTCGAGAATTCGCCAACACTCGGAGGATTCTCCATTATATGTACATTACAAGACCTATCATCACGGTCCGAATGACCTCCAATTCTGCGGGTTAGAAATTGTCAAAACTCCACCCCACGGGATGCCCACAAGACACTATTGAGGGCAGAAAGCAAATGGACGGTCCTTTTAAAAACCGAGCAACCGTGGGGCCTAAATGAAAAAATTCCCATTAACAACCTTCTCCTTTAAAAATGAAAAAATTCCCATTAACAACCTTCTCCTTTAAAAATGAAAAAAATCCCATTAACAACCTTCTCCTTTAATTACCCCACCTGCAGAACTCCCATACCTAGTATATTCTTCCCCACTTACCTGTGTTTGTGCATTTGCCCCACCTATTGAGGTGGAATACACCAGAGATCCTTTCTCTAAGGTAATTATCATGTGTTTGTAGTACCTTTGTAGTACCTTTGTGCTCCCATTCGCTACTATGTTATATAAATACCATGGTCACTTTATTTGAATGCTGACATTATGTACTTTGAATGTATGTTATATGCGACCTTATATCTTTGTTAGATTCTCGCCGCTTGCCATGTGATGCACTGTGAGGGAATCAATACTTTGGCCTTGAAAAAGACCCGGGGGGGTCGAAACGAGGTGGGACCCCTGTACACTTGTGTCCTCGTCGGCCAGAAGACTTAGCAGACACCACCTGAGAAACCAACTCTCCACATTGGGGACGCTACGAAGCCCAGGATTGGGGTTTGACGGTGTGCCTGCCTTCCATTTCCCATTGGATTACAAATACCCATCGGGGTTGGATTATAAATACCCATTGGGGTTTAGAAAACTTACTTTGCGGCGTTACTCCACCTTTTCATCCCACCCAGGAACTGGGGACTTATTTTGTTTACATGGATATTCTAATTATAAGGGATTGAAACATGGTTGTATTTAAGGCACCCAATTGGGGTTGATATGTTGATTTGCCTGCAACTCCTCAGGAGTAATTATTGAATACAATATCCTTTAAGTGAATCCAGTGTTAGGATACTTTTTCTTTGGTTCTACAGTGACCACACCCATTGTGTTATATTGTACCAAATTAGAAATTTAACCATGGCAGAGTTTACACAACAATTAAACTGCTACTCAAACAATGTGAATGGCCTGAATTCTCCCAATAAAAGGAAATGATTATTCAAACAAATAAAGACTGGACATTATAATGTTATAGCATTACAAGAAACACATATTAAACAAAACCATGAAACCCATTTAATACATAAGAAATTTGAGAAAGAATATTCTTCCTCAGCACTAGAAAAGAAAAAGAGGAGTAGTTCTATACATTGATGAAAATATCCAATCAGAATTAATTTTTAAAGACCAGGATGGAAGAATGGTGGCAGTTATGATAACCTTGGGTTTTGAAAAAATATTGATTTGCAATATATACGCCCCAAACACATCCAAAATAAAATTTATAGAACTACTTAAGGACAAGTTAACAAGTGTGCATTTTGACCACTTAATGACTTCAATAGAATATTGGACAGTAAAAAGGACAAATCAAATAAATGTAAGAAAATCAAATTACAAGATAATAATATCCTACCAAAAAGTTTTTTGTCATTAATGAAAGACTTTGATTTGGAAGATACTTGGAGAATTTTTAATGAGGAGGCAAGAGACTATACATACTATTCAGAACGGCATGAAAGCTGGTCCAGAATAGATATGATATGGACATCTAAAACTCTGACAACAAAAGTAGATAATATTGAAATCCACTCTAGAGATATCTCAGATCATGGTGCAATTACAATTATAATTAACCACATGAAAAAGATTAGGAGATGGAGACTAAATGACAATCTATTGAAAATTGAGAATGATATAAAGAGGTATAAAGAGAAGTCGAAGGAGTATTTTGAACTTAATGATAAAGAGGGAATTAAAAGTCAGATTATATGGGATGCTTATAAAGCGGCGATGGGGGAAAATTTAATTCAACAGAATTCAGCAAGGAATAAACAGAAAAAAGAGAAAATGAGTAAATTAGGGAGAGAAATTGACACCAAAGAAAAGAAACTGAAAGAAGACCCAAAGGCTAAGGATATACAAAAACAACTATACCTATTAAGAAAAGGAGAAACATAATCTAGAATTAGAACAAATATCAAAACAACTGAAATATGTGAAACAAACTAATTTTGAAAATGCTAATAAAGTAGGCAAATGGCTAGCCAGAAAGATCCGAAAGAAAAAACAAGCACAACAGATCTCAAGGATTAAGGACAATGGAAAAATACTACTAAGAGATAAAGATATACTGGAAGAATTTACGATTTTTATAGGAATCTACAGTATATACAAAGACAACTGTAAGTGAAGATAAAATAACTGAATATCTTGGTAAACAGAACTTGCGGAAGATTTCTAATGAACAAAGACAGGAATTAAATAAAGAGATAACAGATGAGGAAATAAAAAAAGCAATAAAAAAACTTAAAGAATGATAAAGCTCCAAGACCGGATGGATATACTTCATGTTTTTATAAAACGATGCAAGATGAGATACTTCCAGCTTTGAAAAAAACTATGAACAAAATACTTCAAGATAAAGAGATACCAGAGACATGGAAAACGGCCGATATTATTCTGATACATAAAGAAGACACTGACCTTGAGAATGTAAGGAACTACTGTCCAATTTCCCTACTTAATATGGATTACAAAATATTCGCAAACATAATGGCAAATAGATTCAAAGAATTCTTGCAAGAATGGATAGGTGAAGACCAAAATGGCTTTTTGCCAAGTAGAAATATTAAAGATAATGTTCGGACTATTCTTGATGTTATTGAATATTATGAAACTAATCCTCAGAAAGAACTTGCTCTTCTTGCAATCGACGCAGAGAAAGCTTTCGATAATTTGAATTGGAATTATTTTAAATTGTTGTTTCAGGAGATTGACATAGGCTTCCAATTCCAAAATGGGATAGCGACAATATATAGTGATCAAAAAGCAAAATTAATGATAAATTCACAGAAGAATTTCCGATCGAGAAAGGAACGATACAGGGATGTCCCCTATCTCCTTTGATCTTCATCTTTGCATTAGAAATTTTGATTAAAAATATTCGAGAAGACAAAGATCTAAAAGGTCTAAAAATAGATAAACAGGAATACAAAATAAGAGCTTTTGCGGATGATTTGATCTGTATTATTGAAGAGCCGAGAGGAAGCATAACAAAATGGATGGAAGAAATTGAGGAATGTGGAGAGGTAGCTGGGCTTAAACTCAACAAAAAGAAATCAATGATGTTAACGAAGAATATATCTGAAAATGACCAGCTGAAATTGGAAGAGATCTCAGGTTTAAACATCGTGGCTATGGCGGTCCGCCTGGGCTTAAAGGGAGTGACCACGTAAATAGCTATAAAAATCCTATGCCCAGGGGATGTGGATTGCCTTCCTCTGAGGGAGAGGGCCTTCACAGAACAAAGCTTCATGAAAAAAGTAACTGGGTTTATTTAACAAGACACAAAGTTGTAAGTGTCTGGCTCCAAATCCTTTACAAAGTTCATGGGCTTGAAGAATCCAAAACTGTCTTACTTAGTCGTCTTCTCCAGTCTGTGAAGAGTGGATGGTGAACGCCTCTCCTCCTCTCTCTCTGGTCAGCCGCCATGGATGGTGGACAGACCCCAGCCGCTGAACTCCTTTAAATTGAAGGGCGAGTCCTTCCTATGCTGAGTCCAGGGCTGGTTGAAGGCAGTATTGTTTCATTAAAAGAAGGTGACAGGCCGGAGCTGACAGCCCCGTGGCACAGTCACATGTCCCTGGTAGTCACTGAGGTAAAATCAGAGAGGTTTCTCCCTCTTATAATCTTTAAAATGGAAGGAAATCCAAGCAGACACTGATTGGATGGAGCCTATGGAGGGAAAATACTAAGTGCTGATTGGATGGAAATACTAACTTTGGAGGGAAAATACTAAATGGTGATTGGAGGAAGGAAACAGAGAGGATGAGCCCCTCCCAACCAGGGAAAAACAACATCTCAGCCCCAACCTGCAACGAAGCCTTTAACAGTGACAAGGCCTAGCAAAACAAGATGTAGCAGCATTAAACCCAACTTTTTAAAATGTCCACTCTCCTCCTGTTGCTAGTTAGCTCCACCCCCTTTGGTTCCTGCTCTCTGCTCTCTTTCTCATACCCTATGGCTTCCACAATCTCTCACACTTTCAATCTCCGATCGGCCAACACCATATCGTGATTTTTTTCATTTGTTTTGGGTGTAGAGACCTCAACTGGGCATCCAGAACGTTTGGCATCTTCTGTGCTTGTACGGCCACAACAAAATTCAGTAAACCACTTTTTACCATTGTAATTGTTGATGCAGAGTCCCTATAGTATTTAACAAGCTTAGCCTTGGTTTGAGTGATGGTTTTTTCCCGCAAGAAATAATGCTTAATGAGAACACAAAATTCACTTTTTTCTATTTTCTCCTCAAATCACGTGGTAGTCTGCTATCAATGGCTGTCAAACACATACTAAATGACGCAGCTTGTTCACATTTTGATAGGAGTCAACTGACAGATGCCTGTTGACAGGAGCAGTGTTGCCCTTTCAGTTAAGAGGCGGGAAATTCAAAAATTCACGGACTTATTGACCCACCCTTGTATGTTGTTTTAAACTTATATTTATTGTTTTGCATTGAATTCTTGCTGTTAGTCATTCTGAGTCCCTCCATGGAGGTAGAGAAGAACGGGATATAAAAGTTCAAAATAAATAAATATCTCGTTACAGCCTGTCACAGATGCAGGTGATGTTTCAGGAGAGAATGCTTCTAGAACATGACCATACAGCCCCAAAAACTCACAACAATCCAAGTGAAGGTTGCTTGCACCAGTGAAGTGATATGTTATGGAACCATGCCTGGAAAGTCTGTCTCAGTTATTTCATCAAGTTGAACTGTTATCTGTAGAAGTATTTCCATAGTGAATGATAATTCTGTTTCACAACCCAGTATGTGGAGTAAATGTAGGTACTTAATAAATACTTTTGAGTGAGATGATGAAAATGCACATCTGAGTGAATGAGAAAAAATGCTCTGGAAATACAATTTTTATTATTCCTATTTAATTTTATAATTGGAAACACATGCCTAGCCATCTGGCTATCTTAGAATCAAAGAATTTGCAGTTAACTGTAATTTACATGCCCTAAGACTTTCATGATCCCAACATATGTTTTCTTCTCCTCTTTACTATGTGTGGTCCTTGCCTGCAAAATTCAACAAGTGAAATACTATCCAGTACATTTACAGTGGCTGATTATAGTAAGCACTGTGTCAGATCTGGGAAATCTGAGCTTGGAAGAAGTTCAGGTTTCCAGCCTGCCATGAGGTGGTGCTGACCTTTGTCCCAGTTCTCCGGGTAGTGAAGTGACCTTTGTTCTAGTTACTGAAGGACTATGCTGAGTCAGTCTGGGAGTGATGTAACTTCCAGGTGTCTCCAGAGGAAGTGAGGCAACCTCTTCTGGACTCGGACATTGGACATTGGACTATTAGTGCTGACTCAGAGACTAATGAGGTCACATCCCTTTGGACTATGGGATTTGCTGATTCACCCGGATATGGTGCAACCCTGCCTGGACATTGCATAGGCAAGGGGGAGGGGGTTCGGTATAAAAGGTGTGTTTGGGTGGCGGGACGGTGCTTGAGCTTTACAAGTGTTGTACCTGCAATAAAATCGTGTTGGACCGTGCTTCTATCTACGCGTGATCCTTACCGAAATTGGAGTGTCATTACAGAAGCTAAAGCCCCATTCAACTTTCCCAGCAATGGAGAGGTTGGCTTGGAAGGAAGAGGAGTATATCGATATGTGGAATATTGCTCCTGAAGAGGTCCGGAGAACCATGGAATGGGAGTGGAATACCATTGACCAAGTGGGGTTCCCGGACGGATCCAGAGAAGCGACGGCGTATGGTGCGTCAGCTCAGGTGGACGAGCTCAGAGAAGCGGAGAGATTGTGGGACGCTCAGGTGAGCTCTTTGAGAGGTGAATCCAGAGGAAGGGGGCAGCGAGGCCCCATTCAGATGGATGTCCGGAGGACCGGAGGAACCAGAGAAGCTGCGCTGAAAGAAGGGCCAGCTCAGGTGGATCCAGTAGAGGGCAGGACCAGAGAAGCTGTGGGGAAGAGTGCCCCAGCTCAGGTGGACCTGGAGGAGTGTGGTAGTGAGACCACGGAACCTGAATCGCTATCGGAATTGGCGGTGATGAGGTGTAGAATGGGAGGCAATGGAGCATACCATGAGAAGGATGTCTCGGGCTATGTCCAGGAGAGAGCCAGTGGATTCGGCGTGGAGTGCACCGGGAGGAGGAGACTTCACTTTTTATTCTTGGATGGATGGCGGACCGTCAGCAGCTGAACGTCCTAGATCTCCCATGGGAGTGTGGACGGATGGTGGTCATCCTGCGTCAGAAGTAAATCCGTCCCGGTGAGTCGGCCCCTGCAGTCGGCAGGAATGGGAAGGGGAGTCCCAAGGCTTGAGGTTCCTCAGGGGAGGAGAGTACAATCCCAGGAGTTTGGAGGACGGCTGAAGAAAGAACCCTTGCGGGTGGAGTTTGAAGGGGAAGCTTGCAAGGTGGCCTTCTTTATTGCTGCAGTGAAGGACCATATGGAAGATTACGGTCATCTCTACCCCAGTGATGGTAGCAGAGTTCGAGCCATTGGAGGAGTGTTTAAAGGAAGGGCCGCTGAATGGTATGTGCAGTGCCATGATCGGAGAGATTCATGTTTAACATCGGTCCGGGCCTTCTTGCAAGCCATTCGAAATCGCTTCCGTGATCCTTTGGAGAGGATAAAGGCTAAGGAAGCGCTGCGCTGTTTATCCCAGGGATCCCGTTCAGTTACAGAATATGTGGAGGAATTTATGGGATTGGCTGGCAAGGTTGCTGAGTGGTCCCAGGCTACATTGCTTGAATTATTTAAAGATGGCCTGCGGAAGGAAATCCTGGAGTGGTGCCTGCATCGAGGTGATCCGGGTGATGTAGATGGTTGGATCCAATTGGCTGGCAGCGTGGAGGGGATCTTGGCCCAGGTGCAGCGACGACGGTTCCAGTCGACAAGGTCCAGAGGTTCGGGACGCAGTTTTGCTGAAGGACGATTCCGGGGAGGAGAGCCCAGACGTGGTGGCGGCGATGGCAGAACCAGTGCTATGAAGAAACCCGTGATGGGACGTGGCCTTTGTTTCATCTGTTCTCAGCCGGGTCATTTTGCGTCCCAGTGCCGGCAGAAGCAGGTGCCGGATCCGATCCGTTCTGATCCGATTAAAGTGGCATCCTCTAGGGCGGCTTTTGTGGACAATACAGATTCAAAAAGTGTTGGGGTGAGTCCCCAAGTGTACAATGCACCCTGGGTCTAGTTAAGGGGAAGGAGATTATTGAGAAAAAAGCATTGGTTGATTGTGGGTGTTCGGAAAACATCATGTCCCCAAAGTTAGTAGGGGATTTGGGTGGGGAAACGAAAACCCTGGCAACATCTGTAACTTTTACTCAGTTAGACGGGTCATCTATTAAGGGTGGACCATTTTCTTTGGGTACTAAGGATTTAAAAGGTCGGGTGGGACCTTGGGAAGGAGGTATAGATTTTGTAGTGGCTCCCATTAAGGGTCATGAAGTGGTATTAGGACTGCCTTGGTTAGAGCAAGTAAACCCCAAAATTGATTGGAAGACTGGGAGGGTGCAATGTGATCCTAGTGTGGGGAAAGGAGTCCTGGGCGAGGTACAGGGGGTACCTGTAGAATATTGGGATTATGCAGATGTGTTTAACCCTATATTGGCCCAAAGTCTTCCCCCTTTCCGCAATGTACAATGTAGTATAGAAGTTAAGGAGGGGGCTATCATGCCTAAGCCGAAAATATATGCTATGACGGTGCAGGAGAAGGTGGCTTTGAGGGAACAGATTGATGGATATTTGGAGAAGGGGTTTATCCAGAGATCTGAATCCCCTATTGCGGCGCCAGTCTTGTTTCGGGAGAAAAAGGATGGGAGGTTACGATTGTGTATTGATTATCGGGGGTTGAATGCTATCAGCACTACGAATTGTTATCCTTTGCCCTTGATTAAGGACTTGTTGGGCCAGCTAGGGGGCGGTAGATTTTTCACTAAGTTGGACCTGATTGACGCGTTTCATATGGTGCGGGTGAAAAAAAGTGATCAATGGAAGACTGCTTTCTCTTGCCCCCTCGGGCTATTCGAATGGACCGTGATGCCATTCGGTTTAGCGGGAGCCCCCGGTATTTTCATGCAGCTTATAAATGAGGTGCTACACCCCCTTTTGTATAAGGGTTTTTTTGTATATTTGGATGATATCGTGATTGTGACGCGTACTAGAGAGGAGCATGTTCAGTTGGTTCGAGAGGTGTTGGAGAGGTTGAGGCAAGCTAGTTTGTATGTGAAGTTGAGTAAGTGTGAGTTTGGGAAAAGTCAGATTGATTTTCTGGGCTATAGGATTAGTGGAGTGGAGTGGCTATGGATCCGGCTAAAGTGGAGGATGTGTTGAATTGGGAGGCTCCGCAAACCCGTAGGCAGTTGCAGGCTTTCCTGGGGCTGGCTAACTTTTATCGTACTTTTATACCTGGATTTTCAGCTATAACTCTCCCGCTCACGGAGTTGTTGAAGACTAAGGGGAAGGGGGAGTCGAAAAGAACCAAGTCCCCGGGTGCTAAGTTAGGTTGGACTAAGGAATGTCAAGAGGCGTTTGAGAGATTGAAAAGAGCTTTCACCCGTGGTCCTCTGTTAATGCACCCAAATGTAGACAAGCCTTTTGTTGTACAGTGTGATGCTTCCGCTTGGGCATATGGAGGGGCGCTAATGCAGAGAGATGAACAGGGAATTTGAGGCCGTGTGCGTATTTTTCTAAAAAATTCGGGGAGCAGGAAAGGAAATGGCCCGTTTGGGAGAAAGAGGCTTTCGCTGTAAGGAGTGCTTTACAAACGTGGCGTCAGTTTCTGGAGGGGGCTGCTTTTCCTTTTGTGGTATTAACAGACCACCAGAATCTCCAGTATTTGAAGAACCCTCAGAAGCTATCTCCCAAATTGGTGAGATGGGCTCAGTATTTTGCCCGGTTTAATTTCTCGTTGCAACATATAAAGGGGAAAGAGAATGTAGTGGCAGACGCGCGTTCCCGGTATCCCAATGTGGGAGAGAATTGTTTGGAGAAATCAGAGGAGGTGTTTACCAAGGAGCATTGGGGTTTGGCGGTGCAGACGAGGTCTCAGAGGGAGAGAGAGGTGAAGAAGGAAGAAGGAGTGGTAGATGAGTGGTGTTTGGAGTTACAAAAGGGTTATGAAGGTGATGTGTGGTTGCAGGGCCATGAAGGTGAATGCAAGATGTTGAATGGTTTATGGGTTATGGGAAATAAAGTGTATGTTCCTCGAAGTGTGAGGAGGAAGGTTTTACAGCTAAATCACGATCATAAGTCTGCTGGTCATTGGGGAGTCACGAAGACGCTTTTGGCCATAAAGAGGCGGTATTGGTGGCCAGGTATGAGAGCAGAGGTGAAGGAGTATGTAGAGTGTTGTGGAGATTGTGCTAGGAACAAGGAGTCTGCCGCTAAACCGCAAGGGTTGATTCAAGTGGTGGCTTCTCCAGTGCGGCCATGGACGCATGTCAGCACTGATTTCGTGGGGGAGTTGCCCTCTAGTAGGGGGTACAGATATATTTGGACTATATTAGACTTGTTTTCGAAACAGGCTCATTTTGTCCCTTTGAAAGGGTTGCCATCAGCGGAGAGGCTGGCTGAGTTATATGTGCAGCATGTGTATCGATTGCATGGGTGCCCGGAACAGGTTCTTAGTGATCGTGGGGTTCAGTTTACTGCCCGGTTTTGGGAGAGGTTTCTGGAGGTGTTGGGGCCCAAAGGCGTCTTACGACCGCTTATCATCCTTGCTGCAATGGGGGCCGTGGAGAGAGCGCAAAAATCGCTTGGAGTGTTTCTGCGTATTTTTAGTAATAAGGAGCAGAGTAACTGGTCGGATTTGTTGCCCTATGCCGAGATGGCATATAACAGCTCAGTGCATTCTTCCACGGGAAAGTCCCCTTTCGAGGTGGTTTACGGCCAGGATGTGGCTCCTTTGCCCCAATTGTTGGAGGTTGGAGGGGAGGAGAAGAGTGAGTGGAGAATGAGAGCGCGGGATGATTGGAGGGAAGTGACGGAAGCTTTAGGAAAAGCGCAACGGGCGTACAAGCTGTTTGGGGATCGGCGAAGACAGGAAGGGGAGGAGTATGTAGAGGGCGATCTGGTATGGTTGTCCACACAGAACTTGAAATTGGGATACCCGTCCAAAAAATTAAGCCCGAAATATATTGGACCTTTCAGGGTTGAAAAGGCAGCAAATAAAGTCTCTTATACCCTCCTTTTGCCAAAGAGTCTAGGCAAGGTTCACCCTACATTCCACTGTAGTTTTTTAAAGAGATATGTAGGGCCCCTTCCACCTGAGGATTGAATGGTGTTTTATTTCTACAGGGGGAGGACGCGGTGGAGAAGGACGTTATGTCAGATCTGGGAAATCTGAGCTTGGAAGAAGTTCAGGTTTCCAGCCTGCCATGAGGTGGTGCTGACCTTTGTCCCAGTTCTCCGGGGAGTGAAGTGACCTTTGTTCTAGTTACTGAAGGACTATGCTGAGTCAGTCTGGGAGTGATGTAACTTCCAGGTGTCTCCAGGGGAAGTGAGGCAACC
This sequence comes from Anolis apletophallus, assembly GCA_030556195.1. Classification (NCBI taxonomy): domain Eukaryota; kingdom Metazoa; phylum Chordata; class Lepidosauria; order Squamata; family Anolidae; genus Anolis; species Anolis apletophallus. Next base: position 42,549,354 of record JARBWK010000003.1, on the reverse strand, counting down.
TCTTCTGGACTTGGACATTGGACTATTAGTGCTGACTCAGAGACTAATGAGGTCACATCCCTTTGGACTATGGGATTTGCTGATTCACCCGGATATGGTGCAACCCTGCCTGGACATTGCATAGGCAAGGGGAGGGGGGTTCGGGTATAAAAGGTGTGTTTGGGTGGCGGGACGGTGCTTTAGCTTTACAAGTGTTGTACCTGCAATAAAATCGTGTTGGACCGTGCTTCTATCTACGCGTGATCCTTACCGAAATTGGAGTATCATTACAGGCTGGGTGGCCATCTGTCTGGAGTAGTTCAATTGGGCTTTTCTTGGATGGCAGGAGGTGGGACTGGATGGCCTGTATGGTTTCTTCCAACTCTATGATTCTGTGATTCTAATATTAGGGAATAATTTTCTTTGTGGATGGTTTAGAAGATCCACATGGGGAAGATCCACATGGGGAAGAATTCTTCAAACAGCAACATCAATTATTAGGAAACCGAAGATACATAGTAGAAAAGGAAGGGAACACTGTTATACACACTTAGATATCTGTGATTAGTAGACAGACAACTACGATCATTGCATGCAGTTTTTGCAAACCTAGATGGAGGTCTACTGAGTCTCTGATGCACTGATCTAATTGTGAGTTCCTGTGTATGTATATCTTGCACATTGGCCATCCAGTACAACCCCTGCCATACAGGAATACACAATCAAACTACTCCTGACAGGTGGCCAATCAGTTTCCCCAAACAGTGCCTATAATACAACATGTTTTAGATTATGGCACTGAAACATTGATCTAATTGATTTTCTGAAGTGGAGGGAAGCATAAAGATATTTTTTTAAAGAGTTGTTGGTTCAGATGTCCATTGGTATGATCAAAGGTGACCCCCCAGGACTCTGTAAAAGATAGTTCAAAATCAGGGAATTCATAGTTTTGCTAAGGACACCAGGCTGGAATGATCCCGTAATCCCCTATCTCTCCCCCATGTGGGAACCTAAGGGAAAAATCCCACATGGCAACGCCACTGTAACCCAAACTAGCATCTGACCAATTTACCTATTATTTATTAATTGGATTAAGAACATAAGAACATAAGAAGAGCCATGCTGAATCGGGCCTCAGCCCATCTAGTCCAGCATTCTGTGTCACACAGTGGCCCACTAGTTGTACACGGGGATCTCTAGCAGAAAGGAGGGCAGAACCCTCACCTGCTCCCGACCCCCCACAACCAGTACCCGGGGAAAATCCTGCCTGCCTCCATCAACACAGAGGTGGCACTTGGATGTCCATTTCAGTAGCTACTTATTCCCTTGGTATCCATGAATCTGTCAAATTCCTTTTATACGAACAAAACTCCTGTTTTATGAATAGACTCCAGCTACTCAGTGCTCCTAGGGCCTTCTATAAACCCCCATGAACTCTTATGAACTCTTATGGACTTTCAATGAACTTTCATTAACTTTATAGGAACTTTTAGAAACTCTTGCCAAACTTTATGAACTTTGAGGGGCTGACATGACTTCCCCTTACACCTTGCATGATTCCTCCTCTTCCTATGAACTCTATGTATGTTCCCTTGCCCCATTTCCCATTCCCTATATGTGTGTATGTAAATATTTTAAAATGAAGGAAAAAGCCACCTTTTCATTAAACCGGCAACTCTTGACTCTGGAAGCCCCCATGCTTCCTGAGTTCTTAATCCTCTAACAAAAAGACTTCACCCAGAACAATAGGATCTATGGACATATAGTTTCACCCAACATAAAGGGCATCTGCAAGGAACCAGGAATTTTGCCACAGCCACTCCATTGTGTCATATCCTGACCAGCCAAAAGCAACGTTAACTTCATCAATGGACTCTATATTCCAGGACAGTAAAACAAAGGACCAAGCCCTTAGGGGATAGACAGAAATGTTAATTCAAAGCATCAAACAATAACCTAGGTCAGGCTTGAGAGCCTAAAGGTTATCGCCCAGCCATTTGGTAAACACCAGTCACCTTAATCCAGTCAACTAGACTGCAGAATGACTCTAGTAGCCCGCAGAATGACTCTTGTAACTCTAAGTGTGATAAAGTAACTCATAAAAGAAAACACTTGAGTCTTTCACTTTAAGTAGAAAAGAAATGAAGTTGGTGTGTTGTTTATTAGGTGTGGGCTGCCCCTTTGGACCGGGCCTTATAGACTGCCAGTGGTCAGCATGGCGGACCTCTGCAGCGCCCAGTATGGCATTGGAAGAGTTGGATCCCTCCTGCTCCCTCTTTTCCAGCCCTTCTGAGATAGGGCTCAGGGAGATGATAGAGGAGGCTTTTAAGGACCCGCTTCCCCTGGATGCTTCGGGCTGGGAGAGTGATTTGAAGAAGCAGAAGTATTGCTGCCGGTGCCTTTCAGTCCCTGGGAGGGAGATACAAATGGCGCTTGAAGATGATTCTGAAGACCCTAAGATGGTGGCTGGGGAGAGTACCACTAATGCTATCATTAGTCATGCCACCAGGACATCGGTCCCGGCCGAAGACAAAGCTGCGGTGCAGAGACCTCGGTGACAAAGGAACCAAAGATGCTGCCGGCAGCGCCGCCTTCCAGATGTGTCAGAGGGTCTCTCCCACAGTTCTCCTCCTTCATCCCTCCCTAGGAGGTGTCATCGTTAGCAACTAACGATCTGGCACCGACCTAGAATTTTTGGGGGCTCTGGCACTGGAAACTGGGTTTTGAGATCTCCTAGAGTCCTTGCTAAGGATGACTGTGTACATCAGGTTGAGGTTGAGGGGAGGTAACAGCGAGTGAAAATCCCAGTATCAGGTCACCCTTTGAAATGAGAGGGGTGAAACCTGCTAGTAGACCAAGAGACAACCAGATGGAAGCCTTTGCCCTCCCTCCTTTGCGAGGCTGACTCCCCCCCCCCCCCCCATGGGATGTGAACACACTGGCTGTGTTGTACCCTTTTCGGGGGACGGCCAGGGACTTGAGTCATCCTGCCATCCAGTTCAGTCCGGTATAGCTTGTAGCTTGGGAATTTCTGTGATCTCAGGGATGGAGAGATAAGATGGTAGGCGCAGGCAGAATGAGAGGATGTAGGAGTCAGTTACTGACTCAGCAGCCCTCTGACCTGGGGATGCATCGTATCCCCAGGCACGTCAGTGACAGGCTTCTGACATTCTCTCCTCCAACCCTGGTGCTGGTAAATGCTAGATCAATTAGGAACAAGACTGCGACCATCAGGGATTTTTTTGCTGATCAGGATGCTGATCTAGTTTGCATCACAGAGACTTGGATCCAAGAAGGTGACTCGGTTCCCCTTCATGAGTTAACATCACCAGGTTATGTGATCACCCACCAGGCATGGACAGAGGGACGGGCGGGAGGGGTGGCAATGCTCTCCTGTGAGAATTATTCTCTTAGAGAGGGTGCCAGCACTGAACATCACTGGCATTGAAAGTGTCGGCCTTGTGTGGGATTCACAGGAGAGTGTACCGGTCGCCCAGCGCTCCAGCTGGAAGCCTATTGCAGCTGCTAGAGGCTGTGGCAGAGTGGGCTTTGAGGTTTCCCAGGCTTATTGTACTCGGGGACTTCAATGTCCATGCAGATGCAGACTCTCCTTCATCTGCAGCTGCTGACCTAGTGTCAACCATGGCTACACTAGGACTCTCACTCTGTAAGACTGGCCCACCCATCAGGCCAGTCACACACCCTTAGACTTGATCTTCAGTGCTGGAATCCAAGTGGACCTATCCTCTGTCATCGAGTTACCATGGTTGGACCACTGTGATCTAAGAGTCCGGCTAGAGCTTCCCACCCCACCCTGATTGGGCACCGAACCGATTTGGGTTCGCCCAAGGAGACTTATGGAACACAGCAGCTTCCTGAAAAAGATGGCGCCTGTGCAGGAGCAGCTTGCAGGAGCGCTCCGCCTGTGTTCGCCAGATCCGACATCCGAGACATCCGAGGCATGCCCAGACCAGGGAAAAACCTGCCACCCGCTGTAGTAGACCCCCGATCCTCAGGAGAGGACGGTGTGGGTCCTCAGTGGGATGTGCCTGACCCTGATGATGATTATGAGGACTTCTACATCTTCTGCTTGGGTCTGGAGGCTGAGCTGAAGGCGCAAAGGGCACCCGTAGGGCCTTCCTTTCCATCAGCCCTTCCATCAGCCCTTCCATCAGCCCCCCAGCAGTTACATCAGAACCAACAACTCTGACCCAACTTTGGAAGGAGTTTGGAAAGTTGGCAGAGAGGTTCAAAGAGTTTGGGGAACGACTACAACATACCATCATGGACTCTAAATCCCCACCGGTAATCTTAGACTGTGGAAAGGATGGGGGGGTGCCTCTACCCCACCCCCAACCGTCAGAGCTCCCCGGATCTCCTCTGGGACCACTCCTGGGACCTCCAGATGGAGGACCGCCCAGAGTCATCCACAGATGGCCTACCGTGGGCCGAGGGGTTCTTGGATGGTTCAGGAGAGGCAACGGCAGGACCAGATCCACCCCAAAGGCCAGCCCCAGCCCAGACGTCAGAGGAGCTGGGACCGGCACAAAAGGGATCGAAAGATGGGATCCCTTTCCCGACGGGCTGCTTCTTCGGCGACAGCTGCCCGATTGTCCAGGCAGGCCTGGATCCGGAGACCTGCCCATGGTCGGCATGCCGGAGGCCGACGAGGGCTTGCCCCAGCCTGGAACCGGAGCCGAAGGGGAAGGATATCACCGACATCTTTGATATTGAACAGGTATTGGAGCGGAGGCCGAGAAGACCTATAACTCCTCCTTAATAGCGGTGGCAAGATCGCGCCCAGCACAGATCTTTAAGATCGTTCGAGACCTAGCTATGCCCAACTCACTGCCGAGAGACAATGAAAATTCAGCTATCTCAGCGGAAGAATTTCAAGTTTTCTTCACTGAGAAAATAATTGCCCTTAGGCGTGATTTACCCTCTATACCTGAGGAGAGGAGCGGGATGGGTAAGAACCCAGCTCCATCACCTAGCTTGAAACTCGACCAGTTCAAGGCCCTGAATTCAGAGGAGATTAATCAAATCCTGGCCGCAGCAAGGGCAACCACTTGCTCTACAGACCCGTGCCCGTCCCATCTGATTAAGTCCTGTGCGGGGAGCCTCTCGGCCACTCTGACAGGGTTGATAAATCACTCATTGGAGCTGGGAGTTTTTCCCGATGCGCTGAAGGAGGCTAGAGTCCGCCCGCTGCTGAAGAAGGCGAATCTGGATCCAGCGGCGCCGGCGAACTACCGTCCGGTCTCAAACCTACCCTTCCTCGGGAAACTGATTGAACGGGCAGCAGCGATCCAATTACAGGAATTCCTGGAAACCTCAGGAAGCCTGGACCCCTGCCAATCGGGTTTCCGCCGGACATGGGACCGAGACCGTCCTGGTGGCCATTACGGACGACATCCGCCGCCAATTGGAGAAGGGAGGTTCGGCTATCCTGGTGCTGCTTGACCTCAAGCAGCACCAGGTGACTTGCTGTTGCGGCGACTATCAGCCATTGGGATTCAAGGCACAGCTTTGGCCTGGTTCGATTCCTTCCTGCGGGGCCGTTCGCAGCGTGTTGAGTGGCGAGGCCAAGTGTCCAAGAAATCCACCCTGGACTGTGGAGTCCCCCAAGGCGCCATTTTGTCACCAACGCTTTTTAACATCTACGTCCAACCCTTGGCAAGCATAGCCAGAAGTTTTGGATTTGGGTGCAACCAATATGCAGATGACACCCAGCTTCTGCTGAAGCTTGAGCCAGGTGTAACATCGGTGCCTGAGAATTTCAGACAAGGACTAGAGGCAGTGACCAGATGGCTCCGCTCATACAAACTCAAGATCAATCCATCAAAGACTGAGATTCTATGGCCGGGACGCCCAGAGCCACCCATTCCGCTGCCTCTCTTTGAGGGAGAGCCGCTGATCCCGGCCCCGTCGGTGAAGAGTCTTGGTGTGATACTAGACTCGAGACTCTCACTGGACGCCCAGGTTGCTGCGACAAGTAAGGGAGCTTTTTTCCACCTACGCCAGGCACGTCAACTGGCACCTTACCTTCCATCAGATGCGCTGGCTACGGTGGTCCATGCCACAGTGACATCACGGCTGGACTACTGTAATGCCTTGTACGTGGGGTTGCCGCAGTCAACCACTCGTAAAATCCAGCTAGTCCAGAATGCAGCCGCCAGACTCCTCACCGGGACACCACTGAGATGCCATATCGCGTCATCTCTACAGCGCCTGCACTGGCTGCCAGTCGAGCTCAGAGCCATCCACAAGATCTTGTCGCTTACCTTTAAGGCCCTCCATGGCGCCTGCCCAGCTTATTTAAAAGACCGCTTGTCCGAACCAGCTCATTTAAGGTCACCGCGTTCAGGAAACAGGGACCTTCTCCGCATCCCAGGTGTGAGTGAGGCCCGCCTCGACACCACGAGACGGAGAGCCTTTTCCATCGCGGCCCCTGTTCTTTGGAACTTGATGCCGGCGGATCAGAGAGCTATCCGGGACATGCCCCAGTTCCTGACCGCACTGAAGACCTGGCTCTTCCGAAAGGCTTACGGCTAAGGACACCTTCCAGACTTAGCCTGAGTTACTGGAACTATTTTAATTAATTTTCCTATTCTTTTAGCTTTTAACTATTGAACTCTTTTATGCGTTTTATGTGTAAGTCGCCTGGAGCACTGACGTGGAGGGCGACTCATAAATAATAAAATCAATCAATCAATCAATCTCCGGCCAAGGCGCCCATCCCTGTCACGCTCGGCCAGGAGAGAGCTTGAGCTGCGGAGAAAGATGGCGCGTGGCCTTGAAGACGCCCAAGGAGAGCACTCTCGACGAGGGGTTTGTGTGACTGCGGATAGGCAACAAAAATATAACAATAATCCCCCATAGGCTCAAGCATCAGTCTCTGTTAGTGTGAATAATAAAACTCTCATTCAGTTCAAATGGTAAGTAAAAAAACTTTGTATTGAATTGTATTTAAAAATATCTTACTGAACATATACAATATCTATCTTGGAGCTTATCATTCTATACAGCTAAGCATCAAAAAACACAACCATCAGCTACCTTTCTTAACATACGTCTAATCCTCTCAGATATCAAATTCCAACTGTCACTTTCAACTGAAATCCCCCCAGGTTCCATTCAGCAGTCCTGAAACAGCGCCATCTGGTGTCAAGCACGCCACACCGCAGGTTGTCTCAAACTGCAAAAATACATCTTGTGTTGACTCATGAATTACTTTTCAAATGCAAGAATCTGACATTCCTCCTTCATGAGCAACACAAGGACACACATTAATTATATTAACAATATCTTCTTACAAAATACATTTAATTTATAATTGGTCAATGCTTTAGTAAACATATCCGCCATATTCTCATCTGACTGTACATACACAGGATTAATAAAACCATCCTGTACTAACTTCCTAACATTTTGGTACCTTACTCCAATATACTTTGTTCTCTGCTTCAATCCTTCCGAATTTGATATTGCTATACAAGATTGTGAATCGGTAAATAAAGATATCGTATCTTTAAAACTTTGGAACTCATTTACAAGAGCCTTTATCCACTCTAGTTCTGTACAACAGTCAGACAAAGCAGAAAATTCCGCTTCAGCCGTGGATAAACAAACGTGTGACTGTTTACTAGATTTCCATGTCACTTGTATCCCATTAAAGCTAATTAGATACCCGGAACATGACAAGTTTTGTTTGTTGTCGCCAAAACTTGCGTCTCCAAACCCCTTCATACCGCTTTCTTTTGGACAATTTTTTAGCTTTTTGTCACATGTTCCTTTCAAGTATCTTAACACTCGTTTTACAGCTTGCCAATCAGTTAACGTTGGTTCATTCACTCTCCTGCTTAGTACATTAGTGGCATAGGCGATGTCAGGCCTAGTCCAATTTGCCAAATACAAGAGGCTCCCAACTACTGATCTAAACAATGTTTGGTTGCCAAACATTTCACCTTTTTTCAAGCTTTAAAAAAATCCTGTACCATTGGATTTGCTACTATTTTAAACAGAGTCAATCTTGTTCTCTAAAAGGGAGATGAGGGAGGCTTACAGGACCCTTCCCTGGATGCGGGCTGGCTGAGTGATTTGAAGAAGCAGAAGTATTGCTGCCGGTGCCTTTCGGTCCCTGGGAGGGAGATACAATGGCGCTTGAAGATGATTCTGAAGACCCTAAGATGGTGGCTGGGGAGAGTACCACTAATGCTATCATTAGTCATGCCCACCAGGACATCGGTCCGTCCGAAGACAAAAAGCTGCGGTGCAGACTGCCGGTGACAAGGGCAATGCTGCCCGCCAGGCACCTTCCAGATATGTGTCAGAGGGTCTCTCCCACAGTTCTCCTCCTTCATCCCTCTAGGAGGTGTCATCGTTAGCAACTAACGATCTGGCACCGACCTAAATTTTGGAGCTCTGGCACTGGAAACTGGGTTTAGATCTCCCTAGAGTCCTTGCTAGGATGACTGTGTACATCAGGTTGAGGTTGAGGGAGACAGCTTGGTGAAAATCCCAGTATACAGGTCACCCTTTGAAATGAGAGGGAGTGAAACCTGCTAGTAGACCAAAGAGACAACCAGATGGAAGCCTTTGCCCTCCACTCGCTGAGGCTGACTCCCCCCCATGGAATGTGAACACTGGCTGTGTTGTACCCTTTTCGGGGGCGGCCAGGGACTTGAGTCATCCTGCCATCAGTTCAGTCGGTATAGCTTGTAGCTTGAGATTTTCTGTGATCAGGGATGGAGAGATAAGATGGTAGGCGCTGGCAGAATGAGAGGGATGTGGGAGTCAGTGCTGACTCAGCAGCCCTCTGACCTGGGGATGCATCGTATCCCCAGGCACGTCAGTGACAGGCTTCTGACATTCTCTCCTCCAACCCTGGTGCTGGTAAATGCTAGATCAATTAGGAACAAGACTGCGACCATCAGGGATTTTTTTGCTGATCAGGATGCTGATCTAGTTTGCATCACAGAGACTTGGATCCAAGAAGGTGACTCGGTTCCCCTCCATGAGTTAACATCACCAGGTTTGTGATCACCCCCCAGGCATGGACAGGGCGCGGGCGGGGAGGGTGGCAATGCTCTCCTGTGAGGTATTCTCTTAGAGGGTGCCAGCACTGAACATCACTGGCATTGAAAGTGTCGGCCTTGTGTGGGATTCACAGGGAGGTGTACCGGTGCGCCCAGGCGTCTTCAGCTGGAAGCCTGTGCAGCTGCTGAGGCTGTGGCAGAGAGTGGCTTTGAGGGTTTCCCAGGCTGGTGTACTCGGGGACTTCAATGTCCATGCAGATGCAGACTCTCCTTCATCTGCAGCTGCTGACCCTGGTGTCAACCATGGCTACACTAGGACTCTCACTCTGTAAGACTGGCCCACCCATCAGGCCAGTCACACACCCTTAGACTTGATCTTCAGTGCTGGAATCCAGTGGACCTATCCCTCTGTCATCGAGTTACCATGGTTGGACCACTGTGATCCCAGAGTCCGGCTGGAAGCTTCCCACCCACCCTGATTGGGCACCGAACCGTTTGGGTTGTGAGAAGACATGGAACACAGCAGCTTCCTGAAAAAGATGGCGCCTGTGCAGGAGCAGCTTGCAGGCGCGCTCCTGTGTTCGCCAGATCGACATCGAGACATCCGAGGCATGCCCAGACCAGGAAAAACCTGCCACCGCCCTTGGTAGACCCCGATCCTCAGGAAGGGCGGTGTGGGTCCTCAGTGGGATGTGCCTGACCCTGATGATGATTATGAGGACTTCTACATCTTCTGCTTGGGTCTGGAGGCTGAGCTGAAGGCGCAAGGGCACCCGTGAGGCCTTCTTCCATCAGCCCTTCCATCAGCCCTTCCATCAGCCCCCAGCGGTTACATCAGAACCAGCAACTCTGACCCAACTTTGGAAGGAGTTTGGAAAGTTGGCAGAGAGGTTCAAGAGTTTGGGGAACGACTACAACAACATACCATCATGGACTCTAAATCCCACCGGTAATCTTAGACTGTGGAAAGGATGGGGGGGGGTGCACCCACCCCCAACCGTCAGAGCTCCCGGATCTCCTCTGGGACCACTCCTGGGACCTCCAGATGGAGGGACCGCCCAGAGTCATCCACAGATGGCCGTGGGCCAGGGTTCTTGGATGGTTCAGGAGGAGGCAACTTGGCAGGACCAGATCCACCCCAAAGGCCAGCCCCAGCCCAGACGTCAGAGGAGCTGGGACCGGCACAGGGATCGAAAGATGGGATCCTTTTCCCGGCGGGCTGCTTCTTCGGCGACAGCTGCCCGGTGTCAGGCAGGCCTGGATCCGGAGACCTGCCCATGGTCGGCATGGAGGGCCGGCGAGGCCTGCCCCAGCCTGGAACCGGGCCGAAGGGAAGGATATCACCGACATCTTTGATATTGAACAGGTATTGGAGGCGGAGGCCGAGAAGACCTATAACTCCTCCTTAATAGCGGTGGCAAGATTGCGCCCAGCACAGATCTTTAAGATCGTTCGAGACCTAGCTATGCCCAACTCACTGCCGAGAGACAATGAAAATTCAGCTATCTCAGCGGAAGAATTTCAAGTTTTCTTCACTGAGAAAATAATTGCCCTTAGGCGTGATTTACCCTCTATACCTGAGAAGGGCGGGATTGGTAAGAACCCAGCTCCATCACCTGCGAAACTCGACCAGTTCCAGGCCCTGAATTCAGGAAATTAATCAAATCTGGCGCAGCAAGGCAACCACTTACTACAGACCGATGCCCCCGTCCCATCTGATTAAGTCCTGTGCGGGGAGCCTCTCGGCCACTCTGACAGGGTTGATAAATCACTCATTGGAGCTGGGGTTTCCCGATGCGCTGAAGGAGGGCTGGAGTCCGCCCGCTGCTGAAGAAAGCGAATCTGGATCCAGCGGCGCGGCAGAACTACCGTCGATCTCAAACCTACCCTTCCTCAGGAAACTGATTGAACGGGCAGCAGCGATCCAGTACAGGAATTCCTGGAAACCTCAGGAAGCCTGGACCCCTGCCAATCGGTTTCCGCCGGACAGGGACGAGACCGTCCTGGTGGCCATTACCGGGCGACATCCGCCGCCAATTGGAGAAGGGAGGTTCGGCTATCCTGGTGCTCTTGACCTCACCGCGGCGTTCGACATGGTGAACCATGACTTGCTGTGCGGCGACTATCAGCCATTGGGATTCAAGGCACAGCTTTGGCCTGGTTCGATTCCTTCCTGGGGAGCCGTTCGGCGTGTTGAGTGGCGAGCCAAGTGTCCAAGAAATCCACCCTGGACTGTGGAGTCCCCAAGGTGCCATTTGTCTCACGCTTTTTAACATCTCAACCCAGCAGCAGCATAGCAGAAGTTTTGGATTTAGGTGCAACCAATATGCAGATGACACCCAGCTTCTGCTGAGCTTGAGCCAGGTGTAACATCGGTGCCTGAGAATTTCAGACAAGGACTAGAGGCAGTGACCAGATGGCTCCGCTCATACAAACTCAAGATCAATCCATCAAAGACTGAGATTCTATGGCCGGGACGCCCAGAGCCACCCATTCCGCTGCCTCTCTTTGAGAGAGCCGCTGATCCCGGCCCCGTCGATGAAAGAGTCTCGGTGTGATACTAGACTCGAGACTCTCACTGGGCAGAGTTGCTGCGACAAGTAAGGGAGCTTTTTCCACCTACGCCAGGCCGTCAACTGGCACCTTACCTTCCATCAGATGGCTACGGTGGTCCATGCCACAGTGACATCACGGCTGGACTACTGTAATGCCTTGTACGTGGGGTTGCGCAGTCAACCACTCGTAATCCCAGCTAGTCCAGAATGCAGCCGCCAGACTCCTCACCGGGACACCACTGAGATGCCATATCGCGTCATCTCTACAGCGCCTGCACTGGCTGCCAGTCGAGCTCAGAGCCATCCACAAGATCTTGTCGCTTACCTTTAAGGCCCTCCATGGCGCCTGCCCAGCTTATTTAAAAGACCGCTTGTCGAACCAGCTCATTTAAGGTCACCGCGTTCAGGAAACAGGGACCTTCTCCGCATCCCAGGTGTGAGTGAGGCCGCCTCGACACCACGAGACGGGAGAGCCTTTTCCATCGCGGCCCCTGTTCTTTGGAACTTGATGCCGGCGGATCAGAGAGCTATCGGGACATGCCCCAGTTCTGACCGCACTGAAGACCTGGCTCTTCCGAAGGCTTACGGCTAAGGACACCTTCCAGACTTAGCCTGAGTTACTGGAACTATTTTAATTAATTTTCCTATTCTTTTAGCTTTTAACTATTGAACTCTTTTATGTGTTTATGTGTAAGTCGCCTGGAGCACTGACGTGGAGGGCGACTCATAAATAATAAAATCAATCAATCAATCAATCTCTCCGGCCAAGGCGCCCATCCCTGTCACGCTCGGCCAGGAGAGAGCTTGAGCTGCGGAGAAAGATGGCGCGTGGCCTTGAAGGCGCCCAAGGAGCACTCTCGACGAGGGGTTTGTGTGACTGCGGATAGGCAACAAAATATAACAATAATCCCCCATAGGCTCAAGCATCAGTCTCTGTTAGTGTGAATAATAAAACTCTCATTCAGTTCAAATGGTAAGTAAAAAAACTTTGTATTGAATTGTATTTAAAAATATCTTACTGAACATATACAATATCTATCTTGGAGCTTATCATTCTATACAGCTAAGCATCAAAAAACACAACCATCAGCTACCTTTCTTAACATACGTCTAATCCTCTCAGATATCGAATTCCAACTGTCACTTTCAACTGAAATCCCCCCAGGTTCCATTCAGCAGTCCTGAAACAGCGCCATCTGGTGTCAAGCACGCCACACCGCAGGTTGTCTCAAACTGCAAAAATACATCTTGTGTTGACTCATGAATTACTTTTCAAATGCAAGAATCTGACATTCCTCCTTCATGAGCAACACAAGGACACACATTAATTATATTAACAATATCTTCTTACAAAATACATTTAATTTATAATTGGTCAATGCTTTAGTAAACATATCCGCCATATTCTCATCTGACTGTACATACACAGGATTAATAAAACCATCCTGTACTAACTTCCTAACATTTTGGTACCTTACTCCAATATACTTTGTTCTCTGCTTCAATCCTTCCAATTTGATATTGCTATACAAGATTGTGAATCGGTAAATAAAGATATCGTATCTTTAAAACTTTGGAACTCATTTACAAGAGCCTTTATCCACTCTAGTTCTGTACAACAGTCAGACAAAGCAGAAAATTCCGCTTCAGCCGTGGATAAACAAACGTGTGACTGTTTAGTAGATTTCCATGTCACTTGTATCCCATTAAAGCTAATTAGATACCGGAACATGACAAGTTTTGTTTGTTGTCGCCAAAACTTGCGTCTCCAAACCCCTTCATACCGCTTTCTTTTGGACAAATTTTTAGCTTTTTGTCACATGTTCCTTTCAAGTATCTTAACACTCGTTTTACAGCTTGCCAATCAGTTAACGTTGGTTCATTCACTCTCCTGCTTAGTACATTAGTGGCATAGGTGATGTCAGGCCTAGTCAATTTGCCAAATACAAGAGGCTCCCAACTACTGATCTAAACAATGTTTGGTTGCCAAACATTTCACCTTTTCAAGCTTTAAAAATCCGGTACCATTGGAGTTGCTACTATTTTACACAGAGTCAATCTTGTTCTCTAAAGTAATTCAAAAACTTTGTCTTTTTGATCTAGGCAAATATCATTCTCAGTCCTAGTTACATTAACACCTAAATATTTCCGGACTTCTCCAAGATCTTTGACTGTCATACTTGAGTTTAGCCCTTTAAAAACTTGTTCCACATCCTTTTCGGATGGTGCTAGTGTTAAGAGGTCATTGACAAACACCAAAACAAATGTTTGCTTTCTAGACTCCTTTCCTTTCTTGTATAGACATGTATCTACACTGCTTCTTTCGAAGCCAAGACCCTTAACTTTTCGTCTATACACTGGTTCCAGCATCTCGCTGATTGCTTTAGCCCGTATAAGGCTTTCTGTAGTCGATACACACCAGTTGGAGTATCTTTTTCAAACCCAGGTATTGCTCTCATATATACATTGTCTGTCAGCTCTGCGTTTAAATAAGCTGTGGCAATGTCAAAGTGCCTTATAACATACTTTCTTTGCACACCGATGCCCAAAGCAGTTCTAATTGTTTCAGGTCTAATCGTTGGAGCATACACCTCATCATAATTTTGATTGTAAATTTGACCAAAACCTTGTGCAACCAATCTTGCTTTGTATAATAATGAACCATCAACTTGTGTTTTTTCTTTTAAATACCCACTTGCAACCAATTACCTTTACATCTTTGGGTACATCTGCTTGTTCTAGAACATTTAAGGAATGAAGTGAATCAAATTCCTTCTTCATTGCTTTTACCCAACAATCACGTTCATTTTTCGGTCTACGCAATGCTTCAGCATAAGAAGTAGGATCTTTCCACTCTATACTTCCTATTTGCGTGACTTGATACTTGGCTGGTGGAATCCCTTTAGTGATACGTGTGGATCTTCTAGGAATCTCATCCTTAGTCTCCTCCACATCCCCAATCTCCTCTTGACAAGGTCCATCATCCTCTGTTACAGATTTGGACACTAAGTCAGAGTTTGTGGCCCAAAAATCATGAGAATTAATCTCTTCAGATTGTTCCCTGCTCTCTTCCACATTTGCCTCATCTAAGACCTCTATAACATCAGATTCATTCTTAACTCTAGGAACACTTGGGGTTATAAACAGTTCAGTGTTCGCATGGATTCTATCCCAATGAGTGTTATTTTCGAACTTTACAGATCTGGAGACTGTGAATTCATATCCAATAAATTGCATCTTTACCCAATGCTGATCTCTTTTGTCTCTTTGCTGTATAGGAATTAAGACATTAGCATGCGCACCAAATACTTGAAAATGATCCACCTTTGGATGTTTTCCATAAAACAAATAGAATGGAATTTCATTTACACTTGAGGTCCATAACCTATTTAGCACGTAATTGGCAGTGTTAGCTGCTTCTGCCCAAAAACCTTTGGACATTTGTGCATCCTCAAGCATTGATTTTACCATGGTTTGAATCACACCTAAGCAACGTTCCGCAATTCCATTTTCTTTTGATACACACGCAGATTTGTTTTCCTATGCCAACTTCCTTTATCCTTAAAAAAATTCTTAAGTCTTTCATTCACAAATTCACCTCCTCTATCAGATTGAACTTGTTTAACAGATAAATCAGGAAATTGGTTCTTCACAAAATTGTACCATTCAATAATTTTTTCATACACCTGAAATTTACCTTTCAGGGGATAAAAAGCCAAATCGAGACCTATCACTAGCAGAAATACATTCCCTCCAATACTCTTAGGAAAAGGTCCAGCTAGATCCATGTGCACTAACTGTAACTTAGTTGTTATTCTATCACTCCTTTTGGCACAGGATAAGCCTTTAACTTTGTTTTGTTACAGACAGCACACTCTAAATTATTTCTGCATTCTGGTATTTGAATGCCTACCAGCTGTGCGGTCTTTCTAATCATATTATAGTTCATGTGGCCAAACTTCCTGTGTAGCATGTGCAGACATCTGTCACCATGCAGAGGCTTCCCTTCCAAACTTTGAATACTATTAGTAGACATTTTATTGCTAGCATTCATTATATAGAAACCATCTTGAAATTTTACTTCCTTATACATACCTGTATTTCCATTACTCAGCTTACATGACTCCCTATCAAACACAATGGATAAACCATGGTCTACAAGTTGTTTCACCCCTAAAACATTGTGTTCTAAGCTCAGGAACTAAATAAACATTGTCTAACTTTAGACCAAGTTGATTAATTTCAACTTCTCCCTTTGCTAAAACCTTGCACCTGTGACCATTGGCTAGACTCACACAACTTTGCATAGAACCAGATAAAGGTTCCTTCTCTGCTAACAATTTACTATCCTTAAAAAAACTCTTTGCACTACCGGAGTCAATAATCCAGGGTACCTGAGGAAAAAAATCTGTTCTTTCTTGCTCTGTGCTGATTCACTCTTCTTAAACCTGTTCTGATGACATTGTCTTGCTATGTGTCCTTTTTCTTACAAATGTAACAGATGATGTCACACTGGATTGTCTCTTTCCTCTTCATATTGAAGCCTTTGTTGACCGTCTTCTCCGTTGAAAGTTGCTGGGCATTTTTCCTGTAGCAAGCCCAGTTCTCCAGTCTAGTCGAAACTAGGTCGAAGTTGATGTCCTCTTCTTTCACAGATTGCATGGAGTCAATGAATGAGTTGTAGCTCTGTCCCAAACTGCTTAGTAGAATTAAGCCTCTCTGATCTTCTGTAAAATTGGTGCCCCTAGCAGCTAAATCATTAAATAGGCTCAGCATTTTACTCAAATGAGTCTCTCTGGCACAATCTTCCATTGACAGAAGCTTCAGTGAAAACAGCTCTCTGCTCAATAAAACTTTTGAGCCTCCAGTAGGCTGCTGATACAGCTTTTCAAGCCTTTTCCAACAGTCAGCGGCTGTTTCTTCCAGAGCTAGATAGGTGAGGTGCCTATCGTCGACTGACAGGATGATGGTAGCCTTTGCCTTGCCATCCTTCAAACTTTCTGCATCAGAAATAGGTCGATGTGTTAGGCAGGATAGCAGCTCCTCCTTTGCCAAAACTGCTCACACTTTGGTAGCCCATATTAAATAATTTGAGCTGCCTCTGAGTTTTTCTAATTGATGCTGCGCTCCAAATTAAGCCATCTTCCTTCACACTACAGATGTTTCTAGCAAAAACTCACCTCAGTTTTTTTAAAATCTCTAACACTGAGGTAAACAGCGACTTCTGCTGCAATTTGCAGTGTTATTTAAAAAAACCTTTTACTATGGATTATGGGTTATGTAGTATCTCTGTGCCACTGCAATTCTGGGCCCATAACCTCTCGATGAGGGGTTTGTGTGACTGCGGATAGGCAACAAAAATATAACAATAATTCCCCATAGGCTCAAGCATCAGTCTCTATTAGTGTGAATAATAAAACTCTCATTCAGTTCAAATGGTAAGTAAAAAATTTTTGTATTGAATTGTATTTAAAAAATATCTTACTGAACATATACAATATCTATCTTGGAGCTTATCATTCTATACAGCTAAGTGTCAGGATCATAAAATCTGAGCTGGTGTTGCTCTGATTTCCTGACCTGCCTGCATTTGTTCTGGTCTCTTGACTCGGCTCATGAGATAAGATATCTCCAGGTGTTGGCCTTGGGAGGCTTGGGCCACACCACACCAACATGAGAAGCACCGGCATGAACATTGCTGACTCAGGAAGGATATGAGGAAATATCCACTGGACATTGGGAAACTGGGTCAAAGGGGATATGATGCAACCTCTGCTGGGCATTGCATGTCAGGGTTGGGCCTTTGGGATGATGGACAGGTGATGGGGGTGTGTTCTGTATATAAGCTATGTTTGTTCCCTTTGATGCCAGTTCTGGCATCAAAGGCGTTATACCTGGAATAAATCTCGTTGGATCAAGTTGCCGTGTGCGTGTGCTTGCCGTGTGCCTAAGGTCCCCACAGACGTATTGCAGCGTTCTCACACTAAGCATCAAAAAACACAGCCATCAGCTACCTTTCTTAACATACGTCGAATCCTCTCAGATATCAAATTCCAACTGTCACTTTCAACTGAAATCCCCCCAGGTTCCATTCAGCAGTCTTGAAACAGCGCCATCTGGTGTCAAGCACGCCACACCGCAGGTCATCTCAAACTGCAAAAATACATCTTGTGTTGACTCATGAATTACTTTTCAAATGCAAGAATCTGACAAGCACGCCTCCCCCCCTACCAAAGATGGATGGGGAAGCGCACACGCCATCAGCGCCGGCGACGGAAGAGAAGGCCCTCGGCAACCACCCCTTCGGCCGACGTACCTGATGACAGCCCGGAAATGTTGGAGGACGAGCAGCTGGCCCCTCCCCCTCTGGAGACGGGAGGGGGGAGGCGGAGGCACCAACAGAGACGCAGGCGCCGCCAGCGCACACGCCGGAGAGGTGGATCATCCTTGGCTCCGCTCCCCTCTGACGCGCTTTGCGCTGACGTGGGAGGCCCGCCCCCCTCTGACATATTCCGTGCTGACACAGGAACCCCTCCTCCTCCCTCCTCGCGGTGGGAGGAGGAGCGACAGCACCACCTGCAGAGCGGAGGACTTACATCACCTCCTCTGGCTCCACAGATTGAGCCTCAGCAGGATTGCATGAGGACTCTGCCCCCATTCCCCCGAACCTCTGAGGTGTTGAATGACTCAGTAAACCCTGCCCCAAAGAGCTCGGGCAGTGGCATTTCTACCCTCGCTGGGAAGACAGAAATGGTATCTACACCAGGGCAGAGATCTACTCAGGAGGTGCCAGCTCTGGGCCAGAGACTACCACCAGACAAGATAAGAGAAATCATAACTGAGACTGATTACTTTCTAAGGAAAGGAGGGAAGCACAGATCCAGGACCTTTTGGGGCTTGGGATTTAAGGATTGGGGCCGTAGAAACTCTACAGACTCCACCCCTACAACCAGGGCAGCACCCCCTGATGTGAGGCCGAACACCGGCTCTACTCAACCATTGGAACCATTACCAACATGGTCAAAGCGGAACCCTTTGAGGGAGGGGAGAGGAAGATGGTCAACCCTGTCCCCACCCCCAGGTCAACCTAGCCAAAGAGACGATGGTCTGTACCGATACGCCCCCCTTTTCAGAGGGCGGGCAGAAGACCGGACACTTAAACAAACCATCAGTGGAAGATGTGCAGGGGCGGGAAATACTAGTGATCTCGGGTAGGGGCAATAGGGACGGTAGACGTAGGCCTTATGAGAGAAGGAGGAGGAGCCGAGGAAGGGCTCGTCCTCCTTCTGACCTACGAGCTATCCCCAGGCACGCAGATGGGGAGTCTCCAATTATCTCTCCTCCAACTCTGGTACCAGCAAACACTAGGTCCGTGCGTAACAAGACAGGGATCATCAGGGACTTTCTCCTGGAGAAGAAGGCTGACCTTGCATGTTTCACGGAAACCTGGTTGCAAGAGGGAGACGAGGTCCTTCTGCACGAGCTGGCATCGCTGGGGTTTGTTGCTAGTTGCCAGATGAGGACAGCGAGCCGGGGGGGGGGTGTGGCCATTCTCAGTCGAGGCAATTTTAATTCCAGGACGATGACGATTCCGACAGCAAACATCCCAGGAATAGAGTGTGCCGGTCTGGTGTGGGGCTCCAGTACAAGTCGCCCTCAGGGTTCTTGATACGCTACAAGTCCTTTTGTCAAGACAAGGGGAAGATCCATGGGAAATAGCAGCTCCAATCAGCCTGCTTGTACGAGGCAAATCGCCCTCGGCCCCCACTCTTGCGAACCGTCCTTAGATGAACCCGGTAGAGTGAGCCCGGCATGGTTTTCCCTCTCCCAGGCCAGAAAAGGGTTAGATCGGATAGTTATAGGAAAGGAAGGATAGTGGGAGAGTGGGAGAGTGCTTTTGGGGACAGAAACGGGGTTCGGTGAAGTTTTACCTGGCCTCTTGATGGATGGAAGATAAGGTAGGAAGGAAATGGGAGGGGTTTATTGTTTTGGGTAATGCTTTGTGTATTTTGTAAAAGGTGTTCGGCGGGAGGGGGAAAGGAGAAGGCTTTGAGGCCTGCGCAGGCTTATGGAGCCTGCCTGGTTTTTAATTGCTATTTGATGGGGGGTGGGGGTGGTAGTAAAATGTATTTTTCCATTGTTGTTGTTGCTTGGGATGTTTGGTGTTTTTCTTTTGGCTTAATGGGAAGAGGTGGGAGGGTGAATGGGTGATGTGGTCTGCTTAGTGTGTGTACAATGGATGGGCTTAGTGGGGTGCTGAGGAAAGATGCCTTTCTAAAGGTTGTATGGGTTGCAACCTGGCCTTTTGGCCTAGGGGAGTATTGGGGACTCTCTGCTGTGGGCTTTTGGGCCTGGGGGTCTCCCCTTCGACCTCACAATCAAGTCAAAAGATTCTAGGGTTCCTCACAATGGGAGATTATGGCTATAGCTCCAATGACCAAAATTACAGTCTCACTGGAAGATAAAGTCCAGCAATTAACTAGCTTATCACCTACAAAGCCCCAAACTGTTTGGGACCCGCCTACCTTCATGACCGTATCTCTCTCCATGAACCAGCCCGAGCTCTTTGATCTTTGGGGGAGGCCCTCTTTTTGCCCCTGCCAGTTTCACGGGCTTGTCTTTGTGGGTACAAGGCAAGATGGCGGCGGCTGTTGAGGTCCCTTTAGGTGAGCTCCAGCCCAGTCTGCCTACTTCTCCGGATACTACCTTGGGTACGGCCCGCCGATCCCGTGGATCCCTCTGGGGAGAGACCACGGTGGATCGCCCGTCCCAGGAGATAGTTTTTGGCGACCCACAGACCCCCCCACAGTCTGATCTGGCTGGGGAAAGCAGCAGTGCTGCGCCGGAGGTCCCTGAGGCCTTGCGGCCCGGCAGACAGATCTCCGTCCCCAAAGCCCGTACAAGGTGAGGACCACGACGGCCAGCGGGAGCGATGGGAGCAACCAGTTCGGTGGTTTGTTCTGCCAATAACACCTGCCTCCGCACTTTTCCTTCGGTCTTTCGGAAGGAGATGTCAGCTTGGACCCTCCCCAGCGGAGGCTACGACTATAGCTGGCCGAGACCCGCAGCCCCTGAAATCATCCGAGACCCCAAGGAGCAGCTCCCCGGTGCCTCGGGGCCCATCCCCCGACCAGCCCGACCCCGATCAGCTCGACCCCGGATCGTTTGCAGAGCTCATTGAAGGATACAACGAGCTCGTGGATCACATCGAGAAGTTCAAGAGGAGGTTTGGTAGCTTACTGGAGAGGACAGGCTTGTCCTTCCCTCAGCTCCCCCGGGTCCCAGTCCCGAATGGTAGACCCGGCAACTCAACCTGTCTCCAGCATGAACCCCAACCAGTGCCCTCCGCTGCCCCAGACTTCGACTGGGACCACTCGTGGGACTTTCCCACCAAGGGTTTGGGCCTAGTTCAAGAGAGGCTGGCCTCCAACCCATAGAACGGTCCAGCCATCACCGATGAGGCTGCCCCGCGGACGGCGGAGACTCCCGAGGGACCATCGGCGACTCCCGACCAGGCACTGGACCCTGATGGCCAAGGTGCCTTACAAGCCAGCCGCCTACAAGCCCGCCTACCTTCGGTGGAGGAGTTGGCGGTGGGCCACGGGGATCTGACGGCGAGCGACCCGCTGATGCCCGAGCTTGACATCTCGGCTGTCCTGGCTCTCCCCCGGAACTCTCGTGCCCGCCGGCGTCACGTGGCAAGAAGCTGGAGGAGCCAACTCGAGATGGAGCAACCCAGCATGGCGGCTGGCCTTGAAGACGCTCCCCTGCGCCATGTGCTTCGATCCGGAGAGGGAGCAGGACCCGGATGTAGTCCTCGGCCGGAAGTTCCGCCCTTGGAGGACTCTGCCCTTGACGAGGGCTCTGCAGTGTGGCCCCCGGAAGAGGAGGCGCCGGCGCCGGACGCGGAAACGCCGGGCAATATGTGCGCCGGGAGCAGCTCCCCTCCGAGAGGGTAGAGCCCCCAGGTCCGCTACCGATCGGCTGAGGAAGTACCCTGTGCCGAGGACTGCCAGGCCTTTGAAGAGCTACCGAGCCAGGACCTTCTGGAGCTCCCGCTATGGACAGCCAGAGCTCCAAGCGGTGGAAACACCAAACCGGGCCAACACGAGGGCCGCGGCGGACTCTCCGTGGGTGTATGGGAACTCGCACTGTAGGCGACCACTGGGTGTTCTGCGGACGCTGTTTCCAACCCGCACCTCATTACCGGCGATCCTACTGGGGCTTCCCTGTCTGCCACCCTTTGATGGCGGGCCGGGGCCTTAGTCGGTTATCGCCGTCAGACTCCTCCCCTCCCCCCTTTCCCCTCCCCCCTTCCCCCACCCCTCCCCCTTTTCCTCCCCTATTGTATTTTCATTGCTGTAAATCGCCCGGAGCATCTCGGATGGAGGGCGATTAACAAATATAAAGTGTTATGTTATGTTATGTTACTCTGTGCCCCCCTGACTCTGGAACTCATTGCCCGGAGAGATTAGGAAAGCCCCCACCTTAGAAACCTTTAAAAAGAATCTTAAAACCTGGCTTTTCCGTTGCGCCTTTGGAGACTAGCCACATGACCTTACTCTATTGCTCCCCTCAACGTAATGGTCCCTGGAGTACACTTCCCCCCTTGTATGAAGGCCTGTTTTTACAATCCCGTTTCTTTATGAGCTCTCCCTCGCAAATCTGCTCTGCTTTTATCTTGCCCTGCTTTTTAGCATTTTATCTTGTACATGCAGCCCACTCATTGTCATTGAGATTGTGGATATTGTATTTGTATATTGCTTATTGTATTCACCTGTTTTATGTTACTGTGTTGTTGCTCGTGTTTTGGTTTTTATTCTATTGGAATTTGCTGTTTGGGCTTGGCCTCATGCAAGCTGCCCCGAGTCCCCGTTGGGGGAGATGGTGGCGAGGTATAAATAAAGATGATGATGATGATTATTATTATTAGGCACCTGATCTGGGCACTCTATGTCTTCATTGGATTGTAACCCAATGGCAGATGGTTTTTGTTTTTGTTTTTTAAAGGCGATCAACTATAAGAAGGTTAAACTGGGAACAATACCTCATGGGAGGTTTTTCCCATCTACCCAGATGGGAAAAAGGGGTAATTTCGGTAAAACAATAATATTTAGGTAATTTGCATGCATGCATTTCCTTGTTGGAATGGAATGCTAAAATGTGTCATCTATGAGCTCAAATAATCTATTATCACATACAATTTGTAATCTGTCAATCAATTGTGGCTTCAAGTTGTGGAAAATTTGGTTATAGTGGTTGCTTTTGACCACAGATGTATCAACCTTTCATGCAAATAACAGTTTGACAAACAACAATGTCGAAATATTGCAAAATGACATTGTTCAAAATGGTTTCTATAAGGTTCACTTTTGCCTTCCATATTTCGAAAAGACAAACCTCTATTTGCTGAGAAAGTTTGTATGTTTTTGCTTAGTTAAATAAACATGCTTTAGGTTTCTCTGTTCTCATGAGGACACAGGTGTCTTGCAAGTATAAACAAAATTCTTGTCTCATGAGAACAAGGACATAGTAGTGTAAACATCTATAATTAGTGGGTGTGTTACTTTTTACATAGTTCAGCACATTGTTTGATGACTCTGTCCAATCGTTTTTATGAAGAAGGGAGGAGATTAAAGTTGTTGTTCAGAACTATATAATATTCTCAATTTTATTTCTATTCATTCCTGCTTTTTGCTTTGTATTACTGCTGTATGTTACTTTTCTTCAATACAGTACAAATGCCTTCATGATTGGCATATTTCAACTGGGATGACTCTTTCTTTTGTAAGTCTTCAAAAGGGTGCTGAACCAATTTGGGTTCGCCCGAAGGGACTTATGGAACCAACCAGGTTCCTGAATGCCCTAAGGGACTTGGAGCCTGTCAGCATCTTGCTCGAGGAGTGCTCTCGACGAGATTGCCCCTCAGCACCCTCTCCGACCCCGCAAGTGTTGCTCACTGTGGTTCTCTGAAGATCTAAGGGCCTTAAAGCAAGAGAAGAGACGGCTAGAGCGCATGTGGAGGAAGCTCCGTGACGGACCTTCGGAATCAGCTTATAAGCTCTTTATGAAGGCTTATGAGCATGCTACCAAGGAGGCAAAAAATTCCTACTATGCCTCGTTGATAGCGTCTGCAGACTCACGCCCGGCACAATTGTTCAGGATAATTCGGCAGTTGACGATGGTCCCTACCATCCCAAATAATGAAGATCGGGCCCTTACTGCCAAGGTTTTTCAGAGTCATTTCACAGACAAGATTGCGACGCTCCGCCGGGACCTACCTGCCACAGTTGATACAGTATATGAACTTGAGACTCCGTGGCACTCTGCGGGGTCCACCTTCGACCGGTTTCGACCACTGGACGCAGAGGATGTTGACAGGATTGTCGCAGCTCTTAGACCTACCACCTGCTCCGTCGACCCGTGCCCCTCCACGCTAATTCGATCTTGCGTGGAGGGGTTACGTGGCCCTCTGTTAAATATAGTCAACTGATCCCTTGAGCAAGGAGCTTTTCCAGAGGAGTTGAAAGAGGCGGTGGTAACTCCATTGCTGAAGAAGCCAGGGTTAGATCCCGCGGCTCCCTCCAATTACCGCCCTGTGTCCAACTTGCCGTACCTGGCCAAGGTAATTGAGAGGGCAGCAATGGAGCAGCTGCAGGCATTCCAGTCTGGCTTCCGTTCCGGGCATGGGACAGAGACCGTCCTGGTCTCCATCACAGACCTACTCCGTTGCCAGTTGGACCGAGGCGGATCGACGCTGCTCGTGCTATTGGACCTCACGGCAGCGTTTGATACTGTCAATTACCAACTTTTGACACACTGCCTGGCGGTGGCAGGGGTGAGGGTGATAGCCCTCAACTGGCTGTCCTCCTTCCTCCAAAACCGCCTGCAGCGAGTGAAGTGGGGAGGGGTGGCCTCCGAGGGCTCCCCCTTACAATGTGGGGTCCCTCAGGGGGCCATCCTCTCCCCGCTGCTATTTAACATCTACATGCGACCATGCGCCCAACTGGTGTGGAGTTTTGGGCTGGAATGTCATCAGTACGCTGATGACACCCAGCTCGTTCTGAGGATGGACGCCGGGGCGGAATCTGTGCCCGATAATTTCCAACTCTGCCTTGAAGCCGTAACTGGATGGCTGCGAGCCAGTAAGTTGAAGGTGAACCCGGCGAAGACGGAGATCTTGTGGTTGGGTCGCGTGGGAGGGTAGGAGATCCAGCTGCCGACGTTTGACGGCGTGGCATTATGCCCGCAGTCTTTAGTTAAGAGCCTTGGGGTCCAGCTGGACCCCCAGCTGTCTATGGAGGCACAAATTGATTGTGCCTGCAAGACAGCTTTTTACCACCTGTGGCAAGCAAAACATCTGGCTCCCTATCTCTCCCGTTCTGACCTGGCCACGGTGATCCAAGCCACGGTCATCTCAAGGCTCGATTACTGTAACGCGCTGTACATTGGCCTACCTTTGTCGGCGATCCGGAAACTCAAACTGGTGCAGAATGCAGCAGCCCGCCTGCTGCTGGGAGCCACTAGAACATCCCATATAGCACCTCTCCTGCATGAGCTGCACTGGTTGCCAATTGAATTCCGGGTCTCCTTCAAAGTGTTAGTTTTGACTTTCAAGGCCTTACATGGTTTGGGGCCAGTGTACCTGAGGGAGCGACTTACCCCATATGTGCCCAGAAGATCACTGCGTTCAGAGGGTCTTAACATGCTTGAGGTCCCAGGACTGAAAACCTACAGGTTGTCCAGCACACGGCAGAGGGCATTCTCGGTGGCTGCCCCGGTTCTGTGGAACTCGCTGCCGGCCGAGACGCGGGCCCTGCGGGACCTGATGGCCTTCAGGCAAGCATTTGGCCTGACCGGCGCTTGAACTGCCAATCCCTCGCCTAGCCGTGCTGTCTTGTTCCCGGTGTGACATAGTGTGTTTTTATCCGATTTTATGTGTCTGTAATTGACCATGATTGTTTATGGTATTTTAGAGTGTTTTAGGATGTTTTATCTTGATGTGTTTTATATGCTTGGAAATCGCCCTGAGCCTCGGGAAGGGCAGTTTAGCAAATTGAAATAATAAATAAAATAAAATAAATAAATAAAGCCACATTGATCCAAGCTGCCTTCTGCTGCATTTTGCTGCTCTGCAACATGGAACTTGATTTTAAGTTTCTAAAATATGTATCCCATATTTTTATGAGTCATATTCTCACAGTTTGACAAACCACAATTTGTGCAAAATAGTGGTCATGCTATCCTGTGGCTATTCATGTTGTAGTTGAGCCTGAGCCTGAGAGACAGGAGCCTGTAGTCAGAAATCCAAAACGGTCTACTTGTGAGCAAGAGTCAGACGAGGAGCAGGAAGAGAATAAGGCAAATACTTAATGAGTCTTCTTCTGATGAATCATGTTTGGAGTTTTCAGAGGATGATGGGTGTGGAGATGAGGAGCAGTCTATGGGAGATGAGGTTGGAGGATCACAGAGCTCTGAAGAGGCATCTAGTGACATGGATTGGACTAAGGTGCAACAGGTATGGGATGTTTGTGCAGAACCCACCAGTAGATTCATTTGTGGGATTCACAAGAGGTGAGGACTGGAGTGATGGGAACCATGAAAACTGTTGGGGAGATCTAAGTTGTCGAAGAAGATGAATGGCTTGGCGTAAGAGGCAAAGGGCAGCACATTAAGAAGGTGCTGGCAGCTGAGTGAGATGGAGATGGGGTGTTGGTTCAATCAAGCTCTGATGGTAAAGGGGGCTTGCAACTGGCAAAGAGTTGTACTTGCCATCCAAGCCATGCCCTTGTTGCTGGATTGCTGTTGGACGGATCGTTGGATTTCTGGACCTTGGACACTCTCTCTCTCTGGACGCTGGTATCATATTGTGTGGGTTCCGCATCTTGTGTACTTTCATTGGCTGCACCACCTTAATTCCCTGCATGTTAGATCCTGCTGCCTTCCTGTTTCAACCTTGGACCAACTTGACTTCGCTTCTTCACTGGCGTTCCTTTTTGGCTTGACCACGGACTGCTTTGACGACTCTTTCCTGTTTACTTTGTTCCCGGTGTGACATAGGACTGCTTTGACGACTCCATTCTGCTTGCCTCTCTCCCAGTTTGACAAAAAGGATTGGTTGATGACGTGTTGTTTCCTGTTTGCCTGTGTTTACGAGTTCCTGAGTAACGTGGGTTTTCCAGCAATTTAATCCGCTTTTTCTTTGTGTTGTTCCTGACCTGGCTTGTTGTGTCTTTTGTTCATCTGAGTGCATTTACTCAGCCTTGCAATGCCTTTGGGCTATTTTGGAAAGCTTTTTGGAGGCTTGTGACTTTTGTTAATAAACTTTACTTTATCGGGCTTGGCTTCTTAAAGTGGTCTGAATCACAACAATTCAGGCTTTTATAATACAGAGGACATGAGTGATACTGTGTTGCAGTCTTATGCTACCACCCCATATATGATGGACTATAGTAAAAAAAAACAACAACAGTAAAAACAACAATAACAACCCTAAAACGTATCCCTGTTTTAGTAGTGGTACAGTGATGGAAAGTTCACCCTGAATCCAACTAACTCTATTTGGTTTTTAGACAAGCTAAAACATTTTTCCTTACACTGTCGGATCTGTTTTCGGGCTGCTCTCTTGTTGTAAATGCAAACTGAGTCCATTGTATTTTTGTTCTATGGTTATTGGATGTGCTTATTTTTCTTTGTTGTTTTTTATGACATGAATTTAGGAAATAAAAAGAATAAATAAACACATGTTTTCAGACATAGACATCTCCCTGCTATGTGAGGTTATGCATTTCTAATGCCTTCTTTCATCCAATAAAAACACTCTTTATAACTTATTAACATCATTTTACAAGTGAGGACAGCAGATCTGAAAAGAGTTATATCATATTACCCCACCCCAAGGGCATTTCTGTGAGATGGCAACATATTTATACAAACTGGAGAGAGCAACTAAAATGGCTTCATTCAGTTCTTTGAAAACATTTGGTAATTGCTAATGTCATTTTATTACTGACAGTTTTATTATTTCACTTTATCAAAGAGCAAAAATGTATTTTTGCTCACCAGGGCCATTTGGAAGGCCCCTGTGAGATGTCATTTGAGTTATTTACTTTCCATTGTGGAGAACCTCATGAAGTGCACTGAGTTCATTTCCTCACAGTCCCTCAGGGAACAGATGCCGCTACATGTTTGGGTTATAATGTAAACGGGTATTTAATTACATGTTTTATACAATAAAATCTCAACATCTCAGGTTCACAGGTCAAGACACAGGTATGGCATTCAGTCCAGGCACTTCAGAGAGTAGGAGGGCAGTTACCGAGGCTTATACAAACAAAGGCTGAAATCTTGAATGTACATCTGAAACCAGGAATCCAGCAAAAGCTACAGCCCTGTGCAGATTTGCCTAGCAGAAAATTTCATTAAAATCAATGGTACATTTCAAGAAAAGTAAGATGCTGTTGAGGCACCAAAATCATTCTCAAGCATCCAGGCTGATCTGATGTGCAGCAGGGAGTTCCACAGTTGCTCCATGCCCACTTGGGCACAAATGAGATGGAAAATGTGACAAACTGCGACTGCTTGACTGTTTTCACCTCCCTTGTTTGCCTTTTCACTGATTCTAACAATGTAACCCATCCTTCAGGAGAAAAACCTAAAAATTGCAACATCGTTCCCTCCATAGCAATACATAGTGTCCTTTTGCATGCTTCCTAACCACAAGACATGGAATTAACCTCGGGGGTTGCGGAGCATCGTAGACCCCTCCCAGGACGCCCTTAAGGCATCCTGGGTCTGCGGAAGCTAAGTTAGACAAAACCACGGATACGGAAACCGCGAGATCTCAAGTAACCGCGAGATCATGGATCACTTCCATTTTGGTCTCTGGTTTTTCTATGCAAGAAAATAACACTATCTGCTATCTCGAAATCTTCCCTCATGCCCTTTCTCGCCAAGAGTAATCACTTTTGTGAAAAATAATATTTTCCAGCTCTTATTTTCCCATGCTGCAGATGCTAACAAGCAATTGACCTGGTTTCTCACGGTCTAAATTGGATAATGGGAGTTTTCCCACGGCAGCATTTGGTTCCCAGGCTTTGGAACCCATGCCCTTTTCAAGTCTCAAGTATGGGACTGGCCATTGGAGTCTCAGAGGATGGCTGCCACCTGGGACAAGTAGTTCTCCAAGTACCATGCGATCTACAGTTTTCCCAAATACTAGAGGACCTTTTCCATAGCAAATACAGAGACCTTTATCCCTGCCTTCATGAACTATGCTTCCAGGACCTATTTCCATCTAAAATTCACTCACCAGAGCCTTCCTTTCCCCATCTCTGCCTCAAGAAGATGCCTGTATGGATCCCCAAACCTAGCCCCCCCCCCCCAATATTTCCTGGATTTTTTTCCTGTGAATCTGCTGCATGGTATGGGCAAATAAAATGATGACTATAATTGAAAATGATATCTCCCCCCCCCTTTAGAACCTCAATGTATTTTCCCCCGCATGCCCCTCCTTTTCCCCATGAAATGTACCTTTAAAAAAAGCAAAGCTGCAACTGCCGACCAGACTGTATAATTTAAAATGCCAGAACTCTTTCTGCATGAACAATAGGTGAAAATCTGTTCTTTCCTGGCTATACCAGGGCAAAAAAAACCGGTAATCACCTGGCTTATGGAAACCTGAATTCTGAGTTTCGTCTATCAGGGAATTCTATGGGCTACCTGGCCTCTTTGTCACTCCTCACAAAGAGCTGTCTCCTGAGGCTCAAAACCTGCTATGCAAACTATATCTCCTATTGTAGCAACCCAGTTCTCTTTCGTGCCTGGGGGGCAGGGGGCAGCACTGGGGGTCCCATTTGCATTAGAGCCAGCCGCAGCTGATGAGGAAATGGAGGAAGGGGTTAATGAGTTAGCTGGGCCTTCCTCTCCCACAGAGAGCTTGGCCTGGGATGATGGATGGCCTGATGGCTACGATAACTGGGAAGGTCAGGCTGAGTCAGAAAGTGTTGATTCCGATGATTGTTATGAGAAGCCAGGTGGTTTCGGGTCACAGGAAAGGATTTGGGAAACAGTGGACGATGAGGCCATGGAAGCTGAAAGGGAGTTCGACTCTCATGAAGATAGTGAACGAGGTGCTGGGAGGCAAGGACAAAGCTTTGATAGGAGACGGAGCATTGAGGCTAGCAGGAGGGGCTGGCACCACAGACTAGAGCGCCCGAGAGGTGCGAGGTCCCGTAGCACAGATTGGCGGAGAAGCCTAGAGCGTCGGGGTCCTCGCCAAGGGGATTAAGTATAGGATCCGTGGGAACGGATCCTCAGTAGCTCGGCCACTTCTATTCTAAGAGGAGTGAAGCGAGCAAAGGACCACGGAGCCAAGTTGCCGGCTCGTGCCTTGCCAAGAAGTTTCTTGGGCCCTGTTTGAACTTTGTTTTGTTCCTTGATCCGCATTGTTTTGCCAAGCCTTTTGCCAAGCCTTTTGCCAAGCTATTGGTTTGGATTACTACAGACTCTTTCCTTGTGGATTGAACTTTTCAATATTTTTATGGACAATTACCTTTTCACCTGTTCTTTATTATTCAATAAATAGTTAGCTGATTACCGTCTCTGTGTGTGTGATTAAGGGGCCGGCCGAGTCCTTGCATCATGACACCTATAATGAAACACCCAAGTTTACCAAATAACAGATTCCTGACACTGTGATAAGACAATCAAAAAGCCATTTTATTGACAATAGGTGGCGGGATTGAGGACCACAGGGGACCTCTCTCGCCAGCCGAATCTTCATCAACATAATCCAAAACTCATTAAGAAGTTCTGATCTCATTGTTTCAACATTCCTCCTGCTCCTCGCCTCCCATTGACCAAAACAGCAAGGCGAGGAAATTCTCCCTTTGGCCCGAACTGAGGCGGCGCAGGCTCCTGGTTGGCTAAGGCGAGCCGGCCGGCGTTCCACCTCCCAACTGTTACGTAAGTTCCATCCAATCAGCACGCGGCACGGGAACGGGAGAGGGTGGGAAATTTGAATCTGACAGTTCTGAAATGTATAAAAATGTCTGTAAAATCCAAAATAAGCATGTCAAGCTTTGTGCACATCAGGAAATTGCGGCTTGTCATCCTTTCTCCGCTGGGACAGATCTCTCTCGTTGGCACACTTCCAGATCTTGGTGAGATATTGCTATGAGGCATTTGGGGGTTTTCCTAGGCGCTTGGATCGCTCGCCAAGGTCTTTTACCATCTAGAATCCCCCTAAATTGGCCCTCGATTTCAATGTTATCAGCACAATTCTATGAATGTTTGATGATAAATAAATCATATTCTGTTCAATAGAGCTCCATGATAATTATGTTTATCATCTGAACAATATACTGAAATATACTTATACATAGGTCTAAAAGTCTAGTCAAAAAATGATTGCCAAAATCTGTGTTGACCTAACCATGGATCAATATAATTATTGCACCACACACACACACACACACACACACACACACACAGAGCTCTAACTGTCCCCTTCTCTGAATTTAGTGACAAAAGGCAGGCGCTTAGTCCATCTTGGGAGACCCTCAAGTAAGTACTGAGCCCCTTTGCTCCCCTGGTGTACCTTTTTAATGTTTGAATAGGAAAATAATAACAGGTCTTTGGAACTTCGCTTCAGAGGAATCAGTATTTCTTTTAGTTTCTCTTGGGATGGACAAAGTTCTCACTTTTAGCAACTCTAAAAGGAATGGTTCTTCTCTTTATTAAAAGAGGTAATACTGTACTGTAACTTTAATCTAATAAAGAACCACCCCTTCTCTGAGTATAGAACTGAGCTGTGGCACAGCTAGTTAGTAGCCAGCTGAATTAAATCACTATTGATTGGTCATGAGTTCGAAGCCAGCCTGGCGTGGAGTAAGCTCCCTACCATTAATAGTCTAGCTTGCTGTCAACCTATGCAGCCCAAAAGACAGTTGCATCTGTCAAGTAGAAAATGTAGGTACCACTTTATGCAGGGCAGCTAATTTAACTATTTTACAACACAACAAAACCTTCCAGTAGCGTGCAGAAGAATGAGAAAGTACTCCATCAAAGGACTCAGTGTCACAAGTGGACAGTGAAGCAGCAACTCCCCATGTGGTCAGAATCGAGCATACCCTAATGAAACCAGAATAGCTGGAATGTTAAATGCCTATGTGCCTGCCTATATAAGTTGTATGTCTAAATGGCATTGGATGTTTGCCATGTATGTGTGCATTGTAATCCACCCTAAGTCCCCTGTGGGGTGAGAAGGACAGAATAAAACTACTGTAAATAAACAAATAAATAAATAGGCAAAAAGCATTTTTGATGTGGAAAAATGGTGGTGGAGGCAACCAGAGATGGATAGCCCCCTGAGGCAGTGGTGGCCCCTTTCCCTCTCTGAAGAATGACCCTTAACCTATCTATGGATTGTACATATTAAAATCAATAATTTAACCACCAAATCTACCTTTGAATTATGCATAGGGTCAGTTTATACAAGAGTATATACAAGACAGAGGTACACCTGATCAGTTGCAAGGCTGAACAGGGTATAGGGTTAAAGCCTGTGTTGGACAGGGTTACACTCCCCCTGAAGGTGCAGGTTCGCAGCTTCATTGCTGAGTCTGGAACCTCCGATTGCGGCAATGGCTAGGGGGGCTTTCACACAATTAAAACTTGTACGCCAGTTGCACCTGCATCTTGGGAAGTCAGACTTGGCCATCGTGGTACACGCTTTTGTTACATTACTGCAACGTGCTCTACATGGGGTTGTCTTTGAAGACTGTTCGGAAGGTTCAAATGGTCCAACGGGTGGCAGCCAGGTTTCTAACAGGAGCGGCGTACAGGAAGCATACAACTCCGTTGTTATGTCAGCTCCACTGGCTACCAGTCTACTACTGAGCACAATTCAAACTGTTGGCTTTGACCTATAAAGCCCTAAATGGTTCTGGCCCAGCTTACCTGTCCGAACATATCCCCCCTCTACGATCCACCACAGAGTTTAAGATCTCCTGGGGAGGCCCTGCTCTCAATCCCGCCTTCGTCGCAGGCACCTTTGGTGGTGATGAGGGATAGAGCCTTCTCAGTAGTGGCCCCTCGGATATGGAACCCTCCCCCCAGCGAAATTAGAGCAGCCCCCTCCCTCCTGAGCTTCAGGAAAAAAGTTAAAACCTGATTATGGCTAGCAAGCTAGTGCAATATGAGTATACGGAGCTGTGAAATGACTAATTGAATGGCCTTGGATATAACTCTGGATAATGTGATTTTAATAATTGTTTTAATGCTGCTGGTGGTTTTAATTGCAGATGTTTATTTTTATTGTATTTATGTGTATATATGACATTGAATTGCTGCCTTTAGTGAGCCACTCTGAGTCCACCTGTTGGGGTGAGAGGGGCAGGATATAAATGTAATAAATGTAATAAATAGATAAATAAATAAATAAATATGTAAATGCTAGTTATAGCAGCTGCTGAGGCACTCAGTTTTGAGTGGAAACTTATATGTTTCATTTTTAAAATCTAAATATATTGGGGTGGGTGGCAAAAAAGAGGAATAGAAAAAGGATTGATCCCTGTATATTCAGTTTTTGCCTACAAAGAGGCCATATCCAGAGGGAGAGTGGTTCCAAACCATAGCCAAACCCGTCATTGCTGGCCCAACATAGAAGCTCTCCTTATTTCAAAGAGGGAGGGGGAAAGATCTGACATTGTCTGCATGTGAGTCTGGAGAATCTAGCACAAAGTAGTGTTATTTTAAACAAAAAACCAGAAAGAAGCAGGGGAAGATTCAGAGAGGGGATGATGAGTATAAATCCCTTAACACGTGGAATGTCTTGTTAATATTTTAACATTTCTTCTTTGGGTTAGAAAAAATGAGTAAAACCTTAAAACTGTCAATCGTGTGTTATCTTCTTCTGTTTTGGACCTGCTGTCTATTTCGCCACCTGCTTCCTTCCTCTCTCACCACCTCCCTCCCTTGTGTTTGCTGCTGCATTCAAGGAACTTGCACAATATGTGTAATTAACATTTTAAACAGAAAAACCCACACATAAAAACAACAATACTTATTATTTATTTCTGGGATTTGTACCCCGTCACTTCTCAACCCCCGAGGGGGGACTCAGGACAGTTTACATTAGTAACGGTACAAGGCCATTACATCACAAATACAATAATAAATCACAATCACCCACATAAACATTAAAACAATTACATAATCATTAAAAGTCAGAAGGAAGGGAGCTAGTCTGATTTCACTAGGGACAGAGTTCTCAGTGGTAGCTGAGGGGCTACCACTGAGAAGGCCCTGTCTCTCATCCCCACCAACTGCGGCTGTGACGGAGGTGGGACCGAAAGCAGGGTCTCCCCAGATCTTAACCTTCTAGGTGGTTCATTGAGGGAGATATGTTCAGACAGGTAAGGTGGGCTGGAACTGTTTAGGGCTTTATAGGCTAAACCCAACACTATGATACATAGCATCTAATACATTCACAATTACATGGCACATTCAACAAATCCCCAGATCATTCAAAACATTCTGATGTTTCTGTACACTCAGTGGCTTTGTCAATACATCAGCCAAATTCAGATCTGTATTACAATATACCAAATCAATTTCACTATTTTTACTGCATCTCTTACACAGCTGTACTTGATATCCACATGCTTGCTCCTTTGTTTCACTCTGGCCTGTGTTGCCATTGCAATGCATGATTGATTATCCTCATATATCACCGTAGGATTTTCAACAGGTATCTGTAAGTCCTTTAATAGTTGTTTAATTACACAGGCTTCTGTGTATGCTAAACTGACTGCACCAAACTCAGCCTCACTGGAACTTAAAGCTACATAACCCTGCTTCTTTGACTTCCAGTCAATTAGTGCATTAGAAAATGTAACTACAATCCCTGTTGTTGATTTTCTATCTGTGCAATTGCCAAAATCACTGTCTGCATATACCTGCAAGGATAGTGAGTCATCTGGACTTAATTTCAAACAAAAATCTTGTGTTTGCTTTAAATATCTCACAACTCTCTTTAGTCCATTCCATGCAGCAATGGATGGGTTGGCTGAATACCTGCTTAGAAAATTCACAGCAAATGCAATGTCTGCTCTAGTGTAATTACATATGTGCAATAACTGACCAATGATGCTTTTGTATAATGCCTGCTCTTCAAATTTATCAGCATTTTCCACTTCATTTTGAAAACCTAATATTGATTGGACCCCTTTACATTCTTCCATATTTAGCCTTTCCAAAATTTGCATTATCTTTCCTTTTTGACTTAACACAAAACCTTGTTCAGTTCTCATAATCTGTACACCAAGAAAATATTGTATTGGACCAAGGTTTCTTAACACAAAATGTTTGCTTAATTCTTCTGCAAACTTGTCAACTTCTGCTTGACTCTCAGCCAAAAATGATAAATCATCAACATATACAAACAATACTTGATAATCATGCTGTACATTTCTTACATACACACATGGATCTGCTCGGCTTCTTTCAAAACCCATTTTGGTTAATGCATCATTTAAACATTCGTTCCAGGCAAGCCCGGACTGCCGAAGCCCGTATAATGCGCGATTTAATTTAAAATATACGTTGGTGTCTCTATATTTCGAAACTGGTGGTGGTACAATATATATGTTTTCTTTCAGATTGGCATTCAGATAGGCTGTACTTATATCAAAATGATACACCTTTAAATTTAAACATGCTGCTAGAGTTAACAGTAATCTTACAGAATTAGGACTAACTGTGGGTGAATACACTTCTGTGTAATCTATGTCCTTAATCTGAGTAAACCCTCTAGCAACCAGACGCGCTTTGTACCGTACTTGACCATCAGCATCAATCTTTTGCTTAAAAATCCATTTTGTGTCAACCGGATTACTTCTACCTGGTAAATTTGCATGCTCATACACATTTAATGTTTCCATGCTTTTCAGCTCTTCATCTATAGCTTCTAACCATTTTTCTTTCTCCCCATGTGGCAAACTTTCTATTTCTTCATAACTCTGAGGCTCATGATTAACCAAACACACTCTAACATGTTGTACTGTAAACCAGTCAGGTTTATTTCTGGTTCTCTCACTCCTCCTGAGTGTAATGTTCGTACTGGCTCCTTCCTCAGGATCTTCATTCACCTCATCATCCTCATCTGAGGATCTAGGCCTCTTAAATTTCTTAATTATAGGTTTACTTATGAGTTGAGGTGAAGCAGCACTTTCCTGCTCTGTGGTTGATCTACCTTGCTCACAAGTTTCCTCTTTTGAAATAGGAAAGAAAACTTCCTGATTAGCATGAATCTTGTCCCAGTTCTGGCTACATGCAAAATTCGCAGATCTAGATATAACAATGTTTCCTTCTTTATCTAAAAATCTCCAAGCTTTTGCTCCCTGTGCATATCCAACCATTGTTAATCTCCTGGCTTTATCTTGTCCCTTCCTTCTCAATTGTTTTGGAATGAATACCCATGCCTGTGCTCTGAAAATTCGTAAATGTCCTAATGGGGGTTTCTTGCCATATAACATAAAATAAGGCGTGTTCTGGATAGGCTCACACCAGAGTCTATTAATCAAATAACATGCAGTCAATACTGCTTCTCCCCAAAGGTTTTTAGGTAATCCAGAATCTTCTAACAAAGAATCTTTGACTGTTTGGACTTTCCTTACAAATCTTTCAATCTTTCCATTTTCTGCACTTTGATAAGCACATGTGAGTCTGTGCTTTATCCCCTCTTGTTTCAGAAAACGTTCCAAACTGTGTGAGGTAAATTCTCCTCCTCTATCTGTTTGAAGAGCTTTTAATCCCACTCCAAATTGCCTCTTCACATATGCCACCCAATTTTTGAAAATATCAAAAACTTCATTCTTCTGTTTCAACAAAAAACACCAAGAAAAACAAGAATGGTCATCTAATAAACACAGAATATAACAAGCCCCACCTTTACTTGGTTGAAAAGGCCCAATTAAATCAGCATGTACCAATTGAAAAATCTCCTCTGAGTTTCTTAAACTTTTCTTACTTATTGAGCTGACTGTGCTTTGGTTTTCTTGCATACATTGCAATCAAGAAACTTCTTGCAATCTTTCAACTTAATACCTTCACTAAACCCTGGCATTTTATACAACACTTTGAAACTAGGGTGACCTAATGCTCTGTGTAAATCATGAATACATTCCTTGTGTAATGGGGTATTCTTACTGATCATATTTACATCACCTGTATTACACATACAAATCCCCCTGTAATACTCCAGTTCCACATAACTCATTCCCTTTCAAAATCCTGACTTTTCCTCCAGAAAAATTAACTTCATAACCTTCTTTATCAAGTTTTCCAACAGATAATAAGTTGTAGTCAAGCTCTGGAACTAAAAATACATTCCTTAATGTTCTATCCAAATGCTTAACATAAACTTCCCTTGACTGTGTACTTTGTACTGTTTTCCATCTGCAAGGGTCACATTTGAACATTCAGGTTTCACAGTATTACAAATTAAATTTTTGTTGTTCACTATATGCTGCGAACATCCAGAGTCCACATAAAATATGTCCTCATCTGCTGGACTCTTTTGGGACTTCACTATTCTTACATGCGAAGAACTGCTCCTCTGGTTCATCTTCTTCCCTCCTTGCTTCTTCTGCTGCTTTGGGCAATTTCTCTTTAAATGATTTGGAGATCCACAAGTGAAGCACTTTCTCACCACACATACTCTCTCTTTCTCCTCCTCGAGTGCAACTCTGGCTGACTGCTTTCCTTGAGAATGCCCTGCTGTATTTGCAGACTCCAGGCAACGATCCTTCCGTCTCTCCCAGTCAGCTAGAAGTCTAGCACAAATATATTGGAGGTTCAATTGTGCTTGTGGAAGTGACTCTAGAGAATTCACTATCCCATCAAACGAATCATCCATGGATGAAAGCACAATAAAACATTTGTTTGCTTCTGTGAGGTGAAAGTCTCTCTCCTCCAATTGCAAAAACAAATTCTGCAAAACTTGCTAATGGTCTCTCAGACTCTCATTCTTCTCCAGTCTCTTCCTGTAGAGTCGTCTCGCCAGCACAGCCACTGTTGCTGCCGAACTGGAAGCATATACTTCTCTGAGTCTTACCCAGATGGCATTGGGAGTTGGCAAGCTGCATACATGAACCAGTTGTTCATCGTCGACCCCCAATATCAGATTAGACCTTGCTCGTTCCTGAGCCCTCAGCTGCTCTGCTGAAGCTGGTTGCTGCACTGGATTCTCTGTACATTCCCATAAGGATTCTCTCCTCAAATAACTTTCCATTCTGACTTTCCAAATGGAATAGTTATTGCCATTTAATCTGGCCATAGGGAAAGACATATTCACTCCGGAATCCATCTTCTTGTTTTGCCACCAAACACACAATGCAAAACAAAATTGTCTTTCAAAAACTGGAACAAAAATATATATAGTCCAACTATGCAACTGGACAGACTGGACAGTCTGGGCCCATAACCTGTTGCAGTTTTTTCAGTCTGTGCGGAAGCTCAGTAATCTTTCCAGTTTTAGACCTCTGCTAAATCACACAGAGCCAGAGTAAATTAAAAATAAAACTTTACTCTTAAGTAAGCAGCTTTAACAAAACCAGCATTACAAATTAAACATAGTCCATTGCAGATATCTTACTCAAAGTCCAATGCATTATAATCATGCATAATCTGCATCTTTGATGGTGTAAGAAGTCCTTTGTTAAATGGTCCAGGACAAGTCCTGTGGTAGATCCATGGCAGTCTTCATGATCTCCTTCTTCACACAAAAGATCAAGGAAAAACCCTCCTCATGATATACTCAATGCTCAAGCTTAATTGCTTCATTGTCCAGGTGTTTTTCCTCAACACACACATTCAAACAAGAAGATCCTGCAATTACTTAGCTAAACTCCATATACTGTAACAGGGTTCTATGCTCGCTGTATGCTGCTCCAGTGGGGAATCTGACTGCTGTCTGTTGGAGTACTTGAAGCTTCTGAACACTCTTCAAAGGCAAGCCCACATAGAACGTGTTGCAGCAGTCTATTCAGGATGCAACAAGAGTGTGGGCTACCATGGCCAAGTCTGGCTTTTCAAAGTACAGGTGCATCTGGCACACAAGTTTTGATTGTGGAAATGCTCCCCTGCCCACTGCCAAGACCTGGGGTTCCAGGCTCAGTGATGAATCCAGAAGGACTCCCAAGTTGCAAACCTCTGTCTTCAGGGGGAAGCATAACTCCATCCAGCACAAGTTGTAACCCTAGACCCTGTTCGGCCTTGTGACTAACTTGTCTTGTCTAGATTAAATTTCAATTTGTTTGACCTCATCCAGATAGTCACAGCTGCCAAGCACCAGTTCAGGACCTGAACAGCCTCCTTAGCAACAGGTGGAAAGGAGTAATAGAGTTAGACATCCTCTGCATACACATGACATCAAACTCCAAAACTCTGGATGATCACTCCCAGCAGCTTCATGCAGATGTTAAACAACATGGGGGACAGTACTGAGTCCTGTGGGACTCCACAGGACAAAGAATGCGGGGCCAAGCAGGTGTCCGCCAGCAACACCTTCTGAGAGCGACGCTCCAGGAAGGACCAGAGCCACTACAAAACAGTGCCCACAAGCCACATTCCTGCAAGTGTTGGGCCTGTGTTTTCTGTGGCTTCAGGGGTTGTGGGTTATGGTGGTGTGCAGGGATCTGTGCGATTTTCAGTGCAGGGCCAAGGTGATGAAACTCTGGAAAAGCAGTTAAAGGAATTTAGTTTTTCTGAGAGTCCAGTGGGCGGGAATTGAGACACCTGGCTTGCTGATTTTAGCCGCAGCTGTTACTTTCGCAGGGAAAAGGGAGGGAAATGTTAGAATGTTGAGATCTTGTTATTAGCCCTGTAAAGGTTGAAATTCAGTTCCTGGTCAACTTTAGATTCTACTGCAAAGCAGTCCCATGAACTCCTGATTTCATGATTTTTTTGGTCATTCGTGACAGAACTTTGAGCTTGCGTTTTTTGGGACTAACCTAGTTTAAAGTTTTGTTGCTTCTTAGTGGATTTATATTCAGAGACCTTACAACTTAATTAGCCTGAGGCTTTGGGAACATTTCCTGGGATTTTCTCAAATGTTTTTTGCCTTGGCTATTTTCATGTTTACTGTTATTTTTTGGACATTGTTTACTTCAATAAATAGACTGTTATTTCCAGCTGTGGTTGTGTGAATATTAAAAGGGCCCAGTGTGCGACAGCTTGACCAGGAACTCAATTTGCCCTTTAAATCTCCACAACAGGAC
This sequence comes from Anolis apletophallus, assembly GCA_030556195.1. NCBI lineage: Eukaryota > Metazoa > Chordata > Lepidosauria > Squamata > Anolidae > Anolis > Anolis apletophallus. The sequence continues at coordinate 42,509,499 of JARBWK010000003.1, read as the reverse complement.
TGAGGCGGAGAGCCAGCTGCAAAATGTCTCAGCAGCCTACCCTTGAGCAGTACCTGCAACTCCAGGCCACGGTACAAGCTCAACAACAGGAGCTGATACTGTTAAGATTGAGACCTCGAGGACCTCCACCTCTGGTGTTGCCAACCAAATTCAGCGGAGATATGGCGGCTGTGGAAATCTTTAGGGGCCAGTGCATGGCTCACATAGAAACCCGTGCAACAGAACTTCTGACTGAGAAGTTAAAAGTGTGAAAAAACAGGGGGCTACACCTTAAAGTATGAAAGAGCAAATCAGGTGGATATAGTGTCTGATATAAATGACAAATTATACAAAAAGTATCAAAATATTGTATTCACTGGTATACAGCTATGGTATAAAAATCACAGTGGAATGAACATAGCATGTATAGGTACAGCAATAGCAACAACAGTGGTTGAATTCACATTGAGAAGTTCTACACAATTAAATGATATTAATAAAGTACAATAGTCTGTGCGTGTCTCACAAAATCATAAGTAACAATGAGGTGAGAGAAAGCGTCAATCCTCTCACAGTCTTGTACCTGCTAGGGAAGAAGTAACTCAGTCAGTGCTATGTACGGCAGGGACAAGAAAAGAGTCCGTGGCGAGTGGAAAACCAGAAGACCGCTAATGAGCCCTTGTGCATGCCGTGCGCATGCGTCAGTTCGTCCGAACCGCAAGGTATGCTGGTCTTCGTAGTTTGGTAAAGACGCTAGGCTGGTCGATGTATGAATTCTATTAAGGACGCCCATCAAAAGCCTCTGAAGAAGTCCATTGGACGAAATGCCCCCCCGCCGGCTTGGGGGTGAGCTCTTGCCGTCAGGCAAACCCCCCCTTGCGCCTCTCTCACTACGGTGAGATCAGCAAGGGGCTGCTTGTTCCCCCCGCTGCACTGCCAGCCGTTGTTTACATTTAGACGCTGACTTATTGCCATCTAAACTACCAGGACCACAAGTCCCTGCGGCCGAGCATCATTGTGACGCCGCTCCATACATCGACCAGCCTAGCGTCTTTACCAAACTACGAAGACCAGCATACCTTGCGGTTCGGACGAACTGACGCATGCGCACGGCATGCACAAGGGCTCATTAGCGGTCTTCTGGTTTTCCACTCACCACGGACTCTTTTCTTGTCCCTGCCGTACATAGCATTGACTGAGTTACTTCTTTCCTAGCAGGTACAAGACTGTGAGAGGATTGACGCTTTCTCTCACCTCATTGTTACTTATTATGATTTTGTGAGACATGCACTGACTATTGTACTTTATTAATATCATTTAATTGTGTAGAACTTCTCAATGTGAATTCAACCACTGTTGTTGCTATTGCTGTACCTATACATGCTATGTTCATTCCACTGTGATTTTTATACCATAGCTGTATACCAGTGAATACAATATTTTGATACTTTTTGTATAATTTGTCATTTATATCAGACACTATATCCACCTGATTTGCTCTGAGAAGTTAAAAGTGACATTTGTATACAGCCTTTTGGAAGGACTGGTGGCTGCGTGGGCCACCTCGTTGTTCACAGCTGGAGCCGCTCAGACGCTCACTGCCGAGGCTTTTCTGGATCACATCAAGGATACCTGGGGTGGTTTAGTCAATAAGGAACTAGCTGGTAGAAAGCTGCATCAATTGCAGCAACAAGATCAGCCCTTGGCTAAATATATCTCTGCTTTTCGAGTATTGGCCTCTCAAGTGACTTGGAATGATGGGGCTTTACGTGGGCAATTTTTAGAAGGACTGAATCCGGAGCTGCAGGGAGAGGTACTTCGGACTGCTGAGCTCCCTGCCACATTGGAGGGAATAATCACGTTATGTTTAAGGCTGGATGCTAACCTTCAAGTTCACCACCAGTGGAGCCAGGGAACCTCGGAACACCCCGCTGCCAAGAGAACCCCTCCGGGTATGTAAATGTATAGATCCCTGCAAGTCAAAAATTGAGAGGGGAGCCAAAGTGGAGAAAACTCAAATTTCTCAGGTATTACAAAAATCAATACAAATGCTACACATTAAAATGACAAGTGTTATACTCCAGAATAGCTTGTTTTGTGGAATATGAAAGTAGGGAAAGATTACGCAAAAACAAATAGGTGCCTTCAGACATGCAAACTGAAATAATCATAGAATCATAGAGTTGGAAGAGACCTCATGGGCCATCCAGGCCAACCCCCTGGCAAGAAGCAGGAAAATTGCATTCAAAGCACCCCCGACAGATGACCATCTAGCCTCTTTTAAAAGCCTCCAAAGCAGGAGCCTCCACCACACTCTGGGGCAGAGAGTTCCACTGCTGAACAGCTCTCACAATCAAGAACTTCTTCCTAATGTTCAGGTGGAATCTCCTTTCTTGTAGTTTGAAGCCATTGCTCTGCATCGTAGTCTCCAGGGCAGCAGAAAACAAACTTGCTCCCTCCTCCCTATGACTTCCTCTCACATACTTATACATGGCTATCATGTCTCCTCTGTCTTATCTTCTGAAGGCTAAACATGCCCAGCTCTTTAAGCCTTCCTCATAGGGCTTGTTCTCCAGATCCTTGATCATTTTAGTTGCCCTCCTCTGGACACATTCCAGCTTGTCAACATCTTCCTTCAATTGTGGTGCCCAAAATTAGACACAGGCAGAATGCAGGGGTAGCATAACGGCCCTGGATCTAGACACTATCTTCCTATTGATCCAGGCCAAAATCCTATTGGCTTTTTTTGCCACCGCATTACATTGTTCGCTCATATTTCACTTGTTGTAAATGAGGACTCTAATATCTTTTTCACACGTACTGCTCTCGAGCCATTTTGTATCTTTACATTTCATTTTTTCTGCCTAAATGGAGTATCTTGCATTTGTCACTGTTTTGTTAGTTTGGGCCCATCTCTGTGACCTGTTAAGATTGTTTTGAATTCTGCTACTGTCTTTTGGAGTATTAGCTATCTCTCCCAATTTGGTGTCATCTGCAAACTTGATGATCATGCCTTCTAACCCTTCATCTAAGTCATTAATAAGAATGTTGAACAGGACTGGGCCCAGGACAGAATCCTGCGGCACTCCACTTGTCACTTCTTTCCAGGATGAAGAGGAAGCATTGATGAGCACCCTCTGGGTTCATTCGCTTAACCAATTACAGATCCACCTAACCATAGTTTTGCCTAGCCCACATGATTAGTTTGTTTGCCAGAAGGTCATGGCATTCCCTATGCCTACAAAGAAACAAAGCAGAAAAATGGCTGATGTTCTCAAGCAAAAGGAGAAACCGTAATACAATAAATGTATCAAAGTAGAGAAAATCTTCAAGTTGTGATTTATATCAAAGTTCAATAATAACGCAACTCAGAGTTAATTCACCATTAATGTATATCAAGACCAAAAAACTGAAGCAAAATAAATTGTTTTCTCAGTTCAACACATACAAGTAAGAGGTTAATATGCCGTATAATAATAATAATAATAAAGGTTAATTCACCATAAATATTCATCAAAGTAGTACCCTCTGAAAGACATCAATTTATCATACTCACTTTAAGCATCACAAAATAAAACAAAATAAAGAAAGATTGGGAGGAAAAATCTCTTGTAGCGGATTATTAGGAGTAAATCAGATTACGAATTACTCACAGTCCCAATATTCATAAAGAGTATACAATTTCAATATTCCATATAAGTCATGGAAAAGGGAGAGAGGTGGGTAGAAGTATGAAGATGGAAATATATTATAAAGAAGTCCAAAAATCCAGTAAGGAGTGTCCACCAAACTGCGTATTGGCCGACGGAATATACAATTAATGACGCCAGTCCATTTCGCCTGTATGGGGGCTTTCTCAAGGCCAATTATAATGTAAATGATACATGAAAGGCTGTTGAATGGGAACATGCCCGGTCTGTGAAAATAAGGTAAGTATAAATTAAACATATCCTAACACTGAACAGCTAACAAACATATGGTAATAATTACAAATTACAAAATGAGTACATATTATGCAATGATACATACCAGATAAGAAGAAATGTTATATTACATAAACGAAGTATGTCTGGTTATCATTCCAATGAGGCTGTGAGAGTGCACTGAAAAAGGTATGATATATATAGTGAAATGAAGAAGCAACTATCAGGTGAGTGAATTCAGATTAGAAGATCATTGATACTTAGATGCTCATTAAGGCCAGACAGGACCTCAGTGGATAGGGAAAGTATCCATTTGCTTTCTGCTTGTATAAGAGATCTTCTGATATCAGAGTGGTGTTGAAAATTAACTCTTTCAAGGACAGTAACTGACAAATCATCGCAATTGTGTTTTTTACTTTTAAAGTGAACATATAAAATAGAATTATCAGTGCCATGGCGTATGCGTGATCTGCGCTCATTAATTATTGTCCTGAGTCCCCTACTCATTTGGCCCACGTACAGGTCTCCACATGAAAAGGTTAAGCAATAAATGACATGAGAAGTGGAACATGTTTCAAATTATTTGACCTTAAAGAATCTGTTTTTATAAGGACTAAAGATTTTCTTTTGTGGATTCATGTTTACAGATACCGCAATGGCCACAACTTCTTGTTCCTGGTGTTAATCTACTTGGTGAATTGTGTAGAGAGTGATTCGTATGAATGAGTAAATCACCAATATTTTGTGCCCATTTGTGGGCCAACATAGGAGATGTTTTCAACCCAGGTATAGAGGTCACCAGGGGCCAACATTTTTGAACAATTCGATAAATCTGTCTGGAATGAGTGATTAAGGTTAATGGCCATATGATCCTGGAAGGTGCGGATCTGGTAGACAATTGCAGTAAAGAGGAACTTTATATAAAGCTGTTGTAAGGACCTTCTTTGGATATCCTCTGCAGGATAAATTGGTGATCAATTTAGAGGCTTCCTCCTGAAAGTGATTCGGTAGAGAAGAATTTATCTTGATGAGTAAGACTTGGGAAAAAGGTAAATTATTCTTTCAAGCATGAAAGTGAAAAGAAGAAAAAATGGAATAAGGAGTTCTTGTCTGTAGGTTTTCTGTAGTTACGGACTTTTAAATGGGAATCATGAACAAAAATAGTAAGATCCAGGAAATTAATATGAGAAGTACTATGTTGGAAGGTGAATTTAATTGAAGAATGCCATGAATTGAACTATTTAATGAGTTGGGAAAGAACACAACTGCCACTAACAATCAAGAAGACATCATCAATATAGCGATAAATTGAAGGCAGAGCAGCCTGCTGGTTCGGGATCCCAGTCCCCTGAGATGCGTGGAGCCCCACGGTGCAGCTCCCCACGGAGGCCACGGCGAGGGAGTCAGGACTCCATCGCTGACCAACTTGACTCCCAGGCCTATACAGAATTGCTTGCAGAATACACTAAGCTCATGGACCACGTCAGGGAATTCGGCAGCAGATTTGGTGTCCTGCTAGAGACATTAGGGATTCCCACAGCGCAGTTCCCGATCCTGAACCTGGGTCCAAACAGCCCGGTTGATCCCCCAGGAGGCCCTCCCGCAGACCAAGCGTTTGCATGGGACCAGTCGTGGGACTTTCCCCCTAGCTCCCTGGAGGTCGACCGAGAGCCACTGCCCCCAAAAACCGACGACCGGCCAACAATTACCCAGAGACCTACTCTGGCTTCTGGGGGTGCACTAGCCGTCGCGGAGGATGAGGTCCCCACGAAGACACTGAGCGCGGATGACCATGTCAACCCCCAGTTCACCCATCCCCCCCCACTGAGGCCCCATCTGGAAACCCTGAGGACTCACTATCGACTCACGGAGGTCCACCAGCCCTGGCAGGTGCGTCGTTTGCTGAGTTCGACATCGACGCCATCCTGCCCCCCCCCCTCGGGATGCTTCCAGACGCCGCCATGGAAGAGGAGGAGGCGATGTCGGAAGCGGAAGGAAGGCGAGTACCGCATCCCTCGCACTCCAGACCGGAGAACGGGCCCACCCCCCTGCCGGAGAGTCCGAAAGGACCTGGACCATACAGCCAACATTTGTGCTGGCTTCCCAGTAAACGGACGTCTAGCAACGAGAGCGGCAAGACCTCGGAAGATGTTCCCAACCAGGACATTCTGGAGCTCCTGCTATAGGCAGTCGCAGCTCCGAAGGGCCTGCCAGACTCCCGTGAAAACTGTTGAGGACACCGTGCAAATGGACCGAGGCCCCAAATGTGGACTCCCACGTGGGAGGCGCTGGCCTCTGCCCTCCGCTTGCACCCTAATACCAGCGATCTTGCTGGGCCCTCCCCGCCTGCTCTCTTTTGATGGCGGGGTGGTGTCTCAGTAGGCATCGCTGCTGACTTCCTTCCTCCCTCCCTCCCTCCCCCCATCCTTGTGTTTTTTCCCCGTGTCTATTGTACTCTGTGTTGTTTGGTGTTGCCACTGGGCACTCAAACTTTTGTAAACCGCTTGTCTTGATACGATGGCATATATATAAGTGTTTGCAGACCATTGCAGATATATATATATATATATATACATACATACACACACACACACACACACACACACAATGGCATATATATAAGTGTTTGCAGACCATTTCCTTAATAATCTTTTCCAGAATCTTGCCTGGTATCGACGTGAGGCTAACCAGACGGAAATTGTTTGGGTCTTCTTTTTTTCCCTTCTTGAATATTGGGAACACATTTGCCCCCCTCCAATCTCCAAGAACTCTCAAAGATGATTGCCAGAGGTTCTGAGATGACTTCAGCTAGTTCCTTCATTACTCTTGGGTGTAGTTGAGCTGGCCATGGGGACTTGAACTTGTTTAGAGGGGCCAGGTATTCCTGGACAACTTGTCTTCCAATTTGGGGTTGGATGTCCTCTAATCCCTCTTCCACACCATATTGCTGAGGTTGAAGATGACTTTCTTTTTGTGAGAAGACCGAGGCAAAGAAGGCATTAAGTAGTTCTACCTTTTCTCTATCCCCTGTCAGCATTGCTCCATCTTCTCCTCGAAGAGGACCTATCGCCTCCTTGTTCTTCCTTTTTCTACTGATAAGAAAAGAAGACTTTTTTTGCTTTTAATATCCCTGGCAAGCCTAAGTTCGTTTTGTGCTTTAGCCTTGCGAACCTTTTCCCTACAGCAGTTAACTATTTGTTTGAATACTTCTTTGGTGATTTCTCCCTTTTTTCACTTCTTGTGCATGTCTCTTTTGAGTCTTAGCACAGTTAGACGTTCTTTGGACATCCATTCTGGCTTCTTTGCACTTGTCCTATTTTTTGCCTTTGTTGGTACCGTTTGCAATTGCGCCTTGAGTATTTCATTCCTGAAAAACTACCATCCTTCCATAACTCCCTTGTCTTTTAGTATCTGTGTGCATGAAATGCTGCTCAAAGATGAGGGAAAGGAAGAAAGACCCACAACACCAGTAAGTGGAAAGGACACAGAAACTTAGTTTCTCAAAGACATCCGAAAGACAGAATGCAAAAACACAGAAAGGTACAATTCCCAAAAGCTTTGTAAAGAGACCGCAGGAAATGGAGGGGGCTTGTGGCAGAATCAGTAAACAGGATGCTTTACCCCCAGCTAGAATCTCAAGTTTGGGCAAAACACCACCAGGGGAGGAAGATTAATTTCTCATCCCCCCAAGTACATGAGTGTTTTCCAGAATATTATCAGGTCAGGAGGGGGAATTGTTGTGAAAGCATTAAGGTTTTGAATGCTAATGTATACAATTTTATTACCATAATATGAAAATGTAAATGACTGTGTGTAAAACTTGAGCAGGAAAAAATATGTGACAGACAAAGAGTGCACAACATGTACTCTTATCAGAGGGTGTAAGAAACATTGTAAAGGCTGAAAAGTGATTTGAACATGTGCAAATCAGTCACACTAAGAAACATAGATAAAACATGTATGTAATTTGAGAAAATGAAGAATAAATGAAATAAAGACACAATAGTGAAATTGATATGCAAATTAGAGATGTTTTCCATTGAGAGCCAAGAGAATGGAAATGAGTGATTTTTGAATGCAAGCAGTGTAGGCAGCAGAAGTTCAATCAAGGTGTACATAAGTGTGAGAAAGAAAAGACATATGACCTACTTAGCCAGTGTCAGAGTACACAGACTCACAATTTAGGATACAACTCATAATACACAAAAAGAAAAAAATGGTAAAAGAAAGAGTACCAAAAAGGATATTGTTGTTAAATTTTAAGTGAAATGACTGTTTTTTGAATTAACATGTATGTGGATATGTGAATAGATTGTAAAATAAAGGTGCACTTGTTTTATTGAATGTAACCATATGAAAAAAATGACAAAAACCATATGGAACTCCTTGCCATAGGAGTTAAGGGAAAAAGGGCAATTGAAGTGGAAAAACTGCATTGAAATGTATTAACTGAAATGTTTGTAATGAATAATAAAGGTGATTTGATGAGCAGTATTGGAATTTTAGGAGGGGATTAACAGTGTGATGTCAATATATACTGTACAAGTTTAAAATGTCCATGCTGCTAGCTGTGAAAGAGTTAATCTTTGGAACATTATGAAGCATGCGTAGAACAGACAGGGAAGATGTAATAAAAAGGAGGCTGGACACTGAATTAATGAGCTGATAACAGTTTGGTATCATAGAATCAAAGAGTTGGAAGAGACCTTATGGGCCATCCAGTCCACCCCCTGCCAAGAAGCAGTATCCGCTGCCAAAAAGCATATAGCAGACACTATTTGTTCTTGCAATGAGTGAAATGCAAACAAAGACAACAGCCACTTGTTAAAGCAGAAACAACTGTCTGAAGTCAATTAATCGGATGATAAGAAGCAAGTTGGCCAGCAAAATTGCCTTGATACCTACTTGTTCTCCTAGACCTCTCAGCTGTGTTCAATACCATCGACCATGGTATCCTTCTGAGCCATAATTCTGGGATGTGCTAGGGGGCACTGTTTTGCTGGAGGGTCAGACCCAGATGGTGGTACTGGTACTGGGGGACACCCATTCAACTCTCTGGCCAATGGCCTGTGAGGTCCCTCAGGGCTCAATTCTGTCCCCCATATTTATATGAAACCGTTGGAAAAGATCATCCCAAGTTTTGGAGTTCAGTGTCAAATTTATGCTGATCACACACACCTCTTTTACTCCTTTCCACCAAAATCCAAGGATGCTGTCCTGATCTTAAACCAGTGCCTATCATCAGTAATGGACTGGATGAGGGTTAACAGATTGAAATTAAATCCAGACAAGACAGATGTATTCCTGGTCAGTTGGAAGGCAGATCAGGGTATAGAGTTGCAGTCTGTAATGGATGGGGGTTACACTTCCCCTGAAGATGCAGGTTTGCAGCTTGGGGGTGACCCTGAACTCATTGCTGACCCCGGAGGCCCAGATGTTGGTAGTGGACAGGAATGCCTTTGCACAACTAAAACATGTGCACCAGCTGCGCCTGTACTTTGAGACACCAAATGTGCCCACAGTAGTCCATGCCTTAGTTACATCCCATCTGGACTACTGCAATGCTCTCTATGTGGGGCTGCCTTTGAAGATAGTTTGGAAGTTTCAACCGGTTTAGAGATTGGGGGCCAGATTACTTACTGGAGAACCGTACAGGGAAAGAACCACTCTCATGTTGTGGCAGCTCTACTGGCTGCCAGTCTGCTTCTGAGCTAAATACAAAATGCTGCTTACAATGCCCTAAATATCTGGCCCAAAGAGTTTTGCAACCATAGGCAGATGAGTTGAGAATCCTACCCCTTCCAATAATATTAGTACTAGAACTGTGCAAAAATTGTAAGAGGGTCGTAAATTGTGTTTAATTAAATCTCAATTTATGACATGATTTATGACTCCCAGAGCCACACTCCCATCAAACACAAAGAAATAGAAAAACCCATCTCCGAGTTTTCATAAAGAAGTTTGTTATAATGGCGACAGACAGGAAATCAATAACAAAAATATACCAAAAATGACTAGAATGGATAACAGAAACAGAACAAGTTAAAGATTGCATGGTCAAATGTACCACAAATGTTGGCCACACAATTAAACTAAAAGACTGGGGGAAAGTTTGGAACAAAAAACTAAAATACATATACTCTTATGTCCTGAAAGAAATTTGGTATGAAATGATGTACCAATGGTATCTCACAATGCAAGATTTATCAAAATATTATCCAAAAGTCCAAGATAAATGTTGGAAATGTGAAGACCATATAGGAACTTTTTACCGGAAGTGGTGGACTTGCAAAATAGTGAAAAAATATTGGAAAGAAATTCAAATGAAAGTTCAGAAAATATTAGACATGAAACCAGAATACTTTTTATTAGGAATTATAGACTTTGAATTAGACAAAAATAAAGACAGACTATTTAACTATTTAGTGACTATGGCAAAAATAATATATGCTCAAAATGGAGAACAAAAGAAACACCAACCATAGAACAATGGACGTCAAAAATAATTGCCATGATAAATAACCCAACTATTATCCCCACGCTCATTCAGAAATAAAACAATGAACTGGTCACCAGTTAAGAATATATGTTACAAGAAAAAATGGAACAGATAATAGAACCAAACTGAAGATCAAAAGTAAAATTGTTCTCCAATGAGAAGGTATGAAGAGGGGATAGGAGAACCATAAGGAAATATAAATAAACAATATAAACTACAGCAGACAAGATTGGAAGTCCGTTCTTTCTTTACTTTCCTGTAAAGTAATTACACCTACACACCCCCGGGGAAAAACAATTTGCCTGGCAGGTTCTTTATTATCATTATCTGTATACTTCCATATTCTAAAAATACAAACAGATTTTTAAAAACATTATTTTGAAGCTGTTGGACATACCACTGGAAGGGCATGCTTTATCCTCCTAAGCCACGGGAGCTAACAATTCTTAATCCTTGCACAAGTATGTATGTAACATACTCATGAAATGTGCTGTGCACTTTGGTTCCCACAATGAAAGGATGCTTTAATCTACGATACACGTTTATATGAAACACATTTAAAAAACGCATAAGGAGCTACTGTATTCATTTGAATTGCACTATTTAAAATAGCTTTTTCTCCCTTTTAAATCTATATTTTATTTGTTTTAATATTGTTAATTGTTTGATCTTATTTTGATGTTGAGCTTTTAATGCTTTTTGCTATGTTTTAAACATTTTAATTTGAATCCCAGTTTAACAATTCATTATTGTCATCATTAACAACAACAACAACAACCACAACAACAACTTCTTTTCAGGGGGGAAACAACAGCTGTGTTTCTATTGGTGATAGATTTGGAGCATTTCCATATAGGCTGCCTTCCTGGCCACTCACTTTTAACCATACCCTGATGTTGCTTGCTCCTATATGCCCAGGTTTTCATTTGTGAAATTATGGAGACTTTGCATGAACAGGATCACAATAGTGCATTTAGAAAAAGCAACACTGCTTAGAATGTGCCACATTATCCAGTGTTATCTCACTGGTTACTAGATTCTTGAACAGATTCTGCATTATTGATGGTCCCAGCCATTTGCATTGTTCAGAAAGTGAACCCAAAGAACTCCAGCCTTGACATACCTTCTATATTAAAACATTCTGAGTTGCTACTAGTGTGTTATCTGTATTTGTTTTTAATTTTAATTATTTTTATCTGTCATCTATGAAAGCTCCCACAAAATTGAATCCAGCCTTTACTCTAAATCAGCTCCATGAATTGTGTGCACTTGTCAGTGACAGGGCTCCTATGTACTTTTAATCAAGTTCAGCAGAAAATTGATCTGAGTGTCACAAACAATAGTTATAATTTAACCTTCACAAAGCCTGTAATTAATCAGAAACCACATGAAAACAAGAAATAAAATGCCATTTGCTGTCATTTAAAGTGAATGGAAGCAGGCTCAAAAAGTTGCACTTTATTTAAATGTATGGTTTCCAATATTTGCAATATTTATCCTCTGTGTGATTACAATTAACTCTTAAACACATCAATAAGTCATAAAACAACTTTCCCAAAGTATTTCCGTTTACTGCTCAACAGGTGGTTGAAGGAACCCATAACTATACAAAAGCAGAAAGTCACATTTTGCAAGAAAGCAGAAGTAATAAGCATATATGCCGTCAAAAGATGAGATAGTTTCTGCCTTCTCTTTCAAGTCTATTATCATTACCTTCAAAATGCAGAGAGAACCAACTACAAGATTCTACAAACCTGATTATCTTGTACCTCATCACATTTAAGTAGGCCTGCTCAACATACAGTCCATGGGCTGCATACAGTCTGTAGAATCCACCATTTATGGTCTCCACTGCCCCACAGCACCACTGGCTGCCATTTGCACTCACCTACTGCTGTTACCTGCCACCATTTGGAAAACTTTCCTTTCCTATCCATGTTGAGGTTGGGGTGTGTAGCCTTTCCTATCTATGTTGGGGGTCTGAGGAGCTTTCAATTCCTATCCATCTTGAGGTCTGGTGGGGAGAGGTAGAACTTCTTATCCATCTTAGGAATTGGCGGGGAGGGGGAGAAAGGGGGAAATAGATAAACAAATAAACAGGGAGGGAGAGAGGTAGGGAGGAAGGAAGGAAGGGAGAAAGAAAGGGAGAAAGAAAGAAAGAAAGAAAGAAAGAAAGGAGACAGGAGTCAACCACAGCATTTAAAGTGGATCAACAATCTGGTGGATTGGACCATCCATTCAGCCCCTGAAGAGGTAATCAACAAGAGCTTGATGAATACATATTTTCTTCCAAACTATAAACTGCACTTATAGCCATCTTAACAGACTCACATGAAATCAATTTGATCTAAAGGAGCCCAGTGCGGACTCTCAGCCCTTTTTTCTGCATAAAGAAATGTGTTACTTTGACTAAACCCAATTGCTAATCCCTGGACACACTTGGATCACTTGGATTTACATTAATGCTAACTTACTATTCAGCAGTTGATTCAGTGCAACTATTCTATCTGGGATTAACAACTGGATGTTATAGTGGTGAAAATTGTGTGGCCCATTAGATTTATGGGACTGCAGTTCCCAGCTTTCCCTGGGCTAGTACTGCTGGGAGTTGCAATTCTACAAAATCAAGAAGGGGGGGGCACACAATTCTATCTTCTGATTTTGAACACAGAAAAACAGTCCCATTGGAAAACATCTGGAGAGCAGACCTATAACAATTTTGCAATGCACAATAAAATTCAAGACAAGTATGTATAATTACATTTTTCTGGGCATATGAAAGCATAAATTGCAACCTGCAGTGCAGAATATAAAATGACAAGGGATCATAGCCATTGGTATTCAAGTTAGCTATTTCCCAGAGGTTTATTTTATTTATTTCCTTATTTTTTTAAAAAAAGACAAAACAAAATAGATGCCTTTGAGTCACAGCAAGGTGACAAAGCTGAAGTTTACTATAACAAAAAATGCACTGTTTACTGTTGTTTACTGCCGAGGTTTTTCAGTCATTTCACAGACAAGATTGCGACGCTCCGCCGGGACCTACCTGCCACAGTTGATACAGTATATGGATTTGAGACACCGTGGCCCTCCGCCGGGTCCACCTTCGACCGGTTTCAACCACTGGACGCAGAGGATGTCGACAGGATTGTCGCAGCTCTTAGACCTACCACCTGCTCCCTCGACCTGTGCCCCTCCACGCTAATTCGAACTTGCATGGAGGGGTTACGTGGCCCTCTGTTGAATATAGTCAACTGCTCCCTTGAGGAACTTCCAGTCGGTGGCCATAAGAGGGAAGACGTGCTCTCCGGGGCTCCGGAGGTATTCCAGGTTAATTTCATCAAGGAGTGCTATAATCCTTCCCTGCAGAGAGTGGAACAAGACTCAGCAGGGTGTGATCTTCGCTCGTCCAGCCGAAGGTGCCAACGGGGTATTTCCCTCAAGGATTTACACCAAGTGCACCCGGCAACGGCGAGTGGAGGGCAGGCGGAGAATTCACTGGATCGAAGCCGACAGGCTTCTGAACTTCCCTCGGCTACTGGCTCTTGCTCAGGAAAAGAATTCAATCGAAATCAATCAAATACCCGAAAGTGCGAGGTGCAGCCAAGGAGGAATACAAAGCAAGAAAGACATCTGAAAAGGAGTCGACAACAACGAGCGGAGATAACGGGAATCCCCCCCCCCCCCGCATAAAACACGGGGAGCTGGACAAAGTAAGAGCAACTGGAAAGGTGGGAAGGGAGAGGGGAGAGACTGGTCGTGGAAGAGCGTTTAAAGGAGTAAAAAGTTTGACACAGAGTGCTGACCTTGGAAACGCCAAGTGACTCAGTCCAGCGCCATGTTTGTAAACAATCTTGCTGCTCCAGAGGGGATCTGATGACTGGTGAAAGAGCTAAAGGATCTCTGGGAAACTTGAGACCGGAGACCAGAAGCAGGAAGTTAAAATAACAGCGAGCAGAAACAAGCAGGCCTTAATAAGAGGAAAGCAAGGTGCTTGGAAGACCCGCAAAGTGCCGGAAAAGTACAAGGAAAAGGGGAACCTCCAGCGAACTTGGGAGGGCGAGTCAGAAGCCGGTAGAGCAGCAGATCAATAAGCCCAAGAGGCCGGGAGAGACAGGAGGAAAGGTGGGGCACGGAAAGGAGCAGGGAAGGTTCCAATAGGTGCCAACAAAGCAGAATAAGGTAAGAATCCCCAGCCCTTTGTGTACATTGGATTTATTAACCTATAAGCAAGGAAAGGATGCATACTCCAAAGGGCAGAGGAAGTGCCCAGTCATCCACAGTCGCAAGAATACAGAGTAGACGAGATTCCCTCCCAGAGGATGGGGGCTTCAGGGAGCTAGTTTAAGAGATCCAGAACCTATCCCAACAACAGGCTAAACAGCATCAGGAGATGCAGAATGAAATCCATGACTTGAAAAGAGACATTAAGGAAGTCCTAAAGATGGATCTGGACAAGGTCAAAGAAGAGAACGCCAGAATCATGAAAGCACAGGTTAAGCTAAGCTCCAAGACTGAAAACCTAGAACTAGCTAACCTAAAGCTGCAACAAAAAGTAGAACTGTTAGAGAATAAGGAATTGGAGTACCAATTGAGAATTAGAAACCTGGAGGAGACTAAGGACAGCAACCTGAAATTAACAATAATAGACATTATAGCCGAGTTCACCCAAACCACCCCAGAAGTCGTAGGCAACGACATGGATCGTGCATACATAGTAAACACAGAGTTTGCTAAAAGAAACAAAACGCCTAAAGACATCATAGTCTCCTTTGCGCGCAAGTGTTTTCGGGATGAAATCCTTCAAAGATGTGCGAATAAAACAGTTTTCTACAAGGACAAGAAAGTCATTTTCATGAAGTTTCCCAAGAAACGCTGAGTAGACGTAGACACTATGGCTTCTTAACACAAGAATTAAAGAAAAGAAGAGTCAAATTCAGATGGGAAAAAGTGGAGGGGTTGACGGTTACCTGGGAAGAGAAGAGGTACTGGCTTAACGCAGTAGAAAAAGCCAGGGCATTCTATCAGGACTATCTGGAAAAGGACCCACCAGGAGCAGAATATAGACAAAAGGAAGACCATAATAACAGGAGGCACCCCAAACCACAAAGATAGGAGGAGAAAGAAGGTCAGAGTAAAGAACAAGAGGATGCAGAGGAACAAGATTATGAAGAGATAGACTCACCCGGAGTATCGATGGGAAGACATTTGAAGAGGATAAGGAAATTCTCTCCTGAGAATTATCAAATTGCAGCAACGCATGATGCAACGGAAATGGACATCTTGGATATAAGACAGGCCTGAGGATCTTCTCGAATAATATCAACGGGCTTAACTCCCCGAATAAACGCAAAAAAGTAACAGAACATCTACGCAAGGAGAATTATGAAATAATAGCCATACAGGAAACCCACATTGCAACTCGCCACGCGAAACATCTGGAATTGCCCAAACTAGGGATTGTCTACCAGGCAATATGTGAAAAGAAAAAGAGAGGGGTGGCTATTTATGTCAAGCAGAAGCTAATTTCAAACTTAGCATTCAAGGACCCAGAAGGAAGATACTTGGGAGTAACCATAGAGGCACAAAATCAAAGAATCCTAGTCTGCAACATCTACTGCCCTAATGGACCAAAAATAAAATTCATCAAAGAAGTGAAGAAGCAAATTGAGAACCAGCAATACGAAGAGCTAATAATCTTGGGAGATTTCAACGGTGTTGTGGACTCGAAAATAGATAAAACAAGTAAGGAAGCTGGGAAAGTTAAAAGGAAAAATAAAGCGAATCAACTTCCTAAGCAATTTATAGATATACTGGAAGACATGAAGGTAATTGACATTTGGAGACACAGAAATCCAATGGAAAAGGACTATACCTTCTTTTCAGGAAGGCACAAAGTATGGACGAGAATTGATATGGTATGGGTATCAAAAACTATGTCAATTAAAGTGCGGAAATGCAAAATTCTTGCCAGTCTCTTCTCTGACCATAATGCCATAGAAATTCATATAAAGGGCAATAAAACATCATATAGCTGGAAACTGAGGGACAGACTTCTTAGAAAAGAAAAAGACGTAGTAATATTAAAGAAACAAATATTGGAATATTTGGAATTAAACAGAGAGACATTAAACAGGGAGATAACCATTGCCGAAACAATCAAAGGAATAAAAGCACTCAAAAACAATAAAGCCCCGGGGCCTGATGGCTATACAGCCTTGTTTTATAAAACCTTTAAAGAGGAATTATCCCCCCTACTGACCGACATTTTCAATAATGTAAGGGAATTAAAACAAGTACCAAAGACGTGGGAGAAGGCAAATATAATACTAATACACAAAAACAACACGGATGCAACAGAAACCAAAAATTACAGACCTATCAGTGTGAGGCCGCTCCAAACTTCTGTAAAGATCACGCACAAACGGCAGGTCGATCCAACGAGATTTTATTGAAGGTACAACACCTGTAAAGCCAAAGCATTGGCTTGTGCCCCAAACACACCTTTTATACTCAACCCCCTCCATCCGTCACCCGCAATGTCCGGGAAAGGTTGCATCATCCACCCTGACTCAGCAACACACTGTCCAATGGATATTACGTCATATCATTGCAGCATAATGCCAATCACTGTCCACTGTCCGGAAGGGGTTGCCTCACATCCGTCCTGATTCAGCACTTCTCCCAGGAGATTGCATCATCCCCGGGATTTCCCCAAGGTCCTGCACGCCAGGCTTTTCCCGATCATGGCAGACTGGGAGTTCTTGAGCCTTCCTCAAGGCTCAGAACCTCCAGCTCTGACATAGTAGCCTCCTCCACTTCGTCCTCCCCCTGCAGGAACAAAACACCATTCAATCTTTGGGCATTAGCGGGCTTACATAATGCTTCAGTAGATTACAATGAAACGTAGGGTGAATTTTCTTCATCCCTTTCGGCAGGATTAATCTATATGACACCTCATTGACTCTCTGAGCCACACGGAATGGACCTATATATTTAGGGCTCAGCTTCTTAGAGGGCAACCCCAATTTAATATTCTGGGTAGAAAGCCAAACCAAATCCCCCTCCTGGTATTCAGCTCCCTCTTGTCTACGTCGGTCCCCAAACCTTTTATAAGACCCCTGCGCTTTTCGTAGGGCATCCGTTACCTCCCTCCATTCCTCCTGAGCTCTCACTCTCCACTCCTCTCCTCCTTTCTCGGAGAGTATACAAGGTTGCGGCAGGGGAACCATCTCCTACCCATAAATCACAGAAAACGGAGTTCTCCCCGTGGAGGAGTGGACTGACCATATGCCATTTCTGCGTATGGCAACAGATCTGCCCAATCATTCTGTTCCCGATTTGTGAAGATCCGTAAATAGCTACCCAGTGATTTCTGTGTTCGTTCTACGCCGCCATTGCAGCAAGGATGATAAGCGGTAGTAAGCCGTCTATCTGCCCCTAACCCTTCCAAAAACTTCTCCCAAAACCGAGCCGTGAACTGCACTCCTCTATCACTAATCACCTGCTCCGGGCATCCATGCAACCTATATATATGCTGAATATACAACTCAGCCAATAGCTCCGCCGAAGGCAATCCTCGCAAAGGAATAAAATCGGCCTGCTTAGAAAACAAATCCAGTACTGTCCAAATATACCGGAATCCTCTGCTCGAGGGCAGTTCTCCTATAAAATCTGTACTCACATGAGTCCACGGCCGAACAGGAGAGGCCACCACTTGTATCAATCCTTGCGGTTTGGCTGTAGGAGCTTTCCCCTTCGCACAAGCTTCACAACTTAACACATAGTCCCTTATTTCAGATCTCATACCGAGCCACCAAAATCGGTTCCTTACTGCCAAAAGAGTCTTAGTGAACCCCCAATGACCCGCGGTCTTATGAGCATGGTTTAGTTCCAACACCTTCCTTCTCAAACCCTGAGGAACATACACCTTAGCTCGCACGAAACAAATTCCTTCTAACCACTGGCACGGCTGACATCCACCCGCCGGAGGGCGTTTTCTGTCATAGCTCCCATGCTGTGGAACGCCCTCCCGGCCAACACCCGGGCAATGAAGGACCTGCTCCCGTTCAGGCGGGCTTGTAAAACCTATTTGTTTAGGCAGGCCTTCGATGGGTAGGCCCGTGCGTCTTGGTTGTGCCACTACCTCAACTGTGCTGTTGTTTTTACTGTGTTGCTTGTTTTTAATTGTTCTTAACCTTCTGTATTTTATTGTGCCTTCGGCTCTTGTAAGCCGCCGCGAGCCTTCGGGAGTCGGCGGCATAGAAACCCGAATAAATAAATAAATAAATAAATACATTCCTCCCCATGCCGACTCAACCAAACATCTCCTACATAATGCTTCTGCAACTCCAAATTCCAACCCTCAGCCTTAACCTCCTCCTCTTTCTTCATCTGAGACTGAGATCTGGTCTGCACAGCCAAACCCCACTGACTTTCAGTAAATACATCCTCTACCCCAGGAAGAGGATTGGGCCCTACTGCAGGGTACCGAGACAAAGCATCTGCTACCACGTTCTCTTTACCCTTAATATGCTTCAGCACAAAATTAAACCGAGCAAAATACTGCGCCCATCTAACCAACTTTGGCGACAGTTTCTGCGGCGCCTTCAAGTACTGCAGGTTCTGGTGATCCGTCAACACCACAAATGGGTGGACCGCCCCTTCCAAAAATTGTCGCCATGTTTGCAATGCACATCGCACCGCAAATGCCTCCTTCTCCCAAACCGGCCACCTCTTCTCCTGTTCCCCAAACTTCTTAGAGAAATATGCACATGGCCGTAATTTCCCCTGATCATCCTTCTGCAACAGCGCCCCTCCATATGCCCAAGCGGATGCATCGCATTGAACCACAAAAGGCTTCTCCGTAGCGGGGTGCAATAACAACGGCCCACTAGTAAAAGCTCTCTTCAACCTTTCAAACGCACACTGGCATTCCTTCGTCCAGCACAACTTTGCTCCAGGGGACTTCGCAGCCTTAGTCTCCCCCTTACCCTTCGTTCTAAGCAAATCCGTAAGGGGAAGTGTAATATCAGCAAAATCTACAATAAAAGTCCGGTAAAAATTAGCTAAACCCAGGAAAGCCTGCAACTGTCTCCGGGTCTGCGGAGCCTCCCAGAGAGGACATCCTCAACTTTCGCGGGATCCATAGAGACCCCCTTTTCACTGATGCGATACCCTAAAAAATCAATTTGCTTCTTACTAAACTCACACTTACTCAGCTTCACATAAAGCTTGGCCTGCCTCAATCTCTCTAACACTTCCCGGACCAATGCCACATGCTCCTCCTCCGTGCGCGTTACGATCACGATATCATCCAAATATACGAACCCCCCCCCCTATACAACAGGGGATGCAAGACCTCATTAATTAATTGCATGAAAATGCCAGGAGCGCCGGCCAAACCGAATGGCATGACGGCCCAGTGGTATAGCCCGAGGGGGCAAGAGAACGCCGTCTTCCATTTATCGCTAGCTTTCACCCTAACCATATGGAACGCATCTATTAGATCCAGCTTGGTGAAATACCGACCTCCCCCCAATTGCCCCAACAAATCCTTAATCAAAGGCAACGGATAGCAATTAGTAGTACTTATAGCATTTAAACCCCGATAGTCTATACATAACCTTAATTTCCCATCCTTCTTCTCTCTAAATAGCACTGGTGCTGCAATGGGGGATTCTGACCTTTCTATAAACCCTTTACTTAAATAGTCATCCATTTGCTCCTGTAACGCCACCTTCTCTCTCACCGACATAGCATAGATTTTTGGCTTTGGTAACACCGCCCCCTCCTTGATCTCAACCCTGCATTGTACATTCCTCAGGGGGGGGGAAAAGACATTTAGCCAATACAGGGTCAAACACATCACTATAATCCCAATACTCCTTCGGCACCTCTTGTAACTTAATTTGAACTCCTCCCCCTTCCCTTGGGTTACACTTTACCAGCCCAGATTTCCAATTGATTTTGGGATTCGCTTGTTCAAGCCAAGGCATCCCTAACACCACTTCATGCCCTTTAATAGGTGCCACCACAAAATCGACTTCTCCTTCCCAAGAGCCTACTCGACCTTTGAATCCCTTGGTGCTCAAAGGGAAAGGTCCGCCTTCAATAAATGATCCATCCAGTTGAGAAAAGTGCACCGGGGCGGTCATAACTTTAGTCTCACATCCCAATGTTTCTACTAAACTCGGCGAAATAATATTTACTGAGCACCCACAATCCACTAAAGCCTGATGCTCTTCATAGTCCCCTTTTTTACACAGATCTAGAGAACAGTGGATACTCCGGGGCTTCCCACTCACCCCTGCAGTGAACTGCTCCACTTTTTCTCCTAATGCCCCTCTGGCAACAGCCACCCGCTTGGTGTCCGGCACCCTCTTCTCCCGGCATTGTGATGCAAAATGTCCAGGCTGAGAACAGATGAAGCAAAGGCCTCTGCCCGTCACTGGCTTCCTCACAGGTCCTGGTTTCCCTTCAACACCTCCGACACGCCTGGGCTCTCCACGGGAACCTCGTCCTTCTCCCACACCATGACTGGAACCACGAAATCGTCCCCCTGCTGTCTGGGACTTCCGACGCTGCACCTGAGCCAAGATCCCCTCGACATTACCGGCCAGCTGGATCCATCCGTCCACATCTCTCGGATCCCCTCGATGCAAGCACCATTCCAGGACTTCTCTCTGAAGACCATCTTTAAAGAGCTCTAATAGAGTTGCTGGGGACCATTCTGCCACCTTCCCCGCCAAGCTCATGAACTCCTCCGCATACTCCGTCACCGACCGGGAACCCTGGGTCAAACATCGCAATGCTTCTTTAGCCTTCACTCTTTCTAATGGGTCTCGGAATCGATTCCTCACAGCCCGTAAGAACCCTTGCACCGTCTTCAAACAAGGGTCCCGGCGATCATGGCACTGGACATACCAATCCACAGCTCTCCCCTTGAACACGGCTCCCACAGCTCGGACCTGGCTACTTTCACTTGGATATAAATGTCCATAATCTTCCATATGGTCACTCACAGCTGCCACAAAGAAGGCCACTTTACAAGCTTCTCCCTCGAACTCCACCCTCAAGGGCTCTTTCCTAGGCCTGCTACCGTAATCCTGGAGTCTTGGGATTGTTTCTCTACCACGCAGGCCCTCCTCTGGCAGCCGGATTCCTCTTCCTAAACCCGCCGGTTGCAAGCCTTCCGTGGAACGCCTCTCGCCAACATACCGACTGGCCTCCTTTTCTCTCACAGGATTCAATCCACCTCCAACAGGTCTCTTCACTCCTGTCCACACTCCCGAAGGAGATCTAGGACGAGCATCCTGTTTCTCACCATCCATCCACGAATAGTAGGTGAAATCACCTCCACCAGGAGCACTCCACATCGAATCTCGAGCCTGCTCCTTCCTGGATATCTGCCGGAGGGTATTCTCCATGGCCTCCATCTTACACTGCAACACCTCCAATTCCGTTGGAGATTCTGGTTCGGTAGTCTCACTACCCCTCGCCGGCAGTCGTGCCTTACTCCGGCCTCGAGTCGCCTCCGGGTCCACCTGAATGGACGTACCCCACGCCGCTTCTCTGGTCCCTCCGACTCCACGGAGATCCACCTGAACAGGACCTCCTGCTTCTCTGGATTCTCCTCCGATTCTTCTAGAGCCCACCTGAGTGGGAAACATCCTCCATCCTCCCACTTCTCTGGGCTCGTCCTGAAGAATACCTCTGTCCACCTGAACAGACGCACGCCAAGACGCCGCCGCTTCTCTGGACTCATCTGGAAATCCCACTTGATCCACCGTGGTCCATTCCCACTCCATCGTCCTACGGACCTCCTCCGGGGCAAGATTCCAGGTATCTAAATAATCTTCTTCCTCTAACGCCAACCTCTCCATACTGGGACAGTTGAAACGGGCTTTGGCTTCTGTGAGGCCGCTCCAAACTTCTGTAAAGATCACGCACAAACGGCAGGTCGATCCAACGAGATTTTATTGAAGGTACAACACCTGTAAAGCCAAAGCATTGGCTTGTGCCCCAAACACATCTTTTATACTCAACCCCCTCCACCCGTCACCCGCAATGTCCGGGAAAGGTTGCATCATCCACCCTGACTCAGCAACACACTGTCCAATGGATATTACGTCATATCCCCGCTGAGTCAGCATAATGCCAATCACTGTCCACTGTCCGGAAGGGGTTGCCTCACATCCGTCCTGATTCAGCACTTCTCCCAGGAGATTGCATCATCCCCGGGATTTCCCCAAGGTCCTGCACGCCAGGCTTTTCCCGGTCATGGCAGACTGGGAGTTCTTGAGCCTTCCTCAAGGCTCAGAACCTCCAGCTCTGACATATCAGTCTTCAAAACACAGATTATAAGATATTCGCAATCATCATGGCCGAAAGATTAAAATCATTTTTAAATAACTGGATCTCGATAGAACAAAATGGTTTCCTGCAGGACCGGCACATCAAAACAATACCAGAACGATAATTGATGTCCTAGAATATTATGAAAAGCACAACGAGAAAAAGATGGCCTTATTATTCATCGATGCCGAAAAGGCATTCGACACCGTTAATTGGGAGTTTTTAAAAGGATTAACGAGAGAACTTGACATGGGACACTATTTCCACAACACCATAGAGGCCTTATACCGGACTCAGGAGGCAACCCTGTTGATAAATGGGCAAATAAACAATTAAAGTATTGAAATCAGAGAGGAGTGAGGCAGGGCTGCCCCCCTCTCACCATTGCTATTTATAATGGTGATGGAGCTGTTGGTTAGAGACATCAACCAGGACAAAAATTTAAGAGGCACCCAGGTATTAGCACATAAGTTTAAATGTAGAGTGTATGCGGATGACATGGTCTGCATAATCGAAGACCCCATCTCCAGTATCGACAAGTGGTTGGATAAACTAGAAAGATTTGGAGCGGTGGCAGGTTACAAACTAAACAAGAACAAATCAAAAATCTTAACAAAACACCTAACCACAAAGGAAAAGGACTTATTACAAGCCAAATCAGGGCTGTCAATTGAGAAAAAAATTAAATATTTAGGAATTTATATCACCCCAAACAACATACAGTTGCTCAAAAACAATTACGAACTTCAATGGAAAAGGATACAAGCAGACATGGAGAAATGGAAGCATCAAAACCTGTCGCTCCTGGGGAGGGTAGCGACAGTCAAAATGACAGTCCTGCCGAAGCTTCTATTTTTGTTCCAAAATATCCCAATATTAAGGATTGTATGTTTAACAGATGGAACAAAGAGATTAGGAAGTTTATATGGAAGAATAAACAACCCAGAATAAGCTTATGCTGGACTCATGGGTAGCATTAACATAAGAACATAAGAACATAAGAACATAAGAAGAGCCATGCTGAATCGAGCCTCAGCCCATCTAGTCCAGCATTCTGTGTCACACAGTGGCCCACTAGTTGTACACAGGGATCTCGAGCAGAAAGGAGGGCAAACCCTCACCTGCTCCCGACCCCCACAACCGGTACCCGGGGAAAATCCTGCCTGCCTCCATCAACACAGAGGTGGCACTTGGATGTCCATTTCAGTAACTACTGATTCCCTTGGTATCCATGAATCTGTCTAATCCTGCCTTGAAGCTGTCCAGCTGACAGCTGTCACAACCTCCTCTGGAAGTGAGTTCCATAACCCAATGACCCTCTGGGTGAAGAAATATTTCCCTTTATTAGTCCTAACTTTCCTACCTTGGAGCTTTAGGGAGTGCCCCCTAGTCCTAGTGTTGTGTGACAGAGAAAATATTTTTTTCTTTATTCACCTTTTCTATCCCATGCATGATTTTATACACTTCGATCAAGTCACCTCTTAAACGCCGTCTTTCAAGGCTGAAAAGACCAAGGCGTTGCAACCTGATTTCATAAGGGAGCTGCTCCATCCCTTGGATCATTTTTGTTGCCCTTCTTTGTACCTTTTCCAGTTCCGTTATATCCTTCTTGAGGTGTGGTGACCAGAATTGTACACAGTACTCCAAATGTGGCCTCACCATAGATTTGTAGAGAGGCAATACAACATTTGCCGACCTATTTTCGATTCCCTTCCTGATCATGCAAAGCATAGAATTTGCTTTTTTCACTGCTGCAGCGCACTGGGTTGACATCTTCATTGAGCTGTCCACCAAAACCCCAAGATCCCTTTCCTGGTTTGTCTCAGAAAGCTTTGATCCCATCAGTTGATAAGTGTATTTGGGGTTCTTTGCCCCGATGTGCATGACTTTACACTTGTTTAGGTTAAAATGCATTTGCCACTTTGTTGCCCATTCACTCAATTTCGAGAGATCTTTCTGGAGCTCTTTACAATCAGTTTCATTTTTAACTACCTGAACAATTTAGTGTCGTCTGCAAACTTTGCTACCTCACAATTTACTTCTACATCCAGATCATTTATGAATAAATTAAAAAGTAACGGTCCTAAAACTGAACCTTGGGGTACGCCACTTCTCACCTCTTTCCATCCAGAGAAGTGTCCATTTATTACCACCCTTTGTTTCCTACAGTTTAGCCAGGTTCCGATCCAGGACAAGACCTGTCCCCTGATTCCATGGCTGAAGAGCTTATTTAGGAGCCTTTGGTGAGGGACTTTGTCAAAAGCCTTTTGAAAGTCAAGGTAAACAATATCGACTGGGTCCCCTTTATCTATGTGTTTATCAAAGAATTCTATCAAGTTAGTAAGACATGATTTGCCTTTGCAGAAACCATGTTGATTTTCCTTCAGCAATGCCTGTTCTTCTATGTGCTTGGTAATTTTTTCTTTAATAATGGTTTCCATCACTTTGCCTGGAACTGAGGTTAGACTAACTGGCCTATAATTTCCTGGATCACCCCTGGATCCTTTCTGGAAGATCGGAGTTACATTTGCCTCCCTCCAGTCCTCGGGTACAGTGCCTGATCTTAGAGAAAGGTTATATATTTTGGCTAGAATTTCAGCAATTTCACACTTGAGTTCCTTAAGAACTCTGGGGTGGATGCCATCTGGCCCTGGTGATTTGTTGACATTTAGTTTAGTAAGGCATGTGAGAACATCTTCCTTGTTTATCTCTTTCTGGTTTAATTCATTTAATTCTCTCCCTGAAAAAACTGACTCAGCTGCAGGCATATGTTGTCTGTCCTCCTGTGTGAAAACGGAGGCAAAGAAGTCATTTAGCCGCTCAGCAATCTCCTTGTCTTCACTTATTGTCCCTTTCTTACCATTTTCGTCAAGTGGCCCAACTGCTTTTCTAGTTGGGTTTCTGCTTCTGATGTACTTAAAGAAGTTTTTGCTATTTTTTAAAATATTCTTAGCTATATGTGCCTCAAAATCTCTCTTGGCTTTCCTGACGGTTGCTTTGCATTTAGTTTGCCAGAGCTTGTGTTTCTTTCTGTTCTCCTCAGTAGGAAGAGCCTTCCATTTCTTAAATGAGTTTTTCTTCTTTCCAATCACATCTTTTACATCATTTGTAAGCCATACCGATGTCCTCTTGGACTTTCCGGCCTCTTTCTTATTTTAGGAATGCATTTTAGTTCAGCTTGTTTTAAAGTATTTTTAAACAGTTTCCAAGCATTCTGGAGGGATTTGATTTTTTTTACTGTTCCTTTTAGTTTGTTCTTTACTATTTTTCTCATTTTGGTGAAATTCCATTTGTGAAAATTTAAGGTCTCTGTGTTAGTTTTCACTGACACTTTGCTATCCAAACTTAAGTTGAAGGTTATTGTGTTGTGGTCACTGGTACCTATGGGCTCAGTTACTGTCACGATGTAAGGACTCGGCCGACCCCTTAATCACACACACAGAGACGATAATCAGCTAACTACTTTATTGAAGAATAAGAAACAGTTGAAAAGGTAATTGTCCATAAAAATATCAAAAGTAAGATAATGTCCAAAAGCAAACTTGGCATGGAAGTTTTCAAAGACTTGGCAAAAGCGGATCAGGGAACAAAGCAAAGTTGCAAGACCCAAGATACTCCTTGGCAGGCCACTAGCCCAAACGTAGCTACATGGTCTTGGCTCGCTACACGTCTGCATAGGATAGACGTGGCCGAGGTACTGAGGATCCGTTCCCACGGATCCTATACTTAATCCCCTTGGCGAGGCCCCCGACGCTCTAGGCTTCTCCTCCTCCAATCTGTGCTGCGGGACCTCGGCCGGTCTAGGCTGTGAAACCAGCCCCTCCTGCTAGCCTCAATGTTCCGTCTCCTATCAAAGGTTCGTCCTTGTCTCCCAGCACCTGGTTCCCTATCTCCGTGAGAGCCTGACTCCCTATCTGCTTCCCGTGTCTCCTCCTCCGTAGTTTCCCACATTCTTTCTTGCGATCCTCCCCCCCCCCCGGCCTTTCGTAATCTTCACTATCACTGCTTACGGAATCCATCTGGCCTTCCAGGTTCTCGTAAGGATCAGGCCAGCCGTTATCCCAGGCCAGGCTCTCTGTGGGGGAAGAAGGCCCAGCTAACTCAAAATCCCCTTCTTCCAGCCCCTCCAAATCCTCCTCAGAATCCACCTCAGCTCCAGCTGGCTCTAATGCAAGTGGGACCCCTGGTGCTGCCCCTTGCCCCCCAGGCACAAACGAGAACTGGGTTGCTACAGTTACAAGGAGATCTTGAACGAGATCTTGTTCATTAGTTAGCACCAAGTCCAGGATCCCCTTTCCCCTGGTTGGTTCCATGACCATCTGCTCAAGGGAATAATCAGCTAGCATGTCGAGGAACCTTGTCTCTCTTTCATGCGTAGAACAAGAATTTAGCCAATCTATTCGGGGATAGTTGAAGTCCCCCATTATGACTAATTTATTGCTTTTTGAGGCCTGTTTAATTTCATTTTCCAGATAGCAGTCTGCCTCTGGAGTTTGGTTGGGAGGGCGATAGCAGATCCCTAATGCTAGATTAGTTTTTTGTCCTGGGACTTTTACCCACAATGTTTCTGTAGGTGAGTTTGAATTTTCTTGAAATTCTAATTCATGAGATTCTAGCTCTTCATTTATGTACAAGGCCACACCGCCACCGTTTTTCCCTCTCCTGTCTTTCCTGTACAGTTTATAACCTGGAATTTTTGTGTCCCAATTGTTTTCCTTTGTCTACCAGGTTTCTGTTATGCCAATAATATCAATATTTTTTTCTTTTGCCAAACATTCCAACTCCCCTATTTTTGTTCGAAGGCTTCTAGTGTTTGCGTACAGACATTTATATTTATTGCTCTGATGCCCTTTCAACTTTGGCTGTTTATGAGAATTTGTAGAAGGCCTACCACGTCCTACCTCTTGACTACTTTCTATCTTTTCTGTTGACTCAGCCATTTGTGCGTAAATTTCATCCTCCATACTTGGCGTTTCACCCTCTCGAACCGGAAGCTGCCCAGCTCCTGTTGACTTTCCCCTAGGAATCAGTTTAAAAGCTGCTCTGAAGCCTTTTTAATATTAATTGACAGCAGTCTGGTTCCATTTTCGTTCAGGTGTAACCCGTCACTTTTGTAAAGGTTTGGCTTTCCCGAAAATGTCCCCCAGTTCCTAACAAATCTAAACCCTTCCTCTCAACACCACTGCCTCATCCATGCATTGAAGCTCCTGAGCTCTGCTTGTCTGGCTGTCCCTGTGCGTGGAACTGGTAGAATTTCCGAGAATGCTACCTTTGAGGTCCTGGACCTTAATCTTCTACCTAGCAACCTAAATTTGGCTTCCAGGACCATCCGTTTGGCCTTCCCAATGTCATTGGTACCGACGTGTACCACGACTGCTGGCTCCACCCGGCACTATCTACCAGCCTATCTAGATGCCTCGTGATGTCCGCTACCTTTGCACCTGGCAGGCAATTTACCATGCGGCCATCACATCCATCACAAACCCAGCTTTCTATGTTCCTGACAATCGAATCACCCACTACAAGAAGCCCCCCTCCTACCACCCGTTGAGAAGTATCCTCAGTGCAAGAGGATATGGGCACATCCTCCGAGGAAGGGGTCCCCACTAAGGGAGCCGGTCCCTTTTCCTCAGACTGATGTCCTCCCTGCCCAAGACCCCCATTTTCCAAAGCAGCTGGAGGGCTGCTCAGAACGGAGTGGGATGCTCCTATTTCATCCCTGGAGATCTCTTCCTCCTGCCTCACTTCCTCTCTGTGCTTCTCCAGGTCTGCTACCTTGGCTTCAAGGAAAGAACACGTTCCCTGAGAGCCAGGAGCTCACTGCAGCAAATGCACACCCAAGACTTCTGCCCAGCAGGCAGATAGTCATACATGTGACACTCAATGCAAAACACTGGTAAGCCCCCCTCCCACTGCTGGCTGACTACCTCCATTTCTTGTTAATATGTTTTTATAATTTGACTCCTTTATTCTAGATAATTAGATTTTTTTTTCCTTTTTGTAGATTTACTGTTTGTTTTGGTCTTGATTAAGTTTTTTACAAGTCTTTGGATATTTCTTTTTTTTTAACTTGTTACAGGTTTATGTTGTATCGCGCGCCGATAGGTGCGCTGGCTGCTAAAAAAATACCTACTAGCAGCTAATACTAGAAGCAAAACAACAAATTTACCCAGGAACTTACCAGTGCTCCTTATTTTCTTATTTGCAAGTAGTCTGCTTTAACTGCTCCTCACAGAGACAGTTGGCTGACTGATTTAAAAAACAGGAGCTAGGCTAACTGCTTAAAAACAGGAAATAGGCTAACTCCTCCCACCTGGCAGGAGGGCTGCTGTAGCAAGCCCCACCCTTTCAAGGAATGTGCTTAAGGCAACTTGGAAGGGAAAAAGAACCTCTTTTAGCTGCTGCTAAAAAATACCTACTAGCAGCTAATACTAGGAGCTAAACAACAAATTTACCCAGGAACTTACCAGTGCTCCTTATTTACCCAAATTTACCCAGGAACTTACTCTTATAGCATTGAGAGTCAGGATCCTCCAAGGAAGAAGGAAACTATAAATCCCAGATCCAGGGCGGCCAGCAGGGGTCCAGGGGTCCCAGGGGGTGACCACAGCGGGTTCCCAGGCCAACAGGTTCCTAGACATCGACAAGGACAGAACAGGGATTCTGTTGGTGTACCGTCCATCCTGCTGCTCAACAGTCTCCCAGTCTGAGTTAACCGAGGTGGTCTCAAGCTGGTGTGGTCTCAGGCCTGGTGGTGGAGCCCCATTAGCTAGTTGTCCTGGGGGACTCAACATCCACACTGAGACTGCCCTGTTGGGAGTGGCTCAAGACTTTATGGCCACCATGACAATCTGTCCCAAAAGGTGGCTAGCCCCACTTATAGTGTTAGACACACTCGAGACCTGATCTTCTGTTCAGGGTGGGATGATGATGACGGTTTTGTGGAGGACCTGTCCACAGTTCCTTTGTCATGGATTGATCACTACCTGATCAGGTTTAAACTTACTCGAGCTCTAAACCTCTGTAGAGGTCACCACCAACCAACTAGAAAGGTCCACCCCAGGATGCTTATAAATCTTTATGGATTCCTGGTGGCTCTTGGGGATTTTCCTACCTCTTCGGTAGGCAATTCTGTCAAAGCTATGGAACATGGTGGTGGCTTGCATGAAACCGATTATCTGGATCCTTCTCAATCTGGTTTCAGGCCTGGCTACAGGACATTGATGACCTTGGTGGATGATAAACAAAGAGAGCTAGACAGGGGGAGTGTGTCCCTGCTAGTCCTCCTGGACCTCTCAGTGGTTTTTGATACCATTAATCACGGTATCCTCCTGGACCAGTTCTCCAAGACGGGACAAGAAGACACATTTTTGCAGTGGCTCTGGTTCTTCCTGGAGGGCTGTACCGAGATGGTGGAGTTGGGCGACTCCTGTTAGACTCCCTGGACAGTGGCCTGTGGGGCCCTCAGTGTTCATTTCTGTTCCCCATGCTGTTCAACATTTATATGAAACTGTTGGGAGTGATCATCTGGAGTTTTGGAGTTTGTGTCAAATTTATGCTGATGACACCCAACTTTATTATTCCTTTCTACCGAAGCCAAGAATGCTGTCCTGCTCCTAAACCATCAGTGATGGACTGGATGAAGGCTAATAAGTTGAAAGGAAATCCAGACAAAACAGAGATACTCCTGGTCAGTGAGAAGATGGATCAAATTGTGTGATTAGAGCCTGTGGTAGATGGAGTCACACTTCCCCTGAAAACACAGGTTCACAGTCTGGGGTGTCTGCAGTGCCCAGGAGCACCTTAGCACAACTAAAACTTGTGCACCAACTGCATTCATACCTTGAGATGCCAGATCTGGCCATGTTAGTCCATATCTTGGTTACTTCCCATCTGGACTACTACAACTCTCTCTACATGGGCCTTCCATTGAAGATAGTTTGGAAGCTGCAACTAGTTCAGAGTTCAGCAGCCAAGTTACTAACTGGAGTGCTGTACAGGGAGAGAACCACTCTCATGTTATGGCAGCTCCACTGGCTACAGGTCCTCTTCTGAGCTAAATACAAGATAAAGGTAAAGTTTTCCTCCTGACATTAAGTCCAGTTGTGTTCTACTCTGGGGGTTGGTGCTCCTCTCCATTTCTAAGCCATAGACACCTCCATAGACACCTCCAAGATCATGTGGCCAGTATGACTGCATGGAGTGCTTTTATCTTCTCACTGGGGCGGTACCTATTGATCTACTCACATTTGCATGTTCTTGAACTGCTAGGTTGGCAGAAGTTGCGGCTAACAGCGGGAGCTCACCCCACTCTCTGGATTTGAATCTGTGCTCTTTTGGTCAGCAAGTTCAGCAGCTCAGTGATTTAATCCACTGCGCCACCGGGCAGCCCTGCTAAATATAAAGTGCTGGTTATTACCTATAAAGCCCTAAATGATTTGGGCCCAATTTGAGAAACCCCTTCTCTACTTACAAACCAGCACAAGCACTGTGGTCAGCGGAAGAGGCCCTTCTCTCGGTTCCACCCCCATCTCAAGTGCAGTTGATGGGAACAAGAGAGGGAGCCTTCTCTGTGGCCACTCCCTGACTCTGGAACTCCCTCCCGAAAGAACTAAAAATGGCCCCCTCTCTTCTCTCCTCTAAAAAGCTTTTAAAGACCTACTATTCTAGTTTATGGAGAGAAAGAAGAATAGCATATCTTAAACACCATCTGATACCTACCACAGCTCACTGATGGGACATACTATATTATGCTTTTAATGTACTGTGATTAAATTGGTTTGCCTCCTTGTGTTATATCATGTTTATTTAGTCCATCCTTGGTTAATTTTCGGTTGTTTATAAGTTATATTGAGTTCATTTTATTCCATGTTTCATCTTGATGGTTGTTTGTTTGTTTTTGGCATTGAACATTTATAATTTCTGTTATACCTTGGGAAGCCAGACTTGGCCATGGTGGTCCACGCTCTCGCTACATCCAGGATAGATGGATGTACGCGTTCTACATGGGGTTGCCTTTGAAAAAAAGTAATAGAGCAAAATAGAGGCATCTGGGAGCAGTTTAATTAAATTACAGTTTAATTAAATTGGAAAAAAGGCCTCACCCATCAACAAGTTAAAAATAGAGACCCATTCACTGGCGATGTTAAAAGAACATCAATGGCAACTGGCTGAGATGAATAGTAGATCAGCTGGGTGACAGGGCACCAACAGGTCCCTAACAGCTGTGTAGCAGTGAGATGGAAGGGCACCAACCAAGCTCCTAGCTGCAAAGTACCGCAGCCAGCCACAAGATGGCGGAGTGCAACCAGAGCATGGCTAGACAGCGAGATGGTATAACACTGAAAAGTCCCAGAACAGGCGTGTGGGCAAAACACAAAGCCCCCCTTCCCCCCACACACAGACACCTGGCCACAGTGTTTGATGATGGGACAAGGTAGTGAGGGGTAGGGAGCAGCAGGACACTTCTCCTGTGCTGGCAGGCAGGGGTGGTAAGCAACGGGGAGCAGCCAGGAGGCAGGTGTTTATAAAGTCTCCTCCTCTCTTCTCTTCCTCCACTTACTGGTGTGGAGTGGGGGAGGCAGCAGGATGCCCTCCTTTATTTCTCCTTTCCACTAAAGAGGCTGTTCAGGTCCAGAACTGGTACTTGACAGCTGTGAAGGCTTGGATGATGGCGAACAAATTGAAACTGAATCCAGACAAGGCAGAGGTCCTCATGGTCAGTCACAAGGCTGAACAGGGTATAGGGTTACAGCCTATGTTGGATGGGGTTACACTCCTCCTGAAGACACAGGTTCGCAGCTTGGGAGTTCTCTTGGACTCATCGCTGAACCTGGTACCCCAAGTTTTGGCAGTAGTCAGGGGAGCTTTTGCACCATTAAAACAGTTGCATGCATACCTTGGGAAGTCAGACTTGGCCATGCTCGTCCATGCTCTGGTTACATCCTGAATGCACTCTATGTGGCATTGCCTTTGAAGACTGTTTGGAAGCTTCAAATGGTCCAGCAGGCGGCAGCTAGATTGCTCACCAGAGTGGCATACAGGGAGCATGCAGCCCCCCATTACATCAGCTCCACTGGCTGCCAGTCTGCTACTGAGCACAATTCAATGTGCCGTGTATAAAGCCCTAAATGATTATGGTCCAGCTTACCTGTCCAAACATATCTCCCCCTATGAACCATCTCAGAGATTAAGATTGTCCTGAGAGACCCTGCTCTTGGGCCCGCCTCCTTCACAGGCGTGACTGGTGGGAACGAGAGACAGGGCCTTCTCAGTGGTGGCCCCTCAGCTATGGGACACCTTCCCCAGTGACATTAGATCAGCCCCCTCCCTCCTAGCCTTCAGAAGAAAGGTAAAACATGGCTGTGGATTTAGGCCTTCAGATAATAGTGCAGTGCAGTTAACAGATTTGGAATATATGGAATGACTATGGAACAGCTTGGACTACGACTATGGATGGCATCATTTTAATAGAGTATGTGATGTTTTTAAATGTTTAATATGTTTTAATTTGAATCTAATCTAATCTTTTTTTTGGAATTGTATTTGTTTTAAGGCCTCTATGTAAGCCACCTTGAGTCCCCTTCGGGGTAGAGAAAGGCGGGGTATAAATAGAGTAAATAAATAAATATTATGAACGGTGTATCAGTCACGAAATGTGCAAACAACAGATGATTACATGCTATATCTATTTCTTGTCTTCCTTTCATCAAGCCGCTAAATTACAAGGAAAGATGAAAATAGATTCATCACTGTCCTGGGATTAATTTTCCACATGACTAACTGCTGCGGCTGCCACAGAGCCCTTACTGATCATCAATTGTAGAGGAGGTGTCCAAGTGACAACCTACTAATGCTTTGGACAGCACACAGAAAGGTTGGCCTGATGCCCACAGGGAGCCTTCAGAAAAAAACTGCTTAGAGGGAGTCTCGTAAATTCCTTCATGATTTATTTATTTATTTATTTATTTATTTATTACTTCAATTTGCTAAACCGCCCTTCCCAAGGCTCAGGGCGGTTTCCAAGCATATAAAACACATCAAGATAAAACATCCTAAAACACTCTAAAATACCATAAACAATCATGGTCAATTACAGACACATAAAATCGGATAAAAACACACTAATCAGAACAAGTCAGCACGGCTAGGCGAGGGATTGGCAGTCCAAGCGCCGGTCAGGCCAAATGCTTGCCTGAACAGCCAGGTCTTGCACGACCTACGGAAGGCCATCAGGTCCCGCAGGGCCCGCGTCTCGGCCGGCAGCGAGTTCCACAGAACCGGGGCAGCCACCGAGAACGCCCTCTGCCGTGTGCTGGACAGCCTGTAGGTTTTCAGTCCTGGGACCTCAAGCATGTTAAGACCCTCTGAACGCAGTGATCTTCTGGGCACATATGGGGTAAGTCGCTCCCTCAGGTGCACTGGCTCCAAACCATGTAAGGCCTTGAAAGTCAAAACTAACACTTTGAAGGAGACCCGGAATTCAATTGGCAACCAGTCCAGCTCATGCAGGAGAGGTGTTATATGGGATGTTCTAGTGGCTCCCAGCAGCAGGCGGGCTGCCGCATTCTGCACCAGTTTGAGTTTCCGGATCACCGACAAAGGTAGGCCAATGTACAGCGCATTACAGTAATCGAGCCTCGAGATGACCGTGGCTTGGATCACCGTGGCCAGGTCGGAACGAGAGAGATAGGGAGCCAGACTTTTTGCTTGCCACAGGTGGTAAAAAGCTGTCTTGCAGGTACAAGCAATTTGCATAATGCCACGCCGTCAAACGTCGGCAGCTGGATCCCCCCGTGTGACCCAACCACAAGATCTCAGTCTGCGCCGGGTTCACCTTCAACTTACTGGCTCGCAGCCATCCAGTTACGGCTGCTAGGCAGAGTTGGAAATTATCGGGTACACATTCCGCCCCGGCATCCATCCTCAGAACGAGCTGGGTGTCAACAGCGTACTGATGACATTCCAGCCCAAAACTCCGCACCAGTTGGGCGAGTGGTCGCATGTAGATGTTAAATCTCTGTACCCGATAATTTCCATCTTTGCCTTGAAGCCGTCACTGGATGGCTGCGAGCCAGTAAGTTGAAGGTGAACCCGGCAAAGACGGAGATCTTGTGGCTGGGCCGCCCGGGGGGGGGGGGTAGCGACCCAGTTGCCAACTTTCGATGGTGTGGCCCTCTGCCCTCAGCCATCGGTAAAAAGTCTAGGGGTCCGACTGGACGCCCACCTGTCCATGGAGGAGCAGATCGGCTGCACCTGCAGGACAGCATTCTTCCATCTCCGGTTGGCTAAACGCCTGGCTCCCTACCTCTCCCAACGCGACCTGGCTACGGTGATCCAAGCCACGGTCATCTCGAGGCTTGATTACTGTAATGCGCTCTACATTGGCCTTCCCTTGTCGATGATCCGGAAGCTTAAGCTGGTGCAGCACGCCGCAGCTCGCCTCCTCCTGGGTGCTGCAAGATCTGACCGAGCGACTCCACTCTTGCGCGAGCTGCACTGGCTTCCGATTGAATTCCGGGTCCTCTTCAAGGTGTTAGTCCTCACTTTCAAGGCCATCTATGGTTTGGGGCCAGTGTACTTGAGGGAGCGACTTACCCCCTATATGCCTGCGAGATCACTACGCTCCGAGGAGCTCAACCTCCTTGTGGTGCCTCCCTCGGAACCTGCCGACTAGCCACTACACGGCGGAGGGCATTCTCTGTAGCCGCCCCAAGTCTCTGGAATGGCCTCCCAGAGGAGATCCGCACCATCCGCGCTCTCCTGCCCTTTCGCAAGGCCTTGAAGACTTGGCTTTTTAGGAAGGCGTTCGGCTCTTAATTCAACCACATTGCCCGCTTGCCGCCTATGGTTCCCCCAGGTTTTTATCCCGTCCCTCAGCCTTTGCTGAGGGTTGTGCTCTTAATATGTTTTAATCTGTTGTGATGTGTAATATGTTTTTAACTGCTTAATTGTTTTATTTCTCGGTGTTTTTGCTTCTTTGTAAACCGCTCTGAGCTCCGGAGTGAACGGTATACTAAATCGAAGTTAATAATAAATAAATAAATAAATAAATAACAGCGGGGAGAGGATGGCCCCCTGAGGGACCCCACATTGTAAGGGGGAGCCCTCAGAGACCACCCCTCCCCACTTCACTCGCTGCAGGCGGTTTTGGAGGAAGGAGGACAGCCAGTTGAGGGCTGTCCCCCTCACCCCCGCCACCGCCAGGCGGTGTGTCAAAAGTTGGTAATTGACAGTATTAAACGCTGCCGTGAGGTCCAATAACACGAGCAGCGTCGATCCGCCTCGGTCAACTGGCAACTGGCAACGGAGTAGGTATGTGATGGAGACCAGGGTCTCTGTCCCATGCCCAGAACGGAAGCCGGACTGAAAGGGGACTAACCGGAGGGGAGAAAAAATGGAAAAGTGGACGCTTCGTCTGCGGGCACTTGGGGCATCAAGCAACAGAGTGCTGGCAGGAAAAATGTGGAGAGGCACTCAGATCCAAACCCATAGCGGCGGCCGGGAAGTGTGCTGAAGAGGATCCAGCTCCAGGGAAGGGGGGGCTGAGAGGGAGGTGGTGAGTGTTAATGGGGGGATGATGGTATTCCCAGTAGAGCTCGAGAGTCAGGGTATGAGAGCCACATGTAAAGCATTAGTAGATTGCGGATTCTCCCGCAACATCATCACTCCTTAGTTGGCGGGGGGGGGGGGCTAGGTTGTAGACAAGTTCCCTTAGAACCCCCTGTTGCGTTCTCACAACAAATTTGGTGGGCCCAATATTTAAGTCGCTTCAACTTCAGATTATGTTTTTTCCAAGGGAAACATAATGTCCTGGCAGATGTGCTCTCCAGGTTTCCGCAGCACGGGGGAGTGTCTTTTCCGATCACTGGGAGTGTCTTTTCCAAAAAGCATTGGGGCATGGCATTGCAAACCAGAAGCCAAGCCGAAAGGGGTGAGAAGTTCACTCTCGCCTCCTCAGAGGGAGGGGCATAGGAGGAAAAGATCAAGCAGGCATACGCAAAAGACAATTGGTTAAGGGAGAATAAAGAAAATTGCGAATTCCAAGGGGGAATATGTTGTGTAAATAAGAAATTGTATATACCGGGGTTGTTGAGAACTGAATTGTTGTCACGACATTTAGGGCTGATAAAGACAATCAAACTGCTGGCCAAACAGTGTTGGTGGCCAGGAATAGGAAGGGACACTAAGACATATATACAAAACTGTGAATTATACACCGAGAATAAAATCCTTACCGGAAAGCCCTGTGGACTACTCCAAACTGTGGCAGAGCCACAGAAACCTTTGATAAATGTGGCCATGGATTTCGTGGGGAAATTGCCACCTAGCAGAGGATACAGATTCATATGGACTGTCATGGATTTGTTCTCAAAACAGACCCACTTCATCCCTCTGGCAAAGCTACCTTCTGCAGTAAAGTTGGCAGAGTTATATGTAAAACACATCGATCGTCTACATGGGTGTCCCAAGAAATTAATTAGTGACCAGGGTGTTTAGTTCACGGCTAGATTTTGGAGGGAATTTGTGCGCCTTATGGGAGCGAAACAAGGGCTCAGTTCGGCATACCATCCAATATCCAACGGGGGAAGTAGAAAGAATGCAGCAAACACTAGGGCACTTCCTCAGGACATACGCAAACTACCAGCAGAGTAATTGGGCAGATGTACTCTCTTTCGAAGAAGTGGCATTTAACGGAGCTGTTCACTCCGCCACAGGATGCTCCCCATTCAAAGTGGTGTATGGCAGGGATGTGACTCCATTACTGAGGCTACCCAAATGGGAGGGGGAAAAGATCAAACTGGAAGACTGGCTCAGACAAGTCCAGTCGGCTTGGCCGGGGATTGCACAACAGATAGCGTAAAAGAAATACAAACACTTTGCAGACACCAAATGCAGAGAAGGGGAAGACATACATGAGGGGATCTAGTGTGGCTAGCAACCAAACACATAAAGTTAGGCATCCCGTCTCAAAAATTAGGACCACGTTATGTAGGGCCCTTTAGAGTTCTGCGACAGGTAAATCAGGTGACATATGAACTCAAGTTACCAGAGGATTTGGGAAAGGTACATCCAGTTTTTCACTTCAGTTTGTTGAAAAATACAGAGGCACATTGGACCTGGGAAACAGTTAGATATATTCTTTTCTTGTTCTTCCTTTCAGGAAGAGGAGGGCATCCTGTCAGAAACCGATATTTGGTGCCTGGAGTTTGGCACCCGAAATCCAGATTACTGACAAACCCAAACAAAGATAAGCATCCCACCTGGCCTGGAGTGTGGGAAGCAACGGCCTGGTATCCTGGCGGGAAGCGCTGCATGGGAAGAGGGGGAAGCGGGAAAGTTAAGTTTGAAATGTTTGGGAATTGTATATAAGGAGGAGGTGGTCACACATTGGGCACTCTTGGCTTTGTACATGTTTGCATCCTATAGTAAAGTTCTCAGTGATCTCCAGAACATCTCCTGCATTTGGGAGTGGCTATAGTTGGAGCTGACAGGTGGGAAGTTTGAACTTTGACAGCTCTGTTTTCTCTATGAAAATATGATGTTTTGTCTTGTTTTGTGCTTTATGTCAGCTTTTGGCAAATGATTGCAGTTTGACATCTGCTCCAGCTGGAACTAAATAAAACAACTCGGTGGCATTTCTTCAACTTTGATGAGATTTTATTTGGGAAAATTCAGGGAAAATACAATTGGTCACTTCCTTACTCGCCAGGGTTATATTGGATTCTCTTTGGTGGGTTTGACTGGTCTCTGCCTTCACGGCAAGACCCCAAATTCTTGCTCGATATCACTTGGGGTTACATGTTGTATTTTTGGAAACTAAACATTTCCTAATCTAATCTTTTCCTTGGAGAACCACACAAAAAAGGTTTGGAGGCCCATTTCCTCTCCTTGGGGTACAATTTGTACTTTTGGAAACTAGAAATCTCCTAATCTAATCTTTTCCTTGGGGAACTACACAAAAAAAGGTTTGGAGCCCCTTTCCTCTCCTTGGGGTTACAAGTTGTACGTTTGGAAACTAGAAATCTCCTAATCTAATCTTTTCCTTGGGGAACCACACAAAAAAAGGTTTGGAGGCCTCTTTCCTCTCCTTGGGGTTACACGTTGTATGTTT
Source organism: Anolis apletophallus (assembly GCA_030556195.1). Taxonomy (NCBI): domain Eukaryota; kingdom Metazoa; phylum Chordata; class Lepidosauria; order Squamata; family Anolidae; genus Anolis; species Anolis apletophallus. The sequence continues at coordinate 42,470,627 of JARBWK010000003.1, read as the reverse complement.
ACAAACTAGAAATCTCCTAATCTAATCTTTTCCTTGGGGAACCACACAAAAAAGGTTTGGAGGCCCCTTTCCTCTCCTTGGGGTAATACATACTTTTGGAAACTGTCAGCTCACCACAGCTGACCGCAAATGATCACACAGACGCCTCTGGTAAATCACAGCAAACTTTACTATGCGATACAAACAAGGTAAAGCCAAAAGTGTTCCCTCCCAACTGAACCCGGTTTATATAGGCTTCCCCCTGCAGTTCAAATCCAAGAATTGCGCCTTTTCCAAAGTGCGCCAAACCAAAGATGAGCGGGAACAGCCAGTAGGTTCTAACGCCGATCAAAATGTAAACAAAGTTAGAAATCCGGATTCCGCTGGCCAAAGCTGGGGCTGCGGGCATCAGTTTCTGACATGATGGCCTCCTCCTCTTCCTGTGTGTGTGGGGGGGGGAGGTGAAGACGGGGTATCAGTTCACAATGTCTGTTGTTCCCTCATACTTCTTCAGTAAGCTGCAATGGAAGGTTGGATGCACCTTCCCCATGTCCTTAGGTAATATGAGTTCTTAAGAGACTTCATTAATTTTTCTAGCCACCCGGAATGGGCCCAAATATTTAGGCCCAAGTTTGGATGGTAATCCCAGCTTTATGTGTTTGGAAACCAACCACACCAAGTCCCCTTTCTGTATTTCCTCCCCCCTTCTGCGTTTAGTATCTGCATAATGTTTGTGCTTTTCTTGTGTCTCTTTAAGCATTTTGGCCACCTCCTCCCACATCCTATGGAATTGTTGCCCCCATTCTTCTCCCCCCTCTCCTACCCATTCAGGCAATTTTGGCAATGGGGTCACCTCCTGGCCATAAACAATCAAAAAGGGGGATTTTCCGGTGGAGGAGTCCCATTGTAAGCTATTTCAGCAAATGGCAGCAGTTCAGCCCAGTCATTTTGTCTGTTACTGGTATAAGTTCTAAGAAAGTGTCCCAATGATTGTTGATCTCTCTCAATCGCACCGTTGGACATGGGATGATAGGCAATAGTCAGTCCTTGCTGCGCTCCCAATGTCTTGACGAACTGTCTCCAAAACCAAGCTGTGAACTGCACACCTCTGTCACTAATCACTTTCACTGGGCACCCATGTAGTCTATAAATGTGTTTTAAGTATAAATATGCTAGTTTCTCCGCCGCGGGCAACTTGGTCAGCGGAACAAAGTGTGCCTGTTTAGAAAACAAATCGATGGTTGTCCATATAAATTTGTACCCCTTGCTGGGGGGTAGTTCCCCCACGAAATCCATTGCGACATGTGACATGGGGAATACTGGTGCTGCTACCTTTTGCAATAGTCCCCTGGGTTTCCCCGTTGGGGTCTTATTAACTGCACACGTTTCACACCCTTGTATGTATTTCTTAGTGTCGCCCCTCATCCCTGGCCACCAGTATTGCTTCATTAACAACATTAATCTTTTGGTTAGTCCCCAATGTCCCACACTCTTGTGATTGTGGCATTTATCCAGCATCCTAAAGCGGACCTATTCTGTATAACTGAGACTTGGCTCCAGGAGAGTGATAGTACCTTTCTCCAGGAAATGGTTCCCCCTGATTACGTTGCCATGCACCAGAATAGGAACGGGGGACGGGGGGTGGCAATACTCTCCCGTGATGGATTACACCTTAGAGCGATCCCCGCGCTCACCACCTCGGGGCTTGAAAGTGTCGGCCTTGTGTGGGAGTCCCAGGAGAGCCTGGCTATTCTGCTGGTGTACCGTGCGCCTAGCGCACCGGCAGAGAGCCTGGCGCAGCTGCTGGAGACTGTGTCGGAGTGGGCATTGAGGTTTCCCAGGCTTATTGTTCTGGGTGACTTCAATGTCCACGCCGACGCAGCCTCCGTTCCATCTGCAGCCGCGGACCTAATTTCGACCATGGCGACATTAGGCCTCTCCCTCTGTAGTTCGGGACCCACACACTCGGCCGGGCACACCCTCGATCTGGTTTTCAGTGCGGGGGTTCAAGTGGACCTAGCCTCCATAATAGAGGTTCCATGGTCGGACCACTGTGCTCTAAGGAGCCGGGTTGAGCAACCGCCTCCCCCATGCAAGGGCGCCGAACAGATTTTGGTTCACCCAAGGAGACTTATGGAACCCGAAAGGTTCCTGAATGCTCTGTGGGATCTGAAGCCTATCAGCATCTCAGTCGATGAGCAGGTTCAATCCTGGAACACCTCATTAGCTAGAGCTCTCGACGAGATTGCCCCTAGGCGCCCTCTCCGACCCCGTAAACATCGATCCCCCTGGTATACAGAAGATCTCAGGTCGATGAAGCGGGAGAGGAGACGGCTAGAGTGCGTGTGGAGGAAATTCCATGACGGAGCCTCATTATCAGCTTATAAGCTTTTTAAAAAGGCTTATGAGCGTGCTGTCAAGGCGGCCAAAAATGTGTACTTTTCCACCTCGATAGCGTCTGCTAGCTCACGCCGGGCCCAATTGTTCAAAGTAATTCGGTCCCTTACGACGGTCCCTACTGTCCCAAAAAATAGCGATCAGGCCCTCACTGCCGGTGCTTTTCATAGCTTTTTCGCAGACAAGATACTGAGTCTCCGCCGGGACCTTCCGGCCACACTTGATACAGTAAAGGAGCTCAAGACTCCGTGGCCCTCCGCTGGGCCCACCCTCGACCGGTTTCGGCCACTGGACGCAGATACTGTTGATAAGATCATGGCTGCGACTAGGCCTACCACCTGCTCCCTCGACCCGTGCCCCTCCTGGCTTGTTAGATCTTGCCTGGAGGGGTTACGTGGGCCTCTGTTGAACATCGTAAATAGCTCCCTTGAGCAAGGAGTCTTTCCAGAGTGCTTAAAAGAGGCGGTGGTAGCTCCATTACTGAAGAAACCGTCGTTAGACCCCGCGGTTCCCTCCAACTAACGACCAGTGTCGAATCTTTCATACCTGGGGAAGGTAGTTGAGAGGGCAGTAATGGAGCAGTTGCAGTCCTTCTTAGATGATGCAACATGGCTTGACCCCTTCCAGTCCGGCTTCCGTTCGGGGCATGGGACAGAGACAGTCCTGGTCTCCATCACAGACCAACTCCGCTGCCAGCTTGACCAAGGCGGGTCTGCGCTGCTCGTGTTATTGGACCTCACGGCAGCGTTTGACACGGTCGACCACAATCTTTTGATCCATCGCCTGGCCATGGCTGGGGTGAGAGGGACAGCCCTTAAATGGCTGACCTCCTTCCTCCACCAGCAGTCCCAGCGTGTGAGGAGGGGCGGGGTGGTCTCTGAGGGCTCCCCATTAGTTTGTGGAGTTCCGCAGGGGGCCATTCTCTCCCCTCTGTTATTTAACATCTACATGCAGCCGCTTGCACAGCGGTTGTGGAGTTATGGGCTTGAGTGCCACCAGTATGCTGATGACACTCAGCTCATTCTGAGGATGGAGGGCAGGCCCGGAGGCTGGCCCCCTATCTTTCCCGGAACGCCCTGGCCACGGTGATCCAAGCCACGGTCTTCTCGAGACTAGATTACTGTAACGCGCTCTACGTTGGCCTTCCTCTGTCGGTGACCCGGAAGCTCAAGCTGGTGCAGAACACTGCCGCCCGGCTCCTGTCTGGCATGCCAGCTGGTTGCCACATAACACCTACTTTGCAGGATCTGCACTGGCTGCCAATTGAGCACCGGATCACCTTCAAAGTGTTGGTTCTCACCTTTAAGGCCTTGCACGGCCTAGGGCCAGCGTATCTGAGGGACCGTCTCTCCCCATATTGCCCTATGAGATCGCTTCGTTCTGAGGATACCAACCTCCTGGCTGTCCCCTCTGCAAAAGCGGCTAAATTGACAGCCACCTGCCGAAGGGCTTTCTCGGTGATTGCACCGACACTTTGGAACGCCCTTCCGGCGGACACGCGTGCCATCCACGATTTGCTCCCCTTCAGGCGGGCGTGTAAGACCCACCTTTTCCAGCTTGCCTTCCATGTGTAGGTCTAGTGGGACACGCCCCCCTGTTTGGAAATGATTCCTAATCGTTCCTGGTCGTTTTTAGTTGTTGTATATTGATACTTTTAATGATGTTTTATGCTTGTTTTATTTTGTATTGCTGTTTTTATCCTGTGACTTTGTTAGTGCTGTGAGCCACCCCGAGCCCGCCGGGAGTGGCGGCATAGAAGCCGAATGAAATAAATAAATAAATCCTCATTCTCAGACCTTTTGGGACATACAACTTAGAGTTTACGAACCAAATACCATTTTGGGCTTGGCATTTGCCTTTATTCTTGCCCAGCCAATCATCAGAATCATAATTTAGCTTCAGATTCTTCTCCCACTGGCTTTCCTCAGGCTGTGTGCTTCCCAACACCTCCTCCCTCTTGGTCTGGGACCTGGTCTGTACCGTCATTCCCCATTGCTCTGTGGTGAATAAGCTCCCCTGAGTGTGGGTGGGGACTCCATCATGCTGAGGAAGCCTGGACAGGGCATCTGCCAGTACATTGTCCTTTCCATGGAAGAACCTTAGACGGAAGTTGAACCTAGAAAAGTACTGTGCCCATCAGATTTGCTTGGCTGACAGCTTTTGGGGGGTTCTGAGATACTGGAGATTTTTATGATTACTCCAAACCTCAAACTGGTATCTGGCCCCTTCTAAAAAGTGCCTCCAGGTCTGAAGTGCAAACTTCACTGCGTATGCCTCTCATTCCCAAATGGGCCACTTTTTTTGGGCTGGTTGAATTTCTTAGAGATGTAAGTGCAGGGCTTGAGCTGGCCCTGAGCGTCAGCTTGCATAAGGATTGCTCCGTACGCATTGTCCAAGGCATCACAGTGAATCATAAATGGCTTCCCTTCATCGGGGTGTGTCAGTAGAGGCTCTCTGGTAAATGCCTTCTTAAGTGTTTCAAACTTAAGAAACAGCCTCCTGACACTCGTTCGACCACAACAACCTCGCCCCTGGAGACCTGGTTTTCCTAGTATCACCCCTCCCTTTTGTCTTTAGGAGGTCCATGAGGGGGATGGTGATGGTTGCGAAATCTTAATGAATGTCCGATAGAAGTTCGCAAACCCCAGGAAAGCCTGCAAATGCTTCCTGGTTCTGAGGGCTTCCCAGTTCACAACATCCTCCACTTTACTGGGGTCCATTGCGATTCCCTCCCTCGAGATTCTGTATCCCAAGAAGTCAATCTGGCTGCAATGGAATTCACATTTGCTCAACTTTGCTAATAGCTTGGCTTCTCTTAGCTTAGCCAAGACTTCCCTTACCAGTTTGATATGTCGCCCCCTGCTGTTGGATACTATTATTATGTCATCCAAATAGACATAAACACCTTTATATAAAAGTGGGTGCAGAACCTCATTAATTAACTGCATAAACAGGCCCGGACCACCAGACAGTCCGAAGGGCATCACAGTCCACTGATATAATCCATATGCGCAAGCGAACGTCGTCTTCCATCTATCTTGTGGCCTCACCCAAATCATATGGAAGGCATCAATCAGGTCCAGTTTAGTGAATATCTTCCCTCCCGCCAATTGGGCCATTAGGTCCTTGACTAGAGGCAACAGGTAGCGGCTGGATGTGCTTATGGCATTCAAACCCCTATAGGCAGTACAGAGTCTTAAGGAGCCGTCCTTCCTCCTAAATAGGACTGGTGCTGATATTGGGGACTCTGAGACCTCAATGAATCTCTTTTTTAGATTGGTGTCAATAAAGTCTCTCAGGGCCTCCTTCTCTTTTAGAGACATCAGATAAAGCTTTGGCTTGGGTAAGGCCTCCCCCTCTATCAGCTCAATCTTGTATTCTACGTTGTGTTCTGGCTGGAAGTTACTGGCCTCCTCTGCACTCAACACGTCTGCAACGTCACTGTATTCCTATGGTAATTTCTCTAATGCCGTCACTGCCTTTTCCCCCTCTGACTTCTTTTTCGATCTCTGGGCCCTTCGCCGCTGTCTCCTCTTTCTATTGAATTCTACCGTCCGGGCTTCCCAATCTATATTGGGATTGGCTTTCTCCAGCCAGGGCATCCCTAGTAGTATCTGGTAACTTGCTATGGGTGCCACCACGAACTCTATGCTTCCTCTCCACGAACTCATTCTTGCCTCTAATGGCTCTGTCTTCAAGGTGACGGGCCCTCCAGCTGCTGTTGAGCCATCTAACTGGGAGAATTCTATGGGGGTTTCCATCAGCACTTTCCTACACCCCAGCCTGTCTGCTAACTGTGGTGACATAATATTTCTAGAGCAGGGGTGCTCACACTTTTCTAGCATGCGAGCTACTTATAAAACAACCAAGTCCCAAAGATCTACCTACCCACTACTCAGAGAGCCATAAAAGCAAAATATTAGAAAATTTATTTCAGTGAGAGCCATATAATACATTTTAAGACTGAATTCAACTAAATGTGAGTATAATAAGCCCCTGAGCATTCCTCACAAATGGCATGTGAGCCATACACACTGTGCCTGCGATCTGCCTGGGATCTACCAGGACGCCCTTCGATATCTACCAGGACGCCCTTCGAGATCTACCTAATGAGCACCCCTGTTCTAGAACCGCAGTCTATGAAGGCTTTGCAACTCACTGATCCCTCCTTCAGATGGAGTTTTATGAGGCAAATCATCATTCCCTTTTCATAACTCACCACATCGGTTCCAATTCAAGAGTTTCTTGGAGCTCCTCTGTCTTCCATCCTGCCACAGGGAGAGCTTTCCGTGGTTCTCCCCCCCCCCCTTGCGTTGCCAGCAATTTGCCGCTCTATGTCCCATCTTGCCACAAATGAAGCATCCACCTTTCCTCTCTTTCGGGTGGTCCTTGGGGTCACCTTGCTTCTCTGTTGCCGGGGCAGGTGGTCGCTGTTGCTCCACCCTGGATCTCCCCTCTGGGGTTGAGGTCCAGGGTGTGCCAGGATGGCCTCCACATTGCCTGCCAACTGGATCCAGCCGTCATCACAGTGGAGGCTCCACTCCAGGATGTCACAGCTCAGCCCCTCTTTAAACAACTCTAACAGAGTCACCTCCGACCACTCGGCAACCTTGCCAGACAGCCTGAGGAATTCCTCTGCGTACTTTGTCAATGATCGGGTGCCTTGTGCCAAGAATCCAAGGATCTCCTTGGCCTTTACACTTTCCAACGGGTCCCTGAATCTGTTCTCAATCGCCCTCAGGAACGCAGGTACTGAACGCAGGCACGGATCCTGGTGGTCATGGCATTGGACATACCAATTGACTGCCCTTTTCCATAGCACTGCCCCAATCGCCCACACTCGACTAGCTTCACTGGGGAACGCCGCTCCATGATCCATCATGTAGTTGCGGATGGTGGTAGTGAAAAATGCTACAGCACTTGCCTCTCCACCGAACTCCACATGGATCGCCTCCCTTCTCTGGAATGGCATCACCGGAGCAAGCCACTGAGGAGGGGCCAATGGGGGTTGCCTCCCTGGGGCCCCAAGTCTTTGCTCTTGGCCTCCGAACACTGCTCCCCATCCAGGTCTCCTGGCGCCCCTCCCCGCTCCTGGAGGTGGTACTTGCCCATCATTGCTGTCAGCATCCTCCTCTTCCTGCAGGGGGGCAGGCCTCCATACTTCGCTGGTGAGGTCTTTGGGTCGTGTTGCTTGGTCCCCTCCGGCAGATCTGCCACCACGCTCCTGAAGGCTGGTTAGGCTCACATTGCTAGTATCCGGGACGGCCCACGGGGACTGCATCTCCTCCTCCTTTGCTTCGACCGGAGCCATCCTGTCTAGGACTCTGGAAATCATCAGGAGGGTCATCTCCATAGCTGCCATCCTCTCCTCTAGGACGACTAGTTGCTTCGTGGAAGGGAGTTCCAAGCTTCCCTCACCAAACGATGCTGCCGTCCCTCCTCTCTTTTCCATGTCTCCATTCGGTTTGTTGAACTGAGTGGAGATTGCCCAGGCAGCCGTAGTTGGCTTCGGCTCCTCAATGTTAAATCCCAAGTAAACTCAAGCTGACCTCCCTCTGCTCCTGCCTCCAGGCATTCCGCCCTCTCAGACATGGGCCTCACCGCCAGCAGCGGGATGACTCAGACACTTTCAGCTTTTATGTCAGCTCACCACAGCTGACCGCAAATCGTCACACAGACGCCTCTGGTAAATCACAGCAAACTTTACTATGGGATGCAAACAAGGTAAACCCGAAAGTGTTCCCTCCCAACTGAACCCGGTTTATATAGGCTTCCCCCTGCAGTTCAAATCCAAGAATTGCGCCTTTTCCAAAGTGCGCCAAACAAAAGAGGAGCGGGAACAACCAGTAGGTTCTCATGCCAATTGTAATGTAAACATAGTTAGAAATCTGGATCCTGCTGGCCAAAGCTGGGGTCGTGGGCATTGGTTTCTGACAGAAACTGGGATCTCATAATCTAATCTTTTGGACTTCCGGGTGTGCAGTGATGGCGGAGAGTTAGAACTCCCTGAGAGCAAGACAGCTCTGAACAGCGGCCATGTAGAGCAAAGCTCCCTTTCTTCCATGGATCGAGGTGGGAGAAACAGCGAAACCTCAAGGAGTCAACCGACAGCAAAATGGGGGTCCTCTCCTCAAGTGGGGACCACCAAAAGGGCCCAGTACATGATCTCTAAGGTATGGTGGGCACACTTTTAAACAAGCTCGCAGGAGATAAAACTCCGACATATCTCCAGCCGGGCACACTTTTAAACATTAAAAAAGGAGAAGGAGAACAAGAATAACGAGAATAAAAAGGAAAAAGAGTTCCGGAAGGTGGAAGAAAAAAATACTCCTCTTAAAGATAGAGAAGAAGGAAGGTAAGAGAAAATAAGATCAAATTTGAAAGAAATAAGAAAAGAGGGAAGAATTTGAAAGAAGGAAGGAAAAAAGACAGGTTCAAGAAAGAATCAGATAGTCTACACTACTACAACCTAAAGTATTTTAAATTAATAAAGACGTTTCAGGCAAAGATTTAGAAAGAAAGAAAGAAAGAAAGAAAGAAAGAAAGAAAGAAAGAACAAAGAAGAGGAACTGACTTTGACGACCAGTTCTGGAGCCAGGATTGCCTCCTTACTTGATAAGCCCACTGATTTCCTGATAAGCTGGAAGACATGGAAACCGCGACAGCTTTGGCAGTATCACGAGGGAGGGGAAGAGACAGGAAAGCGGCGAGAACGGGAGAGAGCAAAGTCCGTGAGAGTTGAAACAGGATTTGGAACTAAATTTGGGGTGAGAATTAAAGCAGGAAGCCTGGAAGTGGGGCAAAAAAGAAGGACAGAAGCAGAACACTGAGGCTTAAAGAAATATTGTGAGAAGTGAAAGAACACCATAGAAGGCAGGAAATCTCGGGAAAAGAAAGGTCACCATAAAAGTGGAAAATACTAGAGAAAGAAAGAAGAGAAAGAATCTATCTTTTCTAGCTTCTCCTGCTACTCAACATACCTAATAAAGCACACAGTTATAGACCTTTAAAGTGCTAAATATAAATATATATTTAGAGAGAGAAAGAAGGAGAAGAATGGCTACACAGAAGAATAAAGGAGATAAGGAAGCAAAAGAGACAAATGAGATGAAACGAGTGTTCAGGAGGACATCCTTCATGGAAAACACAAATATAAAGGAGATGATGAAAAATATGATGAAAGAATTACAGAAAATGCAAGATAAACAAGATAAAATACAAGAAAAAAAGTTGTTTACCAGAGAATAGCTCAAGAACAGATGCCTGATCTAAGAAAAGAACTAAGAGAGGAACTGGGAACAATAAAAGCAGACATAAATTCAATACAATCTTGAAGGACTGTGCAGCTTTAATCCGCATCATTTACGAACTTTGGACTCTCTAATTATGAGCACCTAGAGACTACTACTTGTGAGTAATTCACCACGGGAACTTTCCCAGCCTTGTTTCAGATTCTTGGCATTTCCTTGTTCACTTTGCAATATTATTGTAAATGCTTATATATTTACTTATGCTTATGCTTACCTGCATGTAAGACATTTCCTTTATTGCTATGTATTTATGCAATCTTAGTGAATGAACTATCACTATATGGGAATTTTTTTTTGTGCTTGAATGCTTACAGTGGATACTTATTTACAGAGGATATTAACTTCTATTGTATTATGATGTATATAATAGGGTTGGTTGATCAAGAAAAAATCATGGTTCTAAAATCAAATGGGGGGGGGGCTGATGCTTAACGTAATGACTTACAAAAAAATTCAAAAAAGTTCTTATTTGATATGTTATTACTTACAAAATTTTGTTATTAGTTCTAAATTGTCCAAAGCAGGGAAACTGGACTGACACTGTTAAAAGCATAGGGAAATCAAGGGGCAACATTTCCCTTCACCTCTGGAGTGCAATTGATTGGAGATGTAGATGTATAACATAAATATAAGAGGTAGCTAATAGCTATATGCTATCAGGACAATTATGAAAGTGAAGTACGTACGTATTCCTCCCCCCCTTTTTTATTTTTCCCCTTCCCCTCCTTTCTTCTTTCTCTACCCCTTTTTTTCATTCCTTCCTTTGCTCTTTGGTTTCATCCCTCCTTTTCCCTTTCCTTCCTTCCCTCCCCCTTTCTCTACTTCTTCCTTTGTCTCTCTCTTTCCTTCCTTTGTTTACTTTTTATTTCCCTTTCTCCTTCCTTCCTTCCTTCCTTCCCTTGCGACGCTATCTCTTTCTGTCCTTGCCTTCTTCTCTCCTTCCTTCCACCTTTCCTTCCTGTCAGTTCTCCCCTGTATTCTATGTGTGTATTTAATATTTTATGGGTTTATGTCAGCTCACCTCTATTCTTAAGCCAAAGAGTCGGCACTGCCCATAGACACCCCCCAGGCCATTTGGCCTGCTAGCCTGCACAGCTCACCTCTATTCTTACGCCAAAGAATGCCAATAATGCCTCTAATGCCTTCTCCATCTTCAAAATCTGCGCTGCCCTTGCTCAAAGGGTTACTGTCGGCGGCGGACCAATCTCAGCCAAACAACACCCCTCCCCGGGAACAATCTGAAGTGAGGAGCCTTCAAGAGTCCAAGATTAGCCAGGAGGCATCAATGAGAGTTCACATTGTGAAATAAAATAAACTGCAGGGTTACCGGCGGACCAATCGCAGCCAAACACTCCTCCCCGAGACCAATCTCCACCAACAATGCCAATAATGCCTCTAATGCCCCAGGGGGGAACAAGTTAATCCCCGGGATAACATAACCTGTTGGCCTGCAATTGGAAGCCCCGGAGGAACTCCAAGGCCTCCTCCTACTTTAAGAACTCTGCTGCCCTTGTTCCAAGGGTTCCTGGCAGCCCAATCACAGCCAAACGCTTCTCCCCGTGAACAATCTCCACCAAGAATGCCAATAATGCCTCTAATGCCCCGGGGGGACAAGTAAACCCCCAGGATTAATCAGCCTGTTGGCTTGCCATTGGAAGCCCCTCGGGCCGCCTCCTCCTCCGCCAGCAATTTTACTTAAGACCCTGCCCTGAGGGAATTACTCCCCACCAGGAAAGAACGCTGGTATGCGATTGGAAGCCCCTCAGGCCTCCTCCTCCTTTTTCTCCTGCTTCTCCTCCTGCACTTTTACTTAAGACCCTGCCCTGGGGGAATTACTCCCGCCCACCCCAAGAAAGAATGTTGGTCTGCGACTGTAAGCCCTTCGGCCTCCCTCCTCCTCCTGCATGTTTAACTTAAAAACCCTGGGGCTGTTTCTCCCCCAAGGACAGAACGTCTGCCTGCGATTGGAAGCCCTGCGCTTCACCTCTTTCTCCCTGTCTGACAGAGAAACAGTGAGCTGCCTGGCCTTTGTTCCCCAACACCACCGCCAACGCCAATGGGGGGGACATCCCTGTGCTCCAGGTCCCCCCCGAACACCCGCCAGGACTCCTATTTTCTCCTCTGGCCCTCCCTCCTTCTCCTGCACGTTTAACTTAAAGACCCTGGGGCTGTTTCTCCCACAAGGACAGAATGTTTGCCTGCGATTGGAGGGCCCTCTGACCCTCCCTCCTCCTCCTGCATGTTTAACTTAAAGACCCTGGGGCTGTTTCTCCCCCAAGGACAGAATGTCTGCCTGCGATTGGAAGCCCTGCGCTTCACCTCTTTCTCCCTGTCTGACAGAGAAACAGTGAGCTGCCTGGCCTTTGTTCCCCAACTCCACCGCCAACGGGGGGAACATCCTTCTGCTCCAGGTCCCCCCCGAACACCCGCCAGGACTACTCCTATTTTCTCCATGTCTGACAGAGAAACAGTGAGCTGCCTGGCCTTTGTTCTCCAACACCACCGCCAATGATAGCAGCCTCCTCAAACACCTCTACCTCGAACAACTATCCCCCAAGGATTGCCTGCGGGCCTGCACTTCTAAGGCCTTTGGCCTTCCCACGCCTCCTCCTCCTCTCTGTAGACCAAGCGGGGAATAGCTCCCCATCCCGAAAATGGCCTGATGGCCTGCAATTGTGACGCTGGCCTGGCAGCCCTCCCCAATCCTCCTCAACTTTTAAGACCCCGGTGGGAAGAAGTTTCCCACCAAGGATGGCCTGCCGGCCTGCGCTTTTAAGGCCAGCGGGGCCCTACACTACCCCCTCCACCTATTTAACCTCCGGGAGGAGACCCTCTACCCATGAATTTTCGAACAACAACATTTGTTGGATAAAGTCAAGGGAATGCAGTAGGAGCGCTGAAAGAACTGTAACACGTGGCTTTCTAGAGGATGTCATCGGGAAACACAGGACAAGGAGATCTCGCAACACAGATGGATATGTGGCTGCTCGTTGGTTTCAGTGGCCCAATACTCTCAGAGGATTACCTTTTTAAAAAATTCTGGGGCTCATAAGCACTTCTTTCTTCTACTACTACTGATAGACTAATTGCTTCAACCCAGAATGCTAACCTTGATGGCTTGCACGGGGAAATGTTGCTTCACAGCCGTGATCCGGCGTGCATCACCTTCTCCTAAAGTGATGTGCAAGGGCAACGCAGACAGACCCCAAATTCTCATTTAGACATGAAGAAAAAGAAAGTAATTTTTAGGAGGAGTAAAGCTTCCACAGGAAATATGTGGCGTTTTATCATTCTGTAATAATGGGATCAGCAGATGCTTCAATGTCTCTCACGGCTAGAGTGAATGTGGTTTAAAACGCAGGCCAACACACGACCCACAGGAGATACGCTTTGAAGTACTGAAAGCATTGCAGAAGGCAATATTAACTTAAATCTTAACTATGCTTGTGAACCAACCCCCCCCCCCCCCCCCCCAACAGAGCAGGTATTGACAATGCAGTGACGCGGAAAAGAAATGCTGGAGAAGCCCATATGGAAAGTCCTTGTTCTTCAGAGCTCCAATACGGTGTCTCATTCAAAGTCCTCTCTGGAACGGTTTACGGATTGACAAGAGCAGGCCAGGAAACAACCGTCATTGTTCTTTAAAAATGAAATAGAGGGGGAAACCAGATGACAACACAGATACTATTGATCTGCATTCGAATGCTCAACCACAGCGACCGCAGTTTCTGTCGGCCATGGAAATTAACAGAAGAGTATTTTTTATTTAATATTGAAATTATTGTACGTTTTCAAAGTAATGTAACGCACACCTAACATAAATCGACTGCAGTTACTGCCAAGTTTGTGAAAAATATTTTTCTAATTAAAGTTTTACATGCATTGGCGATTCCAGGAAGGACAAATACATGGCGGCGGCGTCAAAGAATTAGACATTGAGATAGATGTGTTGTAGGTTGCCTATAACCACACATATGGTGAAAAAAAGATAGCAAACCGTCTGTGTTCATGGTGTGGGAGCAGTATTCAGGACACCATGTCCTTCAGTCATGCAGAGAGGCGGCAAGGGGAAGTGCTCATTCTCCGACCTATTACAGGACATTAAACTATCCACTACATGAACTGTAATGCCAATTTCAATGGCAGAATCATGCTGACAACTTCAGCTTCCAATCAGAGTGAATCAACAAGCTGGCGCTAGCTAATCAGGGAGTGTGAGCATCTGGACATAGCATGGCAAGCAGTACCCCTCTCTGTCAGCCACGCAGAGAGAGATAAGTACTTGATCCTTTACAGCAGTGGTTCTCAACCCGAGGGTCCCAAGATGCTGGGAAGAATTCCAGGAAAGGAACTAAAGGGAAGACACTTCGTTCTGTAGTGCAACACTTACAAATGGGTGACCCAACTATTTCGGAGTGAGAGTCAAACTCATCTCAAGAAGACTGCATCATGAGGCGGCGGAGTACGGCCTTGATGTGGCCTCACCCCTTCCTTCCAGAGTTTCAGGCCGTAGAAGCGCAGGCCAGCAGACAACCCCCAGGATATACGCAAAGAAATTCTTGCCGAAAGTGGTGTATAAACGTCCCTGAAGTGTTTCCGTCATAACAATCGGAGGCCAACACCCCACCCCCCGTATGGACGCAGATAAGTATTTGCTTAAAGCACTTTACAGTTAAATTCCCTGAAATGAGCCCTTGTGAAGATCTGATAGATGCAGAGAACTAAAGAAGGAGAAGCCCATGGCTGAATTCCTTTTTTGGGTGCTGCGGGACCTTTATTATTGCCCCAAGGTCCAACACCACTCCTTTCAAAACACCTTTCTTCAAGGGTTACCACCAGCAACACCCTTACAAGTGTATCCCACCAGGCAGCCGTCAGGAATCTTTTGTTTTATGCAGGAAAGGAATGGTACGTGATCACAATTGGCTTAATTCTATTATCTTCTCCATCTCTTTGAGAGAAATCCCTGATATGCTGTTAGTAACACCTCGTGGGGAAACTATTGGATCGCTGTAGGAAGCTTTCCCTTTTCAGAGGCACAGGACACCTGTCGTTCGTTCTACGAAATAGGAATTTATTTATTTATTTCGGGATTTTACCCCGCTCTTCTCAACCCCCAAGGGGGGACTCAGAGCGGCTTACAGTACGGCACAATTCGATGCCCAAATAATAACAATATAAAACCCCAAAACCCTTCAACAATTAAAATACATTAAAAATACATTAAAATACAACTACATTAGCACCATACACATTCACTCTGGATTAAAACAATGTTCAGTCCATAAAAACATTGGCCATAATCACCCACTTCCATTAAAAACCAATCTAAAATGCTGCCTTGTGCTGGTGTACAAATGCCTGGTTCCACAGCCAGGATTTTACTTTTTTTCCTGAAGGCCAGGAGGGATGTGGTGGATCGTACATCAATAGGAAGCGCATTCCACAGGCGGGGAGCCACCACCGAGAAGGCCCTATCCCTCGTCCCCACCAGCCTCATCTGAGACGTAGGCGGGAGCGAGAGCAGGGCCTCCCCGGATGATCTTAGATTACGAGGTGGGACATAGCGGCTGATGCGTTCGGACAAGTAGGCTGGGCCAGAACCGTATAGAGCTTTAAAGGTCAAAACCAGCACTTTGAATTGAGCCCGGAATTGGACCGGCAGCCAGTGGAGCTGACACAACAGAGGGGTGGTATGCTCCCTGTATGTAGCTCCCGTTAGCAATCTGGCTGCCGCCCGCTGGACTAATTGCAATTTCCGAACTGTCTTCAAAGGCAGCCCCACGTAGAGTGCGTTGCAGTAATCTATTCGGGATGTGACCAGAGCGTGGACGACCAAAGCCAGATCAGACTTCCCAAGGTACGGGCGCAGCTGGCGCACAAGTCTTAACTGTGCAAAAGCTCCCCCGGCCACCGCTGAGACCTGGGGTTCCAGGCTCAGCGATGAATCCAGGATCACTCCCAAGCTGCGAACCTGCGTCTTCAGGGGGAGTGTAACCCCATCCAACACAGGCTGTAACCCTATGCCCTGTTCGGCCTTGCGACTGACTAGGAGGACCTCTGTCTTGTCTGGATTTAGTTTCAATTTGCTAGCCCTCATCCAGTCCGACACAGCGGCCAGGCACCGGTTCAAGGTCTGGACAGCCTCCTTGGTGACAGGTGGGAAGGAGTGACAGATCTGGACGTCATCTGCGTACAGATAACACCTTACTCCGAAACTCTGAATGATCTCTCCCAGCGGTTTCATGTAGATGTTGAATAGCATCGGGGACAGTAGTGAACCCTGAGGGACTCCACAGGACAACGGCTGTGGAGCTGAACAGGTGTCACCCAATGACACCTTCTGGGTACGACCTTTCAGGAAGGATTGGAGCCACTGCAGAGCAGTACCCCCAAGCCCCATGTCTGCAAGGCGACCCAGAAGGGTACCGTGGTCAACGGTATCGAAAGCCGCTGAGAGGTCCAGCAGAACCAACAAGGACACACTCCCCCTGTTGAGTTCTTGGCGTAGATCATCTACTAAGGCGACCAAGGCTGTTTCAGTACCATGTCCCAGCCTAAAGCCAGACTGTGCCAGATCAAGATAATCAGTGTCTACCAAGAACCCCTGGAGTTGCGAAGCCACCACACATTCCATGGCTTTGCCCAAATAGGGGAAATTGGAAACTGGCAGATAGTTCACTAATTGAGTGGGATCCAGTGATGGTTTTTTCAACAGCGGTTTTATCACAGCTTGCTTTAATCTGGCTGGAATTTTGCCCTCCTATAAGGAGGCATTAACCACCACCTTCACCCACTCTGCCAAACCCCCTCTGGCTTCCTTTATCAGCCAGGATGGGCAGGGGTCTAGGATGCATGTAGTGGGCCTCGCCTCTCCAAGGATCTTGTCCACATCCTCGAGCTGAACCAATTGAAACGAATCCATTAAAACCGGACAAGCAGATGTTCGTGTCACATCCTCAGAGACTGCCGTTAAAGTGGTATCGAAATCGGAACAGATCAGCGCCACTTTATCCACGAAGGCCTTAGCAAATTCTTCACAGCATACAACCGAGCCGTCAGGGATCTCGCACTGTGGCGGATTTAAAAGACCCCTAACGACTCGGAACAGTTCCGCTGGACGGTTCTTTGCGGCGGCCACCTTGGATGTTTTTTGTGCGGCTTTTGTTGCTGCGTCATAAGTCCTCAAAAAGGGGAACAGGCGCGCATGAGCTGATCTGCTCCGCTTCCGACGCCACACGCACTCTAGCCTCCTCTTTTTTCGCTTCATTGCTGCCAGCTCCTCAGTAAACCAAGGAGCTGGTTTAGCTCGGTTACTCAAGAGGGGGCATTCTGGAGCGATCGTGTCAATAGCCCTTGTCATCTCCCTATCCCAGAGAGAAACAAGAGCCTCAACAGGGTCACTTACCGAGGAGGCGGGGAAATCCCCAAGAGCTGTCAGGAATCCATTCGGATCCATAAGTCTCCTGGGGCGGACCATTCTAATGGGTCCACCACCCCTGCAGAGGTGGAAAGGCACAGTAAGTCTAAACCTGATCAGGTGGTGGTCGGTCCATGGCAAAGGAATGATGGTCAGTTCCTCCACTCTGCCACCTTCATCCCATCCCTGGCAAAAAAAACCCAGATCTAACGTGTGTCCTGCACTATGGGTGGGACTCGATATTAGCTGGGACAGGCCCATGGTTGCCATGGCGGCCATGAAGTCCTGAGCCGCTCCTGATAGAGTGGTCTCGGCATGGACGTTGAAGTCTCCCAGCACAATGAGCCGTTGGGACTCCACGGCCAAGCCTGAGACCACTCCAGATAGCTCAGGTAAGGAGACTGTAGTGCAGCGGGGTGGTCGGTATACTAGCAGAATCCCTATCCTGCCCCGATCACCAACCCTTAGGCCGACACATTCTAACGTGGTTGATTGCGGGATGGGGCACCTGGTCAAGGGGATGGAATCCTTATAGACCACTGCGACTCCCCCTCCCCGCCCTCCCGGTCTCGCTTGGTGCTGTACGGAATAACCCGGTGGGCAGAGCTGAGAGAGATTAACCCCCCCAGCCTCGTCCAGCCAGGTCTCCGTTATACAAGCCAGGTCAGCTTGTTCTTCAAGAATTAGATCTTGTATATTACCCCAGAATTGGAACCCTCCCTGATGTTTAAAGATAAAATGGTAGATATATAGGAGTAACAATCAAAAGAGAAGGGGAAACTATACTAGTGTGCAATGTTTATGCACCAAATGACACCAAAACTAACTTCTTTAAGGACTTAGAAGAGGAAATAGCCGGGGGGACATATAGCAGCTGCATAATAATGGGGGACCTCAATGAAGTCATCAACCCCAAAATAGACAAAAATCCGAGCAAAAAAGGGGCTGGAGGAAAATTACCTAAAAGCTTCTTTGGATTAATGAATACCCTCAAACTGAAAGATGCCTGGAGGGAATATCACCCTAGAGAGAGAGATTATTCCTTTTATTCAGGAAGACATAACACGTGGTCAAGAATCGATTATGTTCTCCTATCTGAAAATCTGACAGCACAAGTCAAAAATATCAAAATTTTGCCTAGAACAATTGCAGACCACTCCCAACTGGAAATGGAGTTATTCCCAAGCGTAAGGGAATTCTCCTGGAGATTCCCAGCTGACCTAATGAAAGATAAGAAAATCAAAGAGGAAGCACACAAACTGATCAAGGAGTTCCTTGTAATAAACAGCAGAGACTTTGAGAACACTAGAATTATCTGGGATGCTAGTAAAGCATATATAAGGGGTTTCTTTTTAAAACAACAGGCCATTAGGAAAAAATGGCAAAAGGAATTAATAGAGTTGCAAACCCAAATTGAGACAAGTGAGCGAGAATTAAAGAGGAATCCAAAATGTAAAAACCTGAAGGAGAAAAACAGCGCCCTAAGAAAACAAATAGAAATCTACGAGATGAATAAGATGGAAAAAAACCTAAAATATTTACAGCAGAAACAATTCCAATCGGCCAATAAACCAGGAAGATATCTTGCCTGGCAATTAAGAGAAAAGAGAGTTAGAAACCACATCCCAAAAATTAAAATTGGACAGATAGAATACAAAAAGAATCCAGAAATTAGAGAGGCAATGCTTACCTTCTTTACAGAGCTATATAAGAAGGACGACATAGATACAGAAAAAATTGCAAAATACCTAGGGGAAAGGAAACTAGAAAGAATAACAGAGGAGGAAAGAGCAAAGTTAAATAAGGAGACCTCAAAAGAAGAAATTAAGAAAGCAATTAAGAAACTGAAAAATGGTAAAGCAACTGGCCCAGATGGGTTCTCTGCTGAATATTACAAGGAATTCCAGGAAGAGCTGCAGGAAATATTGGGGAAAATTTTCAATGATGTATTACAAAAAGGCATAGTGCCAGAGACTTGGGGGGAGGCAAACATAACATTAATTGGGAAACAGGGCAAGGAAAGAGACAACCCAGCGAACTACAGACCAATAGCGCTTCTTAACTTTGATTACAAAATTTTTACAACTATTATAGCGGAAAGATTAAAGGAATTTTTGAAACATTGGATAAAAGAGGACCAAAATGGATTCATTCCAGGAAGGCAATTAAAAACCAATATAAGGAATATAATCAACGTGATAGAATATTTCGATAAAAACATAGACAAAGAGGTTGCTATAATGTTCATGGACGCTGAGAAAGCGTTTGATAAAATCTCCTGGGATTATCTCAAACTGCTCCTAAAAGAATTAGACATGGGGTTTCAGATGGAGAACACAATTCGGGCCATCTATCAAACAACAAACAGCCAAAATAATAATCAATCAAAGAAAAACTGAAAAGCTAGAGATCCAAAAAGGAGTGAGGCAAGGATGCCCACTGTCCCCCTTGCTATTTGTCCTTATGCTTGAGATACTGCTATCAGGGAGGATGACAATCTCAAAGGGGTGCAAATTGGGAAGGAAAAAACAAAAGTGAAAGCTTTTGCGGATGATGTAGCCTTAATCATACAAAGCCCAACAGAAACCATCCAACTATGGCTGAAGAAAATCGAAGAATTCGGCGAGATAGCCGGCCTCAAAATGAATAAAAATAAAACCCAATTCTTAGTCAAAAATTTGAGTGGAAAGAAGAAACAGGAACTGGAGGAGACTTCAGGAATTAAAATAGCAAGCAAGGTAAAATATCTAGGAATTAACTTAACACCCAAAAACTCCCAGCTATTCAAAAACAACTATACAGAACTATGGAAAGCAATTCAAAAAGATATAGGGAAATGGGAGAAACTTAATCTATCGTTGATGGGAAAAGTAGCGACACTCAAAATGATGATCCTCCCCAGAATCAATTTTCTTTTTTCCACCATACCAATTATAAAAAAGATGACCAGTTCAAAATTTGGACAAGGGATATGTTAAAATTCTTGTGGGGGGGGGGGGAACCAAGGGTTAAGATGAAGACCATGCAAGACAGTAAGGAAAGAGGAAGATTGGGAGTACCCAACTTAAAAATATACTTTGAGGCCAACTGTCTCGCCTGGGCGAGGGAATGGGTCAATCTGGAAGAGGACAGGATGTTAAATCTGGAGGGCCATGACCTAAGGTTTGGGTTTCATGCTTACATGGGCTATGATAAACACAAGGCCGACGCTGGATTTAAAAATCATTATACCAGAGACGCGATATTAAGAGTATGGATAAAATACTGGAAAAAGATATACAAAAAAAACCCTCTATGGTTATCCCCAACAGAGGCGTTTAGAATCAGGGAATTAGGAAGCAGAAGATGGTCACAGTATAGGGAACTTATAGAGTGGGATGGGCAAAAATATGTGCTTAAAAGCATGGATCAATTGAAACTAGAAGGGATAATGCTGAGCTGGTTTTCCTATCTCCAAATAAAAGAGAAATTTAAAGTGGACTCAAGAAAGGGATTTGAGGAGAATAGCAATGAACTAGAAGAAATCATGCTGGGCAAGAACCAGAAAATCGTAGGAAGAATATACAAGGTGTTATTAAAATGGGAATCAGAGAACAATCAGAACAGGGAGTACATGAAGAGTTGGTCTAGAAACCTAGGATATAAAATAAATAAAGAAACATGGTCACAAGTATGGAAAGGGAATGTGGGTAGTGTTGCCAGTTACGCCTATCAAGAAAACTGGGTCAAAATGATCTACAGGTGGCACCTAGTCCCGGCCAAACTAACCAAGATCTATAAAAATCTCAACCCGAAGTGCAGGAGATGTGCTTGTTCTAGCGGTACCTTCTTTCATGTGTGGTGGACGTGTGATAAAACAACTAAATACTGGAAAATGATTCAGTTAGAAATAAACAAAATATTGGGATGGAAAGTAGAAAGGAAACCCGACCTCTTCCTATTGGGGATAAAAGATAGAAGTTTTCCTAAAGAGGACTGGAGAATCTTTACGCTTTGTACAACCGCGGCGAGAATGGCCTTCGCCCAGCAATGGAAAGATGTGGAACCCCCTACGAAAGAAGCCTGGTTCTCCAAACTATGGGGAGCTATCCAAATGATGGCCCTAAGTGAGAAACTATGCCGGGACGACAAAGAAGACAAAGAGACAATAGGCTGGTCAAAAATTAGAATTTATTGTAAAAGGGAATTTAATGTAGAGTTAAATATGTTATAGAGATAAAATGACGCAACTTTCTCCCCCCTCCCCCTCTTTACCCTCGCAGGACGCAAAAGAGGGCTAAGAGATTGCTGAACAGGAAAGAGTGGGCCTGGAATCAAACCCCTCGACCTCCGATCACGAGCACGCTTTTCACACCCTTTTCTATCTTTCCGCTTTAGCACCCAACACGAGGGAAAGGCCCTCGGGCCCTCCCCTCACCGCCAACTCTATCTTTCCTTTCAAGTTCTACTCCTCTGACTTTCTTTCTCTCTTCTTCCGGATCTTTCGGAACCTCCATCTCGGCTCGAGATGGATCTATGTTGTATGTTTGTACTATTCTTTTGGAAATTAATAAACTTTATTTTTTTTAAAAAAAGAATTAGATCTTGTATTGTTGATGTTTTTCCATTGACTGACCTGGCGTTAAACAGCACCACTTTCAACTGGGAGGGGCCGCCTTCCTGGGTACTCAGCTTAACTTTGTCAGGAGCCCGATTTAAATTTATTAAAGTTCTTGCACAAATGTTTGGCCGGATTGGAAATTTAGAACGCTCGCTTCTAGATCGAATTGGTAATTTAGATCCATCACAAATTCTAGGCCGAATCCATACTTTGGGTCTCCCTTTCCCGCATCTTCCCCTCCCAGTCACCACCCCGATAGGAACTCCCCGCCCGGGAACCATCCCTCCTGCATGTTCCCTCTCCATGTCACCCAGTTGAACACCGTACAGCGGATCCTGGTTTAGTGCACCCATATAGAATGTTTCTGCTGGGCCTTGCTTCAGCCAGGCAGGCAGGGCCTGAGTCTGTAAGGAGCAAGTCTTCAGGGGCCGAGGTCAAAGGCAGCCTGCAGTGGAGAAATACTTCCTTTTCCTCCAAGCTCCCTGCTGCTGATGTTCCTTGGCTCTCTTGGATGGTGCTGTATGACTGGGCACCCACCGGGATCCTCCTTTTATGGCCAGCCTCAGGAGGCAGCAGGTGTTTCTGCTGGGCCTTGCTTCAGGTCAAAGGATGCAGAAGAGCAGAAAAGACACTTGATAGATGCATGGAACTACTGAAAAGCATTGCTAAAAGCTCAATGTACAGCAGTTGCTGATTTGTCAGGACACGCTCTTGACTTATTCTTGACATTGGCTAGATGCTGGGAAGTTATGCAAGAAAGGAACTAAAGGGGAAGACACCTCGTTCTCAAGTGCAACAGAAAAATCATTTCCAGAGGGCCAAGACCTCCCCTTTACAAACCCCTGACTTTTCCAAGCACAGGGCAGCATACAACCCTCAGGCTGTTTCAGTCAATAACGCCGACAGCAACAGTTGCCCTGGATAAATTCCCACAAGGTCAAAGATACTCATCTCCACTTTGTATCCTGTGCCCCTCAACTCTCTGTGTACAATGCAGAAGATGCCTAGGTAGCGCCAGGCACCACACTGGCAATCTTCACCTTGGAGGCACATATAGTTGTGGAATTTTTTTTCTCTGCCAGCCATGTAAAGGACTGATGAGTACCGATCCCGCCACAGCTTTTCGCCACAGCAGTGAACATACGATTGAAAGCATTCTGTTCCTCGGACTACAATGCAGTTCTCAAATTATGCACGCATGTTATACACATGATCCGAAACACAGCAAGGTTTATATATCTCCCCATTCTAAAGGGAAGGAAGAAATAATACATTCTGTGTGGCCTAGGTGGTCAGTTTCTGCAGACATTTAAAAGATTTCTGGTAAAACCTTGTTATGCTGGAAAAGGATCACAATGCACACAGCTACTGTACCCATCAATCCATGGGATGTATTCTCTGATCAGGTTTAGACTTTCCGCACCCTCCAACCTCTGCAGGGGTGGAGGACCCATTAAGATGGTCCGCCCTATTTATTTATTTTATTTATTTATTTCACTCGGCTTCTATGCCGCCACTCCCGGCGGGCTCGGGGCGGCTCACAACAATAAAAATATCACAAGATAAAACAGCAGCACAAGATAAAACACACTAAAACACCATAAAACCTTATTAGCAATTACAACAATAATAGTTAAAAACAACAGGATAAGATTAGCTACCCACAGGGGGTGCAACCCATTGTCCTACACGTGGAAGGCAAGCTGGAAGAGGTGGGTCTTGCACGCCTGTCTGAAGGGGAGTAGATCGTGGATGGCCTGCACCTCTGCAGGGAGGGCGTTCCAGAGTGTCGGTGCGATCACCGAGAACGCCCTGCGACGGGTGGCCGTTAGTTTGGCCACTTTTACCGAGGGAACAGTCAGGAGTTTGGTATCCTCGGAGCGGAGTGGTCTCGTAGGGCAATATGGGGAGAGACGGTCCCTCAGGTACGCTGGCCCCAGGCCGTGCAAGGCCTTAAAGGTAAGAACCAACACTTTGAAGGCAATCCGGTGCTCAATTGGCAGCCAGTGCAGGTCCTGCAAGGTGGGTGTTATGTGGCAGCCTGCTGGCAAGCCAGACAGGAGCCGGGCGGCAGAATTCTGCAACAGCCTGAGCTTCCGGGTTACCGACAGAGGAAGGCCAACGTAGAGTGCGTTACAGTAGTCCAGCCTGGAGATGACCGTGGCTTGGATCACCGTGGCCAGGTCGTTCCGGGATAGATAGGGGGCCAGCCTCCTCGCCTGTCTCAGATGAAAAAAAGCAGACTTGCTGACCGCAGAGACCTGGGTCTCCATGGACAGCTGGGAATCCAAATGGACCCCCAGGCTCTTTACGGAAGACGATGGGCATAACGCCACACCGTCCAGGCTTGGAAGTTGGACATCCCTATCACCCGGGCAGCCCAGCCACAAGATCTCCGTCTTCGCCGGATTCACCCTCAACCTACTGGCTCGCAGCCATCCAGTAACGGCTTTGAGGCAACGTTGGAAATTATCGGGGATGGTTTCGGGCCTGCCCTCCACCCTCAGAATGAGCTGAGTGTCATCAGCGTACTGGTGACACTCAAGCCCATAACTCCGCACCAGCTGTGCAAGCGGCTGCATGTAGATGTTAAATAACAGAGGGGAGAGAATGGCCCCCTGAGGAACCCCGCAAACTAATGGGGAGCCCTCAGAGACCACCTTGCCCCTCCTCACACGCTGGGACCGCTGGTGGAGGAAGGAGGTCAGCCATTTCAGGACTGTCCCCCTCACTCCAGCCATGGCCAGGCAGTGGATCAAAAGATTGTGGTCGACCGTGTCAAACGCTGCCGTGAAGTCCAATAACACGAGCAGCGCAGACCCGCCTGATCACTGTTTTTTGGGACAGTAGGGACTGTTGCATCATCAGGGACTGCAACTTACCTCAACTAAACAATTGGGCGGTAGTTGGAGGGGCGTGAGTTTTTTGGCACCACCGCTCTTTTAAGCACTCTGGAAAGACTCCTTGCTCAAGGGAGCTGAAGTCACACATTTTGGCCGCCTTGACAGCACGCTCATAAGCTTTTAAATAGCTTATAGGCTGATAATGAGGCTCCGTCTCGCTCATAAGCTTTTTAAATAGCTTATAGGCTGATAATTCCGGAGTTCCCTCACACACGCTCTCTAGCCGTCTCTTTTCCCACTTCATCGATCTAAGATCATCCGTGTACCATGGAGACCGATGTTTGCGGGGTCGGAGAGGGCGCCTAGGGGCAATCTCATCGAGAGCTCTGGCCAGTGAGGTGTTCCAGGATTGGACCTGCTCATCGACTGAGACACTGATAGACTCCAGATCCCTCAGAGCATTCAGGAACCTTTCGGGTTCCATAAGTCTCTTTGGGCGAACCAAAATCCGTTTGGCGCCCTTGCATGGGGGAGGCGGTTGCTCAACCCGGATCCTTAGATCCCTAGGAGGCTTATGGATCCTGTCGGATTCCTGACAGCTCTTGGGGAATTTCCCGCCACCTCGGTAGGTGATTCTGTTGATGCTCTGGTCACTCTCTGGAACGGGGAAATGACTAAGGCAATAGACACGATTGCTCCGGAACGGCCCCTTTCAAGTAGCCGAGCTAAACCAGCTCCTTGGTTTAATGAGGAGTTGGCAGCAATGAAACGAAGGAAGAGGGACCTAGAGAGCGTGTGGCGTTCAGATCCGAGCGGGCCAAATCGAACATGCCTTGATGCCTATCTAAGGGCATATGGCGTGGCAATAAAGACTGCAAAGAAATCCTTTCTGGCAGCCAGTATTGCGTCCACAAAGAACCGTCCAGCGGAGCTGTTTCGAGTTGTCAGAGGCCTATTGCATCCCGCCGTCCAGGATGGGAGCTCTGACAACTCCGCAGCCCGCTGTGAAGCATTTGCTCAGTTTTTTGCGGATAAAGTCACATTGATCTGTTCTGGCCTGGACACCATGTTAACGGCAGTCTCTGAGGATGTAGCTGGAGCACCTGCTTGTCCGATTTTGATGGATCAATTTCAATTGGTGAAACCAGAGGATGTGGACAAGATACTTGGAGGAATGAGAGCAACCACATGCATCCTAGACCCCTGCCCATCCTGGCTTCTAAACGAGGACAGAGGGGGATTGGCCGAGTGGGTGAAGGTGGTGGTTAATGCCTCCCTCCGGGAAGGCAACATTCCAGCGAGCTTAAAACAAGCTGTTATAAAACCGCTGTTGAAGAACCATCACTGGACCCCACTCAATTCGTCAACTATCGGCCTGTTTCCAATCTTCCCTTCTTGGGCAAAGTCCTGGAATGTGTGATGGCCTCACAACTCCAGGTATTCTTGGAAGACACAGATTATCTGGATCCGCCGCAGTCTGGTTTTAGACCGGGGCATGGTACCGAGACAGCCTTGGTCGCCTTAGTGGATGATCTACGCCGGGAGCTTGACAGGGGGAGTGTGTCCCTGTTGGTTCTGCTGGACCTCTCAGCGGCCTTCGATACCGTTGACCACAGTATCCTTCTGGGACACCTCGCAGAGATGGGGCTTGGAGGTATTGTCTTGCAGTGGCTCCGGTCCTTTCTGGAGGGCCTATCTCAGAAGGTGTTATTGGGAGACACCTGGTCAACCCCATAACTATTGTCTTGGGTTCCTCAGGGTTCAATACTATCTCCCATGTTGTTTAACATTTACATGAAGCCGCTGGGGGAGGTCATTCGGAGTTTCGGAGTGCTGTGTCATCTGTACGCAGATTATGTCCAACTCTGACACTCCTTCCCACCTGCTACTAAGGAGGCTGTTTTGGTCCTGAACCGGTGCTTGGCTGCTGTGTCGGACTGGATGAGGGAGAACAAATTGAAATTGAATCCAGACAAGACAGAGGCACTCCTGGTCAGTCGAAAGGCCGAACAGGGCATAGGGTTACAGCCTGTGTTGGACAGGGTTACACTCCCCCTGAAGATGCAGGTTCGCAGTTTGGGTGTGATCCTGGACTCATCGCTGAGCCTGGAGCCCTTTATTTATAAATAAATAAATAAATAAACCAATGCCAGCAGCAAACCAACATAAAATCCATGAGACTGCAGCTGTACTCTGTCAGCCAGGCAGAAGACAGGGTTATTTGTAATTCAGAATTCTATTAGGTTAGGATGTAGAATCTGTACCAAGATTAACTGACGTACACCGTTACACTGAATGAAGTCCCAGCTGATTCACTGGTCACTAATAAGTGATACTTGTCTTGATGCAGAAAGCAAGACATAGAAATGGTTTACCACCAGCATTTTCTGATGGTAACATGGTTGTACCTCCAGAAGATTGATTACCCCTGCGTTGTCAACTGGTGGAAGATGGGAACCCGGATTCCAATTAAGGAGGACCTCTTGTTCCGCAGTCAAAAGCTCTAACACAGAAACCAGAGCCCACTTTTTCTCTGTCAGCCACGTAGGAGAGGACTATGTCGTGCACGGCGTGACAATGGGGCGACTATCACGCAAACAGGTGGGTTTTTTTAAAAACCCTGACAGCGTCCTTGCATTTCCAGAAGAGTTATATTTCTGTTACGTTTTCTCACTGCTTTTGTAATTAAAGTTACATACGCTCAGCTTACACAAGCACACAAATAACTTCAGCGGCGTTTTAGTCACAGGCCAACACTCAATCCCCAGGAGGTATGCTAAGCATTTCTGTAAGCATTGCAGAACAAAGTACTTAGACCCACCAAGGTCTAAGACACTTAATATCCACCTCATTTCTGACCAAACTCCAAAACGTGTGAAGAATGCGTCTTCTCTCTTTGCCACGTAGCAGAGGCTTATGTATAGGTAAGGAATACAGTTTGGCCATCATAGCTTTGGGAGCACCACCTTTATTTTACTTCCGGAGTCCAGACATGTAGAGGAGGGGGTCAGTAGTATAACTGATGAGGTAACAAGTCTTACCTTTGACTTTAGTAGTCAACCAACCCATAGGTTACATGGCAGCACTCAGGGAATTGAAGCTGGCCTTTGAAAGGGAATTGTTGCCAATCCAAAGACATGGAGAATAAAAAGCCTAGGAAATGGGCAACAACTCTCTGTCAGCCATGTAGGGTAGAACTATGTTGAGCACGGCGCGACACTGTGGCGATTATCACGCAAGCAGGTGTGTTTTTTTAAACTCAGACAGCGTCCTCAGAGTTTCAGAAAAGTTATATTTCTGTTATGTTTAATTGTTACTTTTGGCATTAAAGTCACACTCTCTGCTTAGACGCACACACGAATAACTTTGGCGGCGTTTCAGTCGCAGGCCAACACTCAATCCCAAAGAGGCAACTGATGCGGCAACAACTCTTACCTTTGACTTTTGTAGTCAACCGACCCACAGGTTACAAGGCAGCAGTCAGGGAAATGAAGTTGGCCTTTGAGAGAGAACAGCTTCAATCGACACTGTGGCGATTATCACGCAAGCAGGTGTGGTTTTTAAAACTCCGACAGCGTCCTTGCATTTCCAGAAGAGTTATATTTCTGTTACGTTGAATTGATGCTTTCGGAATTAAAGTTGCATACACACACACACGAATAACTTTGGTGGCGTTTCAGTCGCAGGCCAACACTCAATCCCCAGGAGGCAACTGATGCAGCAACAACTATTACCTTTGACTTTTGTAGTCAACCGACCCACAGGTTACAAGGCAGCAGTCAGGGAAATGAAGTTGGCCTTTGAAAGAGAATTTATTTATATATTTATTTATATTTTATCATAGTGGCCTTCTGATGTGCTTGTTCAAGGATATGTGAGGGATATCCTCTCTGAGTGAGTTCTTTTTTGAGGTGAAGGGCCAAACTTTCAAAATCCTCAGTGTTAGACGAATTCCTTTTGAGCCTCAGGAGTTGAGAGTAGGGTAGGTTATTTTTGAGGGCCTGGGTGTGGAAAGAACTATAGTGTAAAATGCATTCTATATAGTTCTTTCCACACCCAGGCCCTCAAAAATAACCTACCCTACTGAGGATTTTAAAAGTTTGGCCCTTCACCTCAAAAAAGAACTCACTCAGAGAGGATATCCCTCACATATCCTTGAACAAGCACATCAGAAGGCCACTATGACACCACGCCAGAATTTGCTAGTCCAAAAAGACTCCAAACCACTTACTCGTCCTGTATGGCCTCTGACCTATACACGCCACTCCAAAGAAATTACCAAAATTGTTAGAAATTTTTGGCCCTTGGTGAATTTAATCCCGGGACTGGAAAAACCTCCAATCGTTGCCTTTAAGAAAACCAGGAGCATCAAGCAACTATTAATTCATGCGGATCACCGTCCTAAAATTACTGCGAAGTTTCCCTTTCCCAACCATACAAGTAGATGTGGGAGATGCTCTATATGTAAACATATATACACACAAGAATACCTAACCAGCTGTCACAATGCAGGGACTCGGCCAACCCCTTAATCACACACACAGAGATGGTAGTCAGCTAACTACTTTATTGAAGAATAATAAACAGTTGAAAAGGTAATGTCCATAAAAATAGCAAAAGCAATCCAAAGGTAATGATGAATGGTAAAGTCCGAAAACAATCTTGGCATGAAAGTTTCCAAAGGCTTGGCAGGGCTCCGCTTAGCAAAAGCAGATCAGGGAACAAGGCAAGGTTACAAGGTCCAAGGCACTCCTTGGCAGGCCACTAGCCCAGGCTTGGCTACGTGGATCTAAGCTCGCTTAGGGACAAGGGGCTGGGGTGGCAATACTCTCCCGTGACGGATTACACCTTAGAGCGATCCCTGCGCTGGTCACCTCGGGATTAGAGAGTGTCGGCCTGGTGTGGGAGTCCCCGGAGAGCCTGGCGATTCTGCTGGTGTACCGTGCGCCTAGCGCACCAGCAGAGAGCCTGGCGCGGTTGCTCGAGACTGTGTCGGAGTGGGCATTGAGGTTTCCCAGACTTATTGTTCTGGGTGACTTCAATGTCCACGCCGACGCAGCCTCTGTTCCATCTGCAGCTGCGGACCTAATCTCGACCATGGCGACATTAGGCCTCTCCCTTTATAGCTCGGGACCCACACACTCGGCCGGGCACACTCTCGACTTGGTGTTCAGCGCGGGGGTTCAAGTGGACCTAGCCTCCGTAATAGAGGTTCCATGGTCGGACCACTGTGCTCTAAGGATCCGGGGTGAGCAAACCCCCCATGCAAGGGCGCCGAACAGATTTTCGTTCGCCCAAAGAGACTTATGGAACCCGAAAGGTTCCTGAATGCTCTGAGGGATCTGGAGTCTATCAGCGTCTCAGTCGATGAGCTAGTCCAGGCCTGGAACACCTCGTTAGCTAGAGCTCTCGACGAGATTGCCCCTAGGCGTCCTCTCCGACCCCGCAATCATCGGTCCCCCTGGTATACAGGGGATCTGAGGGCCATGAAGCGGGAGAGGAGACTGCTAGAGCGCGAGTGGAGGAAACTCCGTGACGGAGCCTCAGTATCAGCTTATAAGCTAATTAAAGAGTCTTATGAGCATGCTGTCAAGGCGGCCAAAAATGTGTACTTTTCCGCCCTGAAAGCGTCTGCTAACTCACGCCCGGCCCAATTGTTTAAGGTAATTCGGTCTTTGACAACGGTCCCTACCGTCCCAAAAAATAGTGATCAGGCCCTCACTGCCGGTGCTTTTCAGAGTTTCTTCACAGACAAGATACTGAGCCTCCGCCGGACCTTCCGGCCACAGTTGATACAGTAAGAGAGCTCGAGACTCCGTGGCCCTCCGCCGGGCCCACCCTCGTCTGGTTTCGGCCACTGGACGCAGACGCTGTTGATAAGATAGTGGCTGCAGCCCGTCCCACCACCTGCTTCCTCGACCCGTGCCCCTCCTGGCTTGTTAGATCTTGCCTGGAGGGGTTATGTGGGCCTCTGTTGAATATCATAAACAGCTCCCTTGAGCAAGGAGTCTTTCCAGAGTGCTTGAAAGAGGCGGTGGTAGCTTCATTACTGAAGAAACCGTCATTGGACCCTGCGGTTCCCTCCAACTACCGCCCAGTGTCGAATCTTTCGTACCTGGGCAAGGTAGTTGAGAGGGCAGTAATGGAGCAGTTGCAGTCCTTCTTAGAGGATGCAACGTGGCTAGACCCCTTCCAGTCCGGCTTCCGTTCGGGGCACGGGACGGAGACGGTCCTGGTCTCCATCACAGACCAACTCCGCTGCCAGCTCGACCAAGGCGGGTCTGCGCTGCTCGTGTTATTGGACCTCACGGCAGCGTTTGACACGGTCGACCACAATCTATTGATCCACCGCCTGGCCATGGCTGGAATGAGGGGGACTGCCCTTAAATGGCTGACCTCCTTCCTCCGCCAGTGGTCTCAGCGTGTGAGGAGGGGCGAGGTGGTCTCCGAGGGCTCCCCATTAGTTTGCGGAGTTCCTCAGGGGCCATCCTCTCCCCCTCTGTTATTTAACATCTACATGCAGCCGCTTGCACAGCTGGTGCGGAGTTATGGGCTGGTTTGTCACCAGTACGCTGACGACACCCAGCTCATTCTGAGGATGGAGGGCAGGCCGGAGCCCGTCCCCGATAATTTCCAGCACTGCCTCGAAGCCGTTACTGGATGACTGCGAGCCAGTAGGTTGAGGGTGAATCGGCGAAGACGGAGATCTTGTGGCTGGGTCGCCCGGGCGGGGTGGGTGCCCGGCTTCCGACCCTGGACGGTGCGGCGCTGTGCCCAGCGCCATCTGTGAAGAGCCTGGGGGTCCACCTGGACTCCCAGCTGACCATGGAGGCCCAGGTCTCTGCGGTCAGCAAGGCTGCTTTTTTCCACCTCCGCCAGGCAAGGAGGCTGGCCCCCTACCTCTCCCGGAACGACCTGGCCACGGTGATCCAAGCCACGGTCATCTCAAGGCTAGATTACTGTAACGCGCTCTCGTTGGCCTTCCTCTGTCGTCGATCCGGAAGCTCAAGCTGGTGCAGAACACTGCCGCCCGGCTCCTGTCTGGCACGCCAGCAGGTTGCCGTATAACACCCGTCTTGCAGGATCTGCACTGGCTGCCTATTGAGCACCGGATCGCCTTCAAAGTGTTGGTTCTTACCTTCAAGGCTCTGTACGGCCTGGGGCCAGCGTATCTGAGGGACCGCCTCACTCCCTATTGCCCATCGAGATCACTACGGTCTGAGGATGCCAACTTCCTGGAAATACCATCAGCAAAGTCGGCACACCTGACATCTACCCGCCGGAGGGCGTTCTCCATCATAGCCCCCATGCTGTGGAACACCCTCCCGGCTGAAACCAGAGCCCTGAGGGATTTACTCCCATTCAGGCGGGCCTGCAAAACCCATCTGTATAGGCAGGCCTTCGGAGAGTAGGCCCGCGTGCTCTGGGTACTGTGTTGTGGCTCCTGTTGCTGCTCCATTTGTTTTATTGGCTGTTCTGCTATTGCTCTAATTGTTCAATTGTTTTATGTTTTTAATCTTTGTTTTTATGCCCCTGGCTCTTGTGAGCCGCCGCGAGCCCCCGGGAGTCGGCGGCATAGAAGCCTCAATAATAAATAAATAAATAAATAAATAAATTATCACCAAGTGTACTACAATTCCCAAAACTCTTAGCATTAGAGAATAAAAAAGAAAGAAAAAGAGTAAATGCATTATTGTAGTAATATGTAATAAATACAGGTGGTCTATGGAGCTAAAGAAGGGATTTCCCCCAAGTGTAAAGCAATTAATTAACAAATCTCTTGATTTAGGGCAAAACTAGCCATAAAATAGAAGCTCAAGCTGCACAAGCCAGGCATTCAGGCCAGCCAAGAGGAAAAAGTGTCCCCCTTGCAATTGCCACCAAACTGCTTGTGGTGATGATTATTATTAATGGATTTTTTTAAAATGTAGAAATTCACACGGAGTGAGGCAGCGTTTGCCTCTCCCAGAATAAGAAATAGAATTACAGAAACCACCCCAATAAGTTAGGAAGAATAAAGGAGGCAAGTTGCATTCCTCCGTCCTCCAAAATTCCCATCCAATCCCACTCCCCAGAGCTGCAGTGCAAAGGAATGGAAGCACTGCAGCAGTCTTCTCTGCTCCTCACTTCTGCAAATCGAAAGCAGACTTAGCAAGCCTCGTGGTGTGCGGGTATTTAAACGCTTTGAACCCCGCCCTCTAAGAGTTTGTTTGCATCTGATTGGCTAAATGAAAGAAGGTGGTTTCATGGTACCACCTGGTCTCCCTTAGCCAATGAGAAGACACGTTTCCTAAGGGCAAAGAAGCCATCGACGTCATTACGACGTCATTACGCACCAGATACAAAAATGGCAGCGCCCAGGATCGAAAAACAAAGAGGACTTCTGGGTTCACTGGCGAGGTGCAGTAAAGCTCAAAATTACCATTTTGAACAGATCAAATACAAATTAATTTAATTTCTTCATCGCTAAAACCATGCCTAGTATATATCTTTTGCTATAATTGACATTGATACTTATGTGCATACTATAAAGCTTAACAAATTAGTAATATATCTATATTAGAGATTTTTCCTGTTATTCATTAGGATATCAGCCATCTCGCTGACTTCCTCATCCCTCCTTTCCATTTTCCATTTAAAGTTAGAACAGTTGCCCTCTCCTTTTTGGCCAGATTGATCACCAACAATGGTCCACCCTGGCCTCACATCGGGAGGCATGGAGATGCACTATCCACGATGCTTGCGGCCTCTTTCGAAAAGTCACGCCAAATGAGTCTCGAGCAGAAATGACAATGCAGAAAGAACCACAACTTGGAAACAACATCACCCAATGAGACTTTCTGCTGTGCTTTCTGCAACCGGACTTGCCTATCTCGGATTGGCCTTTTTAGTCATCAACGCGCTTGTAGAAAGCATAGGATGAGTCCTTCCTGAATCCTCGTTTGCGAAGAAAAGCCATGAAAAAGAAGAAAAGATCGTGTTAGAATGTATACATACAAGTATTGACAACAATGTGTTATTATTCTATATGGTCTAGAAATACACAATTGAGTGCTTAATACTTTGTTGATGTATATAACAGTTAGTTATCAATAACCTTGATTATTTGTCAGTAACTCTGATACTCTACAGCACATATTTGCTGTTGCACCCCAGTGTTTGTTTTCGTTGTCCACAGGGCGGTCAAGCAATCGGTACTCTGGGGATTTCTCCCTCCTGATCTGGGAGGATGGGGCAATGTTGAACAGTGGCCTCCACTTATCTTGGAAACAAGCAAATGTAGTAAATTAATTTAATGTTATGAGATAAATTCCATTTTCTCATATTCAGAGAGGTGTGCTCTAGACAAATATGCAAAACGGGTAGATTTAAATTTTCCAGGAGAATCCGGGAGACAGCACATTTCTTCTTGTAATATTCCTTATTAAATTGCTGAAATTACTTTTAAAATTGTCAAAACCTCACGGATCTTCTATACATGTTGAAAGCTAATATGCTGACAGAGGAAAATCTTTTCTACCACTGTGGCAAGTTTTGTCAGTAGTGGTCTAAAACGGAGGGAAAGGGAATCCCCCAAGTTTTGTCTGTCCCGTTTGCAGGTTTTTGCCTGTTGCGGAATCGCGCCCACCATTAACGAAGCAATTTGGAAATTTTGGAAAATTCGGAAAATTCCGACTTTTTTTGGAAAATTTCGGAAATCATGTTGGAATTGAATCACCAGTGCCCCCTATATCCAAAACCAGTTTTGAACCATTTTTCCTTGATTAAACAAGCCTAGTAAACATGCAAATATATTTCGTGTATCTGATAAGGTGGATTTTCCATGCATGCCAATTCTGTAGCATTTGTTTCATATTATGTCTCTAGGGCCCCATCTATACTGCTATGTAATTCAATTTGAAACTGTATATGGCAGTATAGATGGCGCTAAATCTCCTAGTTCTTTTAGTCATGGAAAAGTAGGAATTATGGTTTATTAAAAAGTGCAGCCCTTTTCACTCTGTTCACCAAAAAAGAATATTTGAGATTATTCAGCTCAGTACAGAAGTAATTTTATCAAGCTTGTAAATGTTGTGTAATGTGAACAGATTACCAAGATTTATTTTCCCTTTTAAAAATGCAATTGAATCAAATGTCTTGGATTATCACAATGTTAACCATGCCCCAAATCACTGAATAAAAAGGAAAACGTAGAGAGCAACTGAATAAATGGATTACTCCTTTTGCAAGTAGGTGTAAGCTATTTACAAGTGATACATTCAGGGAAAGTAATGTTCTAAATCCTGTGGCAATAAGCCAATCGCTAAAAATACATGGGATTAACTGATTTGAATTGAGTCGACTCTTCTTATGGAAAGAGAACTCACCAGATGTCTCTTTATTACTTTGTACAATACATAGATCCCAGCACAACAATCCATCAGAGGTCTCAAACTGATGCAACAAAAAAACTCCAGCACATTTTTACAGAAAGGCTCATGTTCTCACAACTTTTGTGCATTTTTACACTTGACAAATAGCTGTTTGACTCCAGTTTTGTTCTAATCCACTGTTATGTCAAGCACAGGGGCCCTATTCAAGTGTCTGCCAATAGTGGCCTACAACTTGCTGTTTCCTTTTCTTTTCTCCCTTTGTTTCTTCTTTGACAGACACTTGTGTACTTTTTCTATCATGTATTTGGACATCTGAAAAATGGATTTCAAGGATTTCACAACAAAAAAAATCACACAGTGTGTTAAAAAGAAGCCTGAGCGACTCTGGTCAGATATAAGAAGAGACTATTTGTGTCAGTGAGTTCTCAAGCTCTATCTTTACTGTGCCCCTCCCCCCTTTCTCCTCGTGTTGACAATTGAATCATGGTGGGTACAGGAGGAAACTGAAATCATCAGTATAATTCTCTCTCTGCATGTCTCTTAAAGAGCATTTAGTAATGAAGACTTTGAGGTAATTTTTCCAGCTGTGGCATACATTAAATATATCCCTCTATTTCAAACAAAATGCAAATGAACAGAACATGGCCATACAGCCCAGAAAACTCACAGCAACCCAGTGATTCCAGCCATTAAAGCCTTCGGGAATACATTTTATTGATTTCTCATCAAGCCACCCACATAAGAGTATTATATACCCCAAACTGAAATTTGGTCTCTGATTTCAGTGAAAATCAATTTCCTTCAATAAAACCAGAACAGCAATTATTGGCATCCCCGATATTAATACTGGAACAGCTACATTTCAATTTTCAGACTGTCTTAGAAGCCTTGAAAAGGTTGACAGATTTGGAAGGGGTGGGGGTGGGAGGGAAATGAAATGTTAAGAATCTTTCCAATGCATTTTTTAAAAAAAAATATCAAGGAAATACTGCTTCTAGCTGCCCAATTTTCTTAAGTCCAATGATAAGTGCTGCGGTGCCAACCGAGAACCTAAAAAATGCTGGAAGGGGTTTCAGTACAAACTCCAATGTGTTGTCAGGAAACTTCTGCCACATTTTTTTGCTATGACAAATGTAGGACAGTGTTGGTGAGTAGCTTAGAAAGAGCTACATGTTCTCAAAGGATTCACACTGGAAGATCACTGGAAGTTAAATGTTTCAGCATGGGCTTGTCTACACCACCAACATAATTCAGTTGTAGTTCAGATTATTCAGACACAGAGCTAACATCTTTGTGCCACACCTACCTGTAATACACTGCACTGAAATGTATTTATTTATTTATATTCCCCCTTCTCACCCCACAGGGATCTCAGGGCAGAGCCCAAACATATATATGGAAAACATTCAATTGCATTGTTGACCACACTTCAAATTCAAATCAGCATTGTTCTTATTTTTCTGTCTCCTCAGAAGTGATTGGCCTGTTTCTGCTTTTCTGACCAAACAGCTTCCTGGCAGAGCCCTGCTGAAGACCTTGCCTGGATACCAGAATGAGTTGATCTGCCATGTGCTCAACAATAAGAGGTAGCCCAATCAATCTGCTCATTATTGATCTCATGGTTGGACACCTCATTCTGAGCAACCAATCCCAGGCAGACAGCTGACTGGAAAGGTAACACTAGCAATGGGCCTAAGAATAAAGGAAGTACCAGAGGTCTCCCACTGCTGCTTCCTAGTGCAAAAATGAAGGTTTCCTCGGAGTTGAAAATAATACACACCAGCACCTGCAAAATATGTGATGATGCTTGCCACCCAGCCCCTCAGCGGTCGGGAATCTATCGCTCGCAAGCCAGGTGTGGCTCTTTTGATGATTACATCTGGCTTGCACAAGGGGGGAGGCTGAGGGAATGCCCCTCTTCCTCTTCCTCCCCTCAGCCAGAAACACAGACAGATCCGGCAGTGGTGCAAGAGCCAGCATGAGAGTGCATGCAGGGGGAGGTAGAGGGAGGAGGAGGAAAAGGAGAAGGCTGCTCTTGCGAGAACTCTCTTGAGAGAACTTCCACCAGAGTGGAAGGGAGGGACCAAGAGGAGGCTTATGAAGGAGGAGGGGTTTCTTTCTCTCCCTTCCTTACTCCCAGAAGGAAAGTGGGAGGATGGAGTGGGCGGGGATTGGAGGAAGATGGTGTGTGGCGGCAGCTGACACGGGAGGGGAGGGGGAGAGAGAGTGAGAGAGCAGGCCTCGGGGCATGTGGCGGACCCCTGCAGGCAGCCCACTGGGCCTGAGGCAATGGGAGTGCGGGGGGCGAGCAGGGTCCTGCACCTGCCCGCCACCTGAAGCTCAGAATCCGGAGGCATGGCAGGCTCACAGGCAGCCACTGGGCCCAAGGCAATGGCGGGGGGGGGGGGAGAGAGGCTTGGCCCTGGCTGTCATATCCTGGTAGGGTCTTCGAACAAACCACGCTCAAACAGGTTCTTCCTGAGATAAGTAGTTTATTTGCTCCTAACTCACAGCTAGCAAAGACAGAACGAAAGGGTTCTCGCTCAAACACTCTTTCAAATGCCCTCAGTTCCCCGCTCCTTCTTCCTCCTCCCAATTGTCCTTTACAGCCTGCAATCCACATTCCAAAACTCTGGTCTTCCAGTACTCCTCCTGGTCAGATGGTTTCTTATCAGATGTCAGTTGTAGCCAGGCAGTTTGTTGTTTATGTAACTGTCTCTGGGTGCAACTGGCATTACACCCCCCCCCCAACGGCTCGACTGCCCTGCAGAAAGTCAAAGGAACAAGAAAGAAACAAAAGGACCAGGTTTTCCAGGAAAGGAGGTATGGAACCGCTTAGTCAATCTAGGGGCCTGAACATGTTCAGCCAACACCCATTCAGGGTGCAAGTCTCTGGAGGACCACTGCACCAAGTAGCACAACTTTCCCCGGCACTGCCTGGAGTCCAAAATGTCCCTGATCTCAAAGTGGGTGTGTGCCCCCACCATGATGGGGACGGGGGCCAACTCTGGCGTGGTCCATTTGCGGCTGGCACAAGCCTTCTTCAGCAAGCCGACATGGAAAACCGGGTAGACCTTCCTCCAATTATTTATATTTTTAAAATATTTATTCGAATGTATATACCGCCACTCCCCGAAGGCTCGGAACGGTTTACAAACAGAACAATAAAGTTAACGGTAAATAACCACAAACACACAACATATAATAAATAACAGTCCAGGACTACCCTATGCCCACCGTTCTAATATTAATCAAGCTGCATGGCCTCTGATTCCTATTTGAGGCCTTTGGATCTTGAGGAGCTTCAGCGTGAAATTAAACTTCAGGGTAAAATTAAATCTACTGAAGAACTGGGCCCACCGCAGCTGTTTGGCGTTAAACCTTTGCAGGGTCTGTAAGGCCTGCAGGTTCTTATGGTCTGTCCACACTTCAAAAGGACGGCTGGTGCCTTCCAGAAAATGGCGCCAATTGGCTAGGGCAGCTCTTATAGCGAATTATTCTTTTTCCCAAATATGCCATCTCTTTTCTATCTCAGAAAATTTTTTTGCAAGATGGGCACAAGGCTTCAGCCGGCCCTCCTCGTCGGCCTGCATCAGGACCACCCTGAAAGCTGCTTCTGATGTGTCGCAATGCACGACAAAAGGCTTGTCAGGTTGGGGGTGGATCAGCAAAGGTTGGTTGCTAAACCTCTGCTTCAGTTCATTGAAAGCCCTTTGGCATACCTGTGTCCATAGCAACTTAGCTCCCGGGGACTTGGCCTTCTTTGTCTCCCCCAACCCTTTTGTCTTTAACAATTCCGTTAAGGGGAGGGATATTTTAGCAAAGTCCTTGATGAATTGTCTATAAAAATTTGCGAACCCCAGGAACCCTTGGAGTTGCTTCCTAGTTCGAGGGGCCTCCCACGCCAGCACATCCTGAATTTTACTCGGGTCCATCGCTAGCCCCCTAGTGGAGATTCGGTAGCCCAGGTAGTTGAGCTCTGTTTGGTGAAACTCACATTTGGTGAGTTTAGCATATAGTTGGTTCTCCTTCAATATCTGGAGCACCTTTCGGGTCAATTTGATGTGCTCCTTGAGGGTTCTAGAGTACACGAGGACGTCATCTAGGTATACCAGAACCCCCTTATATAACAATTAGTGGAAGATTTCATTCACAAATTGCTGGAAATTTTTGGGGGCTCCTTTGGGACAGCCTTTAACTGCCACCTAGGGCATTGCCAGTTCCGGGTCATCCGGGTCTGGTACTGCCCTAGGTGGCAGTTAAAGGCTGTCTTCCAACAGTCTTCAGGGCGCACACGAATGAGATAAAATACCTTCCCTGATATCCAATTTAGTAAAGAGGCGTGCCTTCCCCAGTTGGGCCAAGATCTCTGAAATCAGTGGAAAGAGGTATTTATTGGAGGTGCATATGGCGTTCAGTCCTCTATAGTCTACACATAGCCTCAAGGAGCCGCCCGCCTTGGGCGGGGCCGCCAGAGGGCTGCTGGAGGTCTCTATGAATCCCCTTTCTAGGTTCTTGTCTATGAACTCCCTGAGCATTTTCTTCTCAGGCTCTGACATTGCATAGAGCTTAGGCCTCGGTTGCTTGGCGTTGGGCTCTATTTCGATTGCACAATCTGTCTTTCTGTGGGGAGGTAACTGATCGCTCTCCTTCTCACTAAACACTTCTGCCAAGTCGTGGTATACACTGGGTATGGAATCTAGAGGGACTTCATGGGAGGCTGTCACCTTTCCCCCTTCTGGGCTTTTTTCCTCAACATTCTCGGCTCTACCCCTCCTATCTCTGAATGTTCCTTTTTGCCAATCAATTTGCGGGTTCTGCCATTTCAGCTACGGGATCCCCAGAATGACAGGTTGGTGTGCCATGGGGAAAATCACAAACTATAAAGTCTCTTCATGAGACCCTGTCCTTAGCCTTAGGTAGACCGTCCTTTCTTTTACAGGGCTTCCATTTGCTGGAGACCCGTGTGACTGTGAGAAAACTACTGGGGTTTTCAGAGGTTGACGCTGCACCCCTAATTGCTCTGCTATGCTTGGGGCAATCAAGCACCGGGTGCAGCCGCAGTCCAACATTTTTTCAGTCTCTCTTTTTTTAAAAGATATTTTTATTGATTTTTGTGAATATATGTGATACAAAGAATAACAATTAAAGACTAAAAAGAAAGTATATAACAGAAAAAAGTGATATAAAAAATGTGAGGGGAAAGGGGGGAAAGGAGGGAGAAAAAAAGAAAAAAGAGAAAATAGGATTTAAAAAGAAAAAAAGAAAAAAATTAAAAGACTCAGAAAAAGAACATATAGGTGACTTCCACTCTTCTCCTTTGTGGGGTAAAAATGGTTCTTGTACTTGGTCCATTATCTCCTTAATTCCTGGAGATTTAGTATATTTCTCCCAACATTTTATCAACAAATAATTCCTTTTACCTTATTTATAATACAAAAGTATTCTATTTATAAAACAATATCTTTAGGTTATCTTATCTTTAAACATGTTTTTTCCATATATTCATTTAGTAAACTCCAATCAGTTTCTTTTCTTGAATTTCCAGTGTTTCTACTCAGACGAAATGTCAGTCTGTCCATGTTCTTAATATCATGGACTTTCTCTAGCCATTGTTCATTAGTAGGAATAAAGTCAGTTTTCCAGTGTCTTGCAAAAAACCATGCGTGCGGCTGTCGACATATACCAAAAAAGTTTGTCTCTGTTTGTTTCCAAGTTTAATTCTTTATCGGACAGACCTAAAAGATAATAGTCAGGTTTCAATGGGATTTTTCTTCTTAATATTTTTTGAACTTCTTTGTGTATGTGTTTCCAATAGGTTGTTGCTTCTTTGCAAGTCCACCACATGTGGTAGAAACTGCCTTGTTCTGAGTGGCATTTCCAACAATTTTTTGGGTTATTTTTGAACATTATGCCTAATTTTTGAGGGGAGATGTTCCACCTATGGAACATCTTCATCCAATTTTCCTTCATATCTGTGGCATAAGTATATTTGATTTTCTTGGTCCAAATTGCCTGCCACTCATGTAATTTTATTTGTCTTCCAATATTTTTAGCCAAATTACCATACAATTTTTTATTTCTTCTGTTTCAGTTGCCCAATCAATTAATTTATTTTATATTTTTGTGATGTTTTTCTTGTCATTTCTTAGCAACTGTTCCCAAAAATCTATTTCCTCATTAAAACCTTTCTTCTTATCTTGAATGTATATATCTTTTATTTGCAGATATTGCAACCAGGATATATTCCCACGTATTTGTTTTAACTCGTCTTGGGTTTTTAGTTCCATATTTCCTTTTACCTTTTCAAATAAATCTTTGTATGTTAACCATATATTTCCACCCTGTATTCTCCTATGTTTCGCTTCCATAGGTGAAACCCAGAGGGGTGTCTTCGTATAAAAATATGGTAAATATTTATTCCATATCTTTATTAGAGCTGACCTAATAAAATGGTTCCTGAAATTTTTCTCTATCCTGGTGTTCCCAGGATAGGCATGCCAGCCAGTTCTTAAATCAAACCCTTCCAAGGACAGTAAACCTTCTCTCTGCAGGGATATCCATTCCTTTGCCCACATTAAAGCTCAGGCTTCAAAGTAACTTCTGAAGTCCGGGAGGCCAAAGCCGCCTCTATTTTTTTATTTATCATTATCTTATGATTTATTCTTGGCCTTTTCCCTTCCCAAATAAATTTTGATAATTCTTTATTCCAAATCTTAAATATCTTTTGATTTCTAATTATGGGTATGTTTTGAAATAGGTATAATATTTTAGGAAGTATATTCATCTTTATAGCTGCTATCCTACCTGATAGTGATAGTTTTAAATGTCTCCAATTGTTTAGTTCTTTTTTTATTTTGGTCCATGTTTCCTCATAATTATTTTTGAGTAGTTGGGCATTTTTGGCAGTCAGCCAAATCTCTAAATTATTTTTTTTTGGCAAATTTTATATACGGATATATTTTGTAATTTTTCTTGGGATGTTTGGAGCATATTTTTTGTTAACATTACTGTTTTTTCTCTGTTTATTTTTAGTCCTGCGATCTTGCCATATTCCTCTATTTTTCTAGTCCATTTATTTATATTCTTTATTGGGTCTTCAATTATACATATGACGTCGTCAGCAAACGCCCACGTTTTGTATTCAAATTTGTTTATCTTCAGTCCAACTACCTCTCTAGCTTCTCTTATTGCTTTCAATAATATTTCCAAAGTGAAAATATATATCAGTGGAGACAGTGGGCATCCTTGACGTGTGCCTTTTGTAATCTGGAATTATTTCGTTTGTTGTTCATTTATCTGTATTCTTGCTCTTTAGTCAGTGTATATGGCATTTATTGCATTTTTAAATTGGAAACCTATATCTAATTCTGTCAACAATAGTTTTAAAAAATTCCAGTTCAGATTGTCGAATGCCTTCTCTGCGTCCAGAGAAAGCAACGCCAATTCTTTCTGGGTGTTAGTGTTGTAATATTCTATTACATCTACAATTAATCTTATATTATCTTTTGTACCTCTTCTTGGTAGGAAACCCGCCTGTTCTTCTCCTACCCATTTCGTTAAGAATTTTTTGAATCTATTGGCCAAAATATTGGTAAATATTTTATAA
This sequence comes from Anolis apletophallus, assembly GCA_030556195.1. Lineage (NCBI taxonomy): Eukaryota > Metazoa > Chordata > Lepidosauria > Squamata > Anolidae > Anolis > Anolis apletophallus. The sequence goes on along the minus strand of JARBWK010000003.1, from coordinate 42,428,096 downwards.
TCTACGTTTAGTAGAGAAATTGGGTGAAAGTTTTGGACCTCAGGACACTCAGAAGTTCCTTTTTTATCATTATTATTGTGGCTTCTGACCAAGTTTTGGAATTGCTTTTCCCTGCAAAATCAAGTTCATTATCGTTTTGAGGCTCGGTATTAGTTCCTCCATCATAGTCTTGTAGAAAGCGGCTGTAAAGCCATCTGGGCCCGGGGCCTTACTTGAATCTAATTTTTAATTGCTTCCTTTATTTCCTCTTCCTCTATGGTCTTATTTAACTCCTCCCTTTCATCATCTGAATTTTGTTTCTATTTTTTGTCGAGAAATGTATTGATATATTGATTCTTTAATTATTTGATCTTTTTTATATAAGGTTTGGTAAAAGTTTAGGAATTCCTCTTGTATGTCCCTTTCATTCATTATCATTTTGTCTTTCTTTTTTATTTTGATAATTTGTTGACTCAGATATTAAACTGATAAGAACAGATACTACACTTGATCTTAGCCAAAAGGCCAAGAAGCGAAAGTGGAAGCGAGAATATGGACAGCTATTACTGGCTACACCTATGCTTCTCCCCATGTGGTCTTGCCCCCCTCATCATGAGAGACGACTTCCGGTCCACATGGATTAAAACAGTAGCAGCAAAGATCGCAACGCTAGGTTTCTCCCAAGGACAATTGCTAAGCATGAGATGAGACCAAGCCAAGGATCTCATTAAGCAACAGATCCTGAACACAGAGCGCCAATCCGACCTAGCCTGTTCCCCAGCCTTCATTGTTAGTGAAGCCACTAGATACCTCACTGCCCCCATGGCATACCTAACAGACCTGGAGGTGCCCAAACACCGAAGGGCTTTTACCCTGGCAAGATGCCATGCCCTCCCATCGGCTGTATTGGAGGGGAGGTATCAGAAGACCCCCTTCAAGCAGAGACTATGCCCCTGTGGGTCTGGTCATGTGGAAACAACTGAGCACGTGCTTCTTCAATGCATGTTCTACAGAGATCCAATCTCATTGGACCATGGCTTTTAAAGTACCCGGGGTGCAGTGAAAGATGTTATTCCACCCTGCTGCTTTCGGACTCTAGCACTGCAATGACTTACAGTATTGCTAAGTTCTGTGCTGCTGCCCTTAATATCAGACGGGTGATGATTGACACCGTAAGGCAACAATATCCTGTCTTTTAAAATATATTTTTATACTGATTTCTAGTCTGATTTTAAATAACTGTTTACTGGGGAGTTGTCCTTCTCCTCTTAGGGCGCTTGTGCCCGATTTGTGCTGGTCTGTGACCGTAATAAAGTTTTGATTGACTCTGTTTTTTTTTCCTTATTCGTCTCGCCAACCATTTACCTGGTTTATTTGCATTTTCAAAATAATTTTGTTTTATATATTTATATTGTTTTTCTATATTTTCCATTTCTAGAAATGGTTTACTTTTCTTTAGTATTGATAGTGTTTTTTTCCAGTTTTTGGTTTGATGGTTTTTCTTTTAATTTGTTTTCATATCCACGAATTTTCTCTTCCAATTCTTTAATTTCTTTATTTTTTTGTTTATTTTTTTAGGTTTTTTGTGATATAAATTGCCCTCTCATAACTGCTTTTATAGCGTCCCATACTATCTGCGGTTTAGTCTCTCCTGTATCATTTATTTCGAAATATTCTTGAATTATATCCTTATTTCTTTTAATGTCATTTTCAGATTTTAACAAGTTGTCATTTAGTCTCCATCTTCTTGGTTTAGTTCTTTGGTTCAATATTGATTCTATTGGGCAGTGGTCAGAGTAGTCTCTTGCTATTATTTTTATCTTTTCTACTTTAGTACCTATTTAGCCAGATCATGTCAATTCGTGACCATGATTTGTAACAATTTGAATAATATGTATAATCTTTTACTAATGGGTTGTGTAGCCTCCATGCGTCCTCTAAATCATATTCTTCTTTTAAATTTAGAAAGTCTCCCAGGAGGATTACGCAGATCTTTGCCTTACTGTTCCTATCCAGATTTTTGTCTAGGATTCCATTAAAGTCTCCTAGTATCATTAGGTTGTCAAATTCTGTTTTTTGTATATTATCTTTCAGATATTTTAAAAATTTCGTCTTTGGCCCATTTGGGGCATATATGTTACAGATTAATGTTTTTTCCTCTGCTACTTCTGTCACTACTCCTACCACTCTCCCCTCTGTATCTTTATATTTAAATTGCGAGTTTATTTCTTGTAATGCTGTGATGTGATATTTGCCTTTATTTATTTGGTGAAATAAATTTTTCCTCTTATTTGGATTATTGAGTCCGTTAGCATTAAGCGACTAGATCCTCAGTTGTTGTTCCATAAATAAAAAAATTGAGAAGGTCCAGACCAAACTCAAAACAGAGATAGAAGAGTTGACAAATAAGAAAGAAAGAATGGAGAAAAACCTGGAAAGACTATAACAAAATGAAATGGAACATCAATTGAGATTTAGGAATGTGATCGAGGAAGACCAGGAGAACACCAAAGAGACAATAACAAAATTCCTGTTAACAGTACTAGATCTACAAGAAGAGGAGATACGGAAAGAACTCGACCGATCGTACCTTATCCAAAGCAGATATGCAATACAAAACAAAACTCCTAGAGACATATTAGTGAATTTTGTAAAAAAAAAAATCCAAGAGAGACGAAATTCTGTATTGGTCTCGTAAAAAGCCAGCACTATATAAAGGAAAGAAAATCATAATATTAAAAGAACTACCAACAACAGTCCTAAGCAAACGAAAAAAATACACCTTTCTGACAAATGAATTTAAAAGGCTGAGGATTAAATTCAGATGGGAAAAATCAGAAGGGATTATGACCACCTACAAAGAACAAAGATACTGGATTACAAATGAAGACAAAGCTAAGGAGTTCTACAAGAGACTAAAGAAAGAGAACATATCTCCATCTCCGGATTATGCATCTAGGAAAAACATTTTAAAAAGAAGACGACAATTTTACACTCCGGAAGAAGACGAATCCAAAATGGATGAGGCAGCGGCATTTCCAAACAAAGCACCAGAACAGGAAGAAGAGGAAGAAGAGGAAGAAGAAGAGGAAGTAGAGGAGGAAGATGACCTAAATGAGGACAAAGAGACACCAGACCTGGATTACCATCCTCATTCCCTAATTTGTCCTCATTTAGGGAATCAGAATATTCCATTAAAACCTGAAAGCAGTGCTCTCAAAAGATTGTTCATTATGTGTCCAGATCAAAGCAGGTATCAGGTGAGTACATTTTTTTTGTCCATGTAGACAGGCTCTATGCCTTGTATTCACAGTTTATGTTGCTGAGCACCTCTAGGCCAGATATATTGGGGGAGTTCCGGCTGCTGATGTAAGCAAAGTGCTTGGAGAAACTCAACCTGCCATAGGAAACATCAGTGTCAATTGGCTTGGCATTGAAGCAAGTGGCTGTCAATCAATAGCTTTAGCCACTCCTATATGAAAGGATTTTCTAGATGAGTTTGATGAGTTTGATGAGTTTGAATCAACCTTTAAGTGGAACCAGGACTCAATCACTCAAAGTGGAAGATGGGAACTCATCCACTTCATTGGCTTTCAATTATACCAGGGCTGTCCAACTTCTACCGGACCAGGGGCCTGATTTCTGGTCACTGATGACATGGGGGGCCGAAGGGTCTGCCCCGCCCCGGCTCTGCCCCCGCCCCTGCCCCGCCCCCACCCAGCTCCGCCCCCTCCCCGGCTCCAATTTCCTTACAATTCCTAGTTGCATTATTAATTATAAAATAACTAAATAAAACAATAGAACTGAATAATTATAACAGAATTTTACTGGGAACACTGAGGCTGATCAGCCTGCTTTACAAGGGCAGGAATGTCAACATCAATGTTTGTCGTTGCCAGCCGAAGAAGGTCTAACAATGAACTGTCGGAGAGAGAGCTCCTGCGACGATTCTTGATAAAGTTCATCGCCGAAAAAGCACTTTTGCATAAATATGTGCTCCCAAACATGGAAGTTATTCTCTGTCCAAAATCACGCAGGTAAGGAAACCGTTCAGTTGAAAGCAACTTGAAGAACTCGGTCCCCCTTTCAGGTCTGTTCTGAAAGAACAAGTCACCCCGGAGATCACAGAACTCTAACAGTAGGTTGTCCGGTTGTCCTTCAAAGCTTGCTGTGAGCGGGTTCGTAAACAGTGCCACGTCATTCTTAATGCTTTCAAAATCTGAAAATCTCGTATTGAATTCATCAATAATAATCTGCAACTCAGGGCAAAATTCAGAAAAATCCAGCACTTCCTCACACTCTGACGCCAAACGACTGAAGCTGGCGAAGAGAGATATGTCATTTTTTTCCAATTTGGCATGGAAAACTGTCAGCTTGTTTCTAAACCCATTGATGTGTGACATTAGGTCAGACACCAGTTGGCTTCTTCCTTGTAGTTTTAAGTTCACATCATTGAGGTGGCCAGTAATATCAGTTAGAAATGCCAGGTGACGTGAGAAATCCATGCTTGAATGTTCTTCTTCAAGGTTCTCTGATGGATGAAACTCGTGAAGGAAAAGAGGGATTTCTTTTCTCAACTCAAAAAATCTCTTGAGGCAGTTTCCGGCACTAAGCCATCTAACTTGATTGTACATAAGCAGGTCTCCGTATTCTGCTTCAATTTCCTCCAAAAAGTTACGGAACTTCCGATGCATAAGAGCCTTGTTCCCGCCTCTTATCATGTTGATGACTTTAACAACTTTCTTGAGGGTCTCACTTTGCTTCACAGATTTCCCACATAAAGCCTGTTGGTGAATGATGCAATTAAGTGCTGGGCATTTCATTCCTTTTTCTCTCAGACATCCAATCAATCCTGTCTTTGGTCCAACCATTGCCTTTGCACCGTCTGTAGCTATGGCGGAACACGTTTCAAAACCACCGACACTGTTGACCGCTTTCATCACTGCTTCAAATATGCCCTTACCCTTTGTTGTGGAGTGAAGAGAACACAGGGTAAGAAGCTCCTCCTTGATCTCAAAGTGTTCTGATACAGTGCGAATGAAAATCAAAAGTTGACTAGTGTCCGTCTGGTCAGTACTCTAGTCGAGACACAAAGAGAAATAGCGGCATTTATCAATCTCGTTGGAAAACTTCTGCTGTACGTGGTTACCCATTTCGGCAACTCTTCGTTGGATGGTCTGATGAGAAGCTGGAACTGACTCTAAATTTTTAGTCATTTTGCTATCACCAAATGCTTTTGTCATTACTATAGCTCAAGTGCCATTTCATACGAAGCAGTCAAGGCATTTTCCTGATCAGTTTTCACTTGTGTAAACATCCCAGTTTGTTTCTGCATTTTAGATTTCAGTTCTGCAACCATCAGAGTTCTTTCTTTGCCTTGATATTTACTGTAGCTCTCTTCATAATTTGTCGTGTAATGCCTTTTCACATTATATTCTTTGTACACAGCCAAAACTTGCATACAAATCAAGCACTGTACTTTGTCCTTCTTATTGGTGATGAAATAAAGGCTTTCCTAGCGTTCCTGGTACACGCGATTCTCACGGTCTATCTTCCGTTTCTTATTCATGGCTGGAAGATGCAATATTCAATATCAGCCATAGAATAGCAATGGAAGAGAGGTTTGCATCCAAGTCCCAGACACTTTCTGTCAAGGGAACCCTTACTTGAGCCTAAGATATTATTGAGCACATTCCTACTTGTTATTATTGGCACTGAAATTGATGGAATTCATCATGAAATACTTGAGAACGGCAGTGTTACTGACTAATTTGAATTTGCTTTCTGCAACCGAACTTGCCTATCTCAGATTGGCCTTTGTACTCATCAACGCGCTTGTAAAAAGCATGGGATGAGTCTTCCTGAGTCTTCGTTCGCAAAATAATGCCGAGAGAGACAGACAGACAGACAGACAGACACACACACACACACACACACATATATATATATGAGTATATAAAACCTCAATTATAAAGGTGAATCTTTAAATTACTACTCATAAGAGGCATGCATACAGTCAAATATAACCTTGTACTGAGATAAAATGCAGGGTGGGAATTCGAAAGCGGCATGCGTACAGTCAAATATAACCTTGTAATGAGATAAAATGCAGGGTGGGAAATCGAAAGCGGCATGCATACAGTCAAATATAACCTTGTACTGAGATAAAATGCAGGGTGGGAATTCAAAAGAGGCATGCATACAGGCAAATATAATCTTTTACTGAGATAAAATGCAGGGTGGGAATTCAAAAGGGGCATCCATACAGTCAAATATAATCTTTTTACTGCCCCCGCCCCCTCCCTGCCCCCAAATTACTAGCTGCATTATTACTTATAAAATAAATAAAGCAATGGAACAGAATGATTATGGATGCATGCATGAAACACAGAATGAGGCCCATTAATTATTATTTATATTCACACCATTAATTATTATTTATATTCACAAAGGGGCAGGATGCAAGCAAACACAGAATGAGGCCCAAACACACCATTAATTATTTATATTCACAAAGGGGCAGGATGCAAGCATGGAACACAGAATGAGGCCCAAACACACCATTAATTATTATTTATATTCACAAAGGGGCAGGATGCATGCATGGAACACAGAATGAGGCCCAAACACACCATTAATTATTATTTATATTCACAAAGGGGCAGGATGCATGCATGAAACACAGAATGAGGCCCAAACACACCATTAATTATTATTTATATTCACAAAGGGGCAGGATGCAAGCATGGGACACAGAATGAGGCCCAAACACACCATTAATTATTATTTATATTCACAAAGGGGCAGGATGCAAGCATGGAACACAGAATGAGGCCCAAACACACCATTAATTATTATTTATATTCACAAAGGGGCAGGATGCAAGCATGGAACACAGAATGAGGCCCAAACACACCATTAATTATTATTTATATTCACAAAGGGGCAGGATGCAAGCATGGAACACAGAATGAGGCCCAAACACACCATTAATTATTATTTATATTCACAAAGGGCAGGATGCATGCATGGAACACGGAATGAGGCCCAAACACACCATTAATTATTATTTATATTCACAAAGGGGCAGGATGCAAGCATGGAACACGGAATGAGGCCCAAACACACCATTAATTATTATTTATATTCACAAAGGGGCAGGATGCAAGCATGGAACACAGAATGAGGCCCAAACACACCATTAATTATTATTTATTTTATTTCATTGCATATTTATGCCCCACATGTCTGCCATCCTCCCCTCCCCCCTTATTTTAATGCAATATTGAATACATTCAGACCCATCCTCCCCTCTCCTTATTTAAATTCAATATTAAATACATTCAGTCCCATCCTCCCCTCTCCTTATTTAAATTCAATATTAAATACATTCAGTCCCATCCTCTCATCTCCCCTTATTTCATCTTTAAATATATTTAATTGTATATATTTAATACATGAGGGGAGATGGGGGGAGGGAATACTTGAGGAGCCCCCTGCTTCGGCCTACCTTTTCCAAACGTGCTGGATGCAGGAGTACCCAGGACGACGAGAGAGGCGACGATCGACTGACTCGAAGAAGGTCCTAATCGCGTCTGTGGGCCTCAGCGATCCAGGAGTACAGTAGCCAAAGAGTATCGCGAGAATACACTATCCACAAGGGATTTCGCTGCGTTGACAGCGAAATCCCGTGAGGATAGCGTATTCTCGCGATACTTGCACCGAACCCGGAAGTAGGGTTTTTTTTGTTTTTTTGTTTTTTTATTTTTTATTTTTATTTTTTATTAAATAACTTAGGGGGCTGCGGGGAAGGGGCTGGGGGGGCGTATACGGCCCGCGGGCCGCCAGTTGGACATCCTTGGTATAAGGGAAAGAATGTAATCATACTGAAGGAGTTCACTCCAACATCACTGAGTAAAAGGAAGAAATATTATTTCTTAACAGATGAACTTAAAAAACACCAAGTGAGATTTAAATGGAAGAGAACTGAAGGAAATCTCAGTAACATTCAAGGAAAGCAAACACTGGATTACCTCTGAAGATAAAGCGAAGGATTTTTACAAAGACTTCAAGAAACATATGGAGACTAAAAAGAAGGAAGAACATAAGGAGAAGACAGAGAAGGATAGGCAAGTACCAGCTAAAGAATTAAAGAATAATAAAGAATATAAGAAGCAAGACAAGAAAAGGCAAAGACCCAATTCCTCAAAAGACAATGAAGATGTACTGACAGAGACGGAAGATAACAAAGACGAATTAACAGATATCCCGAATAATGGAAGTGACAATCTATTCGAATAATGTCAATGGCCTGAAATCACCCAAAAAAGGAAATTAATCACAAACCAATTGAAAAAAGGAAATTATGATTTGATAGCTCTCCAGGAGACACATATTATACAGAGACAGGCATCACATTTAACACAGAAAGATTTAGGGAAAGTGTTCTATTCCTCGGCATCTCGGAAAAAGAAAGGAGTGGTAACTTATGTAAAAGAGTCAATAGAAGCTTCACTTGCATTTAAAGATCAAGATGGGAGGATCTTAGGAGTTAAAATCAAAATTAATCAACAAGGAGTTCTAATATGTAATATATATGCCCCCACAGATGCGAAATCAAAATTTGTAAGGAAATTAAGGAAATATATATTGGACCAAAGTTATGATAATTTGATAATTTTAGGGGACTTCAATGGGGTGATTAACTATAATATGGATAAAACCAAAAAAGAAAAAAGAAAAAAGGGAAAGATTTAAATGGAGGGAAATTACCAGTCATTCTATTAAATTTGAAAAAGGAACTGCTACTACAAGATGTATGGAGAATGAGAAATCCCAAAGAAAAAGACTATACTTTCTTTTCTGCACGCCACCTATCATGGTCCAGAATTGACATGATTTGGGTCTCTAACATTTTAACAGTACTGACAAAATAAAAATCCTACCAAGAACCAATACAGATCATTGCCCAATAATAATGTCATTTAAAGTGAAAAGGATAAGGAGGAGATGGAAATTAAACAACAATTTATTAAAATCAGATACGGAGATAGAACATAATAAAAAAACTACTTAAATAATATTTTGAATTAAACAACCAAGACGGTATTCTAAAAGAGACTGTATGGGATGCCAGCAAGGCTGTTATGAGGGGACACCTCATACAACACAGTCTAGGGCCTGTGTACCTAAGGGACCGCCTTACCCCATATGTTCCCCTGAGATCACTACGCTCGGAAGAGCAGAACCTCCTGGTTATTCCATCATCCCGCTCCTGCCACCTATCCAGCACAAGACAATGTGCCTTCTCGCCTTGGCACCTGTGCTCTGGAATTCGCTTCCAGGTCACATTCGGGCAATTCCAGAACTCGCCCCTTTCCGAAGGGCGTGTAAGACTGCCCTCTTCAGGCTGGCGTTTGGCTAAACCCAAACGCAATCAACATGCTCACGCCTGATCCAAGCACCGTAGTCCTGCGGTCACTATGGCTATGTATTTGTTTTTATTGTATATTTTATTGTATGTTTTACTGAATGTCTTATTGTACATTTTAATTGCTGTAATCCGCCCCGAGCCTGCAGGAAGGAGCGGAATATAAAATGGAATAATAAATAAATAAATAAATAAACAGGGAATATTTAAAAATAAGAAAAGGTATGAGAGACAAAACAAATTAAAGAAGGACCTGGGATTTGAAACCAGGAAATAAGAAGATACGCCTAGAGATAGAACTGTTAAAGAAGGAGATTAATTCAGCACAATTGGAACAAATGGCAAAAAAAATTAAAATACTTGAAGATGAATTATTTTGTAAATGCTAATAAACTGGGGAAACTCTTAGCAAGGAAATTAGATAAAAGAAGACAAACGCAACATATCTCTCAAGTAACGAAGGATGGGATTTTTTAAAAAAGAAGTAGATATTGCAGAACTATTTAGAGAATTTTATGGGGAATTATATAAAAAGGAAAATATAGATATAGAAACTGTGGTTTCCTATGTGGCAAAACAGAAATAAGAGAAAATAAATGAAAAGCAAAGAGAACTGCTGAATAAACCAGTGGATGAGGAAGAAATTAAAGAGGCGATAAAGAGTTTATCGAATAATAAGGCACCAGGGCCCGATGGGTTAACTGCTATTTACTATAAGGTATTCTCAGATGAATTGATACCATATCTTAAAGAAATAATAAATAACATTTTTGAACATGCTACAATCTTGACAGGAGGCAAATATTACATTTAATCAAAATACTAGGGGTAGTTGCAAGCAACTCGCAGAAAACCAACCTAATATGAATAAAGGGTACGCTAACTGAAGGAGTGTAAGCCAAAATATTATTTCTATTGCATCAATCATATAAACATCATATGCACATGTAAATATACATCCTACCGGTCACCATAGTCGACGCACGTAACAAACGCAGTTCCTTGAGTCCATAAATCAAGTCTCTAAATAAATCCCAGGAAGAACGTCGTCCTTGAAAATATATATTTGTATTCCAAAAGGATGAAGGGTAGATGTAGTAAGCGTTGTTTATATAGAATGGGTGTTCAGGGAAAGCAGTCGGTTATATATAGCATCTCACATGTAATGGGATAAAACCGGATTACTCCCATTCAAGCGGCAACTCCCTTCAATGCGGCAGTGAGAAGCTCTGCTAAGTTCTATTGCAAAGAATTGCGGGACTCCTTTTACGTTTGAGTGGGACAGATCCGCATTATTCCCAGTAAAGTAAGGGGTGTAGATATGTTTGGGGGTATCCAAGATCTTCAAAGTGCTCTCAGTAAATTATCTAGTGGCTAGAGTCATTCTTTATCAATGTTCTCCTCATATGGTGGGGAAAAAATGGATTATCCCGACTCTGCCAAAACGTCCTTAGGAAATGGTTCCCTTCTTTCTCCAATGAGGCAACTATAATGAGAATGGATAAAGTTCTTAATAGACTGGGTGTTTTAGGAAAGAGTTCAAGGAAACGAATGTATGCTCAGGGTTTTTAAGGGAAGTAATCCAGGTAAGAGGTTTGTTTTCAGTTCGTGTTGTGCATAAGGTTCATCATAAAGCCGTTTCTGGTAAGTATTCCGTCAGGTGATCCAGGTAGGTATTCCAGAAGGTGGTCACTCCATCAAGACCCTTATTTATTTTATATTCCAACATGGAAAAATATCTTATGGAGGTTTGTAGAATCCCATCTGCTTGTATTCCCCGCTCTTAGTTAATCTGACTTGGGGCCGACGAGGATGCACAATGCTTTAGAGCTCCACGCTCGTTTCGATCTGGTAAGATCTTTATCAAGGCCCTAGAGCGTTTGTGGGATCACATCACCATATTCGTGGTCACAGCATACATAATCTATGAAAAATAACAATACATCTAATAATAATACAAGTACAGCAACTATACAGAAATTTGAGGTGCATGGCATAAATCATACTCATGAATATAACTCTATATATTTACCTCTTCAATCAGTGCAGATACATATCTGACAAAGTTTCAAGTGGCAAATGCACTAACTACTGTTAGCATCGCTCTAATATAACTTACATAATCAATTAACTCAGGTGTGTCAGTGTAATCCTTACAGGATCAGGGCCCTTACTCCAAGTCTTTCGTTTAATCCGAATGGTAATTCGGTTTTAAGTTGTACAATCAGTCGCGCTTCAGCTTTGAGGAGGTTTTGCGCAACATCCCCATGAGGTGGTACTTGTACTTTCTCTATGCCAAAAAATTCTATCTCGTCAGGTACATGTTTATATTGTTTGTAGTGCAGGTACAGGGGTGAATCTTCAGATAATGCCCGTATTCTCGAACAATGTTCTCCCACCCTCACTTTCAGGCTCCTCTGTGTCTCACCCAAATAGAGTAGACCACAGGGACACCTGAGGCCATACACCAGGCACTCTGTTTTGCAAGTGAAGAAATGTTTGAATTTAAAGGAGAAGTTTCTCCCAGGAACAAAAATCCCTTTTCCAGTGTATGCAAACCTGCATTGGGTGCAATTTCCGCATCTATGTGTCTTAGCTGTTAAAGTGCTTTTCTTGGGACCACTATTCATATTGGTATGTACCAGGATATCTTTAAGGTTTCTGGACCCTTTGTAGGCTATTAATGGGGGGGGGGGGTTATTAAGTCCTGGGATATCCTTTACCAAAGGCCAATATCTATTTACTGTTTTGACTATTTCTTTTGAACATGTAGTAAGTAATAGGGGCCACACCACCCTATCTTTGTTTGTTTGATTTTCTTGGTGAATAGGGTTTGTCTGGGTATTCTGTCCACTTTGTATTTGGCAGTGTTAAGAACTTCTGTGAGATATCCTCTTTTAGTCAGTTTTTCAATAAGGGTGATAATCTGTCTCATGTGTACAATTCCTTTTAAGATGCAACATTTGCGAAAAGGGAAGATTCCTTTTTAGTGCGTGATGATGGAAACTGTTGAAATGCAACAGAATTTTTTTCTGTGGTTTTATGGAAACATTTGACACTCAATTTATTCTGGATGATAGAGACAGTTACGTCTAGGAAATTCACAGAGGTCTTGCTCATTTATGCTGAAAACTTTATGGTGGGTGCCCATGAGTCCAACCAGTCGGTTAAATCCTTGATGCAAATACCACTATCCACGAGAAAGAGGGTATCATCTATATATCTCGCATAGTATTTTATGTGTTTGACTATGGGGTGGTCCTTGTTGTTATAAATGTTACGTTGCTCTAGATGGTCCATGTATAAATTAGCGACTGTAGGGGCCACGGGACTGCCCATGGCCACTCCCCCTACTTGTAAATAATAGCTGCTGTTAAACATGAAATAAATATAGTCAAATATAGCGTCAACCAGTTCTATAAGAAAATGACTGGAGGGTGTGGTATCGTGTTGTATTAAGTCAAAAGTGTCTAGTAGTACATGTCTGGCCTGGTCCAATGGTACATTAGTATATGTCACGATGCAAGGACTCGGCCGGCCCCTTAATCACACACACAGAGATGGTAATCAGCTAACTATTTATTGGATAATAAAGAACAGGTGAAAAGGTAATTGTCCATAAAAATATTGAAAAGTTCAATCCACAAGGAAAGAGTCTGTAGTAATCCAAACCAATAGCTTGGCAAAGGCTTGGCAAAAGGCTTGGCAAAAGGCACCGCAAAACAATGCGGATCAAGGAACAAAACAAACTTCAAACAGGGCCCAGGAGGGTAGAACCTAGGGTGATGTCCGTAGTTAGCAAAGAAAGGAGTCTCTTTGATAGATTCTTGCGTCGCATTGTTGTAAGCAAACTCTGCCAAAGACAACAATGACGCCCAGTTGTTTTGCTGATAGTTGACATAGCACCTCAGATACTGTTCCAACGTGGCGTTAACCCTTTCGGTTTGCCCGTCGGTCTGGGGGTGATGAGCCGTAGACATCCGGGCGTCAATCCCCAGCAACTTCTGAACCGCCCGCCAGAACTGGGAAGTGAATTGGGTGCCTTGATCCATCACCAAACTCTGTGGAAGTCCATGCAATCGAAACACATGTTGCACAAACATATCGGCAGTCTCTTTAGCAGTAGGCACCCCCACACATGGGATGAAGTGACCCATCTTGGTGAGACAATCCACCACGACCAGAATCGTGGTGAAACCCTTGGACTTGGGCAAGTCCGTGATGAAATCGGCGGAAATCATCTTCCACGGCGCAGAAGGGGTCGGAAGCTGGCACACCGGGCAAGAGCCGACGTAGGCCTCCACATCCCTCCGGACTTTGAGCCACCAGAAGTCCCGCAGCACCAACTGAAGAGTCTTGAACAGTCCAAAGTGTCCCGCGGCCCGGCTATCATGGCAAAGTTTGAGAATGTCCTCTCTCTCGGGCCCGGGGGAAACATAAACACAATCGCGGTGGTAAAGCACCCCGTTCGTTACCTGGAAAGGGGGTTGCACGCCCTGCTCTTGCACCCAAGGGTCTCCCTTCTGTTGAGCTTGAATCCGTTCACTCAGAGTTCTCTTGTCCCCGGGAGCCGGGTTGACCGCCGGGGGTGTCGCCGGGGCCGCGCCAGTGGCAGCAAAGTTTTCCGCTTTCAGCAGCCGCGTCTCGGAAAGCCCTTCTCCTCCTCTGACATACTCAGGCTTTCGGGACAATGCATCGGCTTGCTTGGTCTGCTTGGGGGTCACATAGTGAATGCGGAAATTGAATCTCTCAAAGAACAGGGACCATCTCTGTTGTCTCTGGTTCAATTTGCGCTGATTCTTCAAGTGCTCCAAGTTCCGGTGGTCATGTGTGAACTTCCACCGGAAATTTGGCCCCTTCAAGCAGATGTCTCCAAACTTCAAAAGCTACCTTAATGGCTAGGAGCTCCTTCTCCCAGATGGTATAGTTCTTTTCCGGTGCCGTCAGCTGCCGGGAATAGTAAGCACAGGGCAATAAGTCTGTCCCCTGCAGCTGTAGCAGGATCGCTCCCACTGCTACATCCGATGCATCGGCTTGCACAATGAAAGGGGTGCGGTGGTTAGGATGCTGCAGAAGCGGCTGCGTGGTGAACAGCTGCTTCAACTTCCGGAACCCCATGTCGGCCTCCGATGTCCACCGGAACGGCACCTTTCCTCGCAAACACTGCGTGATGGGGTCGGCCCACTTAGCAAAGTCAGGGATGAACTTTCTGTAGTAGTTTGCAAAGCCCAGGAATCTTTGAATGTCTTTTTTGCTGGCAGGGGCTGCCCAGTCCGCCACGGCTTGGACCTTGGTGTCATCCATGGCGATGCCTGTGGGAGAGATGCGATAGCCCAGGAAATCCACCTCGCATAGATCAAAAGCGCATTTCTCCAGCTTGGCATAGAGGCCGTGGTCTCTCAGTCTCTGAAGCACCTCTTTCACATGGCGGTCATGGGTCGCCTAGTCAGGCGAAAAAATCAGCAGGTCATCCAAATACACTGCCAGATAACGATCTAGCAGGTCCCGAAAGATGTCGTTCATGAAATGTTGGAAACAGGCGGGAGCATTGCACAAGCCGAATCCCATCACTCTGTATTCGAAACTCCCCCACTTGGTCTGGAAAGCGGTCTCCCATTCGTCGCCCTGGCGAATCCGCACCAAATTATAAGCACCCCTCAGGTCCAGTTTGGTGAAAACCTTGGCGCCCCGCATCCGCTCCAACAGTTCTGGGATCAATGGCAGGGGGTAGCGGTTCCGAATCGTGATCTTGTTCAGCTCTCGATAGTCATTACAGAGCCGCAATTCCCCCAACTTTTTCTAGACAAACAGGCAATGTCCCTGGCAATGTTCAGAGGAAAACTGCAACTGTCTTTTGGCCCATGAGATCTGCGGATCGTGAAGCGTCAGCCAGACGATTCCCAAGATCCGGAAAAGATCAAGGAAAGAAATGTCCTCTTTGTGGGAGCTGGTCCACATCTTTTTTTTTTTTTTTAATTTTATTTTTTCAATTTTACAACAGTAAATAAAACAAGGGGACGCGGGAAAAGGTGGGGGAGGGTGTGTGGGAAGGGTTACAATGGGGAAGGGAGAAATGTCAGTCTCTTTGTGGGAGCTGGTCCACATCTTGGTAGATACAGTCTGGTTCTCTTTTGGGTCCACATCTTGGTAGGGGCGGTGTATTGGGTCACGGCCCCGGCTTTCAGGGTTCTCCCATCAATGGTCTGTACGCCCTTAGGCTCTTTGAGATCATGAAACTGTAGTCCGGCAGACTTGGCATAGTCTGCATCGATGAAATTGTTGGTGGCCCCTGAGTCAATCATGGCGTGTACCATCATCGGCCCCTTCTCTTGCGACCAGAGGGAGACCATCACCAGGAACAGTTGTCCAGTCTGGGGTTCTGGGGGGAGGTTAGTGACTGCGACCGAGTTAGCGAACCCTCTTAAACTCGGCCGACCCCTTCCCCCGCCATCTGGATAGCCTCTTCAGCCTCTTGGGGCCCCTCGAACGCGGCAGAGGCAGTAGTCTTGATGGCCTCCAGGAACGCCGCCAACGTGGCCACTTGTGGGGATGCGGACTTTATCTGCGTGGTAGCCCATGCCGCCGCTGTCCCTTCCAGTAGCGTGTAGACAAAGCCCACCTTGGCTTGTTCGGTGGCGAACTCCGTGGGCCGGAGTTCCAGGTACATCTCACATTGTCCAATGAACACATTGACTTGGGCCGGAGTAGACACAGAAGGATGCCGGCCAGCTCTGGCTCGCAGCTCTCCCAGTTCTTGCTGCATCTCGGCCACTTAACTGAGCCATTGCGCCGGCCCGCTGTCCGCGTTTCCTGGGGCGTCCCGTTGTGTGAAAAGGGGTTCGTGGAGTAGCTCGGCCAACTGTCACGATGCATGGACTCGGCCGGCCCCTTAATCACACACAAAGAGACGGTAATCAGCTAACTATTTATTGAATAATAAAGAACAGGTGAAAAGGTAATTGTCCATAAAAATATTGAAAAGTTCAATCCACAAGGAAAGAGTCTGTAGTAATCCAAACCAATACCTTGGCAAAAGCTTGGCAAAAGGCTTGGCAAAAGGCTCCGCAAAACAATGCGGATCAAGGAACAAAACAAAGTTCAAACAGGGCCCAAGAAATTTCTTGGCAAGGCACGAGCCGGCAACTTGACTCCGTGGTCCTTTGCTCGCTTCACTCCTCTTAGAATAGAAGTGGCCGAGCTACTGAGGATCCGTTCCCACGGATCCTATACTTAATCCCCTTGGCGAGGATCCCGACGCTCTAGGCTTCTCCGCCAATCTGTGCTACGGGACCTTGCACCTCTCTGGCGCTCTAGGCTGCGGTGCCAGCCCCTCCTGCTAGCCTCAATGCTCCGTCTCCTATCAAAGCTTCGTCCTTGCCTCCCAGCACCTGGTTCACTATCTTCATGAGAGCCGAACTCCCTTTCAGCTTCCATGGCCTCATCGTCCACTGTTTCCCAAATCCTTTCCTGTGACCCGAAACCACCTGGCTTCTCATAACAATCATTGGAATCAACACTTTCTGACTCAGCCTGACCTTCCCAGTTATCGTAGCCGTCAGGCCATCCATCATCCCAGGCCAAGCTCTCTGTGGGAGAGGAAGGCCCAGCTAACTCATTAACCCCTTCCTCCATTTCCTCATCAGCTGCGGCTGGCTCTAATGCAAGTGGGACCCCCCGGTGCTGCCCCCTGCCCCCCAGGCACGAAAGAGAACTGGGTTGCTACAGTATAGAGAGAGTTTACGTCTGGGGTTCAAATGTTCAATTTTCCATATAAAATCTCTCATGTCCTGGATGTATGCTGCCTTGGACTGTACAATGGGCTGTAGTAAGGAGTCTATATACGTGGCCAGTGGTTGGAGTAGGCCACCAGTGCTGGAGATTATAGGTCTTCCTGGCACAGGGGTTATATTTTTGTGTATTTTCAAGGACGACGTTCTTCCTGGGATTTATTTAGAGACTTGATTTATGGACTCAAGGAACTGCGTTTGTTACGTGCGTCGACTATGGTGACCGGCAGGATGTAAATTTACATGTGCATATGATGTTTATAGGTTCGAAATATTACATTTATTTATAAGGAAAAAACAGATCCAACCAATGTCAAAAATTACAGACCGATATCACTTCTAAATAACAATTATAAAATATTCACAACAATAATAGTCAGCAGACTAATTTACTCAAAGCAAACAGCAAATATCCTAATTAATGGTCAGAATACTGTCACGGTGCAAGACCTTGGCCGGCCCCTTAATCACACACAGAGAGACGATAATCAGCTAACTACTTTATTGAAGAATAAGAAACAGTTGAAAAGGTAATTGTCCATAAAAATATCAAAAGTAATCCAAAAGCAAGGTAATGTCCAAAAGCAAACTTAGCATGGAAGTTTCCAAAGACTTAGCAGGGTTCCGCTCAACAAAAGCGGATCAGGGAACAAAGCAAGATACAAGATCCAAGATACTCCTTGGCAGGCCACTAGCCTAACTTAGCTACGTGGACTTGGCTCGCTACACATCTGTATAGGATAGACGTGGCCGAGGTACTGAGGATCCATTCCCACGGATCCTAAACTTAATCCCCCTGGCGAGGCCCCCGACGCTCTAGGCTTCTCCTCCTCCAATCTGTGCTGCGAGACTGCGGTCGGTCTAGGCTGTGAAACCAGCCCCTTCTGCTAGCCTCGATGTTCCGTCTCCTATCAAAGGTTCGTCCTTGCCTCCCAGCACCTGCATCCCTATCTTCGTGAGAGTCTGACTCCCTATCAACTTCCCGGGCCTCCTCCTCCGTGGTTTCCCACATTCTTTCTTGCGAACCTCGCCCCCCCGGCCGTTTGTAATCTTCACTATCACTGCTTACAGAATCCATCTGGCCTTCCAGATTCTCATAAGGATCAGGCCAGCCAGGATCCCACGCCAGGCTCTCTGTGGGGGAAGAAGGCCCAGCTAACTCAAAATCCCCTTCTTCCAGCCCCTCCAAATCCTCCTCAGAATCTACCTCAGCTCCAGCTGGCTCTAATGCAAGTGGGACCCCTGGTGATGCCCCTTGCCCCCCAGGCACGAACGAGAACTGGGTTGCTACAAATACAGGTAATATACACATTCAAAAAGGAACCAGGCAAAGTTGCCCACTGTCCCCCTTGCTATTCATTATGATGTTGGAACTTCTTTTAGAGGGAATAAGAACTGATAACAACTTGAAAGGCTTAAAGGTCCAGAAAGAGGAGTATAAACTGAAGGCTTTTGCCAATGATATAGTTTGTGTGCTAGAGAACCCGTTGGAATCGGTACAAAAGTGGACGGAGAAGATAAAAGAATATGGAGATGTGGCTGGCCTAAATATCAATGATGGGAAGACTAAAATCCTAACAAAGAACATAAAGAATGAAAGGATGGAAAAATTGCAAGAAATATCTAATTTTCAAGTAGCAAACAAAGTACAACATTTAGGAATCTACGTCACAGCGAAAAACAACTAGCTATTAAAAAACAATTATGAAGAAAAGTGGAAAAATATTAAGAAAAAGCTAGAAAGCTGAAAAAAATTGAGTTTGCTAGGTAGAATTGTTGTGATAAAAATGAATATACTTCCTAAAATGTTATTTTTGTTTCAGTCAATTCCAATCCTGAGGACAAATCAACAACAACAACAACAATTTTATTGATTAGCCAGAAGCCATATCAAATACACACAGAACACAGACACATTGCAATGATTCTAAAAACAATCTGAGGAGAATTCTAGACCATTACATCAATTAAACCCCTGTTTTGCCCAGCAGGAGGGATTCTAAGGGAGGTGGTAACAATTCACAGGTCCTCATCTCCAACACAATTTATTCCAATTGCATCTATGTAATCAGATCTTAGTTTCATGGCTTTACAGAGAAAACGAGCAGTAGCATCTGTTATCAGCTTGTTGGAGCCGGCCAGCAGAAGTGAGACTTTTGCTAGAGGGTCCCAATGATTTTTTCCCACAAGAAATATCTCTAGCAGTTGTTTTCTCTCTATTTGATAGATTTTGCAATAGAGCAGAAGATGAGTTAGATCTTCGATCTCAGGGGCACCACAAATACAGATACGCTCTTCATAGGGAATTTTCTTGAACCTCCCATATCTCACCATTGAATCTAATTGCTCAAACCTGGCTCTAGTGAAAATTTTCCTTAGGTGGTGTAACCTTCCTTGCTGTAAGTAAGTGGTTAATTGGAAGGATTTCTTAAAACCACTCAACCATCTCAGGGAAACGGTAGAACCCAAAGAGTCTATATCGGTTTGGGCCGCAATGTCATTAATTCGTTGACGCACTTCTTTGAAGTGCTTACTTAACTCTTGACCAGATAGGTGGACTGGGAATATTACCTGAATGCCGCACCTTCTGATGTAATCAAACAAATGGTCAGCCCCGATTTATAAGAACTGCTAGATTGTTCCAGCAAACATAATTTTGGGAGGCGAGACGCCTCCATCTCCATGACCTTGAGCCAGTAGTTAAAGGCTCTGATCTTAGATTGTGTGCTAATAGAGAACATTCCCAACTCCGCCCTAACTGCCACTGCCGGGAGCTTCTATCGACCCCTAAAAACCACTTCAGATGTTGAGCTTGGGCCTTATCCAGGAGGGGAGTATCGTTTGCACCCCAGATTTCAGAACCATAAAGAAGCAGCGGGGAGATTTTGTGATTGTAAACTTTCAGAAGGGGAACGAGGGAGCCCGGTTGCCGTTGATTCAGCAGCTTTAAGAGTAAGCTCGTTCTGCCCTTGGCTTTAGTTGAACACCTGTGGAAATGATTGTGCCATAGACCATTTTCTGCAAAGTCTAATCCTAGGTAAGTGAAGGATCTAACTTGTTCTAATTGTTCGCCTTCTATTTTCCATTTCATTTTGGAGGGGCGTTTACCAAAGATCATCGTTTTTGATTTGGTTTTGTTTATCTTTAGTGCGTTTCTAAGGCAGTAGTCACTAAGTTTTCTTAATAACCTCCTCGTCCCTATTTGGGTGTAGGAGAGTAGGATCATATCATCTGCATACAGAAATGAGTTGATTTGCAAGTTAGCTACTTTAGGCATATGGACATCCGCCCCTCTAAGCGAATTTGGAAGGTCATTTACATACAGATTAAATAGCAGGGGGGCAAGAATACATCCTTGTCTGACCCCTTTGCCGGTGTTAATAGGGCCAGTTCGGTCACCAGCAATACCAAATCATACTTTTAATATTTGGAGAAAGGATATTCTAAGATTCATATGGGAAGGGAAGAAGGCCAGAATAAAATACAGAATCCTAATGGACAGAAGAGAAAGAGGAGGACTGGCCCTTCCAAATCTCCAACTGTACTACGAGGCCGCCGCATTGAGCTGGGTCAAAGAATGGGCAACGTTATCTAAAAGGAAAATGCTAAACCTGGAGGGATATGATATAAGAAGAGGGTGGCATGCATACCTTTGGTATGAAAAAGTGAAGATAGAAAAGAATTTTACGAATCATTTTATAAGGACAGTTTTAATTAAGATTTGGAGAAAGTATAAAAGCAAATTATATCAAAAGACACCCCTTTGGATATCCCCAATAGAAGCGCAGCATAAAAAGGAGATTCCAATGATGACCAAATGGTATACATATAAGACCCTCATTGAAAAAAAAAGAAAAAGTATGGATACTAAAACCATTAGAAAAGTATGGATACTACAACCATTAGAATCTGATATAGAACTGACATGGTCTCATTATGCTCAGATAAAAGACTATTTTAAATTAGATTACAAAAATGACTTCAATACACAGGAAACATTATGGGATAACATAATGAAAAATGATAAAAAGGAAATAAGGACTCTTTACAGTAAACTCCTGGAATGGGACACAGAAATGGAATTTCTCTACGTTGGCCTTCCTTTGTCGGTGATCCGGAGACTGAAGCTGGTCCAGAATGCTGCAGCTAGACTCCTGGCTGGCGCCTCGGTGACCAGCCACATAACACCTATCTTGCGGGAGCTGCACTGGTTGCCAGTGGAACACCGGATCACCTTCAAAGTGCTGGTACTAACCTTTAAGGCCTTGAACGGTCTGGGGCCAGTGTACCTTAGGGACCGCCTCATCCCATACTGTCCCGCTAGGTCATTACGTTCAGAGGTGGGCCAACTTTTAGAGGTGCCTGGTATCAAAATATATCACCTGACGGCTACGAGGGAGAGGGCCTTCTCAGTAATCGCCCCTACCCTCTGGAACGCACTGCCTTCCGGAGTCCGTGTCCTCACGGACTTAGTGGCATTCCGGAAGGCGTGCAAAACCATCCTGTTCCGGCAGGCCTTTGGGCATTGATGGCGAGATTGGGACCTACTCTGCCCTGTATAGCATGTCCTACTGCATTATACGCATTTATGCCATTGGCTATTGTGTATTTTTACTGTTTTACTGTTTTTATCTGTTATGGTTTTATGTCCGAATGTATCATGTAAGTCGCCCCGAGCCACCGGAAGTGGCGACACATAAATTCGAACAATAAATAAATATAATTAATTAATTAATTAATTAAGGATAACATGATTAAGTGGGCACAAGATCTAGGCCACTTGATATTATTAAAAGATTGGGAAGAAATATGGAAGAAAAAGATTAAATACTCAGGGTCAACCACAGTAGCTGAAAATTGGTATAAAATGTTCTTCCGCTGGCACCTGGCACCTCAAAAATTCTATTTTAAAAATTTAATAAGTGCTGGAAATGTGGGGAACAAACAGGAACATTTTACATTGTTAGTGGACTTGTGAGAAAATCAAAACTTTTTGGAAGAATATTCATGTCCATATACAGAAAGTACTTTGGATTTTATAATTTGGATTTAAAAGTGGAGTATTACCTTATAAACCTAATGGACGGTGAAATAGGGGGGGGAAATGATAAGTTGTTTTATTATTTATCTGCGGCAGCCAGGACAGTTCTGGCAAAGAAATGGAATAATAAGGACTCTCCAGATGTAGTAGATTGGATTATCAAACTAAGAGAATTTATGGATTTGGATATTTTGAAAAGTATGGTTTACGACCAAAGTCCAAAAAATAGAATAGATTGGCAACCAGTGAGATCTTATTTAAAAGAAATAAAGATTAAGTAATTGAGACAGTTTCTAATAAGAGAAATAAACAGAAGAATGGTGGAATTGTGATAAAAGATTTCAAACGGGAATCTTCACGCAACTAAAGAATCCCTGTGGACTGGACTGGAAGATTAACTGTAATCTGTTTCTCTAATTCTGTTTCTCTTTTCTTTCTTTCTTTTCTTTTTCTTTTTTTCTCCTTTTTTTCTCTTTATCTTCTTCTTTTTTTCTTTCCTTCTCTTTTTCTCTCTTTATTATATTATCTTTATTTTATCATTGTTAAAATAACTCAATAAAAATGATTTTTTTTAAAAGGGTCTGGAGAACAAGCCCTATGAGAAGCGACTTAAAGAGCTGGGCATGTTTATTTATTTTATTTATTTATTTATTATTCAGGCTTCTATGCCGCCGACTCCCTGAGGCTCGCGTCGGCTTACAGGAGCCGAAGGGCACAGTAAAATACAGGCAATAAGCAGTTAAAAACAATTAAAAACAACAGCAGTATAGTAATTAATAACACAGTTAACACAATGAACAGCACATCATCCTCAGAAGAACGAATAGATGGCAGGGCATGGGCAGGACTTACTCACTAAAGGCCTGCTTAAACAGGTATGTTTTACAGGCCCGTCTAAACGGGAGCAAGTCCTTCATAGCCCGAGTTCCGGCCGGGAGGGCGTTCCACAGCGTAGGTGCTATGACAGAGAACGCCCTCCGGCGGGTAGCAGTCAGCCTTGCGAGTTTAGCTGAAGGTATCTCCAGGAGATTGGAGTCCTCAGACCGAAGTGATCTCGGAGGGTTTAGCCTTCAGAAGAGAAGAGTAAGAGGACGCATAATAGCCATGTATAAGTATGTGATAGGAAGTCATAGGGAGGAGGCAGGCTTGTTTTCTGCTGCTCTGGAGACTAGGATGTGGAACAATGGCTTCAAACTACAAGAAAGGAGATTCCATCTGAACATTAGGAAGAACTTCCTGACTGTGAGAGCCGTTCAGCAGTGGAACTCTCTGCCCTGGAGTGTGGTGGAGGCTCCTCCTTTCGAGACTTAAACAGAGACTGGATGGTCATCTCTTGGGGGTGCTTTGAATTTCCTGCATCTTAGGTCTCTTCCAACTATTATTTATATCCCACCTTTCCATCAAACACCTCCATGGTGCCCTCTTCTGATTAAAATTAGATTAGTACTTATAAGATACATATGCAATGTCTCATTTATGAAATACCATCCCAAGGAAGCTCACCTGGTGTTTGCAATGCCTCATTTATGAAATGCAATCCTAAGTAAGCTCACTCTGTGTTTACAATAAGTTGTTGTGCCTCATTTATTAAATGCAATCGTAAGTAAGCTTGCACAATGTTTACAGTAACACATGTCTCTCAGCCATTCTAGATTTTCATTATTACTGATATAAAAATTTCAAAAGCCTTTTACTGCATTTACACTATTATTGCTGTGTTCTCCTTTCAAATTGTAGTTATGTGTGTTAAGGACTCACCTTTTCAATTTGACTGAGGCACCTTGGTTCAAAACACCAAAGGACTCACAATCACAGTCTTGCTGCATAATGTGCTATTGTTACTCCAAGTCAGGCTGCCCACTTGCCCACTAAAAGGGAACCTGACCCAGATGCTGCAACTAAGAACAGTGGACAGATGTGCCACAGGAGCTATGTTGCATGCAGTGCGTTGAAGTCTGGACTGCTCTGACCCTAAGCAGAACAGGACTGGATGTGAAAGCAAGTCTCAACTAAAACTCTACCAGAAAAAAACCTTCCTAGCCTATTATTAATCTTTTGAGTCATGCCATTCCTTTTTGATGTTTGACAAATGTGACTTGACCTCTAACGTTCTGTTAAAGCAAAGTGCTTGTTATTAGCTCTCTGAAATATGAATCTTTGTGTGGTGCTCCTCTAGCAACTCATCTTACACAGAAGTCAGAGACTGAAACGTACTTGTGGCAGATTAATTTTTACTTCTTAAACCTAGCAATATATTATGATTTATCTTTCCTTCAGTATTTTTTTTCCTATCACTGTTCTCCTATTCATGCACGATCAGTATTTTAGTGCTTCTTCATATGCACCTATAATCTTTCCAGCCTCTGGTTATATGCTTTCATTCAAGCATCAACATCCTCTCATAGCTCATTGCAAGATAGTCTAGCATTATGAGAGCCCAGAGTCTTTTGACAGCTGACAGAAAGTGCCTGAATGATCATTATTTAAACTGCGTCCATGATTAATCTTTGAGAAATAGGCTATGTCATGTAGGTGAATTTTGTATAGCGATCATTATTAATTTTAGCTGAAGAAGTAGTTATAACCTTCCCCCCCCCCCCGCCCGCCTCTGAAATGCAAAACAAAAGGTTTAGGAAGGAAAATGTGAGCTTCCTTTCCCAGAGAGGTTATTTGCACATTATCATAGCTGGGGGGAAACAAGAATTCCAGATAATTAATTTCATGAGTTCTAATTATGCAAACTGATCTTGGGCTTAAATTCTACATTTTCCTGCCAGCAAGGGGATATTTTGTCAGATGAAAATTCCTACAACCAGAATAGTGGAAGGATTGTCTAAAAACACCACAGGTATAAACTGTTGCACCAACACTGGCAATAGCCAGGTCCATTATGTTAGTTCTGAGATAAGAAAGAATTTCTAGCACTTACTTCTGGAGCTCTTCCCATAACACCTAATTTTTCAACTGTTAGCATTATAATTACTGAAAAGGAGGCAGATCAGCAAAATGTCTCATATCCAATATACAGACAGAAACAGTTCATTATCAGTCAGTTTGGCATTAAGGAATTTGTTCACCTCATGTTGTTGCTAAGCCAGTGTGGTGTCATGATTTGTGTGTTGGATTAGGCAACAAGGGCTCATATTCCCACTTAGCCATAGAAACCCACTGGGTAATCTCACCCTCCTTCAGCCGACTCCTCATACACTCTCAGCCTAAAAGTTGACAAGGGCAAATGTCTTCAGAACAAATCTTGCAAAGAAAATCTTTCCATAAATTGCAGTTGATCAGAAGGTTATAAAAAATGCTGCATTGAACATAAATAATCATTCTGGAGACCAAGAATAAGCCAAAACAAATTATTATTAGCAAATTAATTTAGGATTAGCACTGGAAAAAATCTAATCCTGGCTATTTAAAGGCTTTAAATTGTCTTTCATATATGCTGATGAATCTGTTAAGTACAAGGGCATGAACAAGAACACGAACCAATGGATTCAAAGCATGCTGTTGTTCTTCTGGTTGGTTTATATCCTTTTCTTTTTTCAATACTGGGACTCAATGCAGCTTTAAAAATTGAAAGAAATACAGTTAAAAGTACTACAAAGACATAATATATGGACAGCAATGGAAGTATCCATTAAATTAAAGACATTAAAAACAATCCTTTAAAAGACAAAAGATAAAATCAGCAATTTTGCAGCCAATTCTTGAAAGTATGTCAGGACACAAAGGTTTTTGCTTGTCAAAACTCAAAAGTAGCCATCTCAGCTTCCAAAGCCTGACAGCAGCTATTGAGAAGACAGCAGTCACACTTCACAGATACATAGAAGAGAACTGGAGGAGGGAGGAAATAAAGTTACCACTAAGAATATCAGTCTAGGTCAGGGGTTGGGAACCTATGGCTCGCGCGCCATATCTGGCTCTTTTGATCATTGCATCTGGCTCTCTGGTGCCACGACCCCTCAAATATTGCCAGGTTGAGAACCACTGCTCCAGAACATCGGCGGAGGCAGAGGAGGCAAAGGCAGCGTGGTCTCTCTCTCTCTCTCTCTCTCTCTCTCTCTCTCTCTCTCTCTCTCTCACCGGCCCAGGAGCGCGATACGCGGGAGGGGTGCTCGGCACGTGCCGCCTTCCCTGCGGCCCCATCCCCCTCTTCCTCCTTTTCCCTCCCTCCACGCAGAGGGAAGAGGAGGCAGAGGGAGCAGGGCCGCAGGGAGGGAAGAGGAGGAAGAGGGGGAGAGAGAGCCCACGCTTCCTTTGACTCCACTGCCTCCACCAATGTTCTGGAGCAGTGGTTCTCAACCAGGTAATTTTTGAGGACTGCCTTGTTTGGCCCCTTTGTGTCCCTGGAATGGCTGCCGGGCAACCTAGACGCCAGCAGGAAGGGAGCGTTGCAGCCCTTGCCTGGTCTCTGCATCCGCTTCTGCTGGCAAGCAGGTGGGAGAGGGGGACTTTAAGAGTCCTCCTCCTCCTCCTCTCCTTCCTCCTCATCTGGAGGAAGCAGCAGGCAGGAGGGATGGAGGACGGGAGAGAGGCTGCTCCCTTCTTCGCCAGCTCTTTCTTGCCTCTCTTCCTTCTCTGCAGGAAAGAAGGAAAGAAAGAGGCATAAAAAGTTTTCATTTTGAATGGGACCCTTGCATCCTGTTCCCTTTTTTCTCCTCCGACTCCTTTGTTTCCTCCCTCTTCTCCTTCATTTCTGTACATTCTTCTCCTTCTTCAACTCATTCCTTTCTATTTGGAATGGCTCCCGCTGCTTGGCTCCCCCGCAACACATGCTCACACACACACACTCCCCCCTCTCTCGTACTGACATCCTGACCCAAGGCAGTTTCCTCTGCTGCACTCCACGTGAGAGGACGATGCTTCTGAGTGAAGGACTTGGTTCCCTCCTCTTTTCCTTCCCTTTTTCTCTTCATTCCTTTCCTTCTTCCTCCCTTTCCTTCCTCCCTCCCTTCCCTTCCCTCCCCTCCCTCCTTCCTTTCCTCCTTTCCCTCCCCTCCTTTCCTTCTTCCTCCCTCCCTTTCCTTCCCTTCCTTCCCCTCCCTTTCCTTCCCTCCTTTCCTTCTTTCCTTCCTCTCCTTTCCTTCTTCCTCCCTTCCTTTTCATCCCTCCCTTCCCTCCCACCTTCCTTTTCTTCTTTCCCTCCCCTCATTTCCTTCTTCCTCCCTTCATTTCCTTCTTTCCCTCCCCTCCTTTCCTTCTTCCTCCCTTTCCCTTCCCTCCCTCCTTTCCTTCTTTCCCTCTCCTTCTTCCCCCATTCTTTTCCTTCCCTCCCTTCCCCTTTCTTTCCTTCCCTTCTTCTTTCTCCCCTTCCTTTCCTTCTTTCCCTCCTTCCTTTTTCCTGTCCCTCCTTCCTTTCCTTCCTTTCCACCTTTTCCTCCTTCCTTCCCTCCCTCTCTCCCTCCCTTTCTTTCTTCCTCCCCTTCCTTCCTTTCCCTTCCCTTTCTTCCCCTTCATTTCCCTCCCTTCTTTTCTCCCTTAACAGCTTCTCTCTTTTTTTCTGTGGCTCCTTCTTGTTCAACTCATGTGTTGGGAGGGTTTTAATTGTGTTCCTTTATGACAGAAGAGGGTTGGACTGGATGGCCTTTGGTGGTCCCTTCCTTGCCCACATCTATGGCAGGCAGCCTCAGAGGTTGTGAGGTCTGTTTGAAACTAAGCAAGTGGGGGTTGTATATCTGTGGAATATCGAGGGGGGGACTCTTGTCTACTTGAGGTGAGTGAGAATGTTGCAATTGGTCACCTCGATGAGCATTGAATGGCCTTGCAGTTACAAAGCCTGGCTGCTTCCTGCCTTGGAGAACCTTTTGTTCAAGGGGGGGGCTACCTGCCCCTGGTACTTTTTAGCCAGGAATTCCCCTGTGTTTTTAGTGTTGTTCTTTATTTTCTTGTTGGCAGGGTATAAAAATAAAGCTATTACTATTATTATGTCCAAGAAGCATTCTCCCCTGATGTTTTGCCCACATCTATGGTAGGCAGCCTCAGAGGTTGTGAGGTCTGTTGGAATTAGGCAAGTGGGATTTGTATATCTGTGGAATGTCCAGGATGGGAAAAAGAACTCTTGTCTGCTTGAGGTGAGTGAGAATGTTGCAATTGGTCACCTCGATGAGCATTGAATGGCCTTGAAGTTACAAAGCCTGGCTGCTTCCTACCTTGGAGAACCTTTTGTCGGGGGGGGGGTTAGCTGACCCTGATTGTTTCTTGCCAGGAATTCCCCTGTTTTTTTAGGCCTTGTATGGTCTAGAGCCAGTATATCTGAGGGACCGTCTCACCCCGTATGTTCCCTCAGGATCACTACGTTCAGAAGAACAAAATCTTCTGTCAATTCCATCAGTCCGTTCCTGTCACCTCTCTGTGACAAGACAACGAGCTTTCTCCGTGGTGGCTCTGACGCTATGGAATGCATTGCCGGACGATGTTCGTACCATCATGGAGTTAATTCCTTTCCGGAGGGCATGCAAAACAACTCTGTTTAAGCTCGCACAGCCCAGATCTTTAAAGTGGTCCGGAGCCTTCTGGGGTCTCCACAGAGTGATTCCAACAGCTCTACGGTGACGGCAGAGGATCTCCAAGAGCACTTCATCGGGAAAATCACGGCACTTCGGCGCGACCTGCCGCCCATTCCAGAGGAAGGAAATGAGTGGACTCGACATCCAACCCAGACAAACGGGCTCTACTTCACCGAATTCAAACCCCTAACATCGGAAGAGGTGAAAAGCTGGTGGCGGGGCAAGGGCACGACCTGCCCCATGGACCCGTGTCCTTCGTGACTTAGTCAAGTCTTGCATAGACACCATACTGACGCCCTGGTGGACCTGGTGGACCTCTCATTGGACACAGGCTCCTTCCCGAGTCCCTGAAGGAGGCTAGAGTTAGCTCTTCTGAAAAAGGCGAACCTCGGCCCCAATGATCCGGCGAACTACCGCCCCTGTCGCTAATCTGCCCTTTCTGGGGAAGGTATTGAGCGAGCAGTGGAAAACCAGCTGCGGGACTTCTTGACCGATCTGGGGGCCTAGACCCGTTTCAGTCAGGCTTCCGAGCTGGCCACGGCGTCGAATCCGTCCTAGTAGCAATCACAGATGACATCCGCCGCCAGTTGGACGGAGGGGCTCGGCAGTCCTAGTCCTCCTTGACCTAACCGCGCCTTCGACACCGTTGATCATGATTTGCTACTTCGCCGCTTGGCGGCCTCTGGGATCCAAGACAAGGCCCTGACCTGGCTAGGATCGTTTCTGCGGGGTCGCCACAGCGGGGTCGAGTGGCAGGGCCAGGTCTCCAGGAAATGTGGGCTGGAGTGGGGTTCCGCAGGGTGCCATCCTGTCCCCCACCCTTTTTAACATCTACGTCCAGCCCTGGCCGGTATCGCTAGAAGCTACGGTTTCAACTGTTATCAATATGCCGATGACACGCAGCTGCTGCTGAAGCTCGACCAGGGGTGCTGTCGGCACCGAAAGCTTTAGCCGGGGCTGAAGGCGGTCACAAGCTGGCTCAGAGCACACAGGCTAAAGATCAACCCAGCGAAAAACGGAGATCCTCTGGCCCGCCGACCTGACCCCACTCTCCACTACCACCCTTTGAGGGCGAGCCCTGTCCGTAGCCCCGGCGGTAAAGAGCTTAGGAGTACTCTTGGACGAGAAACTGACGATGGAGGCTCAGATCCAGGCCGCTGCTAAGGGTGCCTTCTTCCACCTCCGTAGGGCCCGGCGGTTGGCCCCCTATCTACCACCAGAGGCGCTGAGGACGGTGATTCACGCCACTGTGGTCTCCCCGTCTTGACTACTGCAACGCCTTGTATGTGGGCCTACCGTTGGCCACGACTCGGAGGTTGAGACTCATCCAGAATGCAGCGGCCAGACTCATCTCCGGTATCGGCCAGGAGCCATATTTCACCAATTTTAAAAAGATCTTCACTAGTTACCCATTGAGCTTAGAGCGATCTACAAACTCATGGTGATAACCTTCAAAGCTCGGCAAAAAATGGGACCAGACTACCTGGGCGATCAGCTGACGGACCAACGCTGCGAAAGACCCGCACGCGTAATAAACGGCGTCCGGTTAGCTGTCCCTGGGGTGAGAGAGGCCCGGCTGACAGAGACCCGTAGAAGAGCCTTCTCGGTGGCGGCCCCTACGATCTGGAACTCGCTCCCGCCTGCGCTCAGGGCCACACTGGCCCCGGCCAGATTTCTGGCTGGCCTGAAAACCTGGCTCTTCCGCCAGGCTTTCGGGGACTGAACTGGATGGATGGCAGAGCCTTTTACGGCTCATATCTGCTGTTTTAATTGATGTATCTGTGTTTTTAAAGGATGTGAGTCGCCCGAGCACCATTGGTGGAGGGCGACTCACAAGTAATAAAGTATTATTATTATTATTATTATTAAGTTCTCCCGGTTAATTGCTGACCATGTCCTTTTACCTGAACAAATGTTTTATATGTATTTTATGTGTTTTATGTGTATTTTAATTGATTGTTGTGTAAACCGCCCCGAGCCTGCAGGGAGGAGCAGTATATATATATAAAAAATTAAACAATTTTTTTATTTTTTTAACACACACACAAAAACATACCAAACACTCACATAACATTTACAATTCCCACCACCAACATGAGGATTATTCCCTTTTATATATTCATTTCTTATGGAGACATTGTTTATATCTTTACCTTTATACCTTTCCATTCTATATACTATATAACATTTGTATCCTATTTCTTATGGCTTGATCTCCAGAATGATTCATAATATGATTCTTTACCCTTGTCCATCTTTCTTCCATTTTTCTCATTCTATTTTCATTAATTTTTGAAGCATTTAATTTCACATTCATAATTTCAAATTCCATTTGTTCCACCATATAATGATACCATTTGATTACTGTCCATTTTGATTTATCTTTCCATCCTAATACTATTACTGCTTGTGCACATTCTATTATTGCTTCTTTTATTTCCCTATCATTTTCCGTTTTCTCCATTTTTCCTATTACCGCTATTTCCTTTGTTATGATCCACTCATTTCCTAGAATTTGTTTTGCCTGATTTTGTATAGTCTGCCAAAAATATTGTATATATTCACATTCCCACATCATGTGCATAAATCGCCCTTTCTGTTGGCATCCGTGCCAGCACTGACTACTCCCCTTTTTATAGTAGTATGCTAATTGACAGGGTGTACGATTCCATTTATGCAGTATTTTCCTCCTCATTTCTCGTACTTTGGCGTTCCTTTTCATCCCTATAATCTCTACCACATTTCTCATCTCTTGTTCCGTAATTTGTAGCTCCATTTCCCACATACTTTTCAAATCCCGTATTGTACCTCCATCTGCCTCTAATAGCATTGTATATATATTGCTGGCCTGTGCCTTCATTCCTTCCCATTTGTCTCTTATTATCTTTTCAAAGGTGGTATCTTCACTCTTAACCATATTAATATTATCTTTTATTCTACAGTATGCACAGATTGCTCTTATCTGTAACCAATTATCTTGTCCAAGCCATTGTTTAATTCTATTTTCCCTTACCATTCCCTCTTTGTTATATAATTGTTCTACCCTCTCTATTCCCTTTTCCTTCAATATCTGGATATTTCTATTCATATTTGATTCCTTATCCTTATTAATTATCCATACTGTTGACATTTTGGATTTTAAGCTACTTATTTTCCCTTGCCATTTCTTCCACACTTGCATAGTTCCTTTCATTGGTCCTATTAATCTATCTATATTTCTTTTATCCCATTTTCTAAAAATTATTTCTTCACAACTTACTCCATTCATTTCCTTTTCAAATCTCACCCATTTTTTATTAGTCACTTGTAGTTCTATTACTCTTTCAATTTGGAAGGCATCACTATATAGTTCTAGACATGGACATCCCCATCCTCCTTTCATTTCTTTTGCAATTATCAATTTTTTCCTTACTCTTGGTCTTTTCCCCCCTTCAACCCAATTATTTAATTTCCTATCCCATTCCTTTAATTTTGTCATCGGAGGAATTCCTGGGAGAGCCAGGATCAATATTTTCAATGCCCTTATCCTAGACATCTGTCTCAAATTCTTATTCTTCCACCCCCCTCATTTGTTTTAACATTCTCTTCCATACCATTTTGTAATTTCCATCTATTATTTTATCAAATGTTTTATATATCCAAATTCCCAAGTACTTCATCTTTTTTACTCCCAATTTTAATCCTGATTCCTTCCTTATCTCTAATTGTTCCCTTGGGGGTGTATTGATAAATAATATCTCTGATTTTTCCATATTAACTGATAGCCCTGAATCTTTTTTAAACTCCCTCAAGATTATTTTAATTGATTTAATCATTTCCCTTGGCCTCTGTGTTAAAATTATTGCGTCATCCGCATACAAGTTCAATTTCAACTCCTCCTTCCTCCCAATCTTATACCCTTCCCATGTTTCATCCATCTTTATTTTATATGCTAGGGGTTCTATTGCCAGAGCAAATAACATTGGAGATAACGGACACCCTTGTTTGGTTCCATTTTCGATTTGAATGTTTTCCGTTCTTTGTCCATTCACTCTAATACAAGCCTTATTCTCCCTATATACATTTTTGATCATTTCACAGAAGTTATTCCCCAAATTTAGTTCTTTACATAATCTATGCGAATATTCATGATTTACTTTGTCAAAAGCTTTATATACATCTAACTTTAAAATTGAAATTTTCTTTTTGTTTTTGTCGCATGGCAAATCGCATTAATAACATTTCTTATTGGTTCACTAATCCTACGCCCTTTGACAAACCCATATTGGTCTTCTCCTATAATCTTTGGTAAAATAACTTCCAATCTATTTGCTATAATTTTCATGAATATCTTATAATCTTGGTTTACTAAACTAATCGGACGATATGATTCTGGGAGCTCTGGTTGTCTATCTGGCTTCAGAACTGGAATAATTTCTGAAAGTTTCCATGTTTCCGGGACAATCCCTCTCATATATACCTCATTAAACATTGCTGCCATATATGGTGCCAACTTATACATAAATGTCTTATAAAATTCGGCTGTATATCCATCTATACCAGGTGCCTTTATATTGTTTCAGCCCTTTAATTACCTGAATTATTTCTTCCTGTGTTATTTCTTTGTTTAGCATGTTTTTATCCTCCTCATTTATTTTATTCCCAATTTTTATTTATTTCTTATTCACCTGTTCTTTTTGATACAGCTCCCTGTAAAATTCTCTCATTATATCTTCTAATTCTTTTCTCCCTTCTTTCACCAATCCAGATAGACGTGCCTAAGAGAGCTCCCTGACTGCAAATGAAATAAAGCTTTTTAAGAGCGGTATATAAAATTGAATAAATAAATAAATAAAATAGTGTTGCTCCTTATTTACTGGGAGACGGTGGGGTATAAATAAAGTTTATTGTTATTGTTATTATGGTGAGTATTATTACAAAAGTATTTTAAAGAATAATGTCGCCCCCTTGGGCCTTGGGACCTGACCTCCCTGGATAAACCACACAGCAGCTGAGGTACAACCATTTTTATTGATTAATAAGTTTAGTAAAAGGTTTGGAGGCAATCCTTATAGTGTCTCCAAATAGCAGCCAAACTCAGGATTCAGCAGGGAAGTGTGATCTGTGGCAACAGGATCACAAGCGGAGGAAAACAGGAACACAAGCCATCCAAGGAAAGTCTTTCAAAAGATCCCAGCCAGAGTAAATAAGGCTGGGTTGGTTTAGTTAAAGGCAAAGAGTTCAATAACAAGCAAAGTCTTTCAGGATCAATCACAGGACCTTGACGATGAGCAGGAACAAGACACAATGTGGGATCAAGTTAGCCCGGTGTAGGCTGACTGGCACAGCTTGGCTGGGAGGCCCGATGTGGCCTCTTTCCCCGTAGCGTCTCCTTAGCACGGCGTTGGTACGAGATACTGGCAATGGGCATCTCTTGGCAATTATAGTATTCTCTGGCTTTGATGTAGATGCGTCGAGTGTCACAGCTCTATGATTGATGGTCATCTATATGTTATGTTACCTCAGTCTTTCTGGTATGCGCAGCTCGTTAGCGGCTACCATCTGGACAGAAGGGAGGCGATCTCTCGGCTCCTTCGGTGCGCCTCGCTATCAGGGAGGCTAGATGGTATAACCTTGAGCTGCCTATGTTATGCATTCATCCCTGGCTTCTCACGGGAAAGAATGGGAGGCCCAGGGCAAGGTTTGAGAGTAAAGCAAGCTGGCTTGAAAAGCACCTTAATGCTGCCTTGGCTAAAGTCTTGTTCAAGCAAAAGTGATGCCTGAGGCCCTTGTAGTGTGACAAATAAATTCAGAGGCTTATTATACTCGCATTTAGTTGATTTCAGTGTTAAAATATATTATATATATTATATGGCTCTCACAGAAATAAATTTCCAAATATTTTGCTTTTACGGCTCTTGGAGTCAAAAAGGTTCCTGACCCCTAGTCTAGGTCTTCATCTTGACTGGATCTGGGTCCACTGTTCAAATAGGACACCATTATCTTTTCCTTGAGCTTATCTGTGTAGAGACAGGTGATGCTCATATCACTGTTGCCACTGCTCACAGATAACCATAGAGCTTTGTGAAAGCTCCTGGCCATTACATGCATCCCACTCTGACATCAGCAGAGGCACCCATGCAACCAACAAGAAAGAGGGAAGATGATAATCTCCCCCTTCTTCTTTGTTGTGGAGATACCTCTGTCAGAATAGTGCTCCCATGATTGCCAAGAGCTTGGTTGGGGCTTCGTTACCAGCTGGGGGTGGCAGTGATGAAATGGAGGGTGAGGTGACATTCTAGTGGGGCCAATGTGATCTCAGTTGGACATGCAATGGATTCCACTAAATGCATCTGGCTGTCTCTTAGACTAGAGATTTAGCAATCAGTGTAAACTTTTTCTAAGAGGCAGAGAGATCCTTTTTGGTCTGCAGTTGCAATTCTATCAACACTGTTCAAACATTTTCTTCCCTTATTTTATCACTATAACGTGCTTGTGACTACTCTTCTGTTGCTTACCTTGGGGAAAATGCCTGTTCATACTTGACTCCCAAGCAATTACTTTCACTGAAACATATGGGAAAGAGGAATGAAGGCTACATGCTGTTTTTAAAACAGATTATTCCTCCTAGGCAACTTTTACCATGACCTTGTGAAACTATGCTTCAGCATCTCTTCAAAGGAAATAATGGCATTTCACATATAAAACTAAAATATTAAAGCAACCCAAAGGAAGTCACACATTATATATCCTTTAATGAATATAAAATTGGATTAGATTATACAAAACAAATAATAATTTATCAGATTTCTAATATCATTGGAAATGCTTTCAAATATTACTTAATCCAGACAATTATTCATTATTATTATTTTTTAAATCAACAAAACTCCAATAATCAGTCCTGGAATAGCATGTTCCTCAACAAATCATTTTGAGAACTTGTCTTACAACCATGTTATTTTCCTATTGGCCATAATTTTGCTCCATCAGGGTCAATCTAAAGTTTGTTAACTATTATGCCCCCTTCTCTAATAAAACGTTCTTCCAAATATTGGCTAGTTCACTATGGCAGTTATGTAAGCACAAGCTAGAGTTATGTGCATTGGTGACTGATTCATATAGATCCCTTTGTACTATTCACAAGTGTAGAGAATGCACTGTTGTTGTCATTGTTGTGTATCTTCAAGTCATTTCTGACTTATGGTGATCCCAAGGCAACCCTATAATGGGGTTTTTTTGGGTAAGATTTGCTCAGAGGTCTTTGTCTTCATTTATAGCTAAGAGAATTTGACTTGCCCAAGGTCTCCCATTGGGCTTCCATAACCAAGTGGAGATTAAAACTTGACTCCAGAGTTAACAGCTGAACAGGTGAAAACTTTCACTGGAAAACCCTTGAGTTAAGTGAGAGTGTCATGAGGTTGGCTATTAGCAAAATCCTACTGGTAGTCTCATGATCAATGCTTCCACCCCATGCCTCAACCTTTCCTTAACCTTTCATTTAACAAAAAAAAACCTGAAAATGTAATAGTGAGAAGAAACGTGACTGCAGAATCGAGAAAAGTCTGCTTCTCATCATTTCTTCTCTTCTGTCATTTCCAATTATCCAATCTACCTTTATCTACTACATGTTATATTCTATCCAGTAATTCACAATACTAATAACCCAATTCCTTGGCTAAAATTCTGAAGTAATCTTAGCAATTAGAGAACCGCCTCATATTTGCGTCCTATTTAAAACAATGATCACATGAGGTCTCCATTTGTGAGACTAACCTTGCTCATAACAGTTTTCATTAGTGCACTAAGCAAACAGCCTGGGCTTATTCATATTCAAATCTGCAAAGTTCTACCAAGTCCTTATTAAAACTTTGGGCTGGCTGGAGAAAATCTTATACACACACACAAATCCCACACTCCCAACCCTTCTTTAGCTGAGTATGAGGTATCTGTGAGAACATTTTTGAAGAGATTAAAGCAATTGAACTATGCAGTTGCACTGTTCTGTTGACTGAAGCAAAGTGTTCATTGTGTAGTGAAGCATAGTCTGGATAGTGAGAAACCTAATCCTAAATGAATTCATTTGAAAAAGGTAATAAGTGAGTTTGACTCCAGAAAAGTATTTGGAGAAAATGAAGGGGTGCTGAAGACTATTTTTAAAAGAGCAGATATATTCCATGCTATGTAGCAGTTTTAGACAATGATTTTCTTACGAAAAAGAATATTTTTACACAGAAATGGGCTGTTTCCTGGGCAAAAACACCACATGCCAATTTTATTGTGGAGTTTCAAAGACATTCTCATAGTGGGAAGAACACTCCTATTCCTTCCGTTGCTACGTGATAGTTATATTAGGCCAGAAACCTAATTCCCACATTACTCCAAAATGTTTAGAAATCATGTACAAGAAAGGTGATAGCAGTTTCCAGGCAAATAATAATAACACTTTATTTATATTCCGCCCTTCTCCCCTAGGGGATTCAGAGGGGATTACAGCATTTACATATATATATATATATATATATAGGCAAACATTCAAGGTCTTTACAGTCATATACAATGAAGACACACAAACACAAAAAAAGGTCAAAGCTTCTCCTTTCATTTCTGGCTTTTGGAGGCAGTGCTCATCTCTGGGAAGGTGCTTTTCTCCATTTTAAGTTGAGGAGCCTGTGTTGTCACTTACTGGTTGTGTGGCCAGCAAGATTGGTTGGAGAGTCTCTTTTGCCTTTTTCTGCCAAAGCGACAGGTATTTATCTTTTCACATGTGCATGTTTTCAAACTGCTAGGTTGACAGGAGCTGGAGCTGACAGATGGCAGCTCAGCAGTTCAGCAGCACACCCATTGTGCCACTGTAACTTCTGAAGGAAAATTCTGACTTTACCTGGCTAAACGTGCCTAAAAAACCTTCTTTAGCACTTTGTGATGAATTCATGAAGTCTGGGGATGAAGATGGCAAAGATGGGGACACTGCAGGCAGATTGTGTACTCCCTTGCAGCCTTCTACATGGATTTCAGTAATATCTTAATAGTGCTTCTATGTCCAAAGTTTTATTGTAGTGCCGTAAAGTTGGAAGATGACATGTCAAAAGAGTTGCTGAATTCCTGAAACCTTTCAGTTGGTCTCAAGCAGGGCTCAGATTCAGTTTCAATTTAAGACTGGGGGATATTATGCAACATTCCTTTAAGGCTTCTGATGCACATGAATAGAACGATTGCCATCAATTGCGTCAAGAATGTAAAACATTTCTAAAAAGATGGGGTATGTGACAAGAAATCACTCCACATATGGGGATGCTGAGGCCATATAGAGCAGGGCTGTCCAACAGACGGTCCGCGGGCCGTATACGGCCCCCCAGCCTGTTGGACACGGCCCCCGCTACCCTCCTGCAAGATTTCTTTTTAAAAAAAAATTGGGGGGGAAAATTTCCCAAAAAATTTTTCCCCAAAAAAAATGGCGGCCGAGGGAGGGGGGAGGAGGAGGCGGGGCAGGGAGGAGGGAGCCAGCTCCTCCTCCTTCGCCCCTCCTCCTTCCCCTCCCCGCACCGCGGCTCGCGATTGGAGCCGCGGCGCGTCCACGGGGGAGGAGGAGGGGCGAAGGAGGAGGAAGTCAGCTGGCTGCCTTCTTCCTCCTTCGCCCCTCCTCCTTCCCCTGCCCGCGCCGGCGCTCGGGATCGGGGCAAGGGCGCGGGCGGGGGGAAAGAGGAGGGACGAAGGAGGAGGCAGTCAGCTGATCCCAGGGCGCTGCGCCTCCCTCCCTGCTTCTCTCCGTGCTCACGGAGAAAAGCAGGGAGAGGCGCCCAGCCTGGGCTCTGCCTTCTCTTCTTGCTTCTCTCCGTGATCAGGGAGAAAAGAAGGAAGAGAGGTGCCCAGCCTGGGCTCTGCACCTCTCTTCTTGCTCCTCTCCGTGATCAGGGAGAAAAGCAGGAAGAGAGGCACCCAGCCTGGGCTCCGCACCTCTCTTCTTGCTCCTCTCCGTGATCAGGGGAGAGAAGCAGGAAGAGAGGCGCCGAGCCTGGGCTCTGCCTTCTCTTCTTGCTTCTCTCCGTGATCAGGGAGAAAAGCAGGAAGAGAGGCGCCCAGCCTGGGCTCTGCCTTCTCTTCTTGCTTCTCTCCGTGATCAGGGAGAAAAGCAGGAAGAGAGGCGCCCAGCCTGGGCTCTGCACCTCTCTTCTTGCTCCTCTCCGTGATCAGGGAGAAAAGCAGGAAGAGAGGTGCCCAGCCTGGGCTCTGCACCTCTCTTCTTGCTCCTCTCCGTGATCAGGGAGAAAAGCAGGAAGAGAGGTGCCCAGCCTGGGCTCTGCCTTCTCTTCTTGCTTCTCTCCGTGCTCACGGAGAAAAGCAGGGAGAGGCGCCCAGCCTGGGCTCTGCCTTCTCTTCTTGCTTCTCTCCGTGATCAGGGAGAAAAGCAGGAAGAGAGGCGCCCAGCCTGGGCTCTGCCTTCTCTTCTTGCTTCTCTCCGTGATCAGGGAGAAAAGCAGGAAAGAGGGCGCCCAGCCTGGGCTCTGCACCTCTCTTCTTGCTCCTCTCCGTGATCAGGGAGAAAAGCAGGAAGAGAGGTGCCCAGCCTGGGCTCTGCTCCTCTCTTCTTGCTCCTCTCCGTGATCAGGGAGAAAAGCAGGAAGAGAGGTGGAGGTGCCCAGCCTGGGCTCTGCACCTCTCTTCTTGCTCCTCTCCGTGATCAGGGAGAAAAGCAGGAAGAGAGGCGCCCAGCCTGGGCTCTGCCTTCTCTTCTTGCTTCTCTCCGTGATCAGGGAGAAAAGCAGGAAGAGAGGCGCCCAGCCTGGGCTCTGCCTTCTCTTCTTGCTTCTCTCCGGGATCAGGGAGAAAAGCAGAACGAGAGGTGCCCAGCCTGGGCTCTGCACCTCTCTTCTTGCTCCTCTCCGTGATCAGGGAAAAGCAGGAAGAGAGGTGCCCAGCCTGGGCTCTGCCCTCTCTTTTGCTTCTCTCCGTGATCAGGGAGAAAAGCAGGAAGAGAGGTGCCCAGCCTGGGCTCTGCACCTCTCTTCTTGCTTCTCTTCGTGATCAGGGAGAAAAGCAGGAAGAGAGGCGCCCAGCCTGGGCTCTGCCCCTCTCTTCTTGCTTCTCTTCGTGATTTGGAAATAAGGGGAAGAGGGGGGTGGGAATTTTATGGGGCAGAAAATATAATAATAATAAATGTATTTAATTTGGAAATAAGGGGAAGAAGGGGGTGGGAATATATGGGGCAGAAATATAATAATATAATAATAAATGTATGTAATTTGGAAATAAGGGGATGAGGGGGGTGGGAATATATGGGGCA
The DNA here is from genome assembly GCA_030556195.1 of Anolis apletophallus. Classification (NCBI taxonomy): domain Eukaryota; kingdom Metazoa; phylum Chordata; class Lepidosauria; order Squamata; family Anolidae; genus Anolis; species Anolis apletophallus. The sequence goes on along the minus strand of JARBWK010000003.1, from coordinate 42,388,087 downwards.
GAAATGTAATATAATAATTGTTTAATTATGCCCCCCATGTGTGGCATTCCCTCCCTCCCCCCTTATGTTAATATTAAATATATGGAATTGTTTAATTATGCCCCCCATGTGTGGCATTCCCTCCCTCCCCCTTATGTTAATATTAAATATATGGAATTGGATCCCGGGGAGGGGCGGAGCCAGGGAGGGGGCGGAGCCAGGGGCGGAGGCAGACCCTTAGGCCCCCCAGGTGATCACTGACCGGAACTCAGGCCCCTGGTCCGGTAGAAGTTGGACAGCCCTGATATAGAGGCTAATAGTAGTAGTAGCGCCAGCTCCACTGGCTGCCAATTAGCTTCCGAGCACAATTCAAAGTTCTGGCCCAGTTTACCTGTCCGATCGTATTCTCCCCTATGAACCATCAAAAGTGTTATGATCATCTGGAGCAACACAAAATAGATGAATGGAGAACTAAAAATTTACTCTTAAGTATCAGAGTCTTAAAAAAACAAACGAATACAGCCACTTCAACATAAACAGTCTTACTGTAGACACTTACACATAGTCACAGGTCTGCAGTTTGGGGGTCCTCCTGGACTCAGTGCTGATGTTTGATGCACAGGTGTCAGAGGTGGCTGGGAGAGCCTTCGCACAATTAAAACTCGTGCACCAACTGCAACCATATCTCATGAAGTCTGACTTGACCATGGTGGTCCATGCCTTAGTTATCTCTAGACTGGACTACTGTAATGCCCCCCCCCCCAAGTGCGGCTACCTGTAAAGAAGCGACTTTGGAACTCAAACCATGTAATGGCTACCGCTAGGGATATCTTATTTCCTGTCAGAAACCTCTTATTTATTTCTGACTTACGCTGCCACCATATATTCCAACAGAGAGAGAGAGAGAGAGAGAGAGAGAGACTTAGGGTTTAAAAGAAACTGTAACTTGGTTTATTTTTAGATAGTGTTCTTGTATCAAACTGGTACAGATGCTTAATGGTTACAAAGATGTGAATACTTTCTTAGGATGACATTACTAAACGAAGTTTCAATTCATGCCTTTCCTCCTTTTGAAAGGACTTGTATCTTAACACTTAAAAGTTGATTTCTCACAATCTTCAACTTGCTGTCAGTTACTGCCTTAGCTATACTTTAGCTAATTCCTCAGCTGACTTTCAGCTAACTACCTAGCTGCTTCAACTGATCCCAGCCACTACTATACCAGGAACTTGCTGCCTTTTCAGCCCTCAGGCCTTATAAGCTTATTGGCTCGCAAGCACAATCTATCAGAACTGTCTCTGTACAGCTCTAAAAACAGACTGCTCAGCCGAAGCTACCCTCTAGTTTCGCTGACAGGAAAACTCCAACTGACTAAATTCAAAACTCAGCCTAGCAGCAAAGGCTGCTGACTCCTCCCCTGTTACCATGGCAATGCCTCCCTAAGGTGGGCCTGCCATTATTGAACAGCTATACTCTCCCTAAACATATGAACAGTCAAATACATACATAAACCATGCATAAACTGTAATTAAAAATTAACAATTCACCACTTTACCCTTGAAGATGGCCCGGAAATTGCAACTCGTCCAATGCTCAGCAGCCAGATTAATAACTGGGGCGATTTACAAGGAGCAATCAACCCCCCTGTTTAAGTAGCTTCATTGGCTGCCGTTCATCTTCCAGTCCCAATTGAAGGTACAGGTTCTTACCTATAAAGCCCTAAACGGTTTGGAACCCACCTACCTTCGTGACCGTATCTCTCTCCATGAATCAGAAGTGATTTCTGTTCAACACTGTGGTATAGGGCCAGTGTAGACGAATCCTGTGACAAGGGAAGGCAGGAGAACCTATTGTCATCACAGATAAGTGCAAAGGACTGGAAGCTCCGAGCTATGAATTCTTCCAATAGATGTTCTGAGGAGAAAAAACTGGGTACTAAGAAAGATACCTGAACAACAACTTCTCTAGCGGCAAAGGCAATTGTTCTGACAACATTTACTGATGAACCTTGCCTTTTCCTTGTACTAAAGGATCCTACCCTTAGATTATGAGTGGGAGGTATATGAACTATAAAATAGAAGTCAATTCGTTAACGGGAATATAGATAAAACACTAAAACCAAGAATGACTGGAGGCAGGGGACTGAAGGATATCAATTTAGTACTAAGTTTCGGATCATGTTCAGCGCAAATCTAGTTAAACGCTACCATTCTACTGTGCTGTCTAAATGGATGCATTTGCAATGGAGCACTAAAAAGGCAAATCAATGTCCATTTAACTTGATGAGGCATAATCCAGAAAGACATACTGCTGAAAATCCTTCATTTTGTGAAAAGCTAAACTCACAAACTACTTGAACAAGTTAATAAAGCGGGTTTTGGTACTTTCCGTGCAAAAAGTACAGTCAGAGAGTGATGCTACATGCGTGTAGAGCTCTGAAAAGTGGGTTCTTGTGCCAAGAATCAGGCAGGCACTTGCACTGTGAAAATAACACTGTGATTCATGCTTTTTGAGGCACGCCGTGCCTAATGGAAGATAACATAGGCTTAGAATGGATGGAACAGTACAGGTTGTGCTATGGGAAAACTTAATGCGAATTGAGAAAGCACTGCGCATGACAGAGAGACTGACCCCCTCCGTTGCTGGCACGGAGCCTGGAAGTCAATGTTTCAACCTGGGAACATCAGAGACTTAGCATTGATAGCTGTACTGTGAGAAAGAACTAACAAGAAATGACTATTGTTCTAATTCAGAGGTGTAACTTTGAGATGTGATGCAAATGGAAATGCAATGTTTATTGGATTAATGAGATGTCATGTAATCAACAGTAATCACCAGCCAATTATGATTGTTTTTATCCATGAAGAAGGGGTGGGCTTAACTGAAATGCCTCCATTGGGGTATAAATGTCTCTGTATTGAAAGTGATGGGGTCTTTTGCCCCTGATTGCAGCGTGTTCTGCTGGCAGAAGCCCACCAGCTGGTGCCAGAAATAAACCTGTTTGATTTTTCACCTACTTCACAGTTGTCGTGAGTTTTCCCTCATCCTTGTACCCGCACGTTCAGGTAGCTTGATAAAGTTAACTTGATACTCGGAGTTCCATGACTCCTTGATTTGGCTGCTTCATTTGGTGACCCCGACGTGATGGTAAAAGGTATTTAGACGGGTCTGTGGTGAGGAAAAACAAGCACGGTCCCCGTTGAGGACAGCGCCGCTCCTAGGCAAGTAAGGTGAGACGGATC